>CM054122.1:27523275-28163484 GCA_028751855.1 Ambrosia trifida
CCTTGAAGGAGGAAAACCTTAAGGCTGAAACTATGCACAGTGCTGACAAGCATCTTGAGCTCAGGACCGATGGCTTACACTATTTTGCGGGACGTGTTTGGGTCCCATTGTTCGGGGGATTGCGCGAGCTTGTTTTGGATGAAGCTCACAAATCCCGGTATTCTATTCACCCTGGCTCCGATAAGATGTATCAGGATTTGAAGATACTTTATTGGTGGCCAAACATGAAAGCTGATATAGCTTCTTATGTCAGCAAATGTTTGACTTGTGCTAAAGTCAAGGTGGAGTATCAGAAGCCGCCCGGTCTCCTACAACAACCAGAGGTTCCGGAATGGAAGTGGGAGCGAATCACGATGGATTTTGTCACCAAACTGCCAAGGTCACCTAGTGGTTATGATATCATCTGGGTGATTGTTGACCGGCTGACAAAATCGGCACGTTTTATACCTATTAAGGAAACCGATGGGCTCGAGCGGTTGGCTCGACTTTACCTTAAGGAGGTGGTTGCTCGGCACAGGGTGCCTGTTTCTATTATCTCTGATCGTGATTCTCGTTTCGCGTCGCGTTTCTGGAAGGCTCTACACAAAGCTTTGGGTACTCAGTTTGATATGAGTACGGCTTATCATCCGCAAACTGATGGACAAAGTGAGCGGACGATTCAATCCTTGTAAGACATGCTTCGGGCATGTGTTATCGATTTTGGCAAAAGTTGGGAGATCCACCTGCCGTTAGTGGAGTTCTCCTACAACAACAGCTATCACTCTAGTATCAAGGCAGCTCCGTTCGAGGCTCTTTACGGACGGAAATGTCGGTCACCACTTTGTTGGGCCGAGGTGGGCGAGAGCCAGCTCACTGGTCCGGAACTCGTGTACGAAACTTCGGAGAAAATCGTGCAGATTCGTCAGCGTTTAGCTGCTGCTCGGGATCGTCAGAAGAGTTATGTCGATCGCCGTCGAAAACCCTTAGAGTTCCAGATTGGGGACAAAGTACTTCTGAAAGTTTCACCATGGAAGGGCGTCATACGCTTTGGAAAGCGTGGCAAGTTTAACCCTCGTTATGTCGGACCATTCGCAATCCTGGATCGGATTGGACCGGTGGCATACAGACTTGACTTACCGGCGGAGCTCGGTAGTGTGCACAACGTCTTCCATGTGTCTAACTTAAAGAAGTGTTTGGCTGATGAATCTCTCATTGTACCACTGGAGGAGATCAAGGTTGATGATCGTCTTCGCATTGTGGAGGAACCTGTCGAGATTCTCGACTACAAGATTCGTAGCCTTCATCGGAGTAAAATCCGCATCGTTAAAGTCCATTGGAACTCGAACCGTGGACCGGAGTTCACATGGGAACGGGAGGATCAGATGTAGGCTAAGTATCCTCATCTTTTTCCGAAACGCGCGTTTGAATCGAGGCATGTTACTGTTGAAGCGGAATGAATCTCGGGTCGAGATTCCTTTCAACGTGGGGATGATGTGACATCCGGTAATTTTCTTTTCGTTCTGTTCTTTTCGTTTCTTTCTTTTTGGGGCTTTGCGCAATTTTCGGGACGAAAATTCTTTCAACGTGGGGATGATGTGACACCCGGCATGTTTGGCTTAAACATATTAGTAACATCTAAGTCTACCTTAGCGAGAAACGTTTATAAACGAACTTAACTGGGTTAGTTGAGTCGAGTCAAGTTAAGATTGTCCAGGGTACAATGATCTGGAGGATCATTGGGAGTCGTTTTGGTAATACACTAGTACCGGGTTCCGTTGTTGGTGACATTACATGAACTAATTAAGTATATGTGTAGATTATGGGTCGTGTGGTGGACTATATACATAGATGTGTTTAAATGATGTGTAAATGATTATCTATGCTTAAATATGTCAAATATAGATTAAGGATGCATGCTTATGTGTTAAGATGTGTTAGAATGCGTTAAACACGACAAACTGGAAAACTAGTTAAAAAGGAGTTCTGGTTCGACCACTTCGAGTGGTCGAAGGAGAACATTTGCCTGGTTCGACCCTTTGTAAATGGGCGAACCTGGGAAGTGGAATTGAAAGAATTCCCTTCGACCAGGACAGGGCTCATTCGACCCTGTGTAAGGGTCGAAGGAGGCCACCTTCGACCATTGAAATGGGGCGAAGGAGGATTAGTATAAATACCAACCTTTGTCATTTCTTCATCATTTCACAAACCCTAACCGTCCCAAAACGCTCTCAAACGATCTTAATCACTAAAGAAGGAGTTTTTGCTCTTCTTTTTCATAATCTAACCTATCTACAACATCTAAACAAGAATCCAAGGTGTGTTCTTAATCCTAAACCTTTTTAAAAGCATTTTAATTCGTTTTCATCTAACCCTAATTTCCGGATCTGTTCTAAGGGTGTTTTTATGATTAAAAACCTTTTAAACATCTTTCTAAATCAAAACATTATCATATAACATAGGTTTTCATGGTGAATAACATATGTAAATTGTGTATTATGTGGTGTCACGTGTTGTTCAATGATTTACTGCTGTATCTATGATAGAAACATGATATAGGATTGTTATTGATGCTAGATTATTGTTGTTTAAGGTTAGGATTGGATATGATGATATTATGGGTATTTGGGGGTTTTAACGAATCTAGACTTGATGCATGATATTTATGATCAATAGAATTGATAAGAAAAGATCGAACACTCGACAAACTGAGCATTTCAAGTTGAATATGAATCGATTTCAAAAGTTTCCAAATTGGGTAAATTATTCATGCATGAAAGTGATGTTTCCATAATCTTTACCATTTTGGGAAAGGGCTGAAACGGACGTATTATCGGGGGAAATCGGTGGGGTTTTGTAGGGATAAGTTATCCATGCTTGACTGCTGTGTTTGATGATGTTTCGAGTCGTTTTGAATGTGTTTGAAGCGTTTTTAGGAAAATTTGCACAATAGGGGCGAACCTGGCCTCCTTCGACCGATCGAAGGTGCGAAGGAGGGGATCCAGGGTCGAACCTGGGTTTTGTTGGGCGAACGTGGTAAAACGGGCGAAAGAGGCATCAAACGGTCGAACAAAATGTAAAACGGGCGAAGGAGACTTAAAACTGACTGGTTCGACCGTTCTGATGCAGAAATGAGATTTTTGATACAAACTAAGTGTTTTATGCTTGAACCTTGTGTGTAATCTATGTCTACTTGATTAGTTAGGGTAATGGGTCACCAACGGGATGTCGGGTCGGTCTAATGTGTCGGTTAAACATTCAAACACGTTTTAAAACATACTTGGTTACGATCTGGACAATCGGGGACTAGATAACCTTATGGTTATTAGTCGGAACACTTATGTGAACATTTTGATAGATCTCCGGTAGAGGGATTATCAAGGGCTTAACATCTTTACTTGTAACCGAAGAACGCTATTTAAGGTGAGTTCACGGCCCCACTTTTACTGCTTTAACTTTTGGGGGAGAAAACATGCGCTAAACTATTTTGGTAACATATGTCATACTATGGTTTTAACTTTGTATTGCTATACGATCTTTGGAAGTCCCGGGGGAAACCATGAATGTGCGGGAATGCACAACGGGGGAAATGTGGATAGATCTATTGGGCGTGACCTGCCCCACTCGTCGGCTTGGAGGGCCGGGCGGGTGCATATTGTCTCGAACAGGAACATTGGTATCATGCTGAACATTCGGGCTGCTTAAACATGCTAAACATTGCTAAACGTGTCTAGTAATGGTTTCCAATCGTAGTAGTAATAAAACATACGCCTAGCTAGCGTACTTGGTAACATTGATATAGTATGGACATGGTAACGTTTTGGTAACATATTGAACAAACCTGTGAACTCACCAGCATTATATGTTGACATCTTTTGGCATGTTTTTCTCAGGTCGCTAAGGTAGCATCAAATGGAACTAGGCGCACGGGTCTGCATTGGCGTCTAGGCATAGTTGCACGTTTTGTAATAAAAAGTGTTTTTAATAACTTTTGGGATGATAGCATAGTTGATTAAATGCTACTTAAACGCTTCCGCTTATAAAATCGTTGGTTATGTTTCTTTACGTTTTTCATATAGAGTTGTTTATTGTGATTGTTGACTTGGATCCTGGTTTGTCATGCGCCTCGCGGTAAAACCCCGCAAGTGGAAATTTGAGGGTGTGACAGATTGGTATCAGAGCCAATGGTTATAGTGAACTAGGACTGCATGTAGAGTCTGGTCTATAGCCGAGTCGCACACACTAGACGGTCACATACTTGAGTCTATTAGTGGGATACGTACTAGCGTTGTCGAGGTGTCCTTACGTCATCATCATGCTTCTCCGTTACATCATCCGCTTTTATTTGGGTTCTTACCTACTCTTGCCTTCTTCTTCTGGATTGAAGAAGGAGGGGTTGATTTGTTGGTACTAGCACACACATACCTTCTTACACTTGCACCTATCGTCACACGTTATTAGGCGACGATATTCGGTGACTGGGGTCTAGATTAGGGGTACATCTGGAGGACCATGTAGAGCAGTTTATCATTCCGGGTGCACACGAAACAATAAACTGGAATGCATGAAAATCCCGATGGACTTCGAGTTTGGATGTATAGTCCTGGATTTGTCCCTAAGTTAACTCTTGTAAATTTCTAGTGGTTGACACTGGAAGTGAATCTGAATCCCTCGATTTCTTGATTTGTTAGATCATGTCTGGTGCTCGTGGTGGTGGACGTCGTGGTGGCGGCGGTGGCCGTGCTGGCGGTGGTGGTCGTGCTGTAGGCGGTGGTCGTGGAAACATCAACATGACCCAAGCTGAACTGAACAACTTGCTACAGCAGCAAGTGAACATGGCTATGGCAAATTTCCAGGCTGGGATTAATGCCATGGGTGGTGAGTTGATTTCTGTCGACCTTGCCTCATTTTTGGGTTTCGTGTCCTTTCGTTTGTGTTTTACTCGTGTACCGTGTTTCAGGTGTTGGTGCCAATCCACCCCCCTCAATGCTCTTATAAGAAGTTTCGGGACTGTCAGCCCCATAACTTCGCTGGAACTGAGGGAGCGGTGGAACTGCTCCGATGGCTGGAGAAGGTTGAGTCTGTGTTCGTCATGTGTAACTGTCCTGCTGGAGACCGGGTGAAGTATGCTACTGCGACATTTGAGGGGCCTGCACTGTCGTGGTGGAATGCTACCACTCAGAACATGGGATTGGGAGAGGCTATCGGTATGCCTTGGGCGGATTTGTGCAGCTGTTGAGAGTTGAGTATTGTCCGAGAGAGGAGATACAGAAGTTAGAGCATGAGGTGTGGAGTTACAAGATGGTTGGGTCTGAGATTGAAGAATACACTGTGAGGAGGAATGAGCTGGCGGTGTTGTGCCCTGATTTGCACACACCCGAGTACCGGAGGATCGAGCACTATGTGTCTGGACTGGTGCCGGAGATTGCTGGGTTGGTGGCTGCTGGGAACCTTCCCACTATTGCTGAAGTTGTCCGATCAGCTCATCGGATGACTAACCTAAAGGTGGCAGAAGGTGTTTTGCCTCCTAAGGGTGCTGCTGTGAAGGCTACTAAAGGGAACAAGAGGAAGTGGGATAGTGTGGGGAAGAGTGTGGTGCCAGCTCAGCCGACAAGGAAGATTGATTCGTCTGGGTCTTCTTCTGGGCAGAAGACGGGTGGGTATGTTGGGAAGCACCCCAAGTGCAACAAGTGTGGTTTTCACCATTCTGGGGGTTGTGATAGGGCTCGTTGTCATCGGTGCCATCAGTTGGGGCACCATGCTAAGGATTGCAAGGTGGCACTCACCCCAACTCAGACTCCTGCGGCTACTCCTGCTCCTGCTGCTCAGGGGACTCAAGGGAGGCAGGGGTGTTATAACTGTGGTGATGCGGGACACTTCAAGCGTGAATGTCCTAAACTGAAGCAGGGCGATAATGGGAGGGGCGGGAACGGTAACGAGAACAACGGCGGCGGAGGCAGGACTGCACATGCTTTCGTCATTGGATCTGCGGAGGCTAGGCAGGATCCAGACACAGTTACCGGTACGTTCCTTCTTAATGATCGCTATGTTTCTGTTTTGTTTGATTCTGGTGCCGATAAGAGTTTCGTATCTTTGGATGTTAGTCGATTGCTAGATATAGTACCCACACCTTTAGAGGCTAAGTACTTAATAGAATTGGCTGATGGTAAGAAAATCGAAGCGACACACACCCTTAGGGAATGTCGCTTGGAGCTGTCGGGTTTGTCTTTCCCCATTGACCTTATGTCGGTGCCCCTGGGTAGTTTTGATGTCGTGGTCGGCATGGATTGGTTATCGTTGTATCGCGCGGAGATCGTTTGTTTTGACAAGGTTATTCGGATCCCTCTCCCTGATGGAGAGATCCTTTCGGTTCGTGGCGAGAAAAGCGGTGCTCCGCTGAGTATCATTTCTAGCATGAAAGCCCGTAAGTATATTCGGAAGGGCTGTTCGGCCATTCTGGCGCTTGTTAACGTTTCTACTGACGATGAGAAGAAGATCGAGGATATTCCGGTGGTTCGTGACTTTCCTGATGTGTTTCCTGATGATTTACCTGGTCTTCCTCCCCATCGTCAGGTTGAGTTTGGTATCGATCTTACTCCGGGCGCAGCTCCTATTGCCCGAGCTCCGTATCGTCTTGCACCTCCCGAGATGCAAGAGTTGTCCAGCCAGTTGCAGGAACTCTTGGAAAAGGGTTTCATCCGACCGAGTTCGTCCCCGTGGGGAGCTCCTATTTTGTTTGTGAAGAAGAAGGATGGAAGTCTTCGCATGTGTATTGATTACCGTGAGCTGAACAAAGTGACCATCAAGAATCGTTATCCTCTTCTCTCGCATTGATGATCTCTTTGACCAGCTTCAGGGCTCCAGCTACTATTCGAAGATTGATTTGCAGTCCGGTTACCACCAGTTGCGCGTCAGGGAAGCTGACATTCAGAAGATTGCTTTTCGCACTCGCTATGGCCATTTTGAGTTCTTGGTCATGCCTTTTGGTCTCACTAACGCACCGGCGGTGTTCATGGATTTAATGAACTGCGTTTGCAAACCTTACCTTGATAAGTTCGTCATCGTGTTCATTGACGATATTCTGATTTATTCCAAGAACAAGGCGGATCATGAAGAACATCTGCGGTTGGTCTTGGAACTTTTGAGACAGGAGCAGTTGTATGCTAAGTTCTCGAAGTGTGATTTTTGGTTACGTGAAGTTCAATTCCTAGGACATGTGGTGAATGAACTGGGAATTCATGTCCATCCGGCTAAGATCGAAGCTATTAAAGACTGGGAAGCACCAAAGATGCCATCTGAGGTGCGGCAATTCCAAGGTCTTGCGGGTTACTATCGTCGCTTCATTGAAGGATTTTCGAAGATCGCTCAACCCCTCACTGCTCTTACCCAGAAGGACCGAAAATTCGACGGGGATGAACCACAGGAATCAGCATTTCAGATGTTGAAGCTTAAACTTTGTTCTGCACCTATCTTATCCTTGCCAGAGGGTACGGATGACTTCGTGGTGTACTGTGACGCTTCTATTCGTGGCCTCGGTTGTGTGTTGATGCAACGCGGGAAGGTTATTGCTTATGCTTCTTGTCAACTCAAAGTTCATGAGAAGAACTACACTACTCATGACTTGGAACTGGGTGCGGTAGTCTTTGCGTTGAAAATCTGGAGACATTACTTGTACGGTACCAAGTGTGACGTATATACCGATCACAAGAGTCTTCAGCATATTTTCGACCAGAAGGTGTTGAACATGCGGCAGCGTCACTGGGTAGAAATCCTGAACGATTATGACTGTGCCATCAAATACCATCCTGGAAAGGCGAACGTTGTGGCGGACGCCTTGAGCAGGAAGGAGTCTGCGAATCCTCGTCGTGTTCGAGCCTTACAGCTCACCATTCATTCGTCGTTGCCTGACCGAATCCGTTCTGCACAGTTGGAAGCCTTGAAGGAGGAAAACCTTAAGGCTGAAACTATGCACAGTGCTTACAAGCATCTTGAGCTCAGGACCGATGGCTTACACTATTTTGCGGGACGTGTTTGGGTCCCATTGTTCAGGGGATTGCGCGAGCTTGTTTTGGATGAAGCTCACAAATCCCGGTATTCTATTCACCGTGGCTCCGATAAGATGTATCAGGATTTGAAGATACTTTATTGGTGGCCAAACATGAAAGCTGATATAGCTTCTTATGTCAGCAAATGTTTGACTTGTGCTAAAGTCAAGGTGGAGTATCAGAAGCCGTCCGGTCTCCTACAACAACCAGAGGTTCCGGAATGGAAGTGGGAGCGAATCACGATGGATTTTGTCACCAAACTGCCAAGGTCACCTAGTGGTTATGATATGATCTGGGTGATTGTTGACCGGCTGACAAAATCGGCACGTTTTATACCTATTAAGGAAACCGATGGGCTCGAGCGGTTGGCTCGACTTTACCTTAAGGAGGTGGTTGCTCGGCACGGGGTGCCTGTTTCTATTATCTCTGATCATGATTCCCGTTTCGCGTCGCGTTTCTGGAAGGCTCTGCACAAAGCTTTGGGTACTCAGTTGGATATGAGTACGGCTTATCATCCGCAATATGATGGACAGAGTGAGCGGACGATTCAAACCTTGGAAGACATGCTTCGGGCATGTGTTATCGATTTTGGCAAAAGTTTGCCGTTAGTGGAGTTCTCCTACAACAACAGCTATCACTCTAGTATCAAGGCAGCTCCGTTCGAGGCTCTTTACGGACGGAAATGTCGGTCACCACTTTGTTGGGCCGAGGTGGGCGAGAGCCAGCTCACTGGTCCGGAACTCGTGTACGAAACTTCGGAGAAAATCGTGCAGATTCGTCAGCGTTTGGCTGCTGCTCGGGATCATCAGAAGAGTTATGCCGATCGCCGTCGAAAACCCTTAGAGTTCCAGATTGGGGACAAAGTACTTCTGAAAGTTTCACCATGGAAGGGCGTCATACGCTTTGGAAAGCGTGGCAAGCTTAACCCTCGTTATGTCGGACCATTCGCAATCCTGGATCGGATTGGACCGGTGGCATACAGACTTGACTTACCGGCGGAGCTCGGTAGTGTGCACAACGTCTTCCATGTGTCTAACTTGAAGAAGTGTTTGGCTGATGAATCTCTCATTGTACCACTGGAGGAGATCAAGGTTGATGATCGTCTTCGCATTGTGGAGGAACCTGTCGAGATTCTCGACTACAAGATTCGTAGCCTTCGTCGGAGTAAAATCCGCATCGTTAAAGTCCGTTGGAACTCAAACCGTGGACCGGAGTTCACATGGGAACGGGAGGATCAGATGAAGGCTAAGTATCCTCATCTTTTTCCGAAACGCGCGTTTGAATCAAGGCATGTTACTGTTGAAGCGGAATGAATCTCGGGTCGAGATTCCTTTTCAACGTGGGGATGATGTGACATCCGGTAATTTTCTTTTCGTTCTGTTCTTTTCGTTTCTTTCTTTTTGGGGCTTTGCGCAATTTTCGGGACGAAAATTCTTTCAACGTGGGGATGATGTGACACCCGGCATGTTTGGCTTAAACATATTAGTAACATCTAAGTCTACCTTAGCAAGAAACGTTTATAAACGAACTTAACTGGGTTAGTTGAGTCGAGTCAAGTTAGGATTGTCCAGGGTACAATGATCTGGAGGATCATTGGGAGTCGTTTTGTTAATACACTAGTACCGGGTTCCGTTGTTGGTGACATTACATGAACTAATTAAGTATATGTGTAGATTGTGGGTCGTGTGGTGGACTATATACATAGATGTGTTTAAATGATGTGTAAATGATTATCTATGCTTAAATATGTCAAATATAGATTAAGGATGCATGCTTATGTGTTAAGATGTGTTAGAATGCGTTAAACACGACAAACTGGAAAACTAGTTAAAAAGGAGTTCTGGTTCGACCACTTCGAGTGGTCGAAGGAGAACATTTGCCTGGTTCGACCCTTTGTAAATGGGCGAACCTGGGAAGTGGAATTGAAAGAATTCCCTTCGACCAGGACAGGGCTCATTCGAACCTGTGTAAGGGTCGAAGGAGGCCACCTTCGACCATTGAAATGGGGCGAAGGAGGATTAGTATAAATACCAACCTTTGTCATTTTTTCATCATTTCACAAACCCTAACCGTCCCAAAACGCTCTCAAACGATCTTAATCACTAAAGAAGGAGTTTTTGCTCTTCTTTTTCATAATCTAACCTATCTACAACATCTAAACAAGAATCCAAGGTGTGTTTTTAATCCTAAACCTTTTTAAAAGCATTTTAATTCGTTTTCATCTAACCCTAATTGTCCGGATCTGTTCTAAGGGTGTTTTTATGATTAAAAACCTTTTAAACATCTTTCTAAATCAAAACATTATCATATAACATAGGTTTTCATGGTGAATAACATATGTAAATTGTGTATTATGTGGTGTCACGTGTTGTTCAATGATTTGCTGCTGTATCTATGATAGAAACATGATATAGGATTGTTATTGATGCTAGATTATTGTTGTTTAAGGTTAGGATTGGATATGATGATATTATGGGTATTTGGGGGTTTTAACGAATCTAGACTTGATGCATGATATTTATGATCAATAGAATTGATAAGAAAGATCGAACACTCGACAAACTGAGCATTTCAAGTTGAATATGAATCGATTTCAAAAGTTTCCAAATTGGGTAAATTATTCATGCATGAAAGTGATGTTTCCATAATCTTTACCATTTTGGGAAAGGGCTGAAACGGACGTATTATCAGGGGAAATCGGTGGGGTTTTGTAGGGATAAGTTATCCATGCTTGACTGCTGTGTTTGATGATGTTTCGAGTCGTTTTGAATGTGTTTGAAGCGTTTTTAGGAAAATTTGCACAACAGGGGCGAACCTGGCCTCCTTCGACCGATCGAAGGTGCGAAGGAGGGGATCCAGGGTCGAACCTGGGTTTTGTTGGGCGAACGTGGTAAAACGGGCGAAAGAGGCATCAAACGGTCGAACAAAATGTAAAACGGGCGAAGGAGACTTAAAACTAACTGGTTCGACCGTTCTGATGCAGAAATGAGATTTTTGATACAAACTAAGTGTTTTATGCTTGAACCTTGTGTGTAATCTATGTGTACTTGATTAGTTAGGGTAATTGGTCACCAACGGGATGTCGGGTCGGTCTAATGTGTCGGTTAAACATTCAAACACATTTTAAAACATACTTGGTTACGATCTGGACAATCGGGGACTAGATAACCTTATGGTTATTAGTCGGAACACTTATGTGAACATTTTGATAGATCTCCGGTAGAGGGATTATCAAGGGCTTAACATCTTTACTTGTAACCGAAGAACGCTATTTAAGGTGAGTTCACGGCCCCACTTTTACTGCTTTAACTTTTAGGGGAGAAAACATGCGCTAACCTATTTTGGTAACATATGTCATACTATGGTTTTAACTTTGTATTGCTATACGATCTTTGGAAGTCCCGGGGGAAACCATGAATGTGCGGGAATGCACAACGGGGGAAATGTGGATAGATCTATTGGGCGTGACCTGCCCCACTCGTCAGCTTGGAGGGTCGGGCGGGTGCATATTGTCTCGAATAGGAACATTGGTATCATGCTGAACATTCGGGCTGCTTAAACATGCTAAACATTGCTAAACGTGTCTAGTAATGGTTTCCAATCGTAGTAGTAATAAAACATACGCCTAGCTAGCGTACTTGGTAACATTGATATAGTATGGACATGGTAACGTTTTGGTAACATATTGAACAAACCTGTGAACTCACCAGCATTATATGTTGACATCTTTTGGCATGTTTTTCTCAGGTCGCTAAGGTAGCATCAAATGGAACTAGGCGCACGGGTCTGCATTGGCGTCTAGGCATAGTTGCACGTTTTGTAATAAAAAGTGTTTTTAATAACTTTTGGGATGATAGCATAGTTGATTAAATGCTACTTAAACGCTTCCGCTTATAAAATCGTTGGTTATGTTTCAGTACGTTTTTCATATAGAGATGTTTATTGTGATTGTTGACTTGGATCCTGGTTTGTCATGCGCCTCGCGGTAAAACCCCGCAAGTGGAAATTTGAGGATGTGACAACGGGGGAAATGTGGATAGATCTATTAGGACTGACAGACCCCACCCGTCGGCTGGGAGCCGGGCGGGTGCATATTGTCTCGGTCATAACGCTACCGGGGAACGGTAGTGCATAATCATTTCGGGCAAAATCATATATCGTTGTCTGTAATGGTTTCCGGTCGTAGTAGTATTACTCATGCGTCTAGCTAACGCTATCATTTCTAACATAGTGATAACATGATGGCTTTCATTACTTAAACGTTTAACATAAAACCTGTGAACTCACCGGCATTATTTGCTGACGTTTTTAGCATGTTTATCTCAGGTCGTTGAGGTAGCAGCAGTCGATAGGCGCACGGAGTCTCACGGCGTCTAGGATTCACTTGCATGTTATTCAGTATTATCAAACGTTTTCTTAGTTTTACTTTTGAATCGTAATAACGTTTTATGCTTCCGCTGTGGTGGATAGATTTTGAAAATTTAATGGGTAGTTTACGTTGTTTTCGAATCATATAGTTGTCGTTTATTGTGACCGTTGACTTGGATCCTGGTGTGTCACGCGCCTCGCGGTAAAACCACGCATGTGGAATTTGAGGGTGTGACAGATTGGTATCAGAGCCAATGGTTATAGTGAACTAGGACTGCACGTAGAGTCTAGACTATAACCGAGTATCACACACACTAGACGGTCACATATGTTTGAGTCTTAATACACGGGTAACATATGTCGGGGTGTCGGTGTCTTCATCTCTTATACCACATCATCCGTTTAATTTTGGGTCTAGTATTCGGTGACTTGAACTTCAAGCTTGAAGTGCATCTGGAGAATCATGTAGAGCAGTTTATCATGTCGGGTGCACACAAAATCATAAACTGGAATGCATGAAAATCCTAGTGGACTTTGTGTTTGGACGGATGGACCCGAATTGGACCTAGATCAACTTCTTGTGATTTCTAGAGGGTTACACTATGAGCGAACCAGGGGGATCCTGATACGATTATCGGTATGCCTTCTTATTTGTCGCTATGCTTCGCTTTTATTTTGGTTCTCGTACTGTTAAGGGATTCATATCTGTTAAGCTTTATCTGTTACTACCTTTTGTGCCTACGCCTTGGAAGGGTAAGTCCATGGTTATCGTGTGTCGTGTTACATCTAGTTCGGGTCTGGGGTGTATTGATTCTATGTGAGGAGGTCATCGTTTGTCTTGATTCGCCAGCATGACATCCGTAATCTGGAGACACTGCTTGGACGGTACCTGGTGCTTCGTTTATACCGATCGCAAGGGTCTTCAGCATATCCCCGGTCAAGCTACGTTGATTGTGTGACAGTCTATAGCAATTATCTTGTGTTCACCTTGAGGAATCAGTTCCTCGGCTTGGGGTACTTGTTCTTATTACCTTTAGTTTTGATCCTTGTATCTTTTCGTGTTTTTGAGGAGCGTTTCCTGGGCATTGGGTGCTCAGTTGCATGCGTGTTTGAGTCATCTCTTGTATTGTCTGGATTCATTATGGTTTAGGTTGTGGACCGGGGGTCTTATGGATCGGGGTTCTTGTGTACTTAGGTTGACACTCGTTACTATTGAAGTTGAGTTGTTGCGACGGACGTGATTTCCGATCCTCCCCTGTTCATGTCATTTGTGACTTTGCCTTTCTTAAACCAGTCTAAGATCTTGATGATCTTGTTCCTCGAGCTTCTAAGGTTCCTGTTTTAGAACCTAGTTATATCTTTTGAGTACGATTTACATCCCTATTCTTTTGTGTTAGTGGCCTTCAACATTCAATTGTAAAGGAATCTAATTTTTTTGTTGATTCATTATTCTTTCACAGAATCAGACACGTATTTTGCACATTTGTCAACAGTTGTATGTTTGGATTCTGCCTTCAATCCAAACCCCCCCTTGCGGCTTGTAATGAAAACGTTGGTGCATTATTTTCTTTGTTTGTGGTGCGCAAATAGTATTTGTTGACAAAAGCTATTGTCTACATTTTGCATTCAGTTGATTTTGAAACCTTATCTCGTACCATTGTATCGATAAGTCCGTTGACTCTTTTGTTGTACTCCCATTGGTTCATTGGAGAATGTGACAACCGATAACTTCCGATCAATACCGATGTGGTTTTAAATAATTATTTATTATAAATATTGTTAATTATTATGTTTCAGAAGTTAACTGATTGTTTTAGCAAAAGAAACCGTGATCGAATATTTTAACGCGATTTAAACGCGTGAATTGAAAGGACGCATCGGATAACGAAAATATTTATATTTTTGCTCGGTTTACTATACTTTGTAATTACAAACAAAACCGACTAATTTTTATAACCAATAACCGAGCCTAAGTAGAAACCGAAGCGTTTTTCGTTTAAAACGGGTTCGACACGCGGTGCACACCTACCTAACCAAAAACCCTAACTATAAAAGGCTCTCTTCTTCCTCCTTCCTCTCATTTTCTGCAGCTGCAACCCCTTCATTCTCTCTCTACTCTCTCTCTTCCAACCAGATCTATCCATCTCTCTACCTTACACCCACACACGACCTCCACTCCTCATCACCACGTCAACAGTCGGCCGGCGGAGGTCTTAGGCCCAAAAACGGGCTGAAACAGCAACGTAAAGCAGGTGTGGCAGTCTAATCGTGGTGGTTTAGGGCGGATCTCGATTGTTCGGACGCGGTATAGGAGGAGGATGGCTGAGGCGGTGGCCTTGTTGTTGACAGAGGGTACGCACCTAGATGTTAGGGACGACCGATTGGGTTGGTTTCGGGTTAGTCACAACCCGAATGTGGTGGTCGGGTACTGAAGCGGCTCAGGTGGTGGTTGTTGAGGGTTGTGGTAGAAGAAGGTGGTGGCTCGGGTTACAGAGCTGGTGCTCCAGACCTGACGGGTTCAAGGTCGGGGATCGTGGTTAGGTGATGGTCCGGTGATGGTTGTTGGTTTGGTCGTGGGTCAGTGGCAAGGTAGTTGTTTTGGTGGTAGAAGGTGACTGGTCGGGTTAAAGGTGGAGGTTTTAGGGTGGTTCAAGGCGGTGGAGGTCTAATGAGGCTCGTGGCTCAGTTATGGTGGTCGTGGTGGCGCTGTACAAGGAGACGAGGATGATGGAGATGGTTGTTTATGGTTCGGATGGTGGTGTTGGTGTCTCAGATCCAACGGGTTCAGGGCTCGGGTCATGGTTTTGGTCCGACTGTTTAGGTGGTGGTCATTGTGGTGGTTTCCGGTGGCTCTCAGTTCTAATGTATAGTTGTTACGACCTTGTGGTGGTCCGGTGAAGTGCTGGCTTGGTCCGAGTTTGGTCAGGGTTCGGTCGGGTTTTGGATCGGGTTGTTTGTGTTTGTTTTCGGGTTCGGATCTTGGGTCTTGGTTCAGATTTGGTCCAGGTCAGGTCCGGGTCAGATTCGTGTTCGTTTTGGTCTCGGTCTGGTTTGGTTCTCAGGTCAAGATGTGTTCGGTTCGGGTTTCAGTCGCGGTTATGGTTGGCTCGGGTCAGATCTGTTCAACCGTCTCGCGGGTCAGATTTCGAGTTACGCGCGTGTGATTCGGTATACTTAAATTCGTATTAATTATTATTTATAGATATCGTATATTCATAAATTTATATATTTATAAATATTATTATATTTATGAATATTATAAATTTATAAATATATTGATATGGACGAATTAGTTTTAACTCGCGAACGATCTGAATAATAAACGTTAACTATATATTATATCAGACGTTTTGGTAAATGGTTAACTTAACATAACTTACGATATCGAACATCGAACTAAATAACATTGGACTATATTATCGGACTATATTTTATATATATTGCTATATATATAAATAAGTATACATAGGTGACGAAACGTATAGAGTCTCGTAAATCGAAATTGTGGATAAAAGGACTTGACGAATTGTGTTTGAAAGTTGACTTTGGGGAAAATTTTAGACAACGGGTGTTGTCTGGTTTGTACAAAAACAGAGGAAACTCTGCCCAAATTTTTATAAAACCAAAGCGTAGCGAACTGCTATTATTTCTATAAATAAACTCCCGTAAGTCTTTGAACAAGTGCATTATATACAAAGCCGAAGTATTTTCAAAGTCTAACTATTCGTGGCAATAAAGATGATTGTCCGACAATATTTGGGAAAAAGTAACAAATGTTATTAATTGATTTTAATACCTAAACTTATACTTTTCCTTAAAGAGTATCTTCTAAAATATAATTACACAAAATAAATATACTTATATGATTTACGAGACGAGCTACGATTCAGGATAATTATACGTTTCGGGGTACTAGTCCAACATGGTTTATACACAAATAGTAACAAGTGTGCAACTTGGGTAATACGAGAATTAAGATAAGTCACGATCGGTTCGTCGAGTTGAAACGTATTGAGACTCGTGTTGGTACACACGAGTCTAGACAGTCGGATAGACTATCTTTTGAGCAGTCAATAAGCTAGGCTTATGTGTGATAGACTGTTAAGGTGTCCTTTGTTGGTAATTAGGGCACGAGGAAGTCGGTCGAGGGTTCAGGCTTTGTTTGCTATCTTAGCATGGAAATTAAGGTGAGTTTCACGGCCCCACTTTACGGTTTTACATTTCGGGGGAGACACATGCTTATACATATTTCATAAATTATCATGTTATACTAGTGTTAAATTCATTTGTGCTATTACGATACGTAAAGTCCCGGGGAAACCATGAATATGTTGGATAGCATAACGGGGGAAATGTGGATAGATCTATTGGGACTGACAGACCCCACCCGTCGGCTGGGAGCCGGGCGGGGGCATATTGTCTCGGTCATAACGCTACCGGGGAATGGTAGTGCATAATCGTTTCGGGCAAAATCATATATCGTTGTCTGTAATGGTTTCCGGTCGTAGTAGTATTACTCATGCGTCTAGCTAACGCTATCATTTCTAACATAGTGATAACATGATGGCTTTCATTACTTAAACGTTTAACATAAAACCTGTGAACTCACCGGCATTATTTGCTGACGTTTTTAGCATGTTTGTCTCAGGTCGTTGAGGTAGCAGTAGTCGATAGGCGCACGGAGTCTCACGGCGTCTAGGATTCACTTGCATGTTATTCAGTATTATCAAACGTTTTCTTAGTTTTACTTTTGAATCGTAATAACGTTTTATGCTTCCGCTGTGGTGGATAGATTTTGAAAATTTAATGGGTAGTTTACGTTGTTTTCGAATCATATAGTTGTCGTTTATTGTGACCGTTGACTTGGATCCTGGTGTGTCACGCGCCTCGCGGTAAAACCACGCATGTGGAATTTGAGGGTGTGACACAGCCCATCTGAAACGTGGGTATTATGTTACTCAGTGGGCCGAATTTGTTTGATGAAACAAAGGCTCGATTCATAACAAGATGTATTTTAGAATATTTGTTTTATTATAAATGCCTACCAACCTCTTCATAATATTCAAATTCTCAAAAGCCACTTTACCAATTTATGAGTTACTTTTTCATCTTCTTCTCTATCTAATCGTGATCTTATAATTCTTCTTTTTTTTTTCTTTAATCGATGTGTAGGTTATATCTGATTGTATTTTTACTGATTATTATTAAGGAATCATATACTTTATGTAATTATAACTACGAAATTTCGATTATGCATGTACTATAAATTTCTGAATATTCAAATTGGTAAGCGTATATCTTGATTTTTAATTTTAATGTGAATATATATTTAGTAACAATTTCTGTTTTTGAAATTTATGTAATAAACAATCAGTGTTTACTATATGTAGTTATCATTAAGAAATTTTTAGATTGTATGGTTTTATAATTTATTATTAATCACATTTGATGTTTTTGATCAATGTTTTATCTGAAATAATTGTTCTTGAATATATGTAATAATCGTTTTGTATTAGTATGTTAATTTGGAAATATGTTTAATATGGCTAACTATTGTTTAAGAAACTAACCTATGTTAATCAGTTGATAAATTACAGACTTTTACATATTAAAACTGATATATAGGTGATATAGTCTTTGCCATATATAGATTAGGTTCATATTTCTGTTCCTAAAGCATATGAGACAATGTTATGAGGTATGTTATGTTTGTAATAGGTTTTATGGTCTTTGCCATATATACATTATGTTTATATGGCTGTAAAAAGTATATGACACAATGTTATCATTTATATTATGTTTATAATAGGTCATATAATCTTTTCCATATATAGATAAAGTTCATATAATGTTCTTGGCGCGCGTTGCTGCGCATATTAGCATGTATGTTTTTGGGTTATGGGTGATGATTTATAGAAAATAATCAATATTCAAACGGATGATCTTGGACCTGTTTTTTATATTTTATTGTTGTCGCTTAGTCGATTTTATCATTTTGCCATAATGTAACACCCCAACCGATGGCGGAAACATCGGGATGTCGCGTATTGATGATTGTTCAGTAGCTCATGGTAAATAATAAGTTTCAATAAAAGATTTAAATAAATTACATATAATTGTTCTAAAACTTTGTACATCAAAAAAAAATATACTATCTACGCATCTTCAAGCAATAACTCTAATCTTCAACCAAGCTATAACCTTAAACATGTTAAGTTTAAAAATATTTTGGGTCAACAAAAGTTGGTGATAATTACATAGGTTTTGATAATCGAATAAAGCTTGTACAATTCAAGTGTCATGGCAAGTCTAGTCCATATGTGAAAACATACTAGAAGTAAATCGAGTGCATAATCAACCCTTGTGACTGTTATATTGTGGTCCATCCCATACGCTCATGGTTCACTCGATTATGTTATGCGATAACAATCACCCACGCTACCTATGTAGGAGGCACGTATCCGGCTGGGATTGTCAGTCCAATAGATCTATCATTGTATACCGTCGGCTGATCAATGTTAATGATTATGCTAGAATTGTGCTTACCCTAGTCATGTATAAGACATAATGCAACATAGAAAAACACATAGACACTTTATGATTGAATTGCATATAGAATGTTGTAACATGTTTCACCCCAAAAATGGTGATAAACAGAAAAGGGGCTATGTAAAACTCACCTTAGCAAAATGTTATGTCTCATGAAAATAGAATATGTGTTGCCCCAAAGTTGCCAATTACAAGAGCTTATAATCAAAGCTTCAATTGTAGAAGTAATAGACTATAGAAGAAAAGTATGAGGGAAAGTTTAATCGGATTGAAACAATTGATTTAGAGGTGGCAAGTGTAATGGTTCATAGGTGGGTTTTTATACTAGTTTTGGATTCAATTAGTCATTAAAATTGGTCAACACCATAAAGTAAAGTTTTATGATGAATTGACTATTTGACTAGGACTTTGACTGTTTGACTCAAGGCTTTATTTAAGAAATAAAAAAAAATCATTAGTTTGAATTAGAAAATAAAAAAACACCGTTTTATAAAATGACGATTTTATAAATAGAATTAGGATAGGACATATGTCATGATTGAAGATTTTTTTTTTAAGTACAATGATAAAAGGAACTTAGAAAAATAGAGTGCACGGATAAAGATAAGAATACTTAGAAATAAATTAGACTTTATATCATGGATCGGGAAATACTTTAATGCAAAATAAATGGGAAAATTCGTGAGGTTACAGTCTCCCCTACTTTTGGAAACTTTGTCCCGAAGTTATTTAAAAACACAGGTTTGAGGATGGTTGGGTAGAAATTAAGGCAGTCGTGGTTTTGAAAATTTTGGGTTAAGGCACGACATGAATTTATAGAATAATATGCTTTCGAATAATTTGGATAAGAGGTTTGTTATCTGTGAGTTTTAAGGGTAGGATTAGGTGTGTCTTGGAATCTCAAGGCAAATAAGAATCTTAAGTTTTAGAAATCCTAAAAGAAATGCATGAGTTGATGGACTATAGAAAGGCTAAATGAACTACCAGGTAACTAGAGTTTATAATTAGTTTCTCTACCGAAAACCTTGATAGAATTTCACACCACCTTAACGTACCTGTAAATTCATGATTACGTTCCGGACCCCAATCACCAATTTACCTTACATTAGGGTTTTGTGTCCTTCTATGACTCTAAACACACATGTAAGTAATGCAATATAACCTTGTGATTGAATTGTATACAATGTATCCAAAAATAAGTCCAACTGTTAAGCAGGAAAAAGACTTCTACCAGTCAGTGAGTAAGAACCTCTACCGATTGTTGAGCAGGTGCGATAGCCTCTACCAGTCGTTGAGCAGGTTGTAGGGCCTCTACCGACTGTTGAGCAGGCATGATGACCTCTACCAATCGTTGAGTAGGTTGTTTGGTACTCAACTAACTGTTGAGCAAGTACTTCATCCTCTACCAGTTGTTTGCTTAAGTGTACCAATTATTTCACACATAAATTGCAAATTGATAATGTGTACATATAAACAATCAAGTATCAAGCATAGCATGCGAGTTGTAATAGTGTTGTCCTAGACAAGGTTAATGACTCTAGGTGTGTCTATAGCAAATAGTTTATATTCCATGATTTCTAGTATCAAATGTTTAAATATGGTAGATAATCGAATCCTCATGTATAACTAAGGATTAAGTTTGATGCAACACACAATCAAGTTTCAATAGTTTGGTTATCATGGGTAACTAGCTCATGTGTGAGAAGGTGAAGGATATGAATTTAGTTCTTGAGAGGATGATGAAAAATCTTGAAGCAGAATCAAGGTTGTGAGAGATAGTGAATGTGAAGATAGTTGATAAAGAGTTTATTTTATAGTAAGGAGATTATGTAGCAGTGTAAATTTTGGGGTTTGGATCAAAGGTTATAATCAAGTGTATAAGAAAACATGATTGTGGTATATGCCAAATATTGTAAAAATTTGAACTAGTTGAAAATGAGTGAGTGTCGATGGAGAATCTAGAGACTAGATATTATTCCTATGGATTAAAAAAAATTATTTTCAAAATTGGTTTTGTACATAAAGCAAAAGTTGTTAAATAGTACAAGCTAAGTAGGCTTTGATTAAAATATTCCTGTTAGTTGGAGATTTCAAACATGACATTAGGTTTTGAAGATCAAGGTTCTATTAGTGATTTTTAATAGTTTAAAGCATTATATAGAAAATCGTTTGTTACGTCAATAAATAAACAATTGAATTTAAGTTCGAGGACATCTTTTGACAAAAAAATATGTACTTTGTAAAGTTACTAGGTAATGAAAATACAACAAGATTTAGAAATCTTTAGTTTGTGCTAAGGTATGAGGTTATAGTTTTTAAAAATAAGTAACATGTGGAGAAATGAAATAATATGATTTGGGTAGGGTGTTGAATATTTAAAAAGTGGCTAAGATGATAAGGTGAAGTGTGATTGTGAAATCCATAGATGGTTATGAAATGAGATTGATTTAAGCTGTAAAATTTTGAGATTTTAGAGCTTAGTTTAAGGAAAGTGAGTGTAATCATTTATTCATTAATTAAAACGAATAAACGAAAACGTTGACTTATCAAAACTTCTAGATTCTAATAACATAGTGAAGACATTCTTTAGCCTATAAGTGAACACTCATCCCGAGAATTCCCAAGTAGGCATCCGGGTCCCTCGTCTGATTGGGATTTATGCGCAATGCCAGTCCTAGACAGAAAACTCAGAATACAGGCGTTCACCCTTCCAGATTGCACGTGTTCGTTATTAAAATCTAGAACTTCGACGAGATCTTCAAGGTGGTTCAGGCTAAACCTGAGGATTTGTCCTATTAGTCTAAGAGCAGATCTTGTGATGGAGAACAATCTTCTTGTAGGGACTAAAGTAGGGATAAGAAGTAGGATAGAGGTAGAGAATAGAAACAAGTAGAGTTGCAAGTAAAAGGAGCAAGTACTGGTTATAATCCTATGGTTATAGACTAGATTATTTTTCTAATAATCTAATTCCCTAAAACCATGGCTCTGATACCAATCTGTAACACCCCAACTGATGGCGGAAACATCGGGATGTCACGTATTGATGATTGTTCAATAGCTCATGGTAAATAATAAGTTTCAATAAATGATTTAAATAAATTACATATAATTGTTCTAAAACTTTGTACATCAAAAAAAAAAAATATATACTATCTACGCATCTTCAAGCAATAACTCTAATCTTCAAGCAAGCCATAACCTTAAACATGTTAAGTTTGAAAATATTTTGGGTCAACAAAAGTTGGTGATAATTACATAGGTTTTGATAATCGAATAAAGCTTGTACAATTCAAGTGTCATGGCAAGTCTAGTCCATATGTGAAAACATACTAGAAGTAAATCGAGTGCATAATCAACCCTTGTGACTGTTATATTGTGGTCCATCCCATACGCTCATGGTTCACTCGATTATGTTATGCGATAACAATCACCCACGCTACCTATGTAGGAGGCACGTATCCGGGTGAGATTGTCAGT
Organism: Ambrosia trifida; assembly: GCA_028751855.1. Lineage (NCBI taxonomy): Eukaryota > Viridiplantae > Streptophyta > Magnoliopsida > Asterales > Asteraceae > Ambrosia > Ambrosia trifida. Next base: position 27,545,691 of record CM054122.1, read on the forward strand.
CCAATAGATCTATCATTGTATACCGTCGGCTGATCAATGTTAATGATTATGCTAGAATTGTGCTTACCCTAGTCATGTTTAAGACATAATGCAACATAGAAAAACACATAGACACTTTATGATTGAATTGCATATAGAATGTTGTAACATGTTTCACCCCAAAAATGGTGATAAATAGAAAAGGGGCTATGTAAAACTCACCTTAGCAAAATGTTATGTCTCGTAAAAATAGAATATGTGTTGCCCCAAAGTTGCCAATTACAAGAGCTTATAATCAAAGCTTCAATTGTAGAAGTAATAGACTATAGAAGAAAAGTATGAGGGAAAGTTTAATCGGATTGAAACAATCGATTTAGAGGTGGCAAGTGTAATGGTTCATAGGTGGGTTTTTATACTAGTTTTGGATTCAATTAGCCATTAAAATTGGTCAACACCATAAAGTAAGGTTTTATGATGAATTGACTATTTGACTAGGACTTTGACTGTTTGACTCAAGGCTTTATTTAAGAAATAAAAAAAAATCATTAGTTTGAATTAGAAAATAAAAAAACACCGTCTTATAAAATGACGATTTTATAAATAGAATTAGGATAGGACATATGTCATGATTGAAGATTTTTTTTTTTTTTTAGTACAATGATAAAAGGAACTTAGAAAAATAGAGTGCACGGATAAAGATAAGAATACTTGGAAATAAATTAGACTTTATATCATGGATCGGGAAATACTTTAATGCAAAATAAATGGGAAAATTCGTGAGGTTACACATAACAGACATGTGTAGTTATGTAGATTGGGTTGTTTTCAATACATGTGTACTTGTATAGGATGTTATTTTGATACCTGATGACTTACTTGTTTCTCAATCTTCAGATCCTGTTTCTGATTTGATAGACTTTGTTTATCCGTCACTGTTGGATAACATCCACATTCCGACTTATTTTCAAGATCGAGCTATATTGGCACCGAAGAATGAAGTTGTTCATGAAATTAATGATATATTACTTTCAATGTTTCCCGGTGACGAAGTTGAGTATCTAAGTTCGGATAATGTTTGCCAGTCAGAAGATGTTAACAAACAGGTTGATGAAAGATTAGTTTCTCCTGATGTGCTGAATGGTCTTAAGTTTTCTGGAATACCAAACCATCGTTTGGTTTTGAAAGTTGGTGTCCCCGTAATGTTACTTAGAAACATTGATCAGAATAGCGGTTTGTGTAATGGGACAAGGTTACAAGTTGTTAAAATGAGAAAACGTGTAATTGAAGCCAAAATCATTTCAGGAAGTAACATTGGAATGCGAACTTTTATTCCAAGAATTACTTTATCCCCCTCGGATAAAAAAAAATCCTTTTAAATTTAACAGAAGGCAATTCCCAATTGTTGTTTCTTTCGCAATGACAATAAACAAAAATCAAGGACAATCCTTATCCAGAGTTGGGTTGTATTTGAAGGATCCAGTTTTTTCACACGGGCAGTTGTATGTTGCGCTATCAAGAGTCAGAAGTCGAGATGGACTGAACATAGTTATAGTAATGAAAATGGTGAACTGACGAACAAAGCATCAAATGTTGTGTACAAAAAAGTCTTTCAAGATTTATGAATAATGTGAGTAATTTTGATGCAATTATTTACTTATCTTCATTGACGTTATTTACATACAACTTCAATAATACAAGTATTATTTTAAAAATTTTTTGTTTTTTATTTGGTTTGAACCGTGCGTGACCATTGATCTTTAAAACAAGTTATTTCCTAATTAGAATTACATTAAAAATAAAAATATAATAAAGGTAATTTACAAAAACAAAATGTATTTGTACCTTTGTGGTTTTTTTGTTAAATGTTATACTTTGGTTGAGTATTGATCATAATAGGTAATCGGTTTTCGTTGTTATAGTTATTTATAAGTTACCTAAATTATCCACTTTGACATTAAAACCAAAGTTATATATTAGTTTTAACAAGACCTTACTGCACAAAGCATTTGCTAATTAGTATATTATAAATATCCAGATTATATCAACGCAACATTGAAACATCACGTTTATATAAGAAAAAAATATCAGGCTAACCGTTATTCTTAAGACTTTACGTTGTAGACACTAAACTTGAATAATACAAGTCTTATTTTAATATTTTTTTAATTTACTTTGGTTTGCATCGTGGGTACCCACGGGTCTCAAACCTAGTTATAGATTATAGATAAGAATCTTGGGCTATTTCTAGAAAAAAAAAATAAAAAATAAAAAAATTGATGGAAGGGTGAAAAGGGCAGGGCAGGGCAGGGCAGGTGGGGAAAGGCAGAAAGAATTGGAATTGGCGGGAAGGTGAATGGGGAGCTTAGTGTTAGGGTTTCATCCTCCTCACTTCTCTGAGGTATCGATAGCGACACTCGAGATCTCCTCCCTAATTTGTTTATTTGATTTGATTTATTAATATTAATTAATTAATTAATTTAGGTTTTCATATGTATGTATGTATGTGTATGTGTATGTGATTGCAGGAAGAGGCATGGGTTCCTGCGTGGCTTCTTCAGCGTTCAACCACCAACGCAGTTGAAGCATCTCCTCAACCCTTTTTTGAGGTATAATAAATACTAGCTAGCTACCTACTATTTCTTTCACAATATAATATTTATTAATTATTCATTACAGTACAGTACAGTACAGATGATAAAGTTGTTTAACAACTCAACTGATGATGATCTAATTTCTCTTCTCTTCTCTTGTGGCTTCTTCATCTTCATATTCATATTCACACTCCCTCATTTTCTGCACACTGCCTTTCATTATAATAACTAACTTTCTCCATGCTATGCTATGCTATCGTTTTTTAATAACCAACCGCCTGCCTGCCTCGCATATGTGATAATTAATGATCAAACCAACTAACTTTAGGTATATTTCTCTTACATACACACTTCTTCTCTACAACCTTAACTTTGGGATCAGATTATTTATCACTACATACTTTCCTTCACTTATTGAAAATCCATCTTTTGATTATGCAGATTTAGGATGGACGGACCTTTCTAAGTCTTCCAATATCCTTAGTTTGAAAATCATAATAATAATATTAATCTTTTACTTGTTGGATACCAATGAGATTGATCTCCATGACTATCAAATCAAGTAGGTGTCTACTGTCTGACTTCCATTGCCTGATCTGAATTCACAACATGTCATATCGAGTTCTTACCCAACGATTCCTTTAAGGGCCCAAGATGTGGTGGATATATATCCAAATGGTTAGGTTAACCCCATCTATAAATAAATCTTTTACATCAAAATTCTGGAATTTGCAAATTCATCGTGATTTTTAGTTAGACTACTTTAATATTTGGCCTATTGTATAGGATGGGCCTAACCCTAATATAATCTAAGAACCATCATCATCATCAAGCGTCATAGTAAGCAAAAAAATAGCTCACTCTATTAATCATCTGTTTAAGGTTACATAATGTTTGCATCTCATCCTCACGTTTTTCATTTCAATGTCCTTAAAATATTGTTTGCCAAGAAGATGATTGAGGTTTTTTTTAATTGGTGACAAATGTGGGATGATCATTATACTTACAAATGTATACAAAGTTGAAGGTACTTATTTCACGAATTTTGGTTACATAGTACATTTTATTATCTACATGGGACGTCAGCCTAACAAGTGTACTTCATGTTTATGATATTATAAACATATAAATGGTTTAACCCTAAACCTCTGTATGGTATCTCAGTCTTTAGATTACTATTTGGTAAAGTAACATGGGGCACTGTTGGGTGTACATTTTTTGTTGTCTTCTAAGTTTGTGAGATTTATGTGATGTGCTATCATGATATTAAAGTTCATGCTAGGTTTTACTCTACTTCGCGTTAACGTAACTTGTTATTCATTGAAACTAAAGTGGCTGGCTGGTTTTGCAAATTTGAACGTTCTGCATGCTTAAGAAAGTGTAGTGTTCAATATGCCGATGTTGAAAGTTCATAGGCATTTTGAGTATATTAGAAATTTCAAAAGGTTTTCTAATATGTAGAAAGTTAATGGGTTCTTTTTCTGTTACAGTAAATCATTTTAGAAACTAATTGGAGGCTTAAAAGGTTATCTAAGTGCAAGGGTCCCTCTGGCATAACATATAATATATTCAGGGTTGTAATTTGAAACAATGAATTGAACGCTAAGCATTTTGTAAATGTACCACTCCTATATGTAACTCTTTCTGGGTAAGTAGTGAAACATAGTCTGGGTACAATTAGAAGCTTTAATTTCCATTTCTTTTGTTATATGGCTGTTTAGTTTCGTCTTTGGATGCTTTAACCTTTTTAAACTAACTTTTATATGCACGTGTTTAAATGGTTTTTTCTTCTTACTATAATTAGGAATTTGGACGCCTTCAGCAAAGCACCAGTCCCCAAGAAAATGGGAATTTGCAAGATGATGTCACGTGTAAGAGCCTCCATTTATTCTTATCTGGGGATGACAATTCGCCGATGAATATTGCTTCATGTTCTAGCAATGTAAGCTTTCAGCCAGACTATCGGAACATTATAAATATCCTCATCAAACGTATAATGTGGCAATTGTTGTATGTCAGCATTGGTTCTTGTATTCTTCATAAAATTGCAATACATGCATGGCCTTTCTTGAAAGTGTTGAATGGTTCATAATATGTTGTCAAATCGTCATACAAATCTATAATAGCATTTTTGCCTATTCTAGATTTGTCGACAGTGAACACGGAACACCATATGGAAATCATTTTTTTGCGACATACTTCTCTGTTCACCATTTTAATCTGTGTTTCGCTCGCAGATACATTCTAATAGTTTTGATCTCACTTCTCAGCATGAAGTTCAATATCATCTTCATCTATCGTCAATTGAAGAAACTCAGCATTCACTGAATCCAACTTTGAGTAGATCTCAAGCAGATAAACCTGAATTCAATCAAGCTCTCCTGGTGCAGCATCCAGAGGCTAGAGTTATCCCAGAGGGTGATGAAGCTTGCATGGTTCCAAGTCAACAGAAGGGTGATTTAGGAATTACAGGTCCCAGCTTCAAGGAGGTAAACCCTAAGGCAGATGCCGGATGTCGAAAAGCTGACATCAGTGACGCAATTGAACTAGCTGTTGCAGCATCAGAAGCATTAACCATACACAATGTGTTAAAAGATGAACATTTGATTGCCTCATCTGTACTTGAAGCTGCAATACGCGTAAAACAAGCACGTTTGGAGAATTTCAGAGAGAATCTCAGTAACTCGATTGGGGAAGATAATGAGGTTGACTTTGACTCTCTTTCAGATGTGGATGATTTGACCATGGCAGATGCATATGAAGATGTGGGATTAACTGTTGCAAGCCATGGTGATCTGAGTGGTTATGGTTCCATATCTCATGTTAATGATAGTTTTGCCTCCGAGAATTATACATCTAATGCCAAACACAAGGGCAATGAGCGTGGTGGCCCACAAGTTGATTCAGGTTCTATTTCCCTAAAACAACATAAACAGGGTATATTATCAAAGGGCTCTGTATTGGAACCTTGTGAATGTGTTACACGCAAGGACCATGTTGATTATGAATCATTCGGTACAGAGAACGCTAATCTGGCATGTGATGTTGATCCTGTGTTTAATTGTTCGGTTGAGCAAACTGATTTTTGTGCAACAGAGGTGAGTTAACGATTCTCAAGCTGATTTAGCGCACTGTACTAATTTAGCCGTTAATTAAAATATAAAAACCGTCCATGATGTCTAGCAGGTTGGATTGCAGAGGGAGGGCTTTCTAAGCGGGGATCGGACATCATCTCCAACCATTGCAATATCAAATGGTATTCTTTTGCCTTCCTGCAGTTTCTTCTATTTCGGGATGAATTATGCTATTTAAACTTTATTTTTCATGTCCATTTAGGATTGGTATGGTATTTTAATTTTTCTTTTGAATGTTTTGTTCTTTTATAGAAAGACAAGATAAGATGACAAATTTGGTCTCAGATAGATTTCAAAGCCGCTGGTTTGGTGGTTGGACATGGAAGGTGAGTATTGCATCGTGAAAACCTTGTGTTATACTCTTCAAGATAAGTGTGCACTCTTATTTGGTCTCTGAATTGCTCGGGTCATGATTCTAATGCGACCCATACTGATACGATAGTTTGACGCAGGTCAGTCACTGGATTGATCCATCATCCGTCTGGATCGATCCTTCTAGATAGAAAAAATATTAATGTCAACTTTTTTGTTCCTTCTTAACCATCCTGTCAGAGTTTTAAAAAAATAACAAAAAAGGGTCAAGATCCATCAACTAGATTTGTTGGATGCTGCGGCGTTAAACCACCAGCTAGTTTAGGCGTATGATATTAGGAATGATGATTATTTTGGAAATCATATCTCACAAAACTGAACTAATTGAGATCATTTTTGCTGCTTGACTCAGAATGAAGGAAGCATTCCTGCAGTTACAAACGATGAATATAGAAGAACCATTCCTGAGCCATGTGCTAATGAAACAAGTTCTCTCTCGGAATCTGCTGATATTGCGCCAGACATGTGTTCCTACATGCAGACACAAGATAAAGACAAAACTGTCTCTAAACATGCCAATGATAACTGGAATTTGCTTTCTGATGATGTGGCAAATGTCTCCCCTTTGTGTTCTGTTGTTCCTTGCAGCTTTACTTCAGATAGTGTTGTTGTATCTCAGAATTCTAAGGACCAGGTGAATCTGGATAATGTACAAGTTAATGGTGAGAGTTTGCTCACTGTACGCAGGCAGGTGGCATCCCTTAAAACCTATAGCATGCTTTATCCAAGGTGTGATCTGTATTTGGACCGAGAACACACATTTGAACATAATTTGACTACCAATGTAGATAATGCGTTGACTAATCAAAGGGAGAAGGATGGCGAATCATCATTGTTTGAACATAATCAGACTGCAAAAGTAGCTACTGCGTTGACTAGTCAAAGGAACAAGGATGGTGAATCGTCATCATTTGAACATAATAATGAGACTACAAAAGTAGATACTGCGTTGACTAGTCAAAGGGAGAAGGATGGCAAATCATCTCCATTTGAACATAATGAAACTGCAAAAGTAGATACTGCTTTGACTAATCAAAGGGAGCAGGAGACGACCAATGTTTCCAGAAAGGTAGAGTCTATAGTTCCGAAAAGAAAACGTGTTCGTTTTTCAGATACCGAAATTTGTTACCCACAGGTAAAAAAATTCCAAAGAGCACCACAAACTCGACTCAAAGATCCTTCAGTTGCAGCTAGAATTTGTAGACGATTGACACGAAATAAAGCTAGACCTCCTCATGACAAAGTTAACAAGAGGTTATTCCAAGATCTAATGTTCTTACTTACGGGTTTTTCCGTCAAGAAACATAAAGAAATCAAGATTCTAATTCAGGAAAATGGTGGCATAGTTTTTGATGATATTCCTTCTCCTTCAACATCCAGAAAAAAGAGATGCTCAAAGCTTCCTCTTATTTTGTGTCCGAAAAAGCTACTGACAACCAAGTTCTTGTATGGATGTGCAGTAAATGCAGGTATTGTTAAAGTAACATGGCTCTTTGATTCAGTTGATGAAGGTTTGATCTTACCACATCAGAAATACAAGATTCTAAGCGATCGTTCAGGCAATAATGGTCGTATCTTTGATGACATCGCCATTATGCTTCATGGAAGACAAGATTTCTGCAGCAAAATGGAAAAAGTTATAAGGCATGGCGGCGGGTCGGTTTTCAAAACATTTCATTGGTTGGTCAAGAGCCTTGATTCTAAAAAGGTATCGACGGGGGTCATCGTTGTCGAGGACGAAAACGGGATTTCACGTCAGCTGAAACAATGTGCATTAGAGCAAAAAGTTGCTGTGATGCCTTTGAATTGGATCATAAAGAGCTTATATGCAGGAAGGTTGCTTCCTTTACCACTAGTTAAACTTCCAGATCATCTTGAGTTAAGTGAAGAAATATGAATCTGTGTTGTTATCTTTACTGTTGATTAATGTTGTTGTATAGCTAGAGAGAGGACCGGTGCAAATAAATTAAACCATAATCTGTAATTTGATACATAGTTATTCTTATTTGTCTTTTTATAGGTTGAGGAATGACTAGTTATGTTTCATCAACTTATAATATTTTCTTAAATCATTTCTATATTGAGAAAATTGCAATTTTCGTCCCTGTGGTTTGCCTAAACTAATAGGTTCAGCCCACGCTTAACACCCTGAGTATCTGAGGTTTGTTTTCATAATACTTTATGTCTCTCCTCCTGACGTACGTCACGTTTTCCGATAGTTTGTGCTGAAATGGCTATTATACACATAATTTTTTTTTTTTGGTGAAATGACTCTTATACCCACATATCTTCTTCTCCAACCCACCCACCATTACCACCACCATCTCCACCATCACCTGTAAAACGGTTTGATAGGAGAAATGGTTGTTTGGTTTGATTGGGGAAGTTGATAACTGAGTGAAGGTTGAAGATGTAGAAGAAGGAAAGTGCTTGGATTAGGTGTTGCACGTGGAGTGGAGATGGTGGAGGAGAGAGGAGAGGGAGGGTGGTGGTGGAGATGGTGGTGGTGGTGGTGGTGGAGATGGTGGTGGTGGTGTTGCAGGTGGTGGTGATGGTGGTGGTGGGTGGGTGGGTGGGTTGGAGAAGAAGATGGGAGGGCATAAGAGTCATTTCACCAAAAAAATTAAGGGTATAATAGTCATTTAAACACAAACTAACGGAAAACGTGACGTTCGTTAGGAGGGACGTAAAGTGTTAGGAAAACAAACCTCAGGTACTCAGGGTGTTAAGCGTAAGCTGAACCTGTTAGTTTAGGCAAACCATAAGGACGAAAATTGCAATTTTCTCTTCTATATTTTACCTAAAAAACTCATGGTATATATATATATATATATATATATATATATATATATATATATATATATATATTTTTATAAAAAGACCACAAATGTGTGGTATGTTCACCTTTCTCTCCTCTCAAAGAAATGACGGGTGCTTACCGCAGACAGTTGTGCCCTATGACCTTGCGGTCTCAACAGACCCTTCGTTGTTTAGTTTATATATTATTTTTGGTAGATGAAACAATGATTACACATTGATATATATATATAGGGGAGGGTTATCTTGAGAACGCTAAATATTGTGAGAACCGTGAGAACAAGTAGAAAAATCAATCAAAATCAATTTTTTTTTAATACAAACCTCATTATAATCAAAATACAACCTTAATAAATGAATTTTCTTTCCAAATAATTCATCTTTTCTTGCAAAAACACTTTCAAATTAACTTTTTACACATGTGTAAATGAAACAGTTTATACATGTATAAACACTAAATTTACACATGTGTAAAAACAAATTATTTTCGTATACGTTTGAATTTTTACGCGTAAATTGTGTTTTTGAGATTGTATTTTAGTAATAAAGACAAGTATAAAAAGAAATTTTGAATTTGAATGGTTTTAGGTGCCGTTCTCACGGTTCGCACGAAATATAGGTGTTCTCAACCCCTATATATATATATAGGGTAGGGATCCTAAGAGAACCAATCCCTATTTGAGAACTGAGAGAACCATTATGAGCCACACATTTCATATAAAGGCAAAAAAAAAAAAAAAATTTTTTTTTTTTTTTTTTTTTGCTTTAATCGCACATTTTTATGCAAGGAAAATTTTTTTTTTATTTTTTTTGAATTTTTTTTTCATTTATACATATGTGTATATGACAATTATACATATGTGTATATAGCAATTATACATATGTGTATATAGCATTTTTCAGCTATACATATGTGTATATTTCAGTTATACATATGTGTATATAGCATTATACATATGTGTATAATGCAATTATACACATGTGTATACTGAAAAAAAAATACAAAAAAAATTAAAAAAAAATTTTTCCTTACATATAAAGCAGCGATTTTTGCAAAAAAAAAAAAAAAAAAAAAAAAAAAAAAAAAAAAAAAAATTGCTTTAGAGAAATGTGTGGCCCAGAATGGTTCTCTAGTCCTCAATTTGGGAAAAGGTTCTCATTTGAACCAAATCCTATATATATATATATATATATATATATATATATATATATATATATATATATATATATATATATATATAGGGTAGGGATCATACGAGAACCAACTTTAGGGAGAGAACCAGAGAACCATTGTCAACACAAACAAAAAAAAACCTAAAAACCCCACCTTCACCCCCTAAAAACCTAAACCCACCCACCTCACTCCCTAAAAACCTAAACCCCCCATCCCCCACACCGCCCCAACCCCCCCCCCCCCCCCCCCCCCCCCCCCCCCAATTGTAAAATGCACATGTGCAGCTAACCCCACACCCCCCAAAAACCAAAACGCTCCATCCCATCCCCCCCAAAAAGATACCCCCTCTTCCACCATACCAAAAAACTAAACCATAAAGCTAAACCATTAAAAAACTTAACTATAATAGTGAAATGCACATGTGCATGTAGTACAATTATCTTATTTTATAGTTTTATATAGGGGTTTTTTTAAGTTTATTCACCAACAACCCTAAAAAACCTAACCACATTCCCATCATACCTAAAAACTAAACCCTAAAGCTAAACCCATGAAAAAAAAAAACCTAACTGTAATAGTGAAATGCACTTCGCGTTTATTTAAAGATCATTGAATAAATTTTTTTCCACCTTATATATCATATCACGTCCATTTAAATGATCATTTCATTATGGCAATTGATAATTTATTCAAAAGTGTGCTCTAATAGTGAAATGCACATGTGCATACGGTATATGACGTAATTATGACGTAAAAAAGGCCATTTTTTTGTTTTTTTTTATTTTTTTTGTATTTTTTTCAGAAAGATTAACACTAAAAAAACATTTTGGTGTTTTTACTTTTTTTTATTTTTTTAGGTTATATAATTTTTTTATTTTTTTTTTTATTTTTTGGTGGAGGGGTTTTTGTGTTCACACTTGGTTCTTTGGTTCTCTCCCTAAATAGTGGTTCTCAAATGATCCAAATCCTATATATATATATATATATATATATATATATATATATATAACTTATTCACTACAACATATTCAACATGCTTCATACTTGAACCACTAACAGAATCTACAAAACTACGCCTCCCTACTCTCCAACACAATTAGACTTCAACAACAAACGCTTTTAACTATTAAATAAGTACAAAAACCGATCCAGGGCATGAAACGTGAAAAACAGACAGACAGCAACATGGTCATGAACGAAACCCTTTGATCTAATATAAACATGACGTTTCTCTCTCCTTTTCTAGCTTTTATCTGTCTTAATATTGATATTTTTCACATCAGAACCCGTCTCTTTTTGTTGCTTCTCGAATCGATCACCACACCCTATGCTTCTTCTTAGCGCATGCATGCATGCATGCAAGCAAATGCCTTGATTCGTGCAACTATGGCTGCTAAATTTCCACAAATGTTTAGTAAGTCCCTCAAATTTTGGTCCGTCTAGCTAAATATGGGCCGATTTGAGTTGTGTTATATACTTATATGTCCACTAGGGTTAATTTTAAAGGCTAGCTAAAACCTAAACCACTATCCAAAGTACCCCAAATGTTTAAATCTTCCTAAATCACTTTAAACAAAACAAAATAAGATTATCATTTGAACAAATGAAATAACAATATAGTTTTCTCAACAATGTTAATGCATTAAGTATGCAAAACTAAAAAATGAACAAAAAAAGTGACCGCTAGGTGGCAATTGCGATCTATTTACATATGGTTCAGTCACAATCTGGGCTATGTATTATCACTAATTGGTCAAATGTGTAAACTAAATAAACCATGTCAAACGGGTTGAAAGCTGCCCAAAGTGTCTTCTAATAAAAAATTAATATTGCAGATATTAGTTTCTAAGATCATATATGACAACTTATATCCAAGGGTTCCTTTTATAGATTTTCATTGATTTTCACTAATTTTTCAAAATTTTCACTATTATTTTTCAAACCGAAGGGGTTTCTTGAAACTTAGGCCAACCCAGGAACACCTTAGATCCACCACTGGTGTTACTCCCAACATTGTAGAATGATATTATAAAATTTCAGTTGAAAACAATATATAACTAATACTATACCCGTCCGTTGGGACGGGTCTCTAAAATTTATTACATCTAAATTATGTGTACATTGAAGATCTCGTCTAACGTCTTATTCAACTGGGATGAGTATGCACATAAGTTGGTTAATTCTCGTACATTTTAACTCAAATTTTTGTTACTTAGTTGGCGTAATTAGCATCTTTGCTTCGTTGTGTATAGTCCAAAAACTTTTAAGGAAAAAAACAACGATTTGCTAGTGTTGTACGATTACTATTAAACTTGTCAAAATTCAGCAATCTGAATGTAACTAACTGGTCACCGGGTTTTTGAGGTGTTCAGCTAGAAAGTCATTGCTGAAGTTGGTGCTTTTATATATGTATTCATTCATCAGTATATATTATATTCACCCACCTATCTGTGAAATATAACTGCTTAAAGTTGACTTTCATTTTGTTTAGTAACCATTTCATGAAGATTTACATAAAACTAATTAAAACAACAATATCATGATTTTTTTTTAATCATGATTCTAACCCCTTGTTTTCCCACAACCTAGTTATTTCATCCATAGTCACCTGTTTCAATGGCCATGCTTCTGCATTTCGAAGGCAATATTAACAATTGACCCGTTCAAACTGATTATGAACGCAAGAACTCTGCTTTTCCTACTTTTTTAGAGATCAAAACGTTTCATCCTCAATATTGCATTCTCCTTATTTATTTCCTGTTCAAAATCAATAAACGGCTAACCAACCTACATAATTTGTTTGTACACAGTTCCAAAAACATGAATTCAAAGTATTTAAAAAGTTGATCTTTCAATAAAAACATCCAATCTGTAAGTTGAAAGCTTCTGCAAATTGAAACTAACCATCACAAACTCCAAAATTTCCCAAGGTACCCCATGTCTAAACTGTGAGACTTTAAACAAATATATAAAGAGAAGATGACATAAGATATTCAGCAATTTAAGCGAACTTTGAACGAATGAACAAAGCTTTTAATCATAAATCGACTCAAAGAATCAAAACTTGCATAGTGTTCTTCTTAAATTCGAACAACTTTGCAATTGGAAACAACCCCTGCAACTACAGTTGTGATCAACCCAACCACTGTAGACACAATTGTGATAAAGAAAAGTACAAAGTATTTAATTTTTATTTATTTTAAGTCAACCCAAGTACCCAACCCGTAGAACATACCCTATTGATCACCTACTATATTTTTCTATCATTCAGCATCAACAAAACCAAGTGGCACATATTGAAATTGTTTTTTTTTTCTTACACAACAAATAAACTAACATACCCATTATTATAGTTATAACTAATGTCTTATTGTAATATGAGAGTGGAGACCATTAAACATGTAGTTTTTGGTCTTCTTTTGTATCTTACCTGTGGAACACTAGCCATACAAGTATACATTATCTTATAGAGATAATAGATAATCCCATATATTTCTTGTTATTATATTGTAAAAGGAATTAAAGTGTAACACCCCGCCCTTCTCATCACCAATATTGTCCGCTTTGCCCATCCAGAGCTCACGGATTTGTTTTTGGTTGCCCAAGTGGAGACTTTCCAGGAGGTCACCCATCCTGAAATTTCTCCCACCTGAGCACGCTTAACTATGGAGTTCTCCTCTCATCCACTAACATTAAGCCCCAAAACGCGTTGGTGATTTAAGAGGCAAGACATTACTTATGAACCAAGGATCACTCCTAGCCACGGCCGATGTGGGATTTTCCTGGGGTGTCACATAAAGGATGGAGACTCCATTAATAGAATATAAAGTGAAAAACTGTCTTCTGCATTAGTAATATTATTAGCTTGGTAGATGGGTGGGTTGGGTGATGGGCAAAATAGTTTGAAACTGGTCAGTTTTTATGCGTGTCCAAAGTTTTAAAAAGACCCCAATGGTAAGAACTCAGTGACTAGGTGGATCATACAAAAACAATAATATTAGTTTACTACAATAATAATATGAGTATTTGAATGGAAGTCTCTAAATGGTCATAAAATAAGATTATATTTTGACCACATTGATCCAAATTAACCCATTTGGAACCGGTGTATGGTTAGCAGATGGCTAACCTATATGAATGATCAAAAAAAATACATTCAAGGAAAAAACATCCTTTTCATGGCTAACCTGCATGGTGAATTTATGCACCAGATGGCCAGTTCTGGTGATGTATACAAAAGGGAAAGCCAACTATACTGTATATGCACTTGCATAAGCTCACATCATTTGTAGGCTACTTGGAAGAATGAATATAAGTCATCATAGCTAATATGATATGACTCAAACTCAAGCCATTATTTAGCACCATGTCGCCATCTCAAGACAGGTAAATATGACTCTATGTTTTAATAGTGCTTGTCCCAATTATAATGAAATTGTGATTAAGAATAATGACCTTATCTACAAAATTATATGATACTGTTTTGAGTCACAAAATATAAATACTAAAAAAAATGCATACATTGGATGGGGATGATCAAAGCCAGTAATCAACACGTACCTTTCCTTTTGGCTTTATGCCTGCAACACGTACCAATTCCTTCTAGTTTCTTGTGAACATGAATGAAGTGTGCTATAGAACAACAAAAAAACTAACGATGTTGGCAATAATTCTTTAAAAAATATTTTCGAACATCCTTACTAATCTCGCATGCTATAAGTTTATTACATCTTAACCAGGACAAAACAAAGTATCAACTGCCAAGTTAAAGACAAGAAAATTAAAGATGAAAAAACACAAAGTCAATCAAGATTAGATATCAAACGTTGCAATAGAAAACATATAGCATAAGAAATAAAAAAGAAGCAAGTCCTATCAGGATTCAAGCCTCCTCTTTAATGCCTTAAAATATAGTTTTCAAAAAAAGCAATTAAAAAAATATAAAAATGCTAAAAGCTTCCTAATAAGAAAAAAAAATGTCTAACAATCTATTAAACCTCTTTCTTACATTCTGAGATCCAACAATCGTAATAGCCCCTGCCACTCATATTCTAACACTAACTTATCAAATTATGTGGTCTGGGCTTTGTCTTGATACAAAGAAGAGGGCATGACACCTGTGGTATCAAATCAATAACGGAAAAAATGCCATCATTAATTGATCCTTATGAGCGTTAACATAATTAAAATATAAAAAAAACCCCAAACCTTAAATGGAAATTTATGTTTAGAAAGATGAAGGTTAATGAAATCTCTGGTGCTCATGACTCCAAGTTAACCAAATTGCAAACCAAATAACCCATAAATTTTGACGAATTTGGTGTAGAAAAGATGAAACTATAAATGATTATATAATCGAAGTTACCTGATGACCAAAGCGAAACAAAGAGAGCTTTTGTGCTCAACAAACCCAATTTCAACAATGTGGTACAAGCATTTTATCGAACATCTGAACTGCACTGCAAATATAGTAGTTTCAAAACTCATATATTTCAGTTATTTTGGTGGAGCAATCAAATAATCGATAAATTTAAATAAAATATACAGGGTTTGAATCTGCAAACCTTTTGATTCCACAAAATTGGTGGTCGCTGATTGAAGTAATGTTGCTACTACCCTAAAGAGATGAGAAGTTGAGATCGAGTCTGTTTATTTGATAGTAAGGTGTTGAGACCGAGACTAAACACCTTGTAATAATCCACCCTTTAATCAAGAGAGACAAATAAACTTAACCATAATCAAAATACATGTACAATTAAAGGAAGAATCGTAGAACAGGGAACAGAAGAACAAATTTGTTACCTAATTGGAGATGACTATGTCAAAGGAGTCAGGTGACAACTTGACGGTGGAATCGGTAGTCCAATTTTTTCAGTAATGATGGTGGTTGTGGGGACTTTATAATGGGCGGTTGAGGGATTGTGGAGACTTAAAATCACACAGGAGGTTTACAAACCATCGTTAATTGTTGTATTAAATATATAGAAATAGGCTTAGTGGAAGCGAGAAAATGGGTAACCACCAAAGAGAAAAGAAAACCGCCAAATTTTTGGGGTAACTACCAAGTTATTGTGGCTGAGATTAAATCTCAGAAATAACCGTCGAGTTTGGAGGGCCAAGATTAATCGAAAACGGTTATATGTAGAAAAAATGGCGGTTACCATAGTGGTGATGTAACACCCCAACCGATGGCGGAAACATCGAGGTGTCACGTAGTGATGATTGTTCAATAGCTCATGGACTAGAAATGTAAATATTGAAACATTAAACTGAATAGTTTATTACATTGAAATAAATACAACATTTAAAACTAGCAATCTAAACTAAATACAGTAAATCTCAATCTAAGCCTAAGTTCCAAAAGCTTAGAAGTGGTCTCATAAGAACCTGAAACATGTACGAAAATAATTTGGTCAATACAAAAATGTATTGGTGAGCATACCCTGTTTGAATACATATAATAGAAAAGTGTTTCGCAATTTATGTGCTTTGATATATGTAATATGTAAAAGGGTCAAAATCAAGCCTCACATCGTTCAATAATCGTTCACACATCGTTCAAGAAAAACCATAACAATGACCAAGGACTTAACTCGTTCACGTAAGTCAAACAAGAGATATAATTCGTAGTACTACTCATTGTTAGGTGCGGCCCAAGGGTTAATGACTTTGACAAATCGTTCATACAATTCACACAAAACATATCAATGAGCACATTGCGTCATAAAGAGTATACATAAGTTTAATGATAATAGTACATGAGTCACCCCAAAAGAGTAAAATAGTAAAAAAGGGGAAAGATATACTCACCTTGAATACTAGTCTGAATATGCTAAAATGTTGCAAAGTAAATGGCCAAAAATATAAAAGATAGGACCGGTAGACGGCTTCTTTGGTCGTAGGAGTTTTTATTATATAGCTAGGTTTCAAAAAGTTAAAGGGCATATAAGAGGCGAGTAAGACAGAAAATATACAAGATATGTTTCTTGTCGGTGCTCTATGGCCGTACTAGTCAAAACGAGAATGACCATGACAAAATCTCAATTCCCAAGTGAATGAAATTTTGTGTCAAGATGCTAAAGTGTCTAAGAATTTATTTATATGCCTATTCATGCCAAACAACAAATCCATTAAAGACGACCGTTTCAAGACACTCAATTGTTACGTAATTAAATGTGGTTAACTCCATTTAAAAGACTAAAAAATTGATTATGAAATAGATAACTGAAAGTACATATATATATTATTTTATTTTGGTAAAACCATAAACTAATATTAACTATTGAATTTACTTATTTAGTTAATATTGATTAAATAAATTTATGTATATATCATTTAATTCTTATTTATTATCATCAATATTAACACTAATATTAATATTTATGTTACTGTCATTATTATTATTATATTTAATAGTCATAAAAATTTCTATTGTAACTGTCCAACACAATTGAATACAAAATTCATTTTTGACAAAGTTAGTTAAATAATTTTCATAAATCAAAGTCAATTCTAATGACATGTCTCGTTAATCACATGGATATTTCTACGTTATTAGATATAATGCATCTTGTTATTTTTATTATTTTTACACAAAATGACAAGTATGGTTAAGTGATTAGAACATAATGATAATCATTTGGTTACTTTTATGAAACACTAAATTCGCTAAAGAGTAGTCATAATATTATCGATTTTATTTTAATTGATTCACTCAAAATGTAAATAAGAAAATTAAGGACTAGATTTGTATAAATAATAAAATTGAAGGTGACGATTGTCACATGTGAACAATATAGTAATAATTAGTTATAAATATTCATAATCATATTTGATCTCAAAATATCGTTTTATTAATTTTTTAGTGTTTAAAATTTTCTTGATTCAGCCCATATAACCTAGTTTGTTAATATTAAAAATATATATATTTATAGAAATGTGTTTACGTAATTTAAAAAAAAAGTCAAGATAATATTATGTTTAATTGGTTTTAGTAATACAGATTATAGAAGAAAATATTGTTAAAAAAAGATTATAGAAGAAAATATCTTTAACAAAAAAGATTATCTATACTATATTATAATGCATGAGGGAGGGGTATTTTAAGATACCAAAAAATTAAGAACTAATTTTTCATTAACAACCCTAAAATGAGGGTAAAATAGTCATTCATACATTATTTACACTTAATACCCTATCTTATTTACACTTTAATTCCCTAATTTTTAGTTAGTAATTATATTTTTCTCCCCTCTCCTACAAAATTATAATTTATTTTATTTAATTATGTCACAACTTTAAAACTATTATATTTTAAAAACATTCGAATATACCATGACGACCGACTCATTTTTGTCGACGTGTCGGTGTTTGTCGTAGTCAATACCGATATATGGATTGAAATGTACAAGAGAGAATGTCTTATGTACAAGTGATTATTGCATTTTATGTTTTAAATACTAACTAGATGAAATAAAATATGGATTTATTGTTAATATGGATGTTGAATCATAAAACCATTTCATGATCAAGTAAAACTCAAAATTGTAAAATTGAATTTGATGTTAAATACTGTTCCGCCCAATAATGAAAAATTCACATAAATCAAATGCAACGATTTAAAAAGCCAAACAAGGCACTCGAAATCTACATATCAGCTTTGGTGATTCTTAAAATATGATAATGTTGTTAAACTTTATGGTTCATCCTTGCTTTGACAGACAAATAATTTGTCACACAGAAACAAAACTGCAACACAAACTGGGCTCGAAAAATGCTTTATCACATTTGTTACTGATAGCTTCAATTGTAGTACCCTATTTAAATAATCAACATTAGCAATATGTGCATATGTATATAGGTATGCATGCATATATTAACAGGTATGCACATAAATATAATTAACTAAAAGATATCTCATTAAACTTTTAAATATACATAATTAGCTAAATATATAAAACTTTAAAATAAGTAAGTTTAGGAAAAAAAAATATAAAAATGCATTGTAGATATTAATTGTAGGTAAATTTCTTTTAAAAACCTCAGCTGCGTCAATTTGGTAGAAAACACATAATGCATATTATATATCCATGTGATATGAGCATCTATGTTAATAACAACAAAACTCCCTAATTTGAATGGGTTCTTTTTAACAAAATTTAAAAAAAAGATAAATGCAATGAATTCGATATTCACGGAAAACATAATAATTTTTTACACTTTAGTCAAAGATAAACAAAATTTCCTAATTTAAAGGGGTGGGAAAATCATAAATTTCAAAATTTAAATCATGTGGTAACCTACTAAAGTTTAACAAAATTTCATAATTTAAAGGGGTGGGAAAATCACGAATTTGAAAATTAAACCATGTGCTAACCTACTAAAGTTTATTCTATAAATACGTAGGCATGGATACTGAATTCGAAAGTTGAAGCTTCTAATGTTGGTTATTTATTAGTTTATGGTTTTCATTCATCCCATTTTACTAATTATACATTTTTATACATATCTTAATCATTTAAGTGTTAACTTCTTGGTTTTGCAGATTCATTTAGATGAAAAACATACGGAAATGAACAAACCAATAGCCATAAAAGCATCTAAAGTAGCGTCTAAGGTTGTATTTATTAATGTTTAATTTTTTAATATTAACATGGCTGTTATTTTATGTGGTATATTGTATGTGTTTTATTGCAGGATAAAGGTAATAACAGTGTTAAGATTATTTGCTATGGTGCAATGTTTAATCCCTACAAATCTGATCTTCAACATGAATTTAGTGAATAGGTAATATCAACATTTATTTCATCTTCTATTTATTAACTTGTGTATTAAATATTTTTAATTTATTTTAAGAATCGGATGCATGAAATTAATCGGAAGAGATCCAAGATGCTCTCTTAATGGAAATGGAGTCAAGTTATTGATCTAAACAGTTCTGATGAAAATGACAAAGAAGACATATTTAATGATACTTTAGATAGGAGAAAATGGATGAAACTCAACCTCACCAAAAGATGTAATAATCAAACATGGAGATATACAAGAAATTTCAGTGATCGTTCTTGATGACAAATGGTGGACAGACAATATAGATGAGATCATGCAGACTTGGAACGTGTATGACTAAATTGATCTCATGATTCAAGTAGTTCACTAGCTTTTATTTTTCTCAACTTTTATATTTATTAATATTTATTTTTCCTTTAGTATGTTACTTTATTTTATCAAATGTTTCTTAAAAGTACTACATGCATATGTAACACTTATGACGTATATCCACCGCAATGATGCTACAACAAATACTATACGAATCTATATATATATATATATATATTGCAAAGGGATTAATCCTACATGTCATAATCTTATGCAATCTCTCCTTTGAGAGATGCCACATAGGATGTGATGTGGCAAGTGTAAACCAATTAAAAAAAAGAAATAAATATGTGAAGGGGTAGGGATCCAAATTCACTTGGGCCCCTACCCAAAAGCCAAAGCCCAAAGACGAGAACGGGGACACCAGGCCCAAACAATCCTAACGAGGCCCACTATGGGCGAGTGAAGCCCACTGGATGCGGATGCAGATAAACCAACCAAGAAGCGGGTTGCAACCAATAACAGCGGATGCAACACGGAAACCCGCTAAGGCTTGCGGGATAACGCCTTAAGCAGACACGTGGCAATGACACATACGCTCGTACAACAGGGTACGAGCCAATCAAGGACCAGCGACGTGTGGCAAGGAGCATGCTGCATGATCAACCTACAGGGGATGCACACGTGTCCAGGGTCAAGCCCGCAGGGGACAAACAGTACGTCTTTTGTACATGTCAACCAATAAGAATACACGGGACCACCTCAACAAGGATCTCCACTAACGAAGGCCTACAGAGGAGACAATAGTACACTCGGAGGCCAATCATATTTGCCCAGGTCTGCGACCAATCACAAGACGACACGTCACAGGAAAGGTACGATCATTCTCCATGATTTCCTGCCTGTCGTATAATATCTCTTGTTGGGCCTAATCTTGGGCCGGTGTGGAGGCAAGCCCTTAACTGGGCCTCAGCCCACCGGGTAAGTTAAGGGTAAATGTCGAGGCCCGTGTGGAACCTATTTAAGGAGCACTTCGTCTCCTTGAAGAGGCCATTCAGAAATCCCTGAAGAACATACTTAGGCCGACCACATTTTTGTGTCTGCTAAGTAGAATCCTCTGGATTCGAGGCGGTCGCCCCACACCGGATACATTTGTTTTTCAGGTCACCACTGCCAAGAAGCCATCCATTCTAGTGAAGGATATCACTTGTGGAGACAAATCATTCTCACTCACAATCGAGGTGAACTTTTGTTTCTTCATTGGCACCATCCGTACCGGCTAGAGCAACACCCTTTTCAATCTTTCAACTAGAAGAATGGCTAACGAGGAAACTTCAAGGAAGGCTCAAGGATCACCCGTCATCGAGGACGATGATGAAGAAAAATCGGAGGGGACTCCTCCGGCCATGGTTACAAAGACAGCCCACAAGCCCGTGAGAAGGGTTGGTGTCGGCCAGGCGGTAGCTCAGCACACTGTTGACTTCGACGATGACGAAGCTAACGAAGAAGAAGACCCAGACGAATGGCTCTTCAAACAACAAGCACAGCTTACTGCAGGTTACCAAAAACGAGTAATGCAGCAAGCACAACAACGAGTCCAAAAAACGCTCAACTTCGACACCAATCACAAGGCCTCAGGGGCAGCAAACAAGAACAAAACAACAAGCCGTTCCCATAAAGACAACACAGTCGGGAGTCGTAGCGGAGGCCGCGGGAAAGGCTCCCGTAGCCAGGGCAACGCTCCCACCGAGGAGGAGGACGGCTATGAGTCCAGCTCACAGGCAGAGGGTGATGACGATTTAGTCAAACCCTATAGGCCGAAAGACTTGGCAGAGAAATCAAAATTCTGCGCCCGCGTGGCGCTGGCACCAATACCGGCAAAGGCGAAATTACCAAGTAGCATCGGTAAATATGATGGAAAACGTGACCCAGACGATCACGTACATGATTTCCGCACTGCGGCACACAGTCAGAACTGGCCAATGCAGGTATGGTGCCACCTTTTCGCACAAACACTAATGGGTGCAGCCAGAGTATGGTTTTACAACCTTCCGACGGGTAGTATCTTAGACTTCGATGACTTACTGTCCAAGTTCTCGCTCCACTTTTCCCATCAGCGGAAACATAAGAAGGACAAGGCACACATCCTACCCTGCGCTAGGAGAGATAACGAGGCAGTCGAAGACTACATCACCTGGTACACGCGAGAGGCGATGCAAATAGGGTACGGAGAAGAACTCACACGAGCAGCCTTCATCCACGGGGTCAATCATGATGACCTAATGAAATGCCTCACAGGAAAGGACGGAATTCCCGAATCCTGGGATGAAGTGATCAAAGCGGCAAAAATTTACGCGTCGTCAGAGAAATCTTTCCGCCACTCCCGTCAGCATCAGTACCCTAACAACCACGGAGGCCGCAGGGATAAAGGCAAACAATCAGTTTGGTCGTGTATCTCCGGCTCCACAGAGGAAGGCAAGTATTCCGCACAACAAGATGCCCGCCAGATCATCAACAACAAACACACCCGCGACGGGCGGGGGGATCTAAGAAGAACACGGAATGGACACCGCTGACATAAACGCCGTCACAGGTACTCGCCACCGAGCAGCATAACTTCAAGGAACCCCGCCCACTTGGCAAGCGGAGAAATGTAGACACTAGCAAACGGTGTGATTATCACAATGACTTTGGGCACAACACTGACAACTGTTACAGCCTCAAGATGGAGATCGAATCCGCTCAAAAGTCCGGACAGTTGGGACATCTAGTCAAGAACGTACAGCGTAACGGTCGTGGTCGCGAGAATGACGACCGCGGGGAAAGCCCGAACAAGAGGATACGTAACTTGCAAACCCACCTCATTGAGCGTGTTCCCAAGCATACTTGCCACATGACCGGCAAGGGAACCAGCGGACAAAGGCGAAACAAACGCCAATTGATAGAATCTAGTGACGATTCATGGAAAGAACAGCCAGTTATCCTGCCCACTGTCAAGGGAGGAGCATCCTCCACATCGCTGCTCATCATCACAGGGGTATCTGGTCATTATCGCACTCCGTACATGTTCCTTGACCAAGGTAGCAGCGCGGATATAATGTACGACCAATGCTTTAATCAGCTCGATGAGGCGGACAAGCAACGCCTGGTACCAGTGAGCGAACCAATATCAGGTTTCATCCACGAATCGATAATGCCTCAAGGCGTCATCACATTTCCGGTCACCTGGTCGGATGGTAAGCTATCGCGGACAGAAGAATGTGAGTTCATGGTACTCCCAGTAACCTCGGCACACGATGTATTGATCGGAAGAGAAGGCCTCGCCAAATTCAACAGCAATGCCTCCACTCCTCACCAAATGGTCGGGTTCCCAACCCGCAAGGGAGTCGCGTTCATTCGAGGCAACCGCCAGTGTCATGCAGCGGATGCTCCAAAGCCAGCAAAGTCCGCCAAAAAGCCAAGCCAGTCCGAGCCGGAAAAATGGGTACTCAATCCATGCTTTCCAGAACAAACCGTCACGATCGGACCCGCATTGTCAAACACGGTGCGGACTCACCTAAAACAACTGCTAATCAAGAACAAGGATGTTTTCGCGTGGACACCCACGGATATGGTAGGAGTCCCTCAGGAGATAGCAGAACATAGACTCGCCACATACAAGTCAGTTGAACCAGTGGTGCAAAAGAAGCGAAGCATGGGACCAGAGAAAACCAAGGCAATGCATGAGCAAGTCACGGAGTTATTGAATGCCGGCATACTTCGTCCGGTGAAATACCAAACATGGGTCGCCAACCCCGTAATGGTTGCCAAAGCTAACGGAGGGTGGCGGATGTGCGTAGACTACAAAGACTTAAACAAAGCCTGCCCGAAGAATTGTTACCCACTACCCGAGATAGACTTGAAAGTAGACTCTCTAGCTCCTTTCTGTTTCAAATGCTTTCTTGACGCTTACAAGGGGTATCACCAAATCCAAATGGCGAAAGGCGACGAGGACAAAACCGTGTTCAGGACAGACATGGGCACTTTCTGCTATACCAAGATGCCTTTCGAACTCAAAAACGTGGGAGCCACGTACCAACGCCTCATGGACTCAGTCTTCGCCGCACAGATCGGAGTAAATATGGAGGTATACGTGGATGACCTCGTAATCAAAAGTGTAGAGGAGGATCAAATGTTGACCGATATATAGAAAACATTTGACCAATTACGACAAGTCCGCATGAAGCTGAACCCCAGCAAGTGCTCCTTTGGCATGGAAGAAGGCAAATTCTTGGGGGTTGTAGTGACGAAAGAAGGTTTTCGAGCGTATGCCATCGCCAGCTTCAGTCAAAGAAGTACAAACCTTGATGGGCCGCCTTGTGGCCCTGAACCGCTTCTTATCAAATTACGCATCAAGGTCATTCCCATTCGTGAGCACGCTTCGCAATTGCTTGAAGAAAAAAAATTTTAAGTGGACACCTGAAGCAGAAACCGCGTTCCAGGACATGAAACAGTGCCTCATGAATCTGCCGACGTTAACAGCCCCGCGTCCCAAGGAACCGCTAACACTATACCTGGCAGTCGCAGACAAGGCGGTTGGTGCAGCCTTACTGGTAGATCGCAAGGGCGTACAAACACCCGTCTACTATGTCAGCCGGACACTGCTAGACGCAGAGACACGCTACTCAACCATGGAGAAGCTCGTCTTAGCTCTGGTCCACGCTTCACGACGCCTGCGGCGATACTTCCATGGGCATCCAATAAATGTGCTCACAGACTACTGCATAAGCGATGTCCTGAAAAAGCCAGAACTTTCGGAAAGGCTAGCAAAGTGGGCAATCGAGTTGGGAGAACATGAAATCTTCTACAAGCCACGACCAGCCATCAAGGGCAAGTTTTGGCGGATTTCACGACATAGGTCCCCGCCGACAAGGTAGCAGAATGTCTGACAGAGCAAGATCCACCCCCGCCGACGGCCGAAAACGACAAGTGGTCGCTCTACACTGACGGTGCGAAGAGCGATGACGGCGCGGGAGCAGGATTGCGGCTCATCAGCCCGGACGGCGCCGAATTTACATATGCCATCCGCTTGAACTTCGAAAGTACAAACAACGAAGCGGAATACGAGGCCCTGCTCGCAGGCCTCAGAATCGCGGATAAGATGGGCGCCCGCTTCCTCGACGCGCATGTAGACTCGATGCTCGTAGCTGCACAAGTAAATGGACAATATGAGGCGAGGGATAGCAAGATGGCTCTGTACCTGGAACAGACTAAAAAGCTCATGCAGCGGTTCGCACATTGCAAGACCCTCCACATCAATAGGAGCGAAAACAAACCCGCTGACGCCCTAAGTAAAATGCCAGCCTCCGTTTTCGAGCACATGGAAAAAGACGTCAGGGTCGAGGTCTTAAGCACACCGTCCGTATCCGCACACCAAGTGAACGTTGTTCAAGTGGGCGCATCGTCATGGATGACCCCGATAATTGCTTACCTGACAAATGGTTCCCTGCCAGCAGACAAGTCTGAGGCACGGAAAATCCAACACAAGGCCATGCATTATCAAGTGTTAGATGATACCTTATATCGACGATCGTACTTGGGACCCTTATTAAGATGTGTTGACACGGAGAAGGCTATGTTCCTAGTCAAAGAGGTGCACGAAGGGATCTGCGGTTTACACGCAGGACCAAGAATGGTAGTTGCAAAGTTGATGAATGCGGGATATTATTGGCCTAGCATGCATGTTGATGCCGTCAAAATACTCCGCAAGTGCTACGCCTGTCAACGCCATGCTCCAAGCACATTGCGTCCCAAGAACGATTTGGTGCCAGTAACGTCTGCATGGCCGTTCCAGAAATGGGCGATAGACATAGTGGGACCATTCCCCACAGCCCCGGGAAACGTTAGATACCTCATTGTGGCAATCGACTATTTCACAAAGTGGATCGAGGCAAAGCCACTAGTATCTATTGATGCCCGCACAGTGAAGCGTTTCATTTGGGAGTTTATCATATGTCGGTTCAGCTTACCAATGAGTATCGTCAGTGACAACGGCTTACAATTCACCGATCAAGGGCTCCAGGAATGGTTAACAAGTATGGGGGTTGAACAAACCTTCACATCTGTGGCTCACCCGCAAGCCAATGGACAAGTCGAGCGAGCAAACCGTAGCATCGTGAATGGAATCAAAGCTCGTTTGAACACTAGGCGGACAGGTTGGGTTGACGAAGTACCAAACGTCCTATGGGCACACCGCACGCTAACCAAAACCAGCAACGGTGAGACACCCTTCAGCCTAACGTATGGTACCGAGGCTATGATCCCCGCCGAAATCGGGTGCCCATCCGCACGCGTCTTGTTGGCCTCAAAGACCGACAACGTCGCCGAATTACGCCTCAACTTGGACCTTTTGGAGGAACGAAGAGGGCTGGCGGCACTCAAGGAAGCCAAATACAAGCGACAGTTGGAGCACTACTATAGCGCTCGGGTTAAAAAGACGCAGTTCCAAGTAGGCGATTTCGTGTTCCGTCTCAACGAAGCATCGACGGCAGAAACTCCCGGAAAACTCGCACCAACCTGGGAAGGCCCATACAAAGTCCAAGAAGTACTTGGAAAGGGTGCATATGCACTGGAACGTCTAGACGGCACCGCAATCCCAAGATCATGGAACGCGGCCCAGCTGCGTATTTGTTACATGTAATAATGTTAGCCACAACAATATCATGTAATGGCCCAAACCGGCTTTACGCCTTATCAATGATACACAATTGCTGTTTAACTTAAATTTTATGTATAATGTTGATAATGTCAATAGTAACACCAAAGAGGCACGTTGGCGTTTTCACGCAACGTAGCCACCTTGGTCCGCGAAGTTTGCCTTCATAGACAACTCATCACGGACTAAGAAGATCAGAGGCACGTTAGCGTTTTCACGCAACGTAGCCACCTTGGTCCGCGAAGTTTGCCTTCATTGACAACTAATCGCGGACTAAGCAGATCAGAGGCACGTTGGCGTTTTCACGCAACGTAGCCACCTTGGCCCGCGAAGTTTGCCTTCATAGACAACTCATCGCGGACTAAGCAAATCAGGGGTACGTTGGCGTTTTCATGCAACGTAGCCACCTTGGCCCGCGAAGTTTGCCTTCATAGACAACTCATCGCGGACTAAGCAGATCAGAGGCACGTTGGCGTTTTCACGCAACGTAGCCACCTTGGTCCGCGAAGTTTGCCTTCATTGACAACTAATCGCGGACTAAGCAGATCAGAGGCGCACTGGCGTTTTCACGCAACGTAGCCACCTTGGCCCGCGAAGTTTGCCTTCATAGACAACTCATCGCGGACTAACCAGATCAGGGGCACGTTGGCGTTTTCACGCAACGTAGCCACCTTGGCCCGCGAAGTTTGCCTTCATAAGACAACTAATCGCGGGCTAAGCAGATCAGAGGCACGTTGACGTCTTCACGCAACGAAGCCACCTTGGCCCGCGAAGTTTGCCTTCATAGACAACTCATCACGGGCTAAGCAGATCAGAGGCATGTCGATGTTCTCATGCAACATAGCCACCTTGGTCCGCGAAGTTCACCTTCAAAAAGCAAGGTAGCACAGACTGAGCGGATCAAAAGGCAAACATGGACATGGGCTATGTAAACAACAAACATATGATAAAGCCATAATACTAAGTCCATTTCATATCAGACAAACATCAACAAAACATCGGGCATCCGGGTACATAAGCAAAAAATAAGCCCCGCGGGAGCACAACATAGATGCCCGATAATCCTAACTATTACATACATCGTCAAAAGAAACAACCAAGGGACGCCAACACCTAATCTAAGACGATAAGATGGGCCCACGAATCGCCGTTACGACGGAACCGGACCTTAGGGGTAGGCCGGACCACTGCAGGGCAGGCCAAGATGGCCGTCGGCCGATCACTGGAACCCACGGAGGAGGAACGCTCCGCGGTGATAAGCTGCCCACAAACTTCAGCCAGGGCCTTCATACGCCGCTCCCCAGCGGCGGAGCTCTCGCCGGTGGCCGGAAGCACAGCTCCGACAACCGCTTGCATGCAAACGTCGACCAAGACTTTCATCTTGTTCTCTGGATCGACCGAGCCAGTCATCACTTCCAGTGGGTTAGCCGGATGAACTCCACTCCTAAGAGTTAATAAACACTCAACCACTAGGGCTTCTTCAGCTGCATCACCGGAAACTTTTCCACATGAACGGAGATTAGCCATTGTGATGAGAAACAAGGAAGAAGAGAGAAGAAAAGAAAAGAGAGAATGGATCAATGGGCAAATCACCACAACTTAACCCTATTTATATACAATTAAAGGGGATAATCATGAGTCGCCATTAATGCAGGAGGTCACTTCAATCGACAAGTGGTGACAAGTGTCACCTGCAGCCGTCTGTCACGCCGTCAGAAGTCATTAATGACTGACGGCTGACGCCTAAGATCCCTAGAACAATCATGACAAGAAAGTTGAAACGGCATGCATAAACGAAAAGGCACAAAGCATACAAAGCGTCATAACAAAACACAATTGTTCAACATTCAAAATTCAAATAAGTTAAAAGGGTTCAACACTCATTCTTCCCCGAAGTCTACGCGGTCAATAAAGTCGTCCTCTGGATCGTCATCAAGCGGAGCAGAGGAGGTGCCCGCATCTGGAGGAGCGGTTGAGGTCCCTTCACCACGAAGTGCCGCCGCCACCCGAGCGGCCTCTTCTTGAGCTTCCTTCTCCTTCTCGACCCGCGACTCTTCCTCAGCCTCCTCAAAAGCAGCGCGAAGCAGCCGCACCCCGTTGGTCGACTTGGCACACTCCGCGATCACGTCCATCACGGGGAAAGATAACTCATCGTACGCGGCAACTTCTGCATCATACTCCGCTTCCGCATCGACATTACGATAAGGATTATCTTCTAAGGGACGCCCGCTAAGACAGAAATCGAACTCTTGTTTAAAGCCAAGAACCGCACCGAACTGCTTTGATTTCTCCAACAAGCGAGCAACCGCCTGAACCAGTGCCGGTTCCTCCCACACGCGGGAAAACACCTACAACGCAAAAAATGAATAAATAAAATAAAGGGGTCAGAAGCCACAACAACATAACAGAGTAATCAGAAAGACGCTAGAAACACATACCCCTTGAAGCCCAGTGGTCATCAGCCAGTTCACATCGTTCAACGCCTCTTCGTGACCCTTTTGGGCAACACGCAACATCTCCTGGGCACTGTCGCGGGAGATAGCAAGATCCTGGACGTCAGTACTAAGAGCCTTCTTCTCGTCACGAAGGACGTCAATCTCACGCTTCAGTAGAACGATATCATTTTCCAGCCCCGACACCCAGGTAGCTTGCACTAATACCTCTTCCTCCTTCTGGGCTAAGTCAGCACGGGCGGCGGAGGTCTCGGATTTCTCCTTATCCAGATCAGACTCCTTCACCTCCAAAGCAGCCTTGAGGCGGTCAACTTCACTTTCCAGCCCCCGCACGCGGTCCCGTTCCTTGGCTATGATGAGATTGGTGGCTTCACAGGAGGCCTTCCACTCTTGAAAAGACTTGGCATGGCGCTCCTCGGAGGATTTGGCCTGCGCCAAAGCATCTGATAAGGCCTTAGACTGAGCAACACAATCCTTGTTGTGCTTGTCAAGCACATTCTTGAATGCTGCTTTGCGCGCCGCTAATTCCTGTTCAGCCTGTGTCAATGCCTGGTACCCGCGCCAGACCTCACTCAACGTAGCGGCAGCCATAGCCAGGCCGGCGGCACCATCTTGAAGAAGGGCCAACCGGTCCCGCTTAGCAGTATACGCCCGCTCCGCGGGAGTTATGGAGCCCAGCAACCATTCCTCACAAGTATCTATTTGGAAAAAACGGCCATCTTCACGCACAGACCAGTCAGGGCGGTACACTGGCCAGGTAGCAACATCCAGTCTAAGCCGACCAGAGGCTACCCCCGTAGTATCAGCCTTTTTGGGGTTACTGCTACTAGAAGGCATAGTTTCCTTCACCGACCCACCGCCATCGCTACCACCCGCCGATCCGCCACCAGAGGATATGTCAACATACCCAGTGTCTTCAAACACACCACTCGAAAACCCGGGTCCGTGCGGATGCTCCCCACCACTTGGTGACTTGGAATGCAACCCCACACTCCCGCCATCACTACTCTTAACGCCTTTCCCTTTCTCCTGCTCTTTTCGCTTAGCTTCCGCCGATAGTCTAGCCCGTTGCAGCTCTGCCTCACGAGCCTCCTCGGCTTCCTTCTCCTCCGCCGTCCGAGCATCCCCCTGCGGCAGAGGCTGTTGCCTTGTCTCAGTCTCATCTGGCCGCTCACCACCTCCACCTTGTGGGGGGGACAGCGGGCGGAGTAGGCCTAGAAGATCGTAGACCAGCCACATCGGACAACTTCGGCCCGCCGGAGAAAAGCAGAGACACACCTGCAAGAGTAAACACGTCAGAAAAGGAAGATAAGAGCACAAAGATAGGGCCATAAATAAGGCTATACCCGGATTGACCTCCTTCACAATCTTCGAAGCCAAGCGTGGTCGCTTATGGGACACACCCAACCGAACCTTCAAATTGGACGCAGAAGCATCTCCCTCGGGCACCTTCCGCTTGCTAGAATCCATCATGCTGACTACGTCACGCAGCCTCTTCCCAGCGCCATGACCGCCACTTCCCGCCTCCCCGCCAGGACGGCTCGACTGAGGTGGTGTGTCAAATACTTCAACATAATCCACTTTATCTCTGGCACCGCTAGACGCAGGCGGCTGTCGGGAAGAACCACTACCGCGGCTAATACCTGCACGAGCCCGACCTCGGTGAGATAACGAGTAAGACTCATCCTCAGACTCGTCCTCAGAGATAAACATAATATTAACCCCGCCAGCGGAAACTGCATTTCGAGGACGGGGATTGATTGGAACATCACCTGGAATAAGGGTGTGGCCAGGAAAATCCTTAACATTAACGGCCACGAAGTTCTTGAGCGTCTGCTCCACGAGCGGCTCCTCATCCGCTCGGAGGGACTTCCACCGGAACTCACCGTCCACTCCAGCCACAATTGAGAAAAAGCAGCTCGTTTCTACAAGGCAATAAATAAATTAAACAAAGGGCGAAAATACGCCAGCAAGGCAAGACAAGAAACGGAACGCAAACATACCTTTACCGTCCACATAGAAATGCGGGTTCTGGTCAGCCCTACCACCCACACAGCTGACACCCGCCATCAGAAAAGCCTCAGGCCTCACGTTCGCCATTTCGATGGACGTCACTTGCTCAGTAATTTTGTCATACCAATCAAAATCGGCATAGTTGACAACAGGAAAGTCCTTTAGTTTCGCCTTAGCGGACACAACCAACCATTGCAACGACACCGGGACAACCCCTTGCCGAATAAAAAAGAATTTCGTCTTCCAATCGTGCATACTACGCGGTGGTTCATTACCAACAGGCTTAATCCTGCTCCATTGGGTAAACGAGAACCACTGCGGACCCCCGCGGGTGAGCCGGTAGAACGCGTTGAACATCTCAAAAGTCGGCTCCACACCTTGGGAACGGCACACGAATTCAAAGTGCACCATTCGGGTCATGCCCAGGGGAGTCACCTGAGTCAAATACAAACCATACCGGAGGAGCAGGTCACAGACAAACCGAGTCGCCGGTAATCGAAAGCCAGCCAACTGGAAATGGGCAGCGTACAAAGCCATCCTACCAGGGCCGGCATCCAGCACAGTCTCTCCGTCCGACGGCAACGTGGGTCCCCAACTAGCCGGAATCTCATAAAGCTCTAAGAACTGCTCGAACGACTCCCTTTTCCACTTGATCGGAGCGTCAGCCATGCACACGGCTTCCTTCTTTCCCCTAACATCAACGTCAGTCATCTTTGATCAAAGAAAAATCAAACAGATCTCGCCGGAATAACAATCGGTGAACGGTTATTACGAAAGAAAGAAGAGAGAGATTTAGGGGAAAACAATAAAAAAAAAGATAGGCAAAGAGGAGTAAGTGGGCTATTTATACCGTCAACATTAATTATGGTGGGCCACACAAACACAGCCATGTCCACCATCTACACGACACGTAGCCCACTAAGGCGAAAATCAAGCCACGCGCCGCGCGTAACTCACACGCGCCTGACACAAGTAACCCAAAAGTCGCTAACAGATAACAGACATGACGGCAGAACAGACGCGGCAGACAGAGAGTCTGTCACTTCAACCGTCAGAGCAACTGTAATGATGATGACTTTTCAAATTTCCCTCCAAAAGCAAGCCAGTGTCCGATATCAACCTTAATAGCCACAGCGGGGGACGAACCCGCTTGACAAAAAACGGACCAACCCGCTAGACGAAAAACGTATCAATCCGCCCGACGGATCACGTAACAACCCGCCAAAATGCAGAGCACGCCATAAAAGCACACATTTCTCTTTCTCAATCAGCCCATCCACCCTTACACTTGTGCTACACACAACCAAGAGCGTCACTAGACTAGGGGGACTTGAAGGGGTAGGGACCCAAATTCACTTGGGCCCCTACCCAAAAGCCAAAGCCCAAAGACGAGAACGGGGACACCAGGCCCAAACAATCCTAACGAGGCCAACTATGGGCGAGTGAAGCCCACTGGATGCGGATGCAGATCAACCAACCAAGAAGCGGGTTGCAACCAATAACAGCGGATGCAACACGGAAACCCGCTAAGGCTTGCGGGATAACGCCTTAAGCAGACACGTGGCAATGACACATACGCTCGTACAACAGGGTACGAGCCAATCAAGGACCAGCGACGTGTGGCAAGGAGCATGCTGCACGATCAACCTACAAGGGATGCACACGTGTCCAGGGTCAAGCCCGCAGGGGACAAACAGTACGTCTCCTGTACATGTCAACCAATAAGAATACACGGGACCACCTCAACAAGGATCTCCACTAACGAAGGCCTACAGAGGAGACAATAGTACACTCGGAGGCCAATCATATTTGCCCAGGTCTGCGACCAATCACAAGACGACACGTCACAGGAAAGGTACGATCATTCTCCATGATTTCCTGCCTGTCGTATAATATCTCTTGTTGGGCCTAATCTTGGGCCGGTGTGGAGGCAAGCCCTTAACTGGGCCTCAGCCCACCGGGTAAGATAAGGGTAAAGGTCGAGGCCCGTGTGGAACCTATTTAAGGAGCACTTCATCTCCTTGAAGAGGCCATTCAGAAATCCCTGAAGAACACACTTAGGCCGACCACGTTTTTGTGTCTGCTAAGTAGAATCCTCTGGATTCGAGGCGGTCGCCCCACACCGGATACATTTGTTTTTCAGGTCACCACTGCCAAGAAGCCATCCATTCTAGTGAAGGATATCACTTGTGGAGACAAATCATTCTCACTCACAATCGAGGTGAACTTTTGTTTCTTCATTGGCACCATCCGTACCGGCTAGAGCAACACCCTTTTCAATCTTTCAACTAGAAGAATGGCTAACGAGGAAACTTCAAGGAAGGCTCAAGGATCACCCGTCATCGAGGACGATGATGAAGAAAAATCGGAGGGGACTCCTCCGGCCATGGTTACAAAGACAGCCCACAAGCCCGTGAGAAGGGTTGGTGTCGGCCAGGCGGTAGCTCAGCACACTGTTGACTTCGACGATGACGAAGCTAACGAAGAAGAAGACCCAGACGAATGGCTCTTCAAACAACAAGCACAGCTTACTGCAGGTTACCAAAAACGAGTAATACAGCAAGCACAAATCATTCTCACTCACAATCGAGGTGAACTTTTGTTTCTTCAATATGATTTAACCTAATCTATTAAATACCTAATCTACTAAATCTAAATATTAAAACTTTATTATTTTTTCTCCATGTTTCCTTCCATAACTTTTAAACGTTAATATATTTTATATACGAGATTTTTTAAAGAAAAAAAATTACACCAAATTAACGAGCGTTTTATTATCTTTCCAACGAGTACCATAGTGCTATATAAAAACGGAGAAAAAAAATGACTATTTTTTGTAACCCGACAGGTATTGTGTCGGGTTTGGGATTAGTTTAAAAAAAATTTGTGGGTTTGGGTCGGGTCGGGTCTGGGATTAGGTGATACCCAACCCGATTACCCGAAACAACATACCCAAATACCCGAACTATATACCCGATCATATACCCATGAATTTTTTAACGCATCACATAACCGTTAGAATAATGCGTTCGATATTTCAATAATTAACTTTTATTTTCTTATTTCATGTTAGTTCTTTTTAGAATGATCGATTACAAACTTCCGAATTCATTTGTAATGGCACTAGATTTATACGCAGGCGCAGAGATTCGTTTTTTTAATATTTGAATATGATAACTTATAGCAAAAATTTGTTTAAAATAATAATAATAATAGTAATATATTTTATTATCTCATATTAGATATTTCAACCCGGGACGCTCCCAGGATAAAAACTAGTTTGAAATAAGTACCAAAATAAAAAGTGTCACTACCGTCGCGCGGGTTTTCTACCTGTAGAAGAAAAAGTATGGCAAGAAAATCTTTTTATTTATGCATCATATTCGTAAGTTTTTTTAGTCCAATCAAATCAAATGAAAAAAAAAAATCAATTATGTTTATTTGGTTATTGATTCGAATAATAATGTTAAAAATTCAGTTCCATAAATACGAATAGGAGGCTTGTACGTCTATTTAAAAATCAATCTACTGCCTCCCTCCCTCCCTCCATGCAAAGCAAAGAAAACAAACATAACATACAAACATACATACATACTCATACTCTAATGGTAATGACGGGTGCTTACCGCAGACAGTTGTGCCCTATGACCCTGCGGTCTCAACGGACCCTTCGTTGTTTAGTTTATATATTATTTTTGGTAGACGAAACAATGATTACACATTGATATATATATATATAACTTATTCACTACAACATATTCAACATGCTTCATACTTGAACCACTAACAGAATCTACAAAACTACGCCTCCCTACTCTCCAACACAATTAGACTTCAACAGCAAACGATTTTAACTGTTAAAATAAAGTACAAAAACCGATCCAGGACATGAAACGTGAAAAACAGACAGACAGCAACATGGTCATGAACGAAACCCTTTGATCTAATATAAACATGACGTTTCTCTCTCCTTTTCTAGCTTTTATCTGTCTTAATATTGATATTTTTCATATCAGAACCCGTCTCCTTTTGTTGCTTCTCGAATCGACCACCACACCCTCTGCTTCTTATTAGCGCATGCATGCAAGCAAATGTCGTGATTCGTGCAACTATGGCTGCTAAATTTCCACAAATGTTTAGTAAGTCCCTCAAATTTTGGTCCGTCTAGCTAAAAATGGGCCGATTTGAGTTGTGTTATCTATCTATATATATAAAAGAAAATGTATATGCTGACGTGGCGTGCAATGGAGGCCTCAACCTCCCTTTGAGAGTACCACGTGGCATCATAATTGAATGATTTTAGTGTTTTTGAATTATTTCCTTTTTTAATTAAATTGAGTTATTTTAGGAAAAAAGAATTTAAAAATAAATTTAAAATTTTATCTCTCATATTTCTTCCCATAATTTTTAAACGTTTATATCTTTTATATACGGGATTTTTTTAAAGAAAAAAATTATACCAAATTAACGAGCGTTTTATTATCTTTCCAACGAGTACCATAGTGCTATATAAAAAACGGAGAAAAAATCGACTATTTTTTGTGGGGTTTCGTTCATACAGAAAAGAACACACACAAAGTGTTCATGTTATTCATTAATCATGTTTTTTCTTTTAAACCAGGTTCTTATCTACGATGTTGAAAATCAGCCCAATCGCCATGTTATCATTGGAATTTACTAGGTATACTTCATTAAGAGAAGCTAGGAGAAAGAATCACGCAACACCGCAACACATGGTGTCAGCTTATAGCAAGGTTATTTTTTTATTTATTTAATTACAAGAGTAATAATTATTACTATTAGTATTAGTATTATTAGAATGGTTATATTTTTCAACCCTGGGACGCTCCCGGGAAGAATTGATAGTTGCTGACGTGGCGTTCAATTGTGGCCTCAACCATCTCTTGATTATGCCACGTGGCATAATGAGATGCAATGGTTACAACTTCCAACTTAAGTGTTTGTTTAGTTGATTAGGTTAGGAATTATAAGAGCCATTAGAATGTGAGAAATTAGAGAGATGTGGTGAGTTTTGAATAGTTGCAACTTACATAAGTGATTCTTTAGATGATTACTGATTAGGTTTTAGATTAGGAATATGAGTTATTACTGATTAGAATACTATGAACATGCAATGATTGAGAGATTTTGTGGTTAGTTAACTTGAGCCATTTGCAATAGGTTATCACGTAAAATTAGATTTTTCAACCCCGGGACCCTCCCAGGATAATCAGCTAGTATACTTATATGTCCACCAGGGTTAATTTTAAAGGCTAGCTAAAACCTAAACCACTATCCAAAGTCCCCCAAATGTTTAAATCTTCCTAAATCACTTTAAACAAAACAAAATAAGATTATCATTTGAACAAATGAATAACAATATAGTTTTCTCAACAATGTTAATGCATTAAGTATACAAAACTAAAAAATGAACAAAAAAAGTGACCGCTAGGTGGCAATTGCGATCTATTTACATATGGTTCGGTCACAATCTGGGCTATGTATTATCACTAATTGGTCAAATGTGTAAACTAAATAAACCAAGTCAAACGGGTTGAAAGCTGTCCAAAGTGTCTTCTAATAAAAAATTAATATTGCAGATATTAGTTTCTGAGATCATATATGACAACTTATATCCAGGGGTTCTTTTTATACTCTTATTGATTTTCACTAATTTTTTAATTTTTTCACTATTATTTTTCAAACCGAAATGGTTTCTTGAAACTTAGGCCAGCCAGGAACACATTAGATCCACCACTGGTGTTACTCCCAACATTGTAGAATGATATTATAAAATTTCAGTTGAAAACAATATATAATTAGTTATATATTTATAATCATATTTGATCTCAAAATATCATTTTATTAATTGTTTAGTGTTTAAACTTTTCTTGATTCAGCTCATATAACCTAGTTTGTTAATATTAAAAATATATATATTTATAGAAATGTGTTTACGTAATTAAAAAAAGTCAAGATAATATTATGTTTATTTGGTTTTAGGAATACAGATTATAGAAGAAAATATTGTTAAACAAAAAGATTATAGAAGAAAATATCTTTAAGAAAAAAAATTATACTCTAATGGTAATGGCACTCATCAATCTTCTTCCTCTGTTTTCAACCGGAACTTATTATTTCCGACAGAGCCGCTTTGTTAAGATTCCGTTCGGCCATCGCCGGAAACACAGTCTGCTGGAACCTCTCCGATCCATCACCCTGTAATTGGACCGGTTCCACCTCCCCGGCCACAGCCTCGCCGGAGTCAAGACCATCGGTAACTTAACCGCACTTCGGATACTTAGTCTCTCCGGTTCTCTTCCCCTGAATCTTCTGTCATCTCCGCCACCTTTTTTTGCAAAACAATTTGTTTCCCGGTCAATCTTTTTCTTTCGCTTGTCTAATTTAACCATATTATATTAGACATCACTTCACCCGGATCTTAACAATTATTTTCTTCACTTTAATGTCTCCTTTAACCGATTTAATGGCGCAATCCCATCCCAGGAAACTTTTCCCATTTTCCCTTTACCGGCAACACTTTATGTGGGTCCCCGTTAAGTTCTTGCTCAAATTAAACTAAAACCAATAAGCTGTCTGCCCGAGTAAATGCAGCCGGTTCAGCATGCGCCTACACCGATGTCGGCTTCGCCGGTGAAGCCACCAGTGTTTAATCTTAAAAGACCTGATCATATTATGGTTAGGAATTCAATGCAGGTGGTTCAGCATTTGGCTATACCAAAAACAACAGATAAACAAATTTCAGTTTTACAGCTTACACAGTCTCCTATGACTGATTCATTTATCGCAGAAATTGAAGAAGTGATGAACAGTGGAAATATTGACAAGACTCCAGAAGCAAAGGTAAAAGTGTTTGATGTTAAACCACTATCTTGGTCTAATGAGGTTGTTAAAGAAGACCCTGTGAAAGAAAAGAAGGTTCATGATAAAACACCAAGACCAACCGGTATAAAAATTTTGCCTGAAGCATTGTGTTCTCCGTATGTGAAATGCGCCGTCTCTTTGAAAGACAAGATAGATAAAACGGAGGATGATGTTTCTGATTACATGTTCTCGGCGTGGGATAGTAAATGGTAAGTACAATCTTATATGTATTTTTATAGTGTATAGTTCTTTTAGCCTTGTCGAATGTGATTGTGTTTAATTGAACAAAAATAAACGTTGCCTTGACTAGGAATGTGGTGTTCATGGCTAACCCCGGGGCAACGGTTATGAGGGCGCCAATGGAGTCGTTGCGCCCAGGTGTTACGATACATGTAGGCAGGGGCGGATATATAGTAGAACTAGGGGGTGCATCTGTTACCCCTCGATTTTTCTGGCGAAGTCAAAAAAATTTGTTTTTTAAGGTATTTTTATAAAATGTTACCCCTAAAACAAATTTTTTGTTACCCCTTAAAATATTTTTTATAAAATGTTACCCCTTGTTATTTTTTCTAGATCCGCCACTGCATGTAGGCATCATAATGGCGTGGCCAAATGTTCTAAATTATGAAGAGAGGTACGAACGCAAGGGAACATTACCATGGCTGTTTTGTTCGCCTGTTATGTTGGTAAGTTTTCAATAAAGAACTACATAATAAACATGTAATATATTTTTTTCTGGGTATTTTACTTAAATAAAACACCTAAGGTTGTGTATATAAAAACACCTAAGGCTGTTTATATATATATTATTTATGAAATTTGATAGTGGAGGGATGATTACGATGCATCCGAAGAAACAAGAATAGAACACTTCAGTGAAAACATGCAGTCAGTGTTGGAATCTACGAAGTCAAAGTCAATTAAGGGGATACAACATGTTTTGGTGCCAATTAACAGCTCAGAACACTACTGCCTTCTTTCTTTCAACTTTGCAACGTCTGAGATACTGATAATCGACAACAGCGCAACAATTCAGGACTACGACGATAGATACAAAGGATGGCCTGAAAAAATGGTAAGTAACAATCAACAATAATCAACTATGGTGTCGTATTATGTTAGCGTAAAACATCTATATAAAAAATATGCACTGAATATGGTTTTCATGTAACAGCGTGATGCATTAGCATCTTACATGGAAAATGTTTCACCTTCGATCGCTGAAAAGCTAAGGAAAACAAAGTCGGTGAGGATAGAGTTCACGTGGAGGACTTTGCACAATGTGATCGATTATGGAGTCTTCCTAATGCGTCAAATTGAGACGTATAAGGGAACATCCGTGAAAGAATGAAACTGTGGTTTGTCAGAAGAAATGGACATCAAAAGTGAGACTTCTGAGAAGCAAACACGTGAACTGGATGAGCTAAGGCGTAAATATATCACGAATATCCTGCTGAATGACATCAACAAATCAAAACACATGGTGGAGGCTGGAATTCAGAGGTATAAGAGGTTAACTGAACGGTACAAGATATGCCTAGATGATTTAGCAGCCAAAAAAATACCGGATCGTTTGAACATCATCTAGTTATCTTCTAAACTTTGGTGTTTTAGTGTTTTGCTTATCTGAACAGTAGTGTTTTGCTGATGGTTTTAAAACCCTGTTTTTTATGTTTGACAATTTAAGACCTTATGATGAAGTAATGTATTAAACTTATATGATCTTGATGCTTGGAGTTTTTCCGGATTTTTTTTATGTTTGGCAAGATCCTGTACACTTTGTACTGAAGCCATCTAAACCATAAATTGTGTTTTATGTTGAATGATAAAGTTGGGGATTTTAATTTGAAATATAATCCCAACACACAAAACACTATAAATAGTAGGTTATGCTAAAAAACATTTTAACCAATAAACAAAATATAATTTTAAATACAAAAAAGAGTAGACTTGTGACACATACTGAATAAAAAGCACAAAACACTTCATTGAAAAACAGTATAACTTGTGACAGATAATTACACACAACATATAAATTTAAAGACAAAACATTAAAATTTGTGACAAATTTTATTAAATATACTCACATGGACATATTCAAATTAATATGCCTATAAAAGAATAAAACACTATAATAAAAGCACAAAACACTTCATTGAAAAAATAGTAGACATACTGACACAGAAACATATAAACTTGAAGAAAAAAACTATATAAGACAGTACCTTGTATGGTTCAAAGATTATATAAGGGGGAATTGAATTTTAATAACCTGAACTATTTGAAATTGGCCACTGGCATCCCCCAACTAAAAAATTGGTCATGTATAACCTGAACTATTGACTTATTGGAATCTAGCACCCACTAACGGTTAATTCACTAACGCCATTAGTGAGTTCGCTGACGTGGCAAGATTTGCTGACGTGGCATGCTGATGTGTAATCCACGTGTGCATTTCATAATAAAAAAAACAAAAAAAAAAAAAAAAAACAGATCTGTTATATGTTCTTCCCCAAACATCATCATCATCATCATAACATCAAACACTTGATAATATATCTTCCCTACAAGATCGATAACGATAGATCTAATCATCCTCAATACTTGATAATATATCTTTACCCTTGCAAAACCCAACCCATCATTAAAAAAAACAGATCTGGATTTTAATGAACACCATCTTCATCTTCATAAAACATAAACACAGGTCGATTCCACCATCTTTATCTTCATCTTCCCCAACCTATTTTCTGTAATCCCCGTTGGAACACCACCGGTCACCATCGATCCACCATAACAACCACCAATCATATTGTATTTCAGTAACAATACTCGATTTCACCGATTATTATCAATGAAATAGAAATGGGTTTGAGGGTTTTACCTTCGATTGAACAACCATTCGTCAACCATCGAAATCAGCAACTCCTCTTCGGTCTTCCTTTTCCTCCTGCTCCATCTCTCTGACTCTCTCTGTCGATCTCTCTTTCCTTCTCCCCAATCTCTGTCTTTCTCTCTCTATCTTTGCGTTTCGCGCTCTCTCTCTCTCTCTCTCTCTCTCTCTCTCTAATATTCTGTAGTGTATGTATGTATGTGT
Organism: Ambrosia trifida; assembly: GCA_028751855.1. Classification (NCBI taxonomy): domain Eukaryota; kingdom Viridiplantae; phylum Streptophyta; class Magnoliopsida; order Asterales; family Asteraceae; genus Ambrosia; species Ambrosia trifida. Next base: position 27,586,998 of record CM054122.1, read on the forward strand.
GAGAGATGAGTGGGAAATGAAGATGATGTTCATATATACATCTATTTTTTTTTATTTTATTTTTTTTTTGCAAATTAGGGTTACAATATGTTCAGTGATGTTGAAGGAAAGAGATGAGTTTCTTTAATGATTTTAATTTTATATAAAAATATATATAACAAAGTGCCAACATGGATTTATGGTTTTTATTTAGGTTTTTTAGTTTAAAAGTATAATAACACATCAGCAGCTGACTGGTTAAAATGAGTGACAAATCAACAAGCCACGTCAGCAACTCTTGCCACATCAGTAACCCAACTAATGGTGTCAGTTAGTTGGGTGTTAGATTCCAACAAGTTAATAGTTCAGGTTATATATGGTCATTTTTTTAGTTTGGGGTGTCAGTGACCAATTTCAAATAATTCAGGTTATTAAAATCCAATTCCCGTTATATAAGTTTACTACATTACTTCATCATAAAACACTATACTGTCATTTGAATAAAACACTACTAGGTTAGAGTCACGTGGGGACTCACGGTTCATCCGAAAGTAAAATGAAAAAAAAAAATAGGAACATAAAAATTGTATTATCCAAGTTGTTTTGGTTACTAAATTTTTGATAATGCAATATATATGAATTTTGATGTTAAATGCAAAATGACATCTACAAGTTTAATGTAACGAAATGATGGATATATCGACTAAGTAAAGTTTAATTTTACAAAAAAGATAAACAAAGAATGGAATAAAATGAATAATATTGTATTTATTCTAATAAATTTATTATCAATATGAACATTCAAGGTGATTAAATATAGTTTTCCTAAACATTAAAAATAATAATAAAAAAAATTCACTATTCAAACTTTTAAAGCAACATTAATAAGCCTAAAATAAAAAAAAATAGAGAAATCAAAATCTTATAAAGTTATTCATAAAGTCTCTACACCACTTAAATAAAAGAACGTTCATTATTGATTGCGTGCTCTAATCTACAATCTTAAAATCATGATAGTATACTATTGGTGTTAATAAAGGTATATAGATAGATGGGTCAAATGGGTAAAAGAAAGGAGATGAAAAATGAAATGGGTATACCATGTCAAAACGTTAAAAGTAACACAAAGTGACTTGCTTAAGAACAATCCCTAAACCATTACTACTGAAATAATTTATGTTTTATGTAGGCATTAAATTATTTATTAAAAAATAAAAATTGAAAAATAAGGGGTTTAAGTAAAGCCAACACAACAGTTCCACAGGTTTGGAGATAAAAAACACATCTTTTGCTGCTCATCTCATTCCCCATTCCATTAAAACACCAACGTATCAACCTTGTGTATATGCATCATGAAAATAAAAATGTCTTGTTACATTTGATGGCATATGAAACCATCAATTATATCTTCAATAGACCTAACTTAATTTAACCAAAGGCGTATTTACCATCACCCTCAGCCATTTGTCTTCTTGCTTTTAAGTGATAAAGCTTACCTACCTTGTGGATTTTGGTCATCATAACATGCAACAATTAGCCACTTTGGGTCAGATAAGAGATCCATTGCATCTAACGATTAGTTTTAGATCTCGTCGCTTTTGTGAGTCTATTTACTTTCTTCATGATATTAATTTAAGTGAATAAAATTGAAGGTGCTTTTTTACAGTTATCAATATACCTCAAACACAAAAGTAATCCCGGCAAGATGGTTTTTATTAGAGTAAAGTCTATATCTAACAGCACGATATAAAGGCGATACCACATAAGCACCTGGGACTCATGCTATAAAATAAAAAACAGCAAGAAACCTATTTCACAACAAATATCATTCTAATATAAACTATATACAATACAACTTACATCCAACACAGTAACACATAACAACCATCTGAGGAAAGGCCTCAACCGTTAATCACATGATGCTTGACCATATGTGACGATTGATGAGAAATTAAAAGAAAAGAGTCAAGTCAAGCAACCTAACCTGGGAATGCACAGCAAGCTTATTTGGTCGGCGAAATATAATGGATGCATCAATCTTCCTAGCAGACGTGTAGTTTGACTTTGCTTTAGAATGTATAACTTGATCAATGGCCTGCAAAAGATCACCAACAGTTGAAAACTAAGTTCATTTTGCCTAATACTGCAAGAAAGTATAAAGCCTTCAAATGTTGATAGTTCAAGAAATCAATGTAATTAACAGTTGAGGCAGTCACTATTACTTTCTACAGGTGAAGATAACAAAATAAATCGGTACGAACATAAAACAAAGACTACACAGACATACCAAACATGAAAATAAATAAATTAGATGTGGCAATTTCGATCCATGTGTTATTAAGGGTAACTCAGGTAATGCTTTTATTTTCAAATAGCAAGTTAATCAAATGGGTTAAAAAATGTCGCCCAAAGTGTATTCTTAATGCATAAAAAGTAAAAGACACCCAAATCATTTAATTAATAAATTGAAGTGAATAGTATATATATCTTAAGGGCATGTGTAGTGGAAAGTTATGGGGCGTTATGTCAGCCTATAGCGCCCGGGAACACCGCCCCCCGGGCGCTATAGGGCGTTTTAGCTATAACAGGCGCTTTGGACTTGAGTTTGGTGGGAGTTTGTGCAATTTGACCGTTGTCAAACGGTTCTATGCTTTAATTTTTTTTCAAACTATCTTATATATATATATATACACACATACAACAAACATAAACAACACCAACACATACACTTAAACACAACCCAAATACAAACCAAAAAACAAACCAATGGCAGCGTGGACGAACCAAGATCAACTCGAGTTAGTGAGGGCGTGGATCAACACTAAGGAGAACCCGCCAAACAATAGGGAGCATTTTTGGCGCAATGTATTGGAGGAGTTCAACCAAATTACCGAAACGAACCACCGTACTGTCGATTAGATCGCTAGTAAGTGGTCTGCCATACAAAATAACTGTAGCAGATGACACACAGTCTATGAAGCGACGATGCAGGCGCACCCTGGCGTTAGCGAACAGATGGCAATTCAATTGACACACGACGCTTATCGTCAACGCTACGACAGCGACTTCCACATCACCAATCTTTTGTCGTGGTCTATGATGCGTTTTTACTATGTTTAATGTTTAGGCTTTATTTTCTTATCCTTTGGTTGTAATGTTTAATGTTATGCTTTAAAGTTTTAATGTTTAGTGTTTTATTTTGTAAACTATGAAACATAAACATCTTAATATATAAATACATAATACATAAACATATTAATAGGTTACATTAAACACATTACACAAATCCTAAATTACTTATTACACATAATCCTAAATTACCTAGTCCTAAACTACTTATTAATACGTTATATAAAAACATATTACACAAACACATAATATTAAAACCTAAACCCCCCCTTCTACGGGGAGTAATTGTCCCGGTCCTCCAGCGTATAATACGGAGGTGACACAGAACGGTCGCTATCACGACCATCTGACCTCGCATCCGAGGGGAACCGGCAAGGAAAAGAAGTTGCTCCCGAGTAGTAGGAGAAACGTTCTTCTTCCATAATATCCCTAGCAGCTTCTAACTCCTCCTCATATGGCTCATTAGGAGGGGGGAGGGTGTAACCTAATAGTGGGGGAGGGTGTAACTTGGTGGTGGGGGGAGGGTGTAACCTGGTGGTGGGGGGTGGGTGTAATCTCGCTACACCGGGGGGTGGGTGCCAACAACCTTAGACGGTTGAATTCCCACTCAGCCATGGCATAATCCAGGACCCACACCAACTCCTCCTCATTTAAATCCTCATCTGGAGGAGGAGTGTGAGGAGGAGGAGTATGAGGAGATGAAATTGTTGGTTGTGCAGGAGGAGGAGACAAAAACCAACGTTGTGGAGGAGGAGGAGGAGGAGAGAAGGTCGGTTGTGCAAGAGGAGGATAAGAAAATGGTAATCACCGGGGCCGGCCCCGGCGAGAGTACGTCCTCAGATCAGACGATCCGGCATCTTGGTAAGCATAACCGCCACCCATATCTTTCATTGAGGAGAAGGAAGAGGAGGAGTTGTAACTGAGATTGAGTTTTGGCCTTGTATTTATAGGGGTAGAAATGAAAACGGTTGGGGGAAAAACGTTTGAAATTTAAACGTTTGGGGGGGGGGGGGGGAATTGAAATTCAAATGTTTGGGGGGAAAATTTGAGTTTGGTGCGTTTTGGGGGGAAATTTTGAAATTCAAACGTTTGGGGGGGGAAATTTGAAATTCAAACGTTCGGCCTATATTTTTTTATTTATTATTATTTTTACTTTTATTAATATTATTATTTAAATAAAAAAATAATAATTTAACCATTGATTACCCAATAATTTATAAAGCCCCATAACCCCCCTTCCCACTACACCCTCTTTTTCCCCTTTCTATTACTTTTTAAAATTTTAATACCCATAACCCCCCACCACCACACATACTTGGTTTATGAAAAGTCTACTTTTCCGGATAAAAATATGTCCTTTTAGCTAGCCGGCTCATTTTAACACATCTACTGATAAGACATTGTTTTTACATGAAAATAGAAGGAAGAAGTGACTGCACTTGGCCACAAGAATAATGACAACAATAAATAATTTGATAAACTATATCATATTACGAAGCTCATATGATTTGTAAATAACTAAATACACGATGAAACCAAACGTCTTAAATTATTTTGTTCAAACACAAAAGATAGTTATTGAAATGATATTTTTGTAACCATAGACACACTAATTATTAGTGAAAAAAAAAAGAATATGAATATATAGTGTCGGGTCAACCTAACAAAAGCGACGTTTCGACAAACACCAAGAAAGTTAGCCTTTTAACCTATTATCAACCTTCCCCTTCCCTCACTCCCTTTTCGATTTTCACCTCCGAAGCAAATAATGTCAACTCAAAATTAGTCAAAGGAACTACTATTTGTGGTTATTTCCTAGCATATCCCCTAATTACAGATAAAAACTTATAGTTTCATATATGCATATATTTGGTAAGTAGCAACTTGCTTTTGCATATATTAAACATATATATATTAATCACTTACGTATGAAAAAAAAAATTATTCGGTGAAAGAAACGCTTGTTTGTCCTTTGAAATAACTCATACTGTAAACAACTTCTGGCTTTTACCGGACCCCATCCAGATTTGTCACCCAAGTCACTCAACATGCGCATTTCGTCACCTCTTTTATGATTAAGAGAAAATAAAATGGAGAAAACTCACCAAGAACAACGATCTAGAGAAAATATATGATTGGCGTCAAATTACAACATTACAAAACTACATAACCATAAGCCATCAATTACGACCATTTCAAAGGTGTAATCCTCATTCAGTCTATGAAGTTCGTCTTGATGCCACAACCTTATTATTCGAATCTTCGAAACATAATCAACCCTCTAAATACTCTAAATATTGAGTTCAAAGTTCGTTAAACATAGTTATTATTCCATCTGCTTCCATTGAATATCTAAAATCTATATTTATAGAAACAAATACAATAAGTAATCATATGAGTGTAAACTGCATGAGTAATGGTCTGTGACATTCTAGTAATAAAATATTTATAAAATTTGCATTTCTTAAGTAATCAGTTGACTTCAAAAGTCAATGTATACTTTTTTTTCCAGATCAGTGAGGCATTGGCAAATTGGACGCTTTTACCCTAGTTATCAAACTTTATCCAAAGCCATGTGCCCGACCAAAATAAATACAACACCCTGTTTCGTTTTATTGGAACAAAAAATACAAATAAATAGAAAAGATGATCAATATGAAAGATAAAAAGTTAGATGATAAGGACAGTCGATGTTGTCATCGAGTCTCGATCTACATCGCGCCTCGATCTGTTTTGGCCGACACTGCTGTTATTCGCTGCACTAATCTGGCAGCCTAAGACCAAAAGACTCTTGGTGGAAATCTTTACTCCAAAATGAGCAGGCTTAACCGTCGACCAAAACGCTGCACGTTTCTCTGCATGCTTAGCATCCTCATTGACTCCTTGCAAACCACTCGGGTTCTCTGTAAGAGTAGAAAGCGTTCTACGCACAACAATAGCATCCGCCGATGGCAGTTTCACAGCCCAAAGTCCAAGCTCTTGTTGATGTTCTATTGTGGATCCTTTTACAGGCCCAGGTCCAGCAATCTGAAAACCAATCAACAATAGTTTGATCTGATATAAATCCATCTGAAAATTTTAGCAAAATACAAACAAAACTATAAAGCGTTCGTTTCATGGAATGAAATCTGGGCAGAATTGGAATGTATATTCCATTTCTTATGTTGTTCGTTTCAGCAAAGGAAAAACTGTAATGGAACAAAAAAACCATACCTAAGGGAATCTACATTCCAATTGTATCTAGATTTCATTCCATACTATGAAACAAACATCTAAATTCCAAATCATGTTACACTTCTCACGCTAATAAAAATTCCAATTCCATTACATCTAACGAAACAAACGATTAAATCTATCAACTTACATGAGGTCGGGCTCTTTTTGGTCTAGACTGTCTCAACTCAGTCAGCTGATTAACATTAGCCACACCATAAACCGCAGACTCAAACGTCCCAAAATTACCCACAATCCTTTTATCCGACTCAAGACTCAAATAAGCATCAACCCGATTCGGCACAGCAGGCGAAACCCACTGCCTGGAATTGAACATAAGCCCAAATTCAGCAGGAACCGAATCAAACCCACTGCTGTTATTCGCTGCACTAATCTGGCAGCCTAAGATCATTTTTCCTGCTGTAGTTTTGCCACAAAATACAGCCTTGGATACCCGTCGCTCGCCCCCACTCATGCTCATCGCCTCATCTTGATCTCGCGGTTTATATATCGCTTTATACCTATGTCACGGTCATGCCATCTTCATTTTGTTATGTGCCTCAATAGAAAACTATCAACAATTAGCACACATATATTAGCTTCTTAATATCATAAACTAAATGCCAACTATTCATAATATGTCCTATATCCAAATAATTTTATAAACCGTCACTCTTCTGCAATCATAGATGAAAACGGAACAATGGAAAATGTATGTAATAGGCAGGTACAGTCCATAACCTTGTTTAGGCATGATGTAGATAAGAAAAGAACCTGATGCGATGAAATTTAAATGTTATAGATCAAGTCTATTTATGCATCTTAGCTAATCAAGTCTACTTATGATTGGTAATGTTATGAATCAACTGTAGCTAATTAGGCCTCCACTACCTCTTTGCAAAGAGATCAAAAACCATTTGATAACTGCACATGTAGAACATTTTAATTAACAAAAGGATAAAGAAACTTGTACCTAACGCCCGCAAGAAATTTAACAAAAATAAGAATTGTCAATGCTATTATACTTTTGGATTTCGTAACTCAAGAAACTAAAGGCTACAAATAGTGAAGCACAAGCAACAAACCAAGCAATTATTTTTACGCTTATGGAAAAGCTCCTAGTCCTCCAATTGCCATGCTTAATCCAACTTCTAAACTTCTTCTTTAATGGGAATGAATTAAAAAATATTGCAATTTATTCTTTGATGCATGCAAGCAATTTAACAAAAATAAATTTAGTACAAACACCAAATAGTAACCTATTACCTATATCAAAAGAAATATTGAATAGCTATTAAAAACCATATATTATATTTGCAATTTGTCCCGATTGCTAAGCATTATGTGCCTTATGTCCAAGGCTTGATACAAAACCACTATCGAGCCAGGGGTCTCACTGGAAGCAGCCTCTCTATTCCCACGGGGTAGGGATAAGGTTGCCTACATCTTACCTCCTCAGACCCTACCTTAGCTTTTGCTATTGGTGGTATTCACAATTTTCTAAAATGCATAGTAGTATTCGCAATTTCCTAAAATGCATATGCACTGCATAACCTATGAAAAAACCAAGGTTAGATCATTCGGGACCAACTGAATTGGACCTTCTAAAAAAAGCGAACCGATGGTTTTGTGTCACTTAGTTGTTAAACAGACCAGAAGATGGAAAATGAAACAAAAGTGTTAAAAGAGAGCCAACCTAACTTGAACCGGTTGGGTTCGACGCGTAGTAAAATAGACCTGTTTTGACTTGACATGGTTTCATTTTGACCCGTCTCCTGAGCCACCCAGCCTACTTATATTGCCATTCTATAAAAGATTGAAAAGCTAATAACTCTTTATTATAAACGAAGTAATAACTATGTATTTCAATTTATAAAGATTAACCCTTTTTAGGAAAAACTACCAATATTTGAAGCAGGTTTGAGTTTCATCTTACTTTGTTGTCAACCGAAGGGCCTCAAAGCTGGATAAAGTGTGCAGGTTAGCTGCAATAGAACACTACACTTGTAACTGGTTTTGCCATTGACAGGTGGCATAACTATGTCTTCATTAATTTCTACAATTCACAAAGATACATTACTTGCATAGTAGTATTTTTTTGCTAAAACGACGACAGTGAGTAAAAGAAACTGACCTTTGTCTTCACGCAGAGTTTGTATATCGGGAATAACATGAAATATTTTTGGGGTAAATATGTAAACCACAGTTTATTAAATCACTTACCTGCAATCAATGAGATAAGCCATCAGAAAATGCAACATTTTCTACAAATATTTTTCTTACAAAAGTCTCAGGTTTCTCTGTGTAATGCAAAAGTTCTTTTGTAACCTTTGAACAGGATGCAAACCACTTCGGCCACAAACCCATGTCCCAAATCCTAAATTGCAGAACGAATAACTGAGCAAAAAGATCCTGACCCACTTGAAAAAATTGGAAATTTAGGTCGACCAGACCACCCACTTGAAGATATTGTTCATAATGTTCTGACTATAAACCCACTACCTGAACAGAAGATGCCAAAAAAATGAGCCCTAAAATACCTGCAAAGCTAGTTACAAAATCCGAATCATATGATCTCAATACGGAACCGTGGCTATACATAACACTTTAACAACGCTTATATGTTGAATTGATATTGAGACTCAATAAACGCTAATATGATGGATGAAATACAACGACAATAAAACATAGAAACATCAAACATGATTATATGATGAATGCCCGATACATTTAACCCCAAAAAACAATAATTTTCTGATATTAAAACAAATCATAATAAAATGCAGAATTCACACATAATAATCGAATTTACCTGAGAATTAAGGAGCTTAATTGGAGAATGAAAAAACGCACCTGGATTACTCATGGAACTGAGACAATCATTGTACATCTTTAAAAAAATGAAAAGAGAAGATCTGGATCTGGATCTGGATCTGCTATTTCAAGGGTGATTCAAATAGAAGCCCTAAAACCGAAAACCACAAATTGATATACATGCGGCAGGAGAGGAGGTCACCTTTGAATTGGATAGATAATAGGTCTGGATCCGCCTGATTCTTTCTGGTGTTTGTAGAAGAAGGGAAAAAAAAGGATTATACAATAAGAAAGAAACGGTGGTTGTGTGACGTGAGAGGGTGGAAGATACATTCTACAGGAAGAGGCAGAGATAAAATGAATTTATAGGTTTTAGAGAAATAAAAGAAAACTGTTAATATAATAAATTTTCGGAGCTCCATTTATTTAGTTGGATCCTTCAGACCCTCTCTAAGGCCTTCATTCAACCCGAGTGTATTGAATTATTATATAGATAGAATAGAATAGATGCTATGATTTGACTAATACACAATGTGAAAGAAAAATAAGTACTTAAAACATTCAAATTAAAACCCATAAATGTCTCAATTGTTACCACGCATAAAAATCCAAATGCAACAACCAAACCAAACGTAAAACAAAAAATGTTAAAAAACCAAAGTAAGGGACATCAAAAATAAAAGTTTTAAAACACACAAAACAAGCCTACTCTTCATCATCTAACTCCTCATTTTCCATTTCCACATGCTCAGTTCATGTAGAACCCAAGTCATCATCATTATCAACCTTCTTTAGATTCTTGCATGTACGGATGTTGTGCCCGTAACCTAAACAATTTTGACATTGCCTTCTTTTTTTTTACCAGTTTGACGCTTTGACTTAATGCGCTTTGTCTTTCCCATTCCTTTCCACCTAGTGCCAACTGGAACACGAACAGTTATAGATGATGGTTGGCAATTACCTGTAAGTTCAGCGAACCTGTCCCTACGACTCTTACGTGGTAGATTCATGGCAGCTTCATCCGCTTTTGGGCCAAACTGGTTAACATGATCTCTAAATGAACACGTTGCTTCAAAATTAGAAACCAACTTTTTTATGTTGGCCTCAATTCCATATGTAATCTCTCTAACAACACGTGAGATCTCAACACTCTGATCAGTTTGACCCTCGTATCTAAGAATCGCATTGGGGTCGCTGTTTGGAACAGCTTCTCTCGTCCAATGACGTAAAATATACTGCTTGGGAAATTCTCTAATGTCACCCATCTGAAGAATACAAAAAATGTGTCGACATATGTGACACCCGGCAAACTCCGGTTAATAACTTTCGTTAAACTAGTAAGTCTACCTTAGCGAGTCATGCATATTACGTACTTAACTGGGTCAGTCGAGTCGTTACGATGATTCTGGGAATCATCGGGAGTCGTTACGATGATCCGCGGGATCATCGGGAGTCGGTCCATAACCATGTGTACAAGGATTGGTGATTCGTGGAATCACCGGGTTTAACGCACACACGCAAGTCTCGAGTCCCGGGAATTGGTGAACAGATGTAAACGTATTAGTTATCGTGCATTATGTGTTTGTAATCATTATGTGACTTGTCGATATGCGAATACGTGTTTATGTGTGTTAAAATAGTGTTTAACACGCCAAAAAACCATCCTGGAACCATACTGGCGATTAGGAACCAGGAGGGCTCCTAATCGCCACTTATATAGGCGAATAGGAGGACTTACTGGCGATTAGAGCTTCTAATCACCAGTATATAGGCGATTAGAAGCTCTACTCGCCTGAACTGCTTCCCTACTCGCCTGATCTGATGTGCACGAGTCAAAACACCTATAAATACAACCCTTGACTCCCCAAACACCATTTGTGCAACCCTAACTGATCCTAAGCCTCCCACACACCTTGAAACACCTCTGGAACTTGTTTTGCTTCAAAACTCACCATTTCCAAGCTTACACACCTTTCTTTGATAAAATCCAAGGTGTGTTCTTCATCCCAAACCTTTGTAATGTTATTGTTTTGGTTCCCCAAAAGTCCAGACCTTGTTTTGATAAGATGTGTCTTTAAAAACCTTGGAAATGAGTTCTAAAACAAGTCTACACTATAATACTTGCTATATGTGAAGTATTGATGCATATGATGATTTTTGGTGATTATAACATGAATGTTTCCATGAATTTGATGTACTTCTGATGTGTAGGAGTTGTTAGGATGATTATCTATGAGTTTAAGCTATTGTTATAGTGTTTAGATGAAAGTATGCATTTTGACCCATTTGGGTGATTTTTGAAGAATTAGGATGTTATGATATGATTCATTGCTTGTTTATGGTTAGGAATCATGTTAGAATGATGTTATAACATAGGGATGATGAATTGCAAGTTGTAGGAGGTGTAATCTGATCTTTACTACTTAAGGACAGATTTCATAGTTAATGAAACCTAGTATTTTGCCATTTTAGGAAATAATCGCACCGAGGCCGTTAGGGCAGAGATAAATTGGGGGTTTTTGCTTGGAATGGGTTGGCTAATAGTTTACTTTTGATATTGGGTGTTTTTACATGTTTCGGATCTGATTTGGAGGGTTTAACGCGCGAAAACACGCAATAGCAGTGTTAGGGGCGAATAGGGCTCTACTCGCCTGATGTATCAGGCGATTACAGTCTATTCGCCTGATACATCAGGCGAATAGCACCCTACTCGCCAGTTTGACCACCCCTATTCACCAGTTGACTTTTCTAATTGCATGTAAGTTTCCTAATCGCGTGTACTGCTGTCGTAAACGTATTTTGACATCCTGGAACATGATTTGACACCTAGGAACATGATAGGAACCCCGGGATACACCCAATGGCTTAGTAACACGTGTTCGGACCTGTTTATGCGTTAATTGGACATTATGCTAGACTAGGTGAACTCTTGCGCGTATTAAGTGTTTAATTGCATATGTTGCATGATGTCTTGTATTTATCTAACACGTGGGATGTCGGGTCACCAATGGGATGTCGGTTCTTGTCTGGTACTGTGACATCCGTTATTTTCCTTTGTATTTTTTATAACCCTATGTACGTTAAACTTCAATAAATAAAACGTTACCTTTTCATCATTTTCGAACATTTAAAAAATATTCGGTGACACTTTCGGGCTTATATAATCATACTATAAGTTTAGAACAACTCCAAACTTGTCGAATAATTGTAAAAAATAAAAATAAACGCTTGGGACGGGATTCGAACCCGCGTCCCAAGCCGGGTCAATGCACACCACAAACCAATTGAGCTACACCAATCTTTTGTTTAGAAACCCACAACAAATAATTATATAACATAACTAATCGAACAGTTTGACCAACAAAAGTCAACTGACGCGTCAATCATCATCATCAATCCAGCTAAACGCGTTAATTGAATCTAGGAATGGAAGGTTATTGATTTCCATTGACCATACGCGTCAATTACAGCAGGAATCATTGATAAACTTTCCAAAAAATCGCAATTATCCGCGTGAACACATTCAAGCCGAGTCAAAACCTACCAAATCCACAATCCGACCTTCATACTATAAATTGGACCTCCCTACACCTTCACCACTCGCCGATTAACATTCCTACACCTCCAATTTCTGTTACAACGTGATATTGAAGCCATTTGAATCGTTTTTTTTTTTGACGTCCTCGTTGACAAGCATTCATACCGATTTCGATTCTTTGTAAGTTCTTTCTTTTGTGGGTTTTAACATTCGGCCCCTTGTGAACAATAGCCCCAAGGATTCAGGGGCTATTAAACACGAATTGGATGGATTAGATGATTAGGGCACGAATTGGGGAAGAACACTTGAAGCAGTTAACCTATTTAATTATTTCGAATCAATAAACACACAACCAACTGGTATAGACCAGTTGGTTTACACGCTTAATGATGGAACCCGAACCGGCAATGGGCCAAGGTTCGAGCCCCACAAACCTTGTTTTATTTTTCTCCTTATTAAACCTATTATCAAACTAACACATTTAACATATATAATTATTTTCAATCCAATATATTTCGTTCTCAGGGTGTGGCTCAGTTGGTGGCCACGCTTGTGATAAAACCCGAACCGGCCAGAGGCCCGGGTTCGATTCCCATAACCAACAAGTATTTATTTTTTGCCATCTTTATATATATAATTAATATATTAAACTTTTTAAAATAGTTTTTAAATACTAAAAGTGGTTTATAAGTTCCACAAAAATTATTATATGATCTCCAAATGATAAAGTTCATAATCCAATTTTTAGTTTTTCAAAAATAAATTATTTAATATATATTATTAATAATACAAGTTTATTCATTTTTATTTATAAAATTCAATAAAAATATCTAAACAATTTTATTAAATCTCACAAAAATTATCTTAAACTTGTATATTCTTAAACATTTTAGAAAATATTTTTATTTCAGAAAAACCGTTTATTTTATATTTTTAATTAATTTTTGTTAGTTTTAATCATAAATAAATCATAATAAATTCATTTTTTAATATTTTTGCACCAAAATTTTATATAAATTATTTTTAACTATCTAGAACTGAAAAACAATTTTTAAATCAGAAATTCTTTAATTTTTATATTTTTAGATATTAAAGTCATATTTTGACAATTTAAAATAATTAGATTAAATAGTCTATTTTCAGGAAAATAATTTTATAAAAATTATTTTCATACTCAAAACCTTATGTTGTGACTATATTCAACTTAAAATTTTACAAAGAGACTTTTATTTATTTATTTATTAAATTTCTTATATTTAATAAACAATTTGTTTATTAATCAAATAAACGTTTATTCCCCAATTCGAAACCCTAGAATTACATGTATCCTAGAGTTATTCCCTTACACATTATCAAATTCTTTAGGTTGATCATTTTTGGGGTAATCTCAATTCAAATCTCGTTGTCCAGTTAAATTCCAAGCTATTACGTGAACAGTGAGTACTTCCTATCCCCTTTTTACTTTTATTCATTTTTGGGGTGTTACATGTACACTATTACAAATTTCAAATACAAGTTTACATTTTCACAATACAATTCTAGTACTATGTGCATTGCTTACAACGTGCTTTATGCTTAGACAATACATGTGGAATACATTTGTACTTAGTGAAATCATTAACATGGTACAAGCCGACCTTAACATTGGATAGCGCTATTTGGATTGACAACCCGCCTAGGTTGATTCTCCCCCTTTTTCATCGGAGAATCCGTGGTCATTGTTAAGTTTTTATCCATTTATTGGATAAGTACACCGCCGTTCATTTAGTACATTATACAGTCACAGGATTGATTTCGCTCATTTGTATGATACATAGTTTACATATTTGCACTGTAGCTTGCACTTAAATTGTATATCTTTTTAACTTATTATATATATCAAAACTAGGAATGCTCACCAACATTTCTTATGTTGACCAAACCTATTTTTGTACATGTTTCAGGTGCAGTTTGATCTAGTGCTTTAGCAAGAGACATTTAGTGCTTTATTTAAATTAAGTTATTTCAATATTTACATTTCATTTATACAATGTATTTTCCATTTCCATGTAAGACAATTTTGGTTTATTCAATAATATTTACATTTTAGTACCATGTGCTTTTGAACAATCGTCACTACGTGACACCTTGATGATTCCGCCATCGGTTGGGGTGTTACAGATTGGTATCAGAGCCATGGTTATAGGGAATTAGGTTATTAGAATGCCTTTTAGCCTAGACTATAACCGAATTTCAACTTTCAGGTACAACATTTCCTAATTTATCATTCCCCTCATTTCCCTCCACTTTCCTTCCTCAATCTTTCCCCTTCTTCTCCATTTCTCCTCATCTTTCATCATGGTGTATAGAGATGGTGTCCTACAAGGAGTGGAAAGACTACTTCATCATGGAGCGGGAGCAGTACCTTTCATGAAGACACTCTTAGGCATAATGCCTACTCTTATTTTTGCTCCTTCAAAGTTGTTGAACTTTAATGAGTGTGAAAAAGGACACGTGCAATCTGGAAGGGTGGATGCCTGTACACTGGGTTTTCTGGCATAGGCAAGCATAGCGCATAAATCCATTTACGGACCTGTTATGCTTACTTGGGGATTCCTGGAGTGAGTGTCCACTTATAAGCTAAAGCATGTCTTCTTTGATCACCATTGGGCTCAATTTCTTTGAAAAGTCAACGTTCTTGTTAGGCTTTATAGCTAGACAAGGGCAATCCAAGCATGTTATGCAAATATTTCAAATGATATACTCCTATTTCACATACAATATCTTTTATTCATAATCATTTATGTAATTATACACTTACATTTATTAATCTCATAATTTTTCATTGACTGCCTTGTAGATGTCTGCTCGCCGTATGCTCCGTGATGCTAGCCAACGCACTGTTCGTGCTTCTGGACAACGTTCTGATCGTCGCCTTGCTTCTCTAGTTGTTGAGCAAATTGCTGCAGTGATTCCAAATCTTGTTAGTGAGTTAACCCAAAACAGCAACAGTGCCAACACAGAGGGTGCAACTCAATTCCGGTGCACATTCAAACACTTCAACTCATGCAACCCCACGAAGTTTACTGGTGAGGAGGGTGCTACTGGCCTCCTCCAATGGTTTGAAAGTATGGAAAGTACCTTCGTGAACAGCGAGTGTCCTGATGACCTCCGCGTTCGCTATGCTACCAGTGTCCTTCAAAAGGGGGCACTAACCTGGTGGAATGGTGAAAAGCGTAATCGGGGCGCTGATGTTGCTCTATCCTTGTCTTGGGCTGAGGTCAAGGAACTCATGATCGCCAAATTCTGCCCTAGGAACGAAATGAGGAAACTAGAGGAAGAGTTCCATGGGTTGAAACAAAACAGTGGTGAAAATCTTGCGTACAACACTCGATATCATGAGCTCAGCATTTTGGTTCCACACATGGTTACCCCGGTCTCTCGAGCAATCGAGAAATATATTGAGGGATTGCCTGACCTAATTCAAGATGTAGTCACTGGAAGCAGACCCACTACGGTGGAAGAAGCCATCCAGCTTGCAGCCTCCTTGACTGACAAGCACGTCAAAAAGGGAAATTTGGTTAGGAAAGGAACCAAGAAACCAGCTGAGAAGACCCCCACCCCTACTACTGAATCATCAAGAGTTGCTGTAGACAATACCGGTTCCAACACTAGGAAGCGGAAGTCCAGGGGTAGAAACTATGCTGTTGTAGCCCCAGTAACTCAGGCTCCAATAGCCCAGGCTCCAATGGCTCAGGCTCCTCCTGTTAAGAAGGTTTATAGTGGAAACATACCCAAGTGTGCCACCTGTCAGTACCATCACCCCTCAAATTTTCCATGTCGCCACTGTACCACCTATGGTAGGTACGGTCATGTAGCTGCCACATGTCGATCAGTGTTTCGACCTCAACCAATCAATGCTCAACCTGTTAACCCTCAACCAGCCAACCCTCAACCAGCTCGCCAAAACCCACAACCTATAGCATATGGTCGAGCTTGCTTCAATTGTGGTGATCCAAACCACCTTAGAAATCAATGTCCAGCACTTGTCCCAGCAAACCGTGCAGCAGACCCAGTGACTCGTGGTAGGGCTTTCAACATCAATGCAGCAGAAGCCCAGGAAGCAAATGATGTGGTGAATGGTACGTTTTTACTTGATGGACGTTATGCTTCGATTTTATTTGATACTGGTAAGGATAAAAGTTTTGTGTCGTTAGCATTCGAACCTTTATTATCTCACACTCGCTCTAGATTAGGAGCGCCTTTCACTGTCGAGGTCGCGGATGGTAAACCCATCTCAATTGATTCCATTATCCAGGGTTGTACTCTTAGCCTTAACGAACATGATTTCACCATTGATCTCATACCCATAAAATTTGGAAGCTTTGATGTTATCGTGGGTATGGATTGGCTTTCTAAACATCATGCTGAAGTTGTCTGCTTTGAGAAATTTATTCGGTTTCCTCTCGCATCGGGTGACTTTTTACGGGTTTATGGTGAGAAACCATCCAGTGGTCTTAAACTCATGTCCTGCACTCAAGCACAAAAATATCTACGTAAGAAATACGTAGCTTTCTTGGCCCATATTGTGGAAAAGAAAGGTAAAGACAAGAGTATCCAAGATGTTCCTGTTGTTCGTGAATTTCCCGAAGTCTTTCCTGATGACTTACCTGGAATACCACCGGTGCATCCTGTTGAATTTCGTATTGATCTTGTACCTGGTGCTACGCCCGTTGCAAAATCTCCATACCGCCTTGCACCTTCCGAGATGTAAGAACTTGCGAGTCAACTTCAAGAGTTGGCAGACAAGGGTTTTATTCGTCCCAGTTCATCACCTTGGGGAGCTCCAATCTTATTTGTAAAGAAGAAGGATGGATCTTTCCGAATGTGTATTGATTATCGGGAGCTGAATAAACTCACCATTAGAAACCGGTACCCTTTACCCCGCATTGATGACCTCTTTGATCAACTTCAAGGTTCGACTTGCTTCTCAAAGATCGATCTTTGTTCGGGATATCATCAACTACGAGTCCATGAAGACGATATTCCAAAGACAGCTTTTCGTACACGCTATGGTCATTACGAGTTCATGGTTATGCCTTTTGGACTAACGAATGCACCCGCTGTCTTCATGGATCTCATGAATCGCGTGTGCAAACCCTTCTTGGATAATTTCGTAATCGTTTTCATCGATGACATTCTCATTTACTCTAAAACCAAATCAGCCCACGAACAACACCTTAGACAAATTTTGAGTCTTTTGAAGAATGAACAATTGTATGCCAAATTCTCCAAGTGTGAATTTTGGCTTAAGGAAGTTCAATTTTTGGGACACATTATCAGTGATAAGGGTATACACGTGGATCCAGCTAAGATTGAGGCTGTTAAGAATTGGATTACACCCAAGTCTCCCACGGAAATTCGCTCTTTTCTTGGCTTAGCGGGTTACTATCGTCGATTTATTCTCAACTTCTCCAAGATTGCCTTACCTCTCACTTCCTTGACCCATAAGGATAAACCATATGTATGGGGACCCAGTCAGGAAGAAGCATTCCAGACATTGAAGCAGAAACTGTGTGATGCTCCAATCCTCACTTTACCTGACGCCAATGAGGATTTTGTGGTTTATTGTGATGCCTCTAACCAAGGTCTGGGTTGTGTTCTCATGCAACGAGACAAGGTTATAGCATATGCATCGCGACAACTGAAAAACCATGAGAAAAACTACACTACCCATGATCTTGAACTAGGAGCGGTCGTTTTCGCGCTTAAGATTTGGCGGCACTATTTATACGGTACAAAATGTGTAATCTTCACTGATCACAAGAGTCTTCAACACATTTTCAACCAGAAAGATCTGAATATACGACAACGACGATGGGTCGAGTTGTTGAACGACTACGACTGCGAGATTCGCTACCATCCTGGCAAGGCGAATGTTGTAGCCGATGCCCTTAGTCGTAAAGGTCATGCCCAGCTTTATTGTGCTCAGGTCCAGTCTGATATCAAACTCCGCATCATTGAAGCCTAACATGTCTCTGTTACTGAGGGCAACATGTACGAAGAAATGTCGTGTGGAGCCGAAAATCAGTTGGAAACCAAAAATGGTTTACTTTATTTCATGAACCGTCTTTGGATCCCTGATCATGACAACCTGCGTACCTTCCTCATGGACGAGTCCCATAAGTCTCGTTACTCCATTCACCCTGGTGCAGATAAGATGTATCAGGATCTGCGTACTTTGTATTGGTGGCCCGGTATGAAGAAGGACATAGCTCTTTATGTGGCTAAATGCCTTACTTGTTCCAAGGTCAAAGCTGAGCACCAATGTCCATCTGGTTTACTTGTGCAACCAGAAATTCCAGTGTGGAAGTGGGAGAACATTGCTATGGACTTCATCACGAAGCTTCCACGCACCACTCGTGGGCATGACAGTATCTGGGTTATCGTCGATCGTTTGACCAAATCTGCTCACTTCCTACCCATTCGTGAGACCTACACAGCTGAGAAACTGGCTAAGATCTACATCAGTGAGATTGTCAGCCGTCATGGTATTCCTCTAGACATTATTTCCGATCGTGATAGCTGGTTTACTTCTCGCTTCTGGCAGACATTTCAGTCCGCACTTGGTACACAACTGAATCTTAGCACGGCTTATCACCCACAGACAGATGGTCAAACTGAACGAACCATCCAAACATTGGAGGATATGCTTCGAGCGTGCATCATCGACTTTGGTGGTAATTGGGACATGCACTTACCCTTGGTTGAGTTCTCGTATAAGAACAGCTACCATTCCAGTATCAACATGGCACCGTTTGAGGCACTTTATGGTCGCAAATGTCGTTCCCCTGTGTGTTGGAGCGAGGTTGGTGAAACACAAATCACCGGCCCCGAACTGATACAAGAAACGACAGACAAAATTCTTCGCATTCGTGAGAACTTGCAAGTTGCTCGAAGCAGACAGAAGAGCTATGTCGATCAAAGGCGCAAGCCTCTAGAATTTCAAGTCGGAGACATGGTACTTCTCAAGGTTTCACCTTGGAAGGGTATATTTCGGTTTGGAAAGAAAGGGAAACTTGCACCACGGTTTGTAGGCCCTTTTAAGATCCTTGAGCGAGTTGGGAAGGTGGTTTACAAGCTCGATTTACCACCAGAGTTCAATAATGTTCATCCAACGTTTCATGTTTCTAATCTTAAGAAGTGTTTGTCTGAAGATAACCTCCATGTTCCTTTAGAGGATATCCAGATTGACGAGTCGATGCGCTTCATAGAAAAACCTGTGGAGATTATGGATCGAGATGTCAAGACGCTTAAGCGAAGCCGAATTCCAATTGTCAAAGTTCGTTGGGAATCTAAATGAGGCCCGGAGTTTTCTTGGGAGCGTGAGGACCAAATGATGTCAAAGTATCCTCATCTTTTTCCAGAGACTACCACTTGAAGGAATTTCGGGACGAAATTTCTAAAAGTAGGGGATGCTGTGACATCCGTCATTTTCCTTTGTATTTTTTTATAACCCTATGTACGTTAAACTTCAATAAATAAAACGTTACATTTTCATCATTTTCGAACATTTAAAAAATATTCGGTGACACTTTCGGGCTTATATAATCATACTATAAGTTTAGAACAACTCCAAACTTGTCGAATAATTGTAAAAGTGGTTTATAAGTTCCACAAAAATTATTATATGATCTCCAAATGATAAAGTTCATCATCCAATTTTTAGTTTTTCAAAAATAAATTATTTAATATATATTATTAAAAATACAAGTTTATTCATTTTTATTTATAAAATTCAATAAAAATATCTAAACAATTTTATTAAATCTCACAAAAATTATCTTAAACTTGTATATTCTTAAACATTTTAGAAAATATTTTTATTTCAGAAAAACCGTTTATTTTATATTTTTAATTAATTTTTGTTAGTTTTAATCATAAATAAATCATAATAAATTCATTTTTCAATATTTTTGCACCAAAATTTTATATAAATTATTTTTAACTATCTAGAACTGAAAAACAATTTTTAATTCAGAAATTCTTTAATTTTTATATTTTTAGATATTAAAGTCATATTTTGACAATTTAAAATAATTAGATTAAATAGTCTATTTTCAATAAAATAATTTTATAAAAATTATTTTCATACTCAAAACCTTATGTTGTGACTATATTCAACTTAAAATTTTACAAAGAGACTTTTATTTATTTATTTATTAAATTTCTTATATTTAATAAACAATTTGTTTATTAATCAAATAAACGTTTATTCCCCAATTCGAAACCCTAAATTACATGTATCCTAGAGTTATTCCCTTACACATTATCAAATTCTTTAGGTTGGTCATTTTTGGGGTAATCTCAATTCAAATCTCGTTGTCCAGTTAAATTCCAAGCTATTACGTGAACAGTGAGTACTTCCTATCCCCTTTTTTACTTTTATTCATTTTTGGGGTGTTACATGTACACTATTACAAATTTCAAATACAAGTTTACATTTTCACAATACAATTCTAGTACTATGTGCATTGCTTACAACGTGCTTTATGCTTAGACAATACATGTGGAATACATTTGTACTTATGAAATCATTAACATGGTACAAGCCGACCTTAACATTGGATAGCGCTATATGGATTGACAACCCGCCTAGGTTGATTCTCCCCCTTTTTCATCGGAGAATCCGTGGTCATTGTTAAGTTTTTATCCATTTATTGTATAAGTACACCGCCGTTCATTTAGTACATTATACAGTCACAGGATTGATTTCGCTCATTTGTATGATACATAGTTTACATATTTGCACTGTAGCTTGCACTTGAATTGTATATCTTTTTAACTTACTATATATATCAAAACTAGGAATGCTCACCAACATTTCTCATGTTGACCAAACCTATTTTTGTACATGTTTCAGGTGTAGTTTGATCTAGTGCTTTAGCAAGAGACATTTAGTGGTTTATTTAAATTCAGTTATTTCAATATTTACATTTCATTTAGACAATGTATTTTCCATTTCCATGTAAGACAATTTTGGTTTATTCAATAATATTTACATTTTAGTACCATGTGCTTTTGAACAATCGTCACTACGTGACACCTCGATGATTCCGCCATCGGTTGGGGTGTTACAGGTACGGTCGGTTTAACAGTCAAAGGTGTTTTCAAATGTTTATTGTAACACCCCAACCGATGGCGGAAACATCGGGATGTCACGTATTGATGATTGTTCAGTAGCTCATGGTAATAAATATGTTTACATAATCCTTTATTACAGTATTGAATTACATTAAATGTCTTGAATGAAATTCTAATACATCAAAAAGCCAAACAAAGCATAAACTTCAAATTGTCTCCTCATGCTAGCTCTAGACTTCAAGCATCATTATTTCCTGTTGAGTTGTAAAAATGGGGGGGGGGGGGGGGGTCAACTAGAAGTTGGTGAGAATACATAAGCCATGTCAAGCAAATAGTTTAAGTATAAAAGTTTAGCAATTCATATGTCTATCGTAAGTTTAAGTCTACATGAATAAACATGATATGTTGAATCGACATAATCAAACCTTTGACTAGTTTAGGTCCACCCGTCATCCACGGTTCACCTTAATAATATGTTGGAACGATAACAATCACCCACGCTACCTATGTAGGAGGTACACGTATCCGGGTGGGATTGTCAATCCAATAGATCTATTATTGAGTATCGCCGGCTTGGCCATAGCTAATGATTATGTAATGTTGAAACTCGTTGAAACTGTTGTTGGTGTCTAATTCATGAGGCATTAAATTTTACAACTAGACATGCATGTAGAATTGCTTAAGTAAAATGTTGCAAGTATGAAGAATTGCATAAACATGGTTACGTAAACTCACCTTAATTGTGACAGACTTGCAAGAACTCAACGGGAACCAATGAAATTTGCTTGAACCTAATTAGGTGTAACATTTTAGTATCCATGTTTATATAGTTTGTGTATAGTATATCACTTTTGTTTTACATACGAGTTAAATTTATTTATCTAGTTTTCTTTAGTTATTACTTGTATAAGAATGAGAGTATGCGAAAAAAAAATAATCCCTTTAGTAAAACAAAAGGGTTCACAAAAAAAATACTCTTATATTTCAAGATTATCAATTCATAGTCTAAGCTAGATTTTGTAGATTAAAACTTATTGTACAAAAACGTTAGTTTATATAACATGAAATTTATATTTTATTAAATTATATGTTTTTGTTTTACGTAACAAACAATTTGTACATGTACATGGTAATATAATTATTTTTTTAATATTTTATATTAGAAAAAAAAATTAATTATGCGTACAAAATCTAATGTCAACTATATGAAGCAAAATCCCTTTTTTTTTGTTTGTTAAAGTCAAAATTTTAAAGGCATTATAAGTGTATTGAAACATATAAAGAAACCAATTACTTGGTGTATAACATTTTTAGATTCGTCAATACATGGCTATGGTTTAATAATTTCCACAAACCATAGAGCCATTTATTCAACTAATCGAGATGGTTATATATCTAACTAGTTTTATATGAACGCAATCACAAGAAATCAGAGTAAAAATTGATAGTTTATACCTGATGTTAGCAAACGAAATATTCCGAATAGAACTACCATCGTATGGTGATTGTGTTCAGTGGCGTTGAGTGTAGGGTGGTGATGATCGATGTTGCTTGTTAGTTCAAATGGTGTCGTGAAGTATTTGGTCGTGATGACGGTGGTTGGAATGGTAATGGTCGTGACGTGGTTGTTATGTGTCGACTGCCGCAAGTAGGAGGTGGCGGGTGGTGGTTGTTATGGCTGAAACCGAAGAGTGGCGCGTGGCGATGGTTGGTGATGGGTGTGGTTGTTTCGCCGCGAAACACGCCGGAGAACACAGAGGCCCCGAGGGGATGGTGGGTGAGGTTGTGCTTTGAAGACGAGCATAATGGGACCATTTAATGGGTCAATGTGTGTCGGTTTGTATCTATGGAAAACTCCCTGATTTTTCGGCTAATTTTGAGCTGTGAAAATGGAAGAATTCTTGACGCTTAATCCAGGTTGGTTGATTGGGTCTTGGTTGTAGTTGATTGGATTTATTTTGGTAAGTTGCACGCTTGATTAGTAATTATCAGTTCACATGATTTGGTTTGTCTTGTTGTGTAGGTTTTGTGAAAGTTTCAAACCAGGACTTTTAATGTTCTCCTCATCATATTGCTATTATCTTGTAATTTTTAATTATGACATCTTATATTATTAATATTTTTTTTTGTTTTGTACTAGATACATATAAGTTGTTAAGAAAATAATTTATGTTAGTAAATAATATGTTTAAATCGAAAAACTGAATAGCTAGTTAATATCAACACATAACTAAAATAAGTGTGCTAACACAGGATCAATATATTTTTTTTTACTTTATATATATATATATATATAGATATATATATTTTTGGGTAATTGTCATTCCTAAATTCTTAGTTACTTTATTGGGAAGAATCATGAATGTTACATTTTGGTTATGGTCTGGACATTCGGGGACTAGTTAACCTACGGGTAATTAGTCTGGGTACTTACATACATCTTATGATAGGTCGCCGCTATTTGGGGCTATCATAGCATACTGATTTAACTGTTTTCAAGTAACACGATCTAAGGTGAGTTCACGGCCCCACACTTTACTAGTTTTGTTTTCGTGGTGAGAAACATGCTTATACGTTTTGATTACACATTTACATGTTATACATTATAAACACACGTTTTCATGTTATACTATGACTCACACTTTATTACTATACGGTTCATCTAAGTCCCTTAGAAACCACTAATACGGGGATGTAGCGGGGAAATGTGGATAGCGCTATTGGGCCTGACAAACCCCACTCGACGGCTGGAGGCCGGGCGGGTGCATATTGTCTCAATCACACTAGGCTTACCGAAGATGAGGTAGTCTGTAAACAAGGGTATCACACAGTCAGCAATGGTTTTGCCCGTATGAGTAACACACTTGACGCCTAGCTAGCGTACGAACAAGCATAGTATGAACAGTAACAATAACAGTAACGGTAACAGTTTTTAAAGGATTAATGAAACGATTATTGAAAAAGAAAAACCTGTGAACTCACCAGCATTATATGTTGACATTTTTGGCATGTTTTCTCAGGTCGCTAAGGTAGCGGTTAATGGACTAGGCGCACGGAGTCTGGCACGGCGTCTAGAAGTCTTGTTGCATAATAAACAATGTTTTTGTAAACTGTAATATGTCTTTTGGTTGTAAACAAGAAATGCTTCTGCTGCTGGTTTATGGCTCAAAGCATAATGTTTTGGTTGTTTCATGGAATGTCTTACGTATTTTCTTCCATTTAGTTATCGTTTATTGTGACCGTTGACTTGGATCCTGGTGTGTCACGCGCCTCGCGGTAAAACCCCGCATGTGGAAATTTGAGGGTGTGACAACATAGCAAACCATACTGTTCGAACCGGTTGCAATTACAATAAACAGTCATATCTTCCCTTCGAAGCATAACCTGTGATATTGTGCATCAGAAAATTTAATATATAATAACGAAATTGGGAATAAAATTTGGGAAAAAAAAACACTGCATTATATCGGAAAATTAAATTAAGACACATATGATTGTACCTCATAAAATGTAGTATGTAGTTGATCCCAATTCTTAACATAAAACTTTATAAAACCACCAACTTCATCAAATTTGCACCTTTGGGTGCTATGGATAGCAGCTTCTATTTCCAACCGAACATCAAAAAAATAGTCCTTGTATACACTTCAGCAGCTTGCCTTTCGAGTGGGAAATCACTCCAAATGTCAGGAAAAGTGTTTTGAGTGTCCTGATCATTTTTCCTATGTTCGTGCCTCTGATCCTCGATGGCTGCATCAAAATGTCCAAGAAACTCAACCAATGTGCATTTGTGATTGCAGAACTGGCCAAAGAAATGGTTCTTGCTTTTAGATCGAGATGACGTACGCATTAGGCCGGACATTCTCTCATGTCGATAATATGATGGAATCCATATTTTCCTTAACTGGTAAATGGAATTCAACCACTCATGTTCTGTCAGCTTAAAATCCTTCATGATAATCGCCCATTCCTTCTCGAATTCTTCAGGTGAGAGTGTATCAGTCCATGCGATAAAACATAATCTTTGTTTAAAATCAGTAGTGTTACACAAAGGGTGTCCAACCTGTAAAATTCTTATTTGGGTTAGAAATCACCGTCATAACATAAAAAAAATAAATGAATACATAATATTAATACCTTGCCAGTAAGTTTGTCCATCACATGCCACATACAAAGCCTATGCCTACTTTCTGACCATGTATCTTCTATGGCCCTCCTCATTACGGGGTCTTGATCGGTTACAATAACAGGAGGTGCACTACCAAAAACATTTTTAAACATAGTTAAAAGCCAGTTGTAGGTCTCGGCGGCTTCGTTACCCAATATTGCAGCCCCAAGAGTCATGTTTCTGTTGTGGTTATCTATCGAAGTAAACGGCACAAACATCATATTATACCTACAAAACAAATGTTTGAAAAAAAAATAAATAAAACACAACTGTTTAATCAATTCAAGCACATCTACAAAAAAGGTGTCTATTTTTATCACACTAAAGACTTACTTATTTCGCTTGTAAGTAGCATCAAACGATACAACATCACCGAATGTGTAATAATTACGCTTTGATTGATCATCAGCCCAAAAAAATCCCTGTAAAACACCATCATCCGTTGTTATGAATTCAAATGAAAAGTTTGGCAAATATTCTTTTTTCCTTTTTAACCGTTTAATCAACATATCGGCATCAAACTCTTCAACATATGAATTCATGTCCCTTTAGAAATTTTTAAAGTCATTCTTTGTTGCGCCGACTTTGTCGAACCCACCATACAAGATACGAATTTGGTAAAGACTAATGACAACTCAGACAAGATTACTAGATTGTTGCATATTGGCATTCGTTGTGCTTCTCAGGTTCCACATACACGACCTTCAGTGGCCAAAGAAGTATGCAAGCTTTGAATTAAGTGCTTGATTTAGTTTTTAAATTTTATTAGAGTAAACTGCCATTTTTCGTCCCTGAGGTTTGGCACTTTTTGTCAGTTTCATCCAAAAGTTTATTTTTTCTCAACTGGATCCAATAGTTTTCAAATAGTTGCTCGTTTCATCCAACTCGTTAACTGCATTAGTTGAAGTCAGTTAACTAAGGGCAATTTTGTTATTTCGTCTTTTAAGTGAAGGGCATTTATGTCAATTCATATGTTTTTAATCGAGTTAATAGCCATTTTCGTCCCTGAGGTTTGGGCCAGTTTGCCACTCCAGTACAAAAGTTTTTTTTTTTTTGCAATTCCTTCCCTGAGGTTTGGATTTTTTTGCCAAATTCGTCCTTTTCACTAACCCAGTTAAAAAAGGTCGTTAGTGTCAGGGGTATTTTTGTCTTTTTACCTCAGGGACGAATTTGGCATTTAAAATTCAAGGATTTTTTTTTTGCCAAATTCCCTCTCCCCCACCCCCACCCCCTATATATATATCTCTCTCTCTCTCTCTTTCTCTTTCACTATCTCTCTCTCTAGATCTCTGCAGGCTATTCTCAAAATACTCCTCAACCAATGAAATGTGTGAATATGATCAAGATTTGAAAAGCCCAGGTGATTACTCTTTCTTTTTACAAAGTATAATTAATATAAAAGCAAGAATATGAAAGGAAAACAAAAGATAATAACTTATGAGCTTAGTGGTTTCACTATATTCCTACAACATCAAGGAGTTTAGAGTGTTGAGAAACAGAAACCAGTGAATTAGCAACAATGGCACCACTAGCGGCAACAGCAGGGACTCCGATCCCTGGGAAAGTGGAATCTCCACAGCAATAAAGTTGCGGGATTGGTGTCGGGTGTCCAGGAAACGAGTCTTTTCCAGCTTCTATGGCAGGCCCGTATGTTCCTCTGTTTCGTCTAAGAAATCGTTGGTGTGTTAATGGTGTCCCGACTAATTTCACTTCACATTTACTCGACTGAAACCTGGACCGAGTGATCGTTCCACTGCCTTCCACATTACCTGGTCCATGTTTTTTAAAATAGGAAATGGGAATATTATTGAATAAAGATTGAGAGAGAGAGAGGGAATTTGGCAAAAAAAAAAATCCTTGAATTTTAAATGCCAAATTCGTCACTGAGGTAAAAAGACAAAAATACCCCTGACACTAACGACCTTTTTTAACAGGGTTAGTGAAAAGGATGAATTTGGCAAAAAAATCCAAACCTCAGGGAATGAATTGCAAAAAAAAAAAAAAACTTTTGTACTGGAGTGGCAAACTGGCCCAAACCTCAGGGACGAAAATGGCTATTAACTCTTTTTAATCCAAACCCTATTTAAAACACCCCAAATAATCAACCCCAAATCCATCTACTTCATCTTCTTCATTCCAAAACCCTAAAAATCAAAACCTAAAATTGAACAAATGAATTTAAACTTCTTGTGCGGATGTTCAGACGTGCTTTTGAGAATTTTACTATATGAACACTTACATTTGTGTCCTTATATTTCGATCTAAAACTCTTACATCATGATATGTAATTGAAATAGTAATATTTAGCAATCTAAAACTCCACTTTTCGTACTGTAAAAGTATTACTCTGACATCATGATATCATATAGCTATTAATCTATGATTCACTTTTATGTTGCATCTGCAGAAATTGTTGATATCCACAAGAAATCTGGAGTTTTTCACCAGTAGTTATCGGTACTTTATTCAGATTCTTCCTACTGCAGTTGTTTCACCCATGTATTTCTCTGGGAAGATAGAGTTTGGTGTTATAACTCGGTCTGTTTCCGCCTTCAATCATATTCTTGGAGATTTTTCCCTCATAGTTTTTCAGTTTCAGGCTCTGAGTGCCTTTCCAGCTGTCATAGATCGACTCGGGACATCCTCCATCCCTATTTCTAGTCAACTTTAAAATCTGAGACCTTATTTTTACTGATCATGCAGGTGAATTTGATGACGTTTTGGACTACACAAGTACTAACGATCCATTTGTTCAATTTTGGACCTTATTTCTCGGAGAACACTACCATTTGTTCAATTTTGGGCTTTGGAATAAAGAAGATGAAGTAGATGGATTTGGGGTTGATTGTTTGGGGTGTTTTAAATAGGGTTGGGATTAAAAACATACGAATTGACATAAATGTCCTTCACTTAAAAGACGAAATGACAAAATTGCCCTTAGTTAACTGACTTCAACTAACGCAGTTAACGAGTTGGATGAAACAAGCAACTATTTGAAAACTATTGGATCCAGTTGAGAAAAAATAAACTTTTGGATGAAACTGGCAAAAAGTGCCAAACCTCAGGGACAAAAATGGCAGTTTACTCAATTTTATTATGTTTGGTTAAACTTTGGATCTTGATATATATTTTTTGAGGACTGATTGATGTAAAAGGAATTTGTTTTTATCCAACATTTATTTGCATATACATATATTATTTTATTTTATTTACAAAGGTGGTGCAGAATTTGTGATTCAAATTGCTATAAATGTCGAATACATATCTAGAATTCTATCTTTTGCACCAAAACCTGCATATTGGTTTCCTGTGATAATTAACTGGTCAAGTTCAAATGATAACGATACCTCCTCCTCCTCGTTCATATGTTTTGCTGAGGTTTCTAGTGCCATTTAAAGTCAATGAAATCTGACCTTGATTATATATATATATATATATATATATATATCTACCTCTACTAATAAATGAGTAACTAGGGGGACACTTGTCCCCATACTAGAGCTCCTTCCTTGAAATCCATGTGGCAATCATACATCACAATACCTGACCTATGGTTTAACCCGATTACAAAATTGACCCGGTTATTAATAAGGCACTCCTCCTGCTCCATCAAAGATATACCCATCTATCCATATTCAACCCATCGTATATTATTGATCGTTATCCATATTCAGATTTCTTTCATCAACAATCGACATCATCAGGTAATAGATTTTGTTAGCCATGAGAAAGAAAGAGAAACAGAAGAGGAATTCAATCAAACATAGCTGATTATTATTGATGTAATACTCTGTATTTATACTACTATTATTACACAGCTTCCCGCCCAAACTACAACTAACAATAACGACTATTACAACTATCTATACTTGTCATCTTTAGTCCCTGTATCTTTCATTTCTTCACTTCCAGTCCTTTACTTGTAACATATGCCCTCCCTTAAACATTTTTCTTGTCCTCAAGAAAAGAAAGAAGGAAATCGCAGCTTGACATCTTCTGCAAATTCCCATGTTGCTTCCGAAACAGGTAAATCTTGCCAGTGAATTAGAAATTGCTGAGCTAATCTTTGCCCCCTTTTAACTAACCTTCGATCAATCACTGCCCTAGGTTGCAAAACAAATATGGGACCAATTGGAAGAGAAGCTGTAGGAGAATGATTTCCATGAGCTCGTTTCAACAAAGAAACATGGAAAACATTGTGAATCTGGGCATCATCAGGTAAGTCCAATCGATAAGCAACTGCTCCCACTTTAGCTATAATCAAAAATGGTCCAAAGTACTTGGGTCCAATCTTTGAATATTTTTTAGTTTTCATAGTAGATTGAACAAAAGGTCTTAGCTTTAGGTATACCCAGTCTCCAACTTCAAAGTTTCTTTCACTTCTGCTCCTATCAGCATACTGTTGCATTCAATTCCTTGACTGATTTAGGGATTCTTTTAGTTTAACTATCATCACTTCCCTGTCCCTATGAAGCTCTTCAACTGCTGCCACATGAGTATCATTGGGTATAAATGGAATATGAATAGGAGGTGGAAACCCATAGAGGGCTTCAAAAGGTGTTGTTTTAATGGATGAATGAAATGTGGTATTGTACCACTATTCAGCTAGGCTCAGCCACTTGAGCCACTGATTAGGAGAATGCATACACATGCACCTCAAATAGGATTCCAAACACCTATTTAGGACTTCTGTTTGACCATCACTTTGGGGATGGTATGCAGTGGAATAACACAATTGTACACCCTGCAATCTCATAAATTCTTTCCAAAAGGAACTCATGAATAAAGGGTCTCTGTCAGATACTATGTTGACAGGGCAACCATGTAGCTTGAAAACTGTATCCAGGAACAGTTGAGCAACCTGTGGTGCAGTATAAGGATGAGAGAGAGGCATGAAGTGAGCATACTTAGTAAGCCTATCCACCATCACTAGGACTGTATCTTTTCCTTGTACCTTAGGAAGACATGAAATGAAGTCCATAGAAATGTCTGTGAAGACATGAGCAGGCACAGGAAGTGGTTGCAATAAACCAGAGGTAGCTACTGGCTCATACTTGGCTTGTTGACAATCATGACAATTTTGAACATAAGAAAACACTTCCTTGTAGCAACCTTTCCAATAACAAAAATTTCCCAGTCTCTGTTGTAACACCCCAACCGATGGCGGAAACATCGGGGTGCCACGTATTGATGATTGTTTTCAGTAGCACATGGTATAATATAAATTTTAAATAATTTATTCAAACATAATATCCAAAATGTGAAATAATGTCTAAGAATTCAAATACATAACATCAAATAATAACTTCAAAAACTTCAAATAAACTTCAAGATAAATCCTCATGCTAACTCAAGCCTCAGCTTCATTGTTACCTGAAACATGTTAATTTTGAAAGTATTTTGGGTCAACATAAGTTGGTGAGAATTACATAGGTTTTTGATGAT
The DNA here is from genome assembly GCA_028751855.1 of Ambrosia trifida. Lineage (NCBI taxonomy): Eukaryota > Viridiplantae > Streptophyta > Magnoliopsida > Asterales > Asteraceae > Ambrosia > Ambrosia trifida. The sequence goes on from CM054122.1 coordinate 27,618,407, forward strand.
AAATGAATAAAATGTTATGCAATTCATGTGTCATGTTAATCTAGCCCATATGTGAGAACATATTAGAAATAAATCGAGTGCATAATCAACCCTGTTGACTGTTATAAAATAATACATACCATACACTTATGGTCCCAATGAATATGTTATGCGATAACAAACACCCACGTAACCTTGGTAGGAGGCACGTATCCGGGTGGGATTGTCAGTCCAATAGATCTATCAATGTATACCGTCGGCTGATCAATGTTAATGATTATGCTAGAATGGTGCTTACTCTAATCATGCTCAAGACAATATGCAACATAGAAAACACATAGACACATTGATGATTGAATTGCAATGAAAATGTTATAACATGTTTCACCCCAAAAATGGTGATAAAAGGGGCTATGTAAACTCACCTTAGCAAATGTTAACTTGTTGAAAAGATATGATAATTATGTTGCCCAAAGTGATTCCAAATATTACCAGTGTACGATGGATGTTGATGGTCGGGTCAAAGGGAAAAGTCAACCACGAGCAAAAATTCCAATAATCAGTGTATAATAGAAAGAATTGGAGGTGAAGAGAGTGTTATGAGCGAGTTGTTAAGCTACGCAGACCCTCAATTTATACTAAAGGATTAGGGTTAGGGTTAATCAGATGGTTGACTTTCCATATAATAATACGCGTCCAAAAATTCAAATGGGTCAATGATGCCGTGTAATTGATGTGCAATTGTGTTTGTATTGGGCCGGTTATTGCCCTAATTTACCAAAAATATAACAATCACGCGTTAATTATACGGATTGATCAACAAGGAATCCCACAGTTGACTTTCCTTGTCAACTGTGGGGATTTAAACGCGCGTATAAGATTAATGTTTACCCGGGTTATAACAAAACAGAGCTCCAGCCCAGTTGGTTTGTGCACGCGTGTGTTAGGTTGAGCCGGCCTTTGGCGCGGGTTCGAACCCCGGCCAAGGCAGGTTTTATTTTTTTGATTTTATCATACACTCACACATATATATAATATTAAATATAATATTAGGGTTCCATAATAGCGACAAAAATAATAAATGCGACGATAATTAAGAAAACTTGACGTTTTATTAAATGTCATGCGTAACGTACAAGTATTAAATGCGTAATGTTACAGTCTCCCCTACTTTTAGGAACTTCGTCCCGAAGTTGGAGTTGGAGAGTCTGGTGGAAAAAGATGCGGATACTTCGACTTCATCTGGTCTTTACGCTCCCAAGTGAACTCTGGGCCTCGTTTAGATTCCCAACGAACCTTAACGATCGGAATACGACTGCGCTTGAGTTTCTTGACTCCAGTATCAACAATCTCGACGGGTTTCTCGATAATGTGCATGCTTTCATCGATTTGCACATCCTCAAGAGGAACATGAAGGTTCTCATCTGCTAAGCATTTCTTGAGATTTGAAACATGGAAGGTCGGATGAACATTGCTTAGCTCAGGTGGAAGCTCAAGTCTGTAAGCCACTTTCCCAACTCTGTCAAGAATTTTGAAGGGGCCTACGTATCGAGGAGCTAGTTTTCCCTTTCTACCGAAACGAATAACTCCTTTCCAAGGGGATACCTTAAGTAGCACAAGGTCCCCAACTTGAAATTCCAAGGGTTTACGACGTTTATCAGCATAACTCTTTTGGCGACTTCGAGCCTTGAGGAGGTTATCCTGAATAAGCTGGATTTTGTCTGTGGTTTCCTGGATTAGTTCGGGTCCAGTAATACGAGCTTCACCAACCTCGGTCCAACAGACAGGAGAACGACATTTCCGACCATAGAGTGCCTCAAAAGGAGCCATGTTTATGCTGGCGTGATAACTGTTGTTGTATGAAAACTCAACCAAAGGAAGATGAGAATCCCATGCGCCACCAAAATCGATGACACATGCCCTGAGCATGTCCTCAAGTGTCTGGATGGTTCGTTCAGTCTGACCATCCGTTTGAGGGTGATAAGCAGTGCTCAGGTTCAACTTGGTACCCAAAGCATCTTGTAGAGATTCCCAAAAGTGAGAGGTGAAACGACCATCGCGATCAGAAATAATGTCCAAAGGTATACCGTGACGACATACGATTTCACTTACGTACATCTGTGCCAACCTTTCCACAGAATACTTCTCACGAATAGGTAGAAAGTGAGCGGACTTGGTCAAACGATCGACGATTACCCAAATACTGTCAAAACCTTTGGGTGTGCGAGGGAGTTTAGTGATGAAATCCATAGCTATGCTCTCCCATTTCCAGACAGGAATCTCTGGTTGTTCAAGCATACCAGCCGGTCGTTGATGTTCAGCCTTAACCTTGGAACAAGTGAGGCATTTTGCAACGAATAGAGCAATGTCCTTCTTCATACCAGGCCACCAATAAGAATAACGAAGATCTTGGTACATCTTGTCAGCTCCAGGATGAATAGAATAACGAGACTTATGAGCCTCGTTCATGAGAAAAGTACGAAGATCATCACGATCGGGAATCCACAGTCGATTAAGGAAATAAAGGAGACCATCGGGTTTGGTTTCGAGTTGAGTCTCAGCACCACAAGACATTTCATCGTACATGTTACCTTGGGTGACTGAGGTGTGTTGAGCCTGGAGAATGCGATCTTGGAGATCGGTACGAACTCTAGCACATTGGAGTTTGACACGCTCTTTACGACTAAGTGCGTCAGCCACAACATTCGCCTTGCCAGGATGGTAGCGAATTTCGCAATCATAGTCGTTAAGTAATTCAACCCAACGTCGTTGCCTCATGTTAAGATTCTTTTGGTCGAAGACATGTTGGAGACTTTTGTGGTCCGTGAACACCACACATTTGGTCCCATACAGATAATGTCTCCAAATCTTGAGTGCAAAGACAACAGCGCCCAATTCCAGATCATGGGTGGTATAATTTTTCTCGTGAATCTTGAGTTGTCGAGACGCATAAGCAATAACCTTTCCTCGTTGCATGAGAACACAACCAAGACCTTGGTTCGATGCATCACAGTAGACCACGAAATCATCATTACCATCAGGTAGAGATAAGACAGGAGCTTCACAGAGTTTCAGCTTAAGAGTTTCAAATGCTTCCTCTTGCTTAGGTCCCCACTCATAGGGTTTACCCTTGTGAGTTAAGGTAGTGAGAGGAACAGCGATCTTGGAGAAATTGGCGATGAATCGACGATAATAACCAGCCAACCCAAGAAAAGAACGGACTTCCGTTGGAGTGGTAGGAACACTCCAATCCTTCACAGCTTCGATTTTCGCAGGATCAACATGAATTCCGTTCATATCAATGACATGTCCCAAAAATTGAACTTCCTTAAGCCAAAATTCACATTTGGAGAACTTGGCGTACAGTTGTTCTTTCTTTAAGAGACTCAAGATAGAGTGAAGATGTTGCTCGTGATCGGATTTTGACTTAGAGTAAATCAAAATATCATCGATGAAAACGATCACGAATTTGTCGAGATAGGGTCTACAAACCCGATTCATCATAAATACTGCGGGAGCATTGGTCAAACCGAAAGGCATAACCATGAATTCATAGTGACCGTAGCGAGTACGAAAAGCTGTCTTGGGAATATCTTCATCGTGGACTCTAAGCTGATGATAACCAGAACGGAGATCAATCTTCGAGAAGTGGGTTGCTCCTTGAAGTTGATCGAAGAGATCGTCAATCCTAGGAAGTGGATAACGATTCTTGATGGTGAGTTTGTTGAGTTCACGGTAGTCAATACACATCCGAAGAGAACCATCCTTCTTTTTAACGAATAAGACAGGGGCTCCCCATGGAGAAGAACTAGGGCGAATGAACCCTTTATCAGAAAGTTCCTGTAATTGACTAGCAAGTTCCTGCATCTCAGAGGGTGCAAGACGATAAGGAGCTTTAGCTATAGGATTAGCACCAGGAACAAGATCGATACGAAACTCCACTTGTCGAGCAGGAGGCAAACCAGGTAAATCCTCTGGAAAGACTTCAGGATAGTCACGAATAATAGGAATGTCTTGGATACTTTTGCCTTTGTCCTTCTTCTCTATCACGTTAGCTAAGAAGGCTGTATACCCCTTTCGTAAGTACTTTTGGGCAGTAGTACAAGACATAAGCTTAAGCTCACCACAGGGTTTCTCACCATAGATCTTCAAAATCTCACCAGATTCGAGAGGAATGCGTATGACTTTCTCGAAGCACAGAATTTCGGCACGATGAGTTGACAACCAGTCCATGCCTACTATAACATCAAAACTACCAAGATGCATGGGAATAAGATCGATAGGGAAGGTATGATCATCGAGATTCAACAAGCAGTTACGAATAATAGAACCGATCGAAATAGACTTCCCATTAGCTACCTCTACCACGAAAGGATCTTCTAGATTAGTGTGGGGTAAGTTAAGTAAAGGTTCAAACTTCAGTGACACGAATGACTTATCAGCTCCAGAATCAAATAATATGGATGCATAGTGATTATTAATGAGAAACGTACCATTCACCACTTCGTTGTTGTCACGGGCCTGATTAGCGTTGAGATTGTAGGCGCGACCTCGAGCACCTTGGTTCTGGTTGCGGTTCTGGTTTTGGTTCTGATTTTGGTTTTGGTTACGGTTACGGTTAGGGCAGTTGTTGATGTAGTGATTAGGGTTACCACACTCGTAGCATTGACCACGAGTAGGCCTGTTGTTTTGTTGGTTTTGGTTGGGAGCTGGGTTGTTGTTGTCTTGGGCAGTAGGAGATCGGCAGACGTTCACCAGGTGACCATATCTTTGACACTTAGTACAGAATCGACATGGCACCTGTGTGGGATGGTGATACTTGCAAGTGTTGCACAGAGGGTGAGGTCCGGTGTATGGTTTCTTGGCTGGGTTTTGGGCAGTAGGTGGAGTAGCAGCAACCATATAGTTTCTAGCCTTGCGCTTCTTGTTGCTTGAGGTCTCAGGCTTGACTTCAATTGCAGGCTGTGGAGTGTCTTTGGCAGTAGTCTTCTTGGTGCCCTTGCGAACCAGAGTACCGTTCTTCACATGATTATCAGTAAGAGTGGCCGCTAGACGTTTGGCCTCTTCCAGAGTTGCAGGATTTCTACCCCAAACAGTGTCCTGGATTTGCATGGGCAGACCACCGATGTACTTCTCGATAGCTACCGGCAGAGGGGTAACCTTATGTGGCAACAATAAGCTAAGCTCATGAAAGCGGGTGTTGTAGGCAAGATTTTCCCCACTATCTTGAGCCAAGGTGTGAAACTCATCCTCAAGCTTTTTAACTTCATTGCGAGGACAGAACTCCTCCTTCATGATCTCTTTGACCTGGTCCCAAGTCATAGCAAGAGCAACCTCGGCCCCACGAGTACGCTTTTCTTCATTCCACCAAGTGAGTGCTCGTTTATGGAGAACACTCATGGCGTAACGAACCTTGAAATTGTTGGGGCACTCACTGTTGATGAAGGTATTTTCAATACCCTCAAACCATTGGAGAAGTCCAGTAGCTCCTTCTTCACCGCTGAACTTTGGAGGGTTGCAAGAGTTGAAATGCTTGAGGGTGCAAGCTTGGGGTCCATTGCCATTGCCATTGCCGTTGCCATTCCCGTTCCCGTTGTTGTGACCATTCCCATTCAATTGGATGACCTGAGCAAGCAAGTTGGGAACCAGAGTTGCGATTTGCTGCGCCATTTGTTGAGAAATGATCGCAGCCAGTTGAGCATCGACCCCATTGTTGTTGTGGTTAGGAACTTGGTCATGGTTGTGGTTATGGTTATCACCACCTTCTTCGTGGTTCTCACCATTGCTGTTGCGAGTGCTGCGACGAGGAGGCATGATCTGTAATAGACACAATGAAATGAATGAGAGTTTATATAAGGAATGTAATCATTTATTCATTAATTAAAACGAATAAACGAAAACGTTGACTTATCAAAGATTCTAAATTCTAATAACATATGAAGACATGCTTTAGCCTATAAGTGAACACTCATCCCGAGAATTCCCAGGTAGGCATCCGGGTCCCTCGTCTGATTGGGATATATGCGCAATGCCAGCCTAGACAGAAGACTCAGAATACAGGCGTTCACCCTTCCAGATTGCACGTGTTCGTTATTAAAATCTAGAACTTCGACGAGATCTCAAGGGGGTTCAGGTTAAACCTGAGGATTTTGTCCTATAAATCTAATGGTGGATCAGGATTGCAGCAGACAATTAAGAGTAGTCACATGTAGGTTTAAGGCATAGGATAAGGATAGGATTAGGGAAGCAATTAGGGTTACAAGTAGGAGAAGCAAGTACTGTTTTAGTCCCTAAGGTTATAGTCTAGATTATTTCTAATAACCTAATTCCCTATAACCAAGGCTCTGATACCAATCTGTAACACCCCAACCGATGGCGGAAACATCGGGGTGCCACGTATTGATGATTGTTTTCAGTAGCACATGGTATAATATAAATTTTAAATAATTTATTCAAACATAATATCCAAAATGTGAAATAATGTCTAAGAATTCAAATACATAACATCAAATAATAACTTCAAAAACTTCAAATAAACTTCAAGATAAATCCTCATGCTAACTCAAGCCTCAGCTTCATTGTTACCTGAAACATGTTAATTTTGAAAGTATTTTGGGTCAACATAAGTTGGTGAGAATTACATAGGTTTTTGATGATAAATGAATAAAATGTTATGCAATTCATGTGTCATGTTAATCTAGCCCATATGTGAGAACATATTAGAAATAAATCGAGTGCATAATCAACCCTGTTGACTGTTATAAAATAATACATACCATACACTTATGGTCCCAATGAATATGTTATGCGATAACAAACACCCACGTAACCTTGGTAGGAGGCACGTATCCGGGTGGGATTGTCAGTCCAATAGATCTATCAATGTATACCGTCGGCTGATCAATGTTAATGATTATGCTAGAATGGTGCTTACTCTAATCATGCTCAAGACAATATGCAACATAGAAAACACATAGACACATTGATGATTGAATTGCAATGAAAATGTTATAACATGTTTCACCCCAAAAATGGTGATAAAAGGGGCTATGTAAACTCACCTTAGCAAATGTTAACTTGTTGAAAAGATATGATAATTATGTTGCCCAAAGTGATTCCAAATATTACCAGTGTACGATGGATGTTGATGGTCGGGTCAAAGGGAAAAGTCAACCACGAGCAAAAATTCCAATAATCAGTGTATAATAGAAAGAATTGGAGGTGAAGAGAGTGTTATGAGCGAGTTGTTAAGCTACGCAGACCCTCAATTTATACTAAAGGATTAGGGTTAGGGTTAATCAGATGGTTGACTTTCCATATAATAATACGCGTCCAAAAATTCAAATGGGTCAATGATGCCGTGTAATTGATGTGCAATTGTGTTTGTATTGGGCCGGTTATTGCCCTAATTTACCAAAAATATAACAATCACGCGTTAATTATACGGATTGATCAACAAGGAATCCCACAGTTGACTTTCCTTGTCAACTGTGGGGATTTAAACGCGCGTATAAGATTAATGTTTACCCGGGTTATAACAAAACAGAGCTCCAGCCCAGTTGGTTTGTGCACGCGTGTGTTAGGTTGAGCCGGCCTTTGGCGCGGGTTCGAACCCCGGCCAAGGCAGGTTTTATTTTTTTGATTTTATCATACACTCACACATATATATAATATTAAATATAATATTAGGGTTCCATAATAGCGACAAAAATAATAAATGCGACGATAATTAAGAAAACTTGACGTTTTATTAAATGTCATGCGTAACGTACAAGTATTAAATGCGTAATGTTACATCTGTAATGTGGGAACAAAACCAGAATGGCCCCCAGAAGGTGAATTGTGAAAAATGTGTAGAATGTCTTTCTTTAAAGAATCATCATTTCCCACAAACAATTTGCCCTTTCTTTTTAGTAAGGTACCATCCCAAGTCACATTATTAATAGATTCCCCTTGTTGAATTCTATCAATAATGGATTGCAAATAAGGATCATTTGACCAAGATGCCTTAATCCTAGACAGAAGTATAGGACTAACTGAACTAATCCCCATCTCAAATAGAGCTAATCCAGACACCCTGGATAACCCATCAGCTGCCATGTTATCTGCTCCTTGTTTGTACACAATCTCATAGGTATAGCCCATCAACTTAGCTAACCAAGTTTGTTGTAAGGGAGTTGTAATTTTGTGAGTAAGAAGAAATTTCAAACTCTTTTGATCAGTTTTAATCACAAACTTCTTACTGATCAAGTAATGATGCCAATGCTTAACTGCCATAAGAATGGCCAGAAGCTCCTTTTCATATACAGACATGGACTGCTGTCTGAGTGAAAGAGCTTTGCTGATGAAGGCCAATGGATGACCATCCTGCATTAAGACTGCCCCTAAGCCTCTTGCAGAAGCATCAGACTCCACAACAAATTCTTTGTTAAAATTGGGTAAAGCTAATACAGGAGCTGTTGTTAAGGCTTCTTTTAGCTGATTAAAGGACTGTTCAGCTAATGCATTCCAAACAAAGGAGTCTTTCTTTAAAAGTTCTGTCATAGGCTTGGCAATTGAACCAAAACCCCTTATAAACCTTCTATAATACCCAGCCAGACCTAGAAATCCTCTTAATTGTTTCTGAGTCACAGGAATAGGCCATTCCTTGACTGCTTTAATTTTGTTAGGATCTGTTTGTACCCCTGCCCCAGAAATTATATGCCCTAAGTACTCAACATTATTTCCCCCAAAAGAACATTTTGATTGTTTGGCATATAATGAATGCTTTCTTAATAACAAGAGTACTTGTTTGAGATCCTGAAGATGTTGCTGCATAGTAGGGCTATATACTAAAATATCATTAAAGAAAACTAATGTAGTCTTCTTCATGATGTCTTTAAAAGTAGAGTTCATTAAGGCTTGAAAAGTAGCAGGAGCATTAGTTAGCCCAACGGGCATAACTACAAACTCAAACAAACCTTGGTGTGTCCTGAAGGCTGTTTTATGCACATCTTCATCTGCCATTCTGACCTGGTGGTACCCTGCCCTTAAGTCCAGCTTAGAAAACACTGTGGCTCCACCTAATTCTTCCAATAACTCTTCTATAAGTGGTACTGGAAACCTGTCCTTGACTGTGGTATTAGAAACACTGTAATCCACACAAAACCTCCAGGATCCATCCTTCTTTTTAACCAATACTACTGGAGATGCAAAAGCACTCCTGCTTGGCCTTACCACTCCTGAATCCAACAATTCTTTAGTTAATTTTTCTAAGACATCCTTTTGGCCTGCAGGATATCTATAAGCCCTTTGATTAATTGTGACATTCTCATCCTTGAGTGTGATCCTATGATCACAACTCCCCTTTGGTGGCAAACCATTTGGCACAGCAAATACATCATCAAACTCTTGTAACAACCTTTGCAAATCAGGATCAGTTTCACTTGAACCACTGACTTTGGTTTCATGCTGATAAGTTCCCTCTATGGTAGACTGTAAGCTAAACATTTGGGCTGACACCACTTCTCCAGATGAATTCAATAACTCCTCCACCTTTTCTGCAGAACACAAAGATACCTTATTATTTTCTAGGCCTTTCAATTCTACCCATCTGTCATTAAACTTGAATTTCATTGTTAGTTTCTTGAAGTTCCACACAATGTCATCTAGTGTTTGCAGCCATTGAACCCCAAGCACCATGTCATAATTGGTAAGTGGTACCAATATAACATCAGCTTTAAATCAAATACCCTGCATTGACCACTGAAAGTCTCTACACATTTGGGTACACTTCAATTTGTTACCAACAGCCAGAGTGACAGACACTTCAGGAATTATTTCTACTGGACACCTTATCTTCTTGGCTAGAACATCATTTAAAAAATTGTGAGTAGAGCCCGAATCATTGAGGATATGTAGTGTTCTTGTGCCAATTGACCCTTGTACCCTCATAGTGGAATAAGAGGGCACCCCCATCATAGCATTGAGTGAGATCTTGGGCTCCATTTCTTGCAAGTTCCGTGTCATAAACTCTGCCATGTCTAACTCATCATCTTCTTGTTCTTCTCCACATATCTCAATGGAAAACAACGGTTTATTTTTACACACATGTCCTTGGGTATACTTTTCTGTACATCCAAAACATTCACCCTTAGCCCTTTTTTCTTCAATTTCCTTATGGGTCAAGGTCCATTTCTTGGCACTGATAGGTTTAGGACTTGGTAACAGTGAGAGTTTGTTGGTGTTAGCCCCTGAAAAGGCTTTATTATTATTATTATTATTATTATTATTATTATTATTATTATAAGTAGAATAAGTGTTTCTTGATGGTTTAGACTGGATGGCTTGTAAGGCATCATCTTGCATTCTTGCTAACAAGTATGCTTCTGGTAAATCTTTAGGCCTCAACATCCTTACTTGATACCCAATTTCAGGTTTCAAAGCTCTTAGGTACAAACTGACAGCATATTCATCACATATGGTCACTCTTGTTAGTGCCATATCAAATTCTTGGTTCAGTTTGTCTAATGAACCAGTTTGTCTAATAGATACTAAAGCACCTATTGCATCTTGATTCAATAACAACCCAAATCTTGCAACAACAGCATTTTTATATTCTGGCCAACTGACATTATCAATGTTTCCCCCTCTTGATTGTACAAATGACTGATGCCATAACAATGCCACATCATACATGTGTACAATAGCATGTCTAACCTTTAAAGATTCAGGGGTCTGATCAATTGTGAAAAAATGTTCTACTTTGCAAAGCCATCCTTCCACATTTACACCATCAAATTTAGGAAACTCTATTTTAGTTAACCGGTTGTTTTGAGGATTATAATTCATTCCAGTCATTTGAGAACTGTTATGAACTATATTATTACTATTATCATTATGCATGTTGTGAGTGTTATGATTCATTCCAACAGATTGCATGTTGTCTTGAACCATATTATTACTATTATCATTATGATTATTATTATTAGACCGGTTATTGTTCATGCTTTGATTCTGAAAAGCTTTCATTAATTCATTCATTTGATTTTCTAATTGTGTTTTCATTGCAGTTAAATTCTCAGCATTCTTTATTGCAAACGTTTTCAGACCTTCTATCTCAATATGATTCTTGCCTGCTGCTGATTCCAATCTATTCAAGGTATTGTCATGTTCTTGAATCTTTTGTTCCACCGTTTGGTTTCTGGTGGTTGTCATGATGAAATTCTTCAGAAATTGGTTGATGATTATAGATTTGTGAGTGAAATACTTTTATTATTATGAAAATGATGTAGTTATTGTATGTAATACTATTATTATTATTATGAAGGTTTATTATTTGGTCGTTAATGGCGGATTGGATGGTGGTTGAAAAACGGTTGAGGTAGTTATTCAGTTACAGAGGTCGAGAGGATCTCGGCTCTGATACCAAATTGTTAGCCATGAGAAAGAAAGAGAAACAGAAGAGGAATTCAATCAAACATAGCTGACTATTATTGATGTAATACTCTGTATTTATACTACTATTATTACACAGCTTCCCGCCCAAACTACAACTAACAATAACGACTATTACAGCTATCTATACTTGTCATCTTTAGTCCCTGTATCTTTCATTTCTTCACTTCCAGTCCTTTACTTGTAACAGATTTTCTTTGTTTCGCATGTTTTATGATATCATTTTTGTATCGATTATGTGATTTATTGTATTTATTTAATCGAAACCCTAAATCCATCGTCTATCACAGAAGAACATGTTTTGATTCTCTGTTTTAAGATCTATTTTTTATGTTTATTTCAATATCTGTTTAAAGACCTTTATTGTTACAATCTGATGATTATGTTTTCTGTTTTCATGTATATGTTTTCTGTTTATAGTTTTAAGCTGTTAAAAACCACCAAATGCAACTTAGGGTTTAAATATTATCTCTTTTTTAGCAAAACCCATCGGGTTCTTGGATCTTGATGGCATTTTCGTGATTATTTCCAAACACACCTTCAAATTTTTAATAATGGCATCTATGCCGCCGTCATTTGGGCTGCGGGTGCGGCGGTCGGAGGTGGGTTTCCGGCCACCGGTGCTTTTCCGGCGAAGGGTTTTGATTCGAATCAATAATTGAGAGAGTTAAAGTAATATAGTTAATTTTCTTATGCTATCCGCTATAATATTGGGTGCATTTTTTGTTGTCTTCTTTTTTTTTTTTAATAATTTTAAAAGGTGCAGGAGACATGGTTGCATCTTCATCATCCAAAAATCAAGGTGCATGAGTAATTGTGAAGGCTAATAACCGATATTGATTTTATTATTTAAAGGTTCACTTTATGTCATCAAACTTTTAAAGAAAAAAAATGTTATTTTCATTTTTAGCAACTCCAACAACACATAGATATTATGAAGACCAGATTGCAAATTGCAGCCACCAACTCACCATTGCACAATGTCTTGGAATTCTAAAGTGTTCTCAAACTGGGTCCACTTTCTTTACTATATAAATCCTGGAAAAGATAATACAAAATATTTGGTTTTGCTTCCCTAGAGTGACCAGGTATAACTATTATTATATTGATATATAGTATATTAGTATCTAAGAATAAGAATGAAGTTAATAGTGGATGAGTTTGTTAGCATCACTCCTGTAGAAAATTATGTATCGAAACCTTAGGTGCGGGTATAGTTATTACTGGAATAAAAATATATCCCAATTATTTTCTTTTATTGTGTTTGAACTTATGTTGTCATGTTACTTCTTGCAGGAACTTTGTGAAGTAGATAATGTAGCAAGCATGGCCCCAAGAAACACTTCACCATCTGTAACAGAGGTAATAGCTTACATAGAGGACATTAGCCAACTTTCTAACTTACAGTTCTGTTTTCGTTTTTTTCATACAAAGGAATAAATGATATTACATTTCTATTGACTTTTAAAAGGTCCAACATGCTAGGATGATAGTGGTGAAGATAGTTTGTTGGCGTGCATATTCGAGGATGGGCAGTTTTGGTGAGTTTTTTTAGGTTTGGACTTTTGGTTATATATGGTTAGGCTGCACCAACACTTAATAATTCACCGGGTAACTCTCCAATCTTATTATATGTGTACGATCGTTTACTATGTTAATAACTATTAACTGATGATAATTTGATTCATGATGTTTGTAACTGTCATAAGTTATCCCGAAAAGAATGGTACAATTTGACCTTTGGTTCTTAAACCAATACTCACCCAATGGTTCTTGCATACATCATTTGTAACTGGTATAGAAATTTGGATGATAAACTTTCTATGATTTTTTGGATCAATTTTTATGCTAAGTTGAATTTTTATATATTTGAACAGTTACCACTTAACAAGATCATAATTCATTAACAGTAGCCACACCAAGACTAAAAATTGTGAAACGTGTTATGTCATAAAGGGTGAGTAATACTTCTATATGATTACAATATTTATAGAATTTTGTCATTTGCTTTGGGGATGCACCGGGTGTATACCCGGGTCTCTAACCTAGTATATATATATAAAGTAGTAGATTTCAGAAGTTGAGGTTGATAAATGTTGGTTGGTCGTCTAACTTGCTTTTAATAAATAGTTTTCGTATAATAAATGTAACAAAGTTTAAGTGGGCGACGTAAAACTTGCCTAATGATGTGTCGACCAGTGATTGATGTGATGTATGCGTGACCTGTTATGTTGTGGTTTCAGCCCAGCCCAACCCAGATACGGAGGGGTTGTGGGGCTTCGAATGTGCATGGATTGGGTACGTACAACTAATAATTTATTTTAATTTTGGTAGGTCAGATTCATGTCAGGCTACTCTTTCTTTAGTATTAATTGAAATTTTCTGCTACATGTTTGTTGAATCAAACTCATCAGTCGATTGTTAGATTTTTCCTCATGTTATAAACCCTCTGTGTATTTATTATATGACATTAAAAAAAAAAAAGATCATGCTTTGAAACTGTTTTGTCTGACCTTCATAATCAGTTTGTGCCTAGTAGATCAATTAAATTCATGTGCTTTGGTATTTATTGCCTTTCTAGGGCGATAATGACGCATTTGGCCCATGTTAGGGTTGATGACCGACGATGACATGTTTTGGTGTGATGGCAGGGCTTTTGTTCTTCGCAACCGCCTTTCGCGCTATTTGTCTAACCTTTTTTCTCTGTTTGTGCTGTTGCCGGTTAGTTTCAGGCCAACTATGGTTAATGTGGTTCCCGGTGCCCTTCAGTTGAGAGAGAGAGAGAGAGAGAGAGAGAGAGAGAGAGGGGGGGGGGGGGGCGAGGGAGAGGGAGGGAGGGAGAGAGAGGAGGTGGGAGATAGAGCTATGTAATTTAGTGAGTTTTTGTTCATCTAATTGGAAGTAAACCCGAAGCAGTGTGTGCTATAGCATATGATGTAGTTATACGCCTTGGCTGAATGTCTAGGGAATTAATATCTGCGGTTTTAACGTTGGCTATAATGGTAATTCATGCTATGCTTGTATGGATTGTGATGGTGGTTGTTAGTTTGTTGTCTATGATATCGTAAGTGATGTTGGTGATAACGAACGGTGCATGCTTTGGTTTTCTGATCCTAAAATCTGCTAAGATGCAATGCGGGCAACATTCGTGGTTTAAAGAAGAACTATGATGATGTCATTCCATTCCAGGGGTGTCAAAGTTCTGTGGGCTTTTGGCAAAAGATCATCTACTAGTCCATTGGGAGAATCATGAAACAATAGTTGGTTTGGTGGCTTGAAATAACATATCTCTTGTTTGTTGCTATTTGAAACCAACCAAAAACATTGTTGTTGTTGTTTGAGCCCCTCCTCTGTCAACAAAACTCATTTGGATTGGTTCTAAAAAACCAAATTTTGCTTTCATGATGTTGAATTAAAAAAAAAAAAATGTTTTTGTTTTTTGCTATATTTAGTTAGTACCAATGGAAATTTTAAAATCTTGATTACAGAATGCATCAGCTTCTTCTACTCTACATTATCCTCCATCATGATGCATGCAGTGTCTAAAAAAAAGTTGATGATAACAAACAAAACAGGAAGACTAAATAAAACCTGGGATTTCCCCAGGCATTGGAGCCAACTGGTTGGTGTTGAACCTTTCTTCATCATAAAACGTGGCGCGCACAACCCTCCCCCCAAAAAACCGACCTTCAAGATCAACAAGCGCTTTCGTTGCTTGCTCTGATCTCTCAAACTGCACAAATATTCTCACCGCTTCGTCAACTGGAAAACCAGGCTCTGTTATTTCAAATATCAACACCCTTGTCACCGTTCCATATTTTGAACATTCCTCTGCAACCTCCCCTTCTAGATCATCATCTACCTCCCCTGGGCCCACCTTCATAAATGCATAAATCTTAATTAAATTAAAATATAAGGAATTCATGACATGTCACAATATCAACATCAAATGCCAAAAGGCATATGGCTAGCTAGATTCACTAGTAATTACGTATATAATCATCAATTGTATTTGTATTTGTATTTGTATTTGTATTTGTATTTGTATTTGTATTTGTATAATAAAAATGACTAAGTAGGTGCAAGTGCAACTTTGAACTTATTAGTAATTTTTGGTTGGGTAATAATAGACAGACATTAGAAGGAAGCAAATAGAGTTATAGCAATTTAACAATGTCCATCTTAATAACAAGTTTTCTTGCAAGTTACAACTACTGCCGCTTCTCTATACGTAATTACTTTGATCATAGATAATTGCAAAAATGCTTAGCCAAACACTTAAAACTGATTATAGCGACTTGATACTGCAATATTCAAACACAACCTTGCAATACTCAAAAGACAACCTAAATATGAATGTACCTCTGGGTTTTAAAAAGCTCGCCTCAAACTAATGGTTTTTCTTCGACCTTTAATTTGCATTGGAGTGCCTATGAACAATCATTTAACATCTTCATCCATTATTATAAGTATGTGTATTGCAAATTCCTTAAGTTTCTCATTTTGATCCACTCTATTAGTGCTTCGGCAGATGATTGTGACAAGCCTAATATGGTCTATTTTTTAAACAATATTTTTCTACAATGTCGACCTAAGCTAAAGAGTTTCCTTCAAACCTTTTCTCTTTCATGATAAGATTCAATAAAAAAAAAAAAATAGAAGTTATCTAGCCATATTACTATGACAATGACAATGATGATGGGGAAGGAGGAGATTAAGTAGGTCTATGGTTATGGTGCCAATTTGCACAAGATGAAGATATGACACACACATTTTTTATATGTATAACTGATAATAAAAATGATTAAATGAAAAGTTATCGCCAAAAGAACACCAGCCAAGTTAACTTACAGCTCTGTTGTTAAAGCTCGCCTAGGCGGGCGCCTAGACCCACTTTTCAGGCGCTAGGTTTTAAAATGCGAGCATGATGCGCACGTTGCGATGCTGCAAGAGCATCAAGAGAAGCGATGCGCTGGGATTACGTGATGCGCTGCAAATCGCATGATGCGGTTGGATGCGCGCATCATGAAGTTGGTCAGATTTTTTACACAAAATACAGCTGTGTAAACAAAAATGGTTGGAATTTGATCAGAAATATGAACTGGGTTTGACCTTTTTACCTATATAGCTAGCTACAAACCCAAAGTTTATTTTTTCTGAAAAGCTACATTGGAACATGAATTTCAATTTTAAAAGGTATGCAAATCTTTTCACATTTTTTATCTATTATCTTCTCCTTGGTTTTAAAAAGCGCTAGGCGCACAAAAGCGACGAGGTCTAAGCGCATCGCGCGAAGCGCAAAGCGCAAAAAGCGTGGGATTTTCGTACCCGAAGCGCACACTAATTATATAATTTTTTTTATATATCCCATATATATTCCATGAGTTTTTAGCTTCGTTTACCCAAAATATAGCTATAAATAAGGTTTTTATGTGATTTTACCTATATGTACAAGCCAAAAACACCAAGGTACAACATTTTTATGCATAAAAAATACCCAGAATACGTGAGGCGCGCGCCTCAGGCAGAAAAGCGCCTGAAATTTGACAAAAAAGCGCCTGAGGTGCGCGCCTTTGGGAAAAAGGATAGGCGCAAAGCCCTGAGGCGCCCTAGGCTGCGCCTTGCGCCTAGGCGCGCCTCAGGCGCGCTTTTTAAAACCCAGATCTTCTCTACTCTCGTGCTTTAAAACAAAATCTTCTCTCCTCTACTTTAAGAAATCCCAATGATACCATCGGTTCATCAAAAAATTGAGCAGGTTTCTTCTTTGTTCTTCTGCTTCATCTGTTGGTTCTCGGTTTTTTCGGCTTTTCTTTGCCTTATGTTTAAGACTTAGTATGTTTTATAAGTGTGTTGTATGTTTGAGACTAAGAATGTCATATAAGTGTGTTACTTATATGTTTTTATGTTTAAGTTTTAACAATACAAAGGTTGTTATGTATAATACATTTTTATTTAATAACAAACACTTCGCATGCACGCATTGCGCATCGAATTTTGGGATCAAAACACATCACGCTTTTTAAAATCAAGCTCAGGCCTAACGCAGCCTTCTCGCTTCGCTTTAAAAGCCCCACTTTCAGGCCATCAGACGCATTTATTGGGCCAAGGACAAGATTCCAACCAAAAATCGTTTGAACAGGTCTAAAACAATTATAAGAACCCTAAACAAGAATGGAATGAACCTAAAACAACCTAAATTAGCCTTAAAGAAGCATAAAACATGTCCAAAACCCCTAAAACTGTATTTTTATACAGTACGTCTCGCCTATAAAAGCCCTCGCTTTTTAAGCGCCTTGCGCTGAGGCCCACGGCTGACCCTTTTCTGTCTTGAGTGCGCCTTGCGCCTTTGACAACTATGAGTCTGACTATGAGTCACGGTAATAGGCACTAAGATAGTAAGATAAACTACAAACATTTTAATTTTTATAAACTAATGTTATAATGATACTTGTGTTTTTCTCAACGCATTCTAATGATTCACACATTTAGAAGTATATATATATAGTGCATTGCAATAGAAGAAATATGGCCTTGGTAAAAAAAAATTAAATAAACTTATTTTCCAAGCCCTTATAAACATCAATGGTGACACAAAAAAAAAAAAAAAAAAAAAAAAACAAAAAAAAACACTGAATATTACTAGTGCCTTGAAGAACAGACATTTCCTTTTTGAACCACCATAAAGAACAAGTATACGTAAGTGATCTCACTTTTTATAACTACAATTACCCTTATCACAGAACCGTGCTACCAAGTAGTAAAATTCTAATTAATGGCAGGATGGATTTTTAAATGCACTATGATCAGAAATTTTTTAAAGTTGTTGCATTATATTCTGCTGACCACCTAGGTTCGCCCAAGCCTATTGGTTTCATATTACAGGAAATAATATTGCATATGATCGATCACTAGTCTTCAAGTATATTCTTTCTTTATAAATTAAATTTTAGAGAAGATCAATCTAGTTTAATCATATGCAGTAAAAAAAATGACAAGGTGCTCGCGCAGGACGCAGCCATACCGACTTGCGCCCATCAAGAGACACAGACACAACATCTGGCCAAATTCTGCAAAAATAAACCTGGTCTGAAATAGCTCGGAAACATTCAAAATGGCCTCTAGACTAGCCCTAAACCAACCTATAAACGGTTTCGCTATTCTAAGCAACTCTAGGCGGAAGACTCACCCTTTGCGCCTCCTGGCTACCTAGGTTAATATTTTATGGGTATTATATTATTCATGTACATGTTCTCCTAACAAAATATCAAACGCAGTTCAATAATATAAAACACACTTACCATATTCCTGAGAAGCACAACACGAGTAGGCTGCCCGCTAATACTAACTCCTCTCACCTTCTTTTCCACCTGCTGCTGCTGCTTCGTCTCACTCGCATTCACAATAACCCCAGCGCGTCTATCCGTCTTCTTGGCCATCAACGGCGTCGTTATCCCCTGCTCCTGCTTCCCAAGCCCCTGCCCCGCCTTCCACCCCATTTTGGCCATCATCCTTTGCGCAGCCGTCATCTGTCCCCCGGCACCCACCCCCAATCCCCCAGTCTCACTCTTCTCTATACTAAAGCCATCGCCATCGCCATCCCCTTGGGCAGGCGAAGGGGACCTCCTGGGCACATTACTCATGGCGGCGCGCCTCTTCCAGGCCTCCTCACCGGATATATTAACATTAAAGTCCTTGTCTATTTCCCTCTCCTCTTCCTCGTGTCTTCTTCTATCAATCTCCCTCTTCATTTCCGCCTCTGCAGCTTTCCTTTTCCTTTCCTTTTTATAGTCGTCGTAATCGTTGGGTCGGGCGGGGTCGTATTCTTCGGATGTGACTCCAACAAGGGCAGGTTGGAAGGAGTTGGGTCGGGTAGTAGGGTCGGGTTGAGGGGGAAGTGGGGTTCTGGGTTTGGGCTTAATAAGGGGTTTAGGGAGAGAGGAAGAAGAAGAAGGGGGCTTGCGGAGAGTAGGAGGGGCCATTTTAACGGAGCTGGACCAGACATTGGAGGAAGGGATCGGGGGTTTGGTTTGGGAGTCGTCGTCTGTGGTGGATAATGATGATGAAGATGAAGGTGGTGGGAGGTCTCCGTATAATCCGCCTAGCATTCTTGGTGTTTGATGATGGTGATAGTGATGCTGATGATTAAGGATGGACCCAAGAAGAAGAAATACAAGAAAAGAGAGAAGCGTGATCTGGGACTTGGGATAATAGGGCTTTTGATGTAAGATTCAGGTTATTCAATTTTGGGTTGTTTGGTTACAAACAACTATAAGTTTTTTTTTTTTTTTTTTTTTCTGAATTGCGAATGCCAATCAAGCAGACATAAATTCTTCTAAAATGAACAATTATTTTGCTCGCGATCGTTGTCCTGAGAGCCTGTGGTTTATAAGTGGACATAAATACTAACTTGATTGATTATAAGCAAATGATATGTAAAATTTACAGTCGTTAATTTTAACTAACATAATTTAAAAACGTCGAACTCCACACACACATTGCGGCTTTTGAACACACAAAATTCTGAACGAAACGTAAAAAGAAAAACTTGTGAAAAATAAAAGTATAAGGGACAAAAATTGAAAGTAAAAAATTAATAGGGTTAAATTGCGAAATATGAAAAACTTTGGATTAAAAGTAAAAAAAAAAAATCAATGGAGTTAAATTACAAAAGCCGGAAACTTTTGAGTTATAAATGAAAAATGAAAGCAAGAGAGATTAAATTGTCAATGATGAAAACTTTAGAGTTAGAAATGAAAAATCCATATATCTATTTATTTTGAAAAACTCTCTATGCAAAGAGTACAACTTCAATATGCATCAAAGAGCAATACCTCACCAAAAGGCAATGAGAGCTTAGACAATTTGCAATAGTGAAATCTACTAATAATACTTTCCAAATTAAGTTAACATAGTATTCATCTATCTATACTTTTCATGATAGGAGAAGCGTGAGTGATGTCAGAAAGCTGATGTGTCAGCCGGAAAGACTGGCCACTAATGCTTGTATGATGTAAAAACTGACGTCACATTAAATAATAAAAAAATCTCACTTGCCTGAACAGTGGTAATAATGCCACTTGCCTAACAGTGGTTGTTAATAAATTAGTTAAATACTGTCACTTGACACAACAAACTTTTGTATGATTGTTGGTTTTAAATTTGAGCTCAAATTTCAAATTCAAATTTCAAATTCGATACCCTATTACACAACTATATAAAGGTATCATGTGCATCACTTTCTCCCAAATAATTTATAAATCTTTCAAATAATTTTTAAATCGTAACAAATGGTTCTCTCACATTTACGTTTACGTCGAAGTACTCGAGTATCAGGTAAACTAATTCTAATATATTTTATCAATAAGATTAAAATTTATCCGTTTTGTTCTTCAATAACCTCAATATTTTGTCTGCTCCATTAGCAACCAGAGCATTTACGTCGAAAAAGTTTTCGACTTTTGAAGATTCTTACAATCAAAAAAAATACCAGTCTTGCCATTACGAACGGTTGTAGATTGGCAGGCTCAAACTCAAGAGGGTATGTCTTTGCGTTTTAAAATTCATTTATTCGAGTGTTTAATATGTGTTCATTTTTTTTCTGATCAACCTTTGTGTTTGATTAATTTGAGTCATGTTTGATTAATGTTATTGTGAATATTTCTCCGTTAACAGATAGAGGCGTTAGCTTAAGCAATGAAGTGTTTTTCCAGATGGCATTAGGAAAGACATTGATTGTGATAATGCTTTTACGCCACTATGCTTATCTTTTGAGGAAGTCGTCTGCGTCTACTTCCGTTTTTATGGTTCCCGCTGTTGTGCTTGTCAACAGGTATGTTTGTTAAATATCTTATTTCTTTAGTTTGTTTTCAAGGCCTGTTGTCACACCCTCAAATTCCACATGCGGGGTTTTACCGCGAGGCGCGTGACACACCAGGATCCAAGTCAACGGTCATAATAAACGACAACTAAATGATATGAAAACAACGTAAATTGCCCATTAAGTTTTCAAAAATCTAATCATTGCTGCGGAAGCGTAAAACTTTATTAGAACTCAAAAGTAAGACATGAAGGTCTGATAATACTCAAAATGAAATGCAAATGGATCCTAGACGTCGTGAGACTCCGTGCGCCTAAACTCAATGCTGCTACCTTAGCGACCTGAGAAAACATGCCAAAAAGACGTCAACATATAATGCTGGTGAGTTCACAGGTTTTAAGTTCATAAAGCGTTTCAAACGTAAGGAGTTTCATCTCAAAAGTACCAAGTATGCAAAACCTTTAAGTACATAACAAACGTTTCCTTACTACTACGATTGTGTTGCCGAAACCATTACTGACAAGCGTTGCGTGTGTTGCCGCCCGTGTTTGAGTTGCCGAAAATAGAGACAATATGCACCCGCCCGGCTCCCAGCCGTCGGGTGGGGTTCGTCAAGCCCAATAGATATATCCATATTTCCTCCGTTGTGCCCCGCACATTCATGGTTTCCAAGGGACTTAGCGTTGCGTTTTGTCGTATAGTAATTTAAAACAAGCGTTGCGTTTCATAAGCGTTGCGTTTCAAAAGTGTTCCGTTTCATAAGCGTTGCGTTTCAAAAGTGTTGCGTTTCATAAGCGTTGCGTTTCAAAAGTGTTGCGTTTCATAAGCATTGCGTTTAAAAAACATAACGTTGTATTTGTTAAAACGTGTGGCATGCTTTGTAACATTTCGCATTAAATACTTGTACGTTACGATTATTTTGAATAAAACGTCAAGTTTCATCATTATCGCCTTTTAAAAATATTTTTGTGACGCATTTGGACCCCTAATACAATACTATATATATATATATATATATATATATATATATATATTATACATATTAGTGTTAAATATTTATCAAAAATAAAGGGGCTTGGGCCGGGATTCGAACCCGCGCCCAAGCCGGGTCAACCAAACACCACATCACAACCAGCTAGGCTACACCTTCTATTGGTTTAACTTGTGTGACATCCGTCACTTTTCTTTGAATTGTTTTCTATTTCAATGTACGTTAAACTACAATTAATAAGACGTTACATTTTCATTATTCTCGAACGTTTAAAAAAATATATTTTGTAATACATTTGGGTTTGTTTAATCATAATATATATTTATAATAATAATAATATAATAGTTAAAACCTTGTCAAAAAAATAAATGCTTGGGACGGGGTTCGAACCCGCGTCCCAAGCCGGTTCAGTACATACACAAACACTTCAAACCAATTGAGCTACACAACACATCTGAACTGAACCCACACGATAATTATTATAAACCATGTTTAAACTCGATCAGTTTGACTTAAAAAGTCATCTGATCGCGTCAATCATCATCATCAATCCACCCAACGCGTTTTTGATCCCAATTATGGAAGGATATTGATCACCATTGACTGGTACGCGTCAATTACCTAGTCAATCGTCATCAATCATGCCTAATATACTTCAAAGACGCGTCATCTCATTCAATCCATAGTTAATACCTACCAAATCCACAATCCGACCCTTGCCCTATAAATTGGACGTGCCTAGACAGTCCCAACTCGCCAAACATCCCTTAAACACTCTCAATTTCTGATAAAACAACCTGCAAAACGAAGCATCAAGTCGCGTTTGACTTTTTTTCCTTGACCGAGCTTCGATCTCGTTTACGGTTTGGTAAGTTCGTTTTCTTTTGTGGGTTATGATCATCGGCACATTGTGAACAATAGCCCCAAAGAATCAGGGGCTATTGTTCACTAATTGTGACGATTAGATGGTTAGGGCTCGATTGGATGAGGTTTGGGGAAGGACACACAAGCAGTTAGCGTATATAATTATTTGGAATCAATGAAAACACAACCAACTGGTGTAGACCAGCTGGTTTACACGCGTGATTGGAGAACCGAACCGGCCTTTGGCCAAGGTTCGATTCCCACGAGCCCCTTTTATTTTTCTTGCATTATCCACTAAATATCCATTAACACATTTAAACTATATAATCAAATCCAATCCAATATAACTCGTTCTCAGGGTGTGGCTCAGTTGGTGGCCACGCTTGTGATAAAACCCGAACCGGCCAAAGGCCCGGGTTCGATTCCCATAACCAACAAATATTTTTTTGTCATTTTTATATATACTTAATACATTAAATCTTTTAAAATAATTTTTAAATACTAAAAGTGGTTTATAAATTCTACAAAAATTATTATATGATCTTCAAATGATAAAGTTCATCACCCAATTTTTAGTTTTTCAAAAATAATTTATTTAATATATATTATAAATATTACAAGTTTATTCATTTAAAATTATAAAATTCAATAAAAATATCTAAACGATTTTATTAAATCTCACAAAAAATTATCCTAAATTTGTATATTCTTAAACATTCCAGAAAATAGTTTTATTTCAGAAAAACCGTTTATTTTATATTTTTAGTTAATTTTTGTTAGTTTTAATTATAAATAAATCATAATAAATTCATTTTCCAATATTTTTGCACCAAAATTTTATATAAATTATTTCTAACTATCTAGAACTGAAATACAATTTTTAATTCAGAAATTCTTTAATTTTAATATTTTTAGATATTAAAGTGATATTTAGACAATTTGAAATAAATAGATTATATATTCTATTTTCAAGAAAATAATTTTATAAAAATTATTTTCATACTTAAAACCTTATGATGTGACTATATTCAACTTAAAAATTTTGCAAAAAGACTTTTATTTATTTATTTATTAAATTTCTTATATTTAATAAACAATTTGTTATTAATCAAATAAATACTTATCTCCAATTCGAAACCCTAGAAATACATGTATCCTAGAGTTATTTCCCTTACACGTTATCAAATTCTTTGGGTTGATCATTTGGGGTAATCTCAATTCAAATCTCGTTGTCCAGTTAAATTTCAAGCTATTACGTGAACGGTGAGTATTCCTACCCCCTTTTTGCTTTTATACATTTTTAGGGTGTTACATGTACACTATTACAATTTCAAATACAAGTTTACATTTTTACAATACAATTCTAGTACTATGTGCATTGCTTACAACGTGCTTTATGCTTAGACAATACATGTGGATTTCATTTGTACTTAGTGAAATCATTAACATGGTACAAGCCGACCTTAACATTGGATAGCGCTATTTGGATTGACAATCCGCCTAGATTGATTCTCCCCCATTTTCATCGGAGAATCCGTGGCCATTGTTAAGTTATCACCCATTTATTGGATGAGTACACCACCGTTCATACAGTACATTATACAGTCACAGGGTTGATTTCACTCATTTGTATGATACATAGTTTACATACTTGCACTGTAGCTTGCACTTGAATTGTATATCTTTTTAACTTACTATATATATCAAAACTAGGAATGCTCACCAACATTTCTTATGTTGACCAAACCTATTTTTGTACATGTTTCAGGTGCAGTTTGATCTAGTACTTTAGCAAGAGACAATTAGTGCTTTATTTTAATTCAGTTATTTCAATATTTACATTTCATTTAGACAATGTATTTTCCATTTCCATGTAAGAAAATTTTGGTTTATTCAATAATATTTACATTTTAGTACCATGTGCTTTTGAACAATCGTCACTACGTGACACCTCGATGATTCCGCCATCGGTTGGGGTGTTACAGATTGGTATCAGAGCCATGGTTATAGGGAATTAGGTTATTAGAATGCCTTTTAGCCTAGACTATAACCGAATTTCAACTTTCAGGTACAACATTTCCTAATTTATCATTCCCCTCATTTTCCTCCACTTTCCTCCCTCAATCTTTCCCCTTCTTCTCCATTTCTCCTCATCTTTCATCCTGGTGTATAGAGATGGTGTCCTACAAGGAGTGGAAAGACTACTTCATCATCGAGCGGGAGCAGTACCTTTCATGAAGACACTCTTAGGCATAATGCCTACTCTTATTTTTGCTCCTTCAAAGTTGTTGAGCTTTAATGAGTGTGATAAGGACACGTGCAATCTGGAAGGGTGGATGCCTGTACACTGGGTTTTCTGGCATAGGCAAGCATAGCGTATAAATCCATTTACGGACCTGTTTTGCTTACCTGGGGATTCCTGGAGTGAGTGTCCACTTATAGGCTAAAGCATGTCTTCTTTGATCACCATTGGGCTCAATTCCTTTGAAAAGTCAACGTTCTTGTTGGGCTTTACAGCTAGACAAGGGCAATCCAAGCATTTTATGCAAATATTTCAATGATACACTCTTATTTCATAAACAATATCTTGTATTCATAATCATTTATGCAATTATACACTTACATTTATTAATCTCATAATTTTTCAGTGACTGCCTTGTAGATGTCTGCTCGCCGTATGCTCCGTGATGCCAGCCAACGCACTGTTCGTGCTTCTGGACAACGTTCTGATCGTCGCCTTGCTTCTCTAGTTGCTGAGCAAATTGCTGCGGTAATTCCAAATCTTGTTAGTGAGTTAACCCAGAACAGCAACAGTGCCAACACAGAGGGTGCAACTCAATTCCGGTGCATATTCAAACACTTCAACTCATGCAACCCCACGAAGTTTACTGGTGAGGAGGGTGCTACTGGCCTCCTCCAATGGTTTGAAAGTATGGAAAGTACCTTCGTGAACAGCGAGTGTCCTGATGACCTCCGCGTTCGCTATGCTACCAGTGTCCTTCAAAAGGGGGCATTGACCTGGTGGAATGGTGAAAAGCATAATCGGGGCGCTGATGTTGCTTTATCCTTGTCTTGGGCTGAGGTCAAGGAACTCATGATCGCCAAATTCTGTCCTAGGAACGAAATCAGGAAACTAGAGGAAGAGTTCCATGGGTTGAAACAAGACAGTGGTGAAAATCTTGCGTACAACACTCGATATCATGAGCTCAGCATTCTGGTTCCACACATGGTTACCCCGGTCTCTCGAGCAATCGAGAAATATATCGAGGGATTGCCTGACCTAATTCAAGATGTAGTCACTGGAAGCAGACCCACTACGGTGGAAGAAGCCATCCAGCTTGCAGCCTCCTTGACTGACAAGCACGTCAAAAAGGGAAATTTGGTTAGGAAAGGAACCAAGAAACCAACTGAGAAGACCCCCACCCCTACTACTGAATCATCAAGAGTTGCTGTAGACAATACCGGTTCCAACACTAGGAAACGGAAGTCCAGGGGTAGAAACTACGCTGTTGTAGCCCCAGTAACTCAGGCTCCAATAGCCCAGGCTCCAATGGCTCAGGCTCCTCCTGTTAAGAAGGTTTATAGTGGAAACTTACCTAAGTGTGCCACCTGTCAGTACCATCACCCCTCAAATTTTCCTTGTCGCCACTGTACCATCTGTGGTAGGTACGGTCATGTAGCTGCCACATGTCGATCAGTGATTCGACCTCAACCAATCAATGCTCAACCTGTTAACCCTCAACCAGCCAACCCTCAACCAGCTCACCGAAACCCACAACCTATAGCATATGGTCGAGCTTGCTTCAATTGTGGTGATCCAAACCACCTTAGAAATCAATGTCCAGCACTTGTCCCAGCAAACCGTGCAGCAAACCCAGTGGCTCGTGGTAGGGCTTTCAACATCAATGCAGCAGAAGCCCAGGAAGCAAATGATGTGGTGAATGGTACGTTTTTACTTGATGGTCATTATGCTTCGATTTTATTTGATACTGGTGCGGATAAAAGTTTTGTGTCGTTAGCATTCGAACCTTTATTATCTCACACTCGCTCTAGATTAGGAGCGCCTTTCACTGTCGAGGTCGCGGATGGTAAACCCATCTCAATCGATTCCATCATTCAGGGTTGTACTCTTAGCCTTAACGAACATGACTTCACCATTGATCTCATACCCATGAAATTGGGGAGCTTTGATGTTATCGTGGGTATGGATTGGCTTTCTAAACATCATGCTGAAGTTGTCTGCTTTGAGAAATTTATTCGGTTTCCTCTCGCATCGGGTGACTTTTTACGGGTTTATGGTGAGAAATCATCCAGTGGTCTTAAACTCATGTCCTGCACTCAAGCACAAAAATATTTATGCAAGAAATACGTAGCTTTCTTGGCCCATATTGTGGAAAAGAAAGGTAAAGACAAGAGTATCCAAGATGTCCCTGTTGTTCGTGAGTTTCCAAAAGTCTTTCCTGATGACTTACCTGGATTACCACCGGTGCGTTCTGTCGAATTTCGTATTGATCTTGTACCTGGTGCTACGCCCGTTGCAAAATCTCCGTACCGCCTTGCACCTTCCGAGATGCAAGAACTTGCGAGTCAACTTCAAGAGTTGGCAGACAAGGGTTTCATTCGTCCCAGTTCATCACCTTGGGGAGCTCCAGTCTTATTTGTAAAGAAGAAGGATGGATCTTTCCGAATGTGTATTGATTATCGGGAGCTGAATAAACTCACCATTAAAAACCGGTACCCTTTACCTCGCATTGATGACCTCTTTGATCAACTCCAAGGTTCGACTTGCTTCTCAAAGATCGATCTTCGTTCGGGATATCATCAACTTCGAGTTCATGAAGACGATATTCCAAAGATAGCTTTTCGTACACGCTATGGTCATTACGAGTTCATGGTTATGCCTTTTGGACTAACGAATGCACCCGCTGTCTTCATGGATCTCATGAATCGCGTGTGCAAACCCTTCTTGGATAAGTTTGTAATCGTTTTCATTGATGACATTCTCATTTACTCTAAAACCAAATCAGCCCACGAACAACACCTTAGACAAATTTTGAGTCTTTTGAAGAAAGAACAACTGTATGCCAAATTTTCAAAGTGTGAATTTTGGCTTAAGGAGGTTCAATTTTTGGGACACATTATCAGTGATAAGGGTATACACGTGGATCCAGCTAAGATTGAGGCTGTTAAGAATTGGATTACACCCAAGTCTCCCACGGAAGTTCGCTCTTTTCTTGGCTTAGCGGGTTATTATCGTCGCTTCATTCTCAACTTCTCCAAGATTGCCTTACCTCTCACTTCCTTGACCCATAAAGATAAACCATATGTATGGGGACCCAGTCAGGAAGAAGCATTCCAGACATTGAAGCAGAAACTGTGTGATGCTCCAATCCTCACTTTACCTGACGGCAATGAGGATTTCGTGGTTTATTGTGATGCCTCTAACCAAGGTCTTGGTTGTGTTCTCATGCAACGAGGCAAGGTTATAGCATATGCATCACGACAACTGAAAAACCATGAGAAAAATTACACTACCCATGATCTTGAACTCGGAGCGGTCGTTTTCGCACTTAAGATTTGGTGGCACTATTTATATGGTACAAAATGTGTAATCTTCACTGACCACAAGAGTCTTCAACACATTTTTAACCAGAAAGATCTGAATATACGACAACGACGATGGGTCGAGTTGTTGAACGACTACGACTGCGAGATTCGCTACCATCCTGGCAAGGCGAATGTTGTAGCCGATGCCCTTAGTCGTAAAGGTCATGCCCAGCTTTATTGTGCTCAGGTCCAGTCTGATATCAAACTTCGCATCCTTGAAGCCCAACATGTCTCTGTTACTGAAGGCAACATGTACGAAGAAATGTCGTGTGGAGCCGAAAATCAGTTGGAAACCAAAAATGGTTTACTTTATTTCATGAACCGTCTTTGGATCCCTGATCGTGACAACCTGCGTACCCTCCTCATGGACGAGTCTCATAAGTCTCGTTACTCCATTCACCCTGGTGCAGATAAGATGTATCAGGATCTGCGTACTTTGTATTGGTGGCCCGGTATGAAGAAGGACATAGCTCTTTATGTGGCTAAATGCCTTACTTGTTCCAAGGTCAAAGCTGAGCACCAACGTCCATCTGGTTTGCTTGTGCAACCAGAAATCCCAGTGTGGAAGTGGGAGAACATTGCTATGGATTTCATCACGAAGCTTCCACGTACCACTCATGGGCATGACAGTATCTGGGTTATCGTCAATCGGTTGACCAAATCTGCTCACTTCCTACCCATTCGTGAGACCTACACCTCTGAGAAACTGGCTAAGATCTACATCAGTGAGATTGTCAGCCGTCATGGTATTCCTCTAGACATTATTTCCGATCGTGATAGCTGGTTTACTTCCCGCTTTTGGCAGACATTTCAGTCCGCACTTGGTACACAACTGAATCTTAGCACGGCTTATCACCCACAGACGGATGGTCAAACTGAACGAACCATCCAAACATTGGAGGATATGCTTCGAGCATGCATCATTGACTTTGGTGGCAATTGGGATACACACTTACCTTTGGTTGAGTTCTCATATAATAACAACTACCATTCCAGTATTAACATGGCACCATTCGAGGCACTTTATGGCCGCAAATGTCGTTCCCCTGTCTGTTGGAGCGAGATTGGTGAAACACAAATCACCGGTCCCGAACTAATACAGGAAACGACAGACAAAATTCTTTGCATTCGTGAGAACTTGCAAGTTGCTCGAAGCAGACAGAAGAGTTATGCCGATCAAAGGCGCAAGCCTCTAGAATTTCACATCGGAGACATGGTACTTCTCAAGGTTTCACCTTGGAAGGGTATATTTCGATTTGGAAAGAAAGGGAAACTTGCACCACGTTTTGTAGGCCCTTTTAAGATCCTTGAGCGAATTGGCAAGGTGGCTTACAAGCTCGATTTACCACCAGAGCTCAATAATGTTCATCCAACGTTTCATGTTTCTAATCTTAAGAAGTGTTTGGCTGAAGATAACCTCCATGTCCCTTTAGAGGATATCCAGATTGACGAATCGATGCGCTTCATAGAAAAACCTGTGGAGATTATGGATCGAGATGTCAAGACGCTTAAGCGAAGCCGAATTCCAATTGTCAAAGTTCGTTGGGAATCCAAACGAGGCCCAGAGTTCACTTGGGAGCGTGAGGACCAAATGATGTCAAAGTATCCTCATCTTTTTCCAGAGACTACCACTTGAAGGAATTTCGGGATGAAATTTCTAAAAGTAGGGGATGCTGTGACATCCGTCACTTTTCTTTGTATTGTTTTATATTTCAATGTACGTTAAACTACAATTAATAAGACGTTACATTTTCATTATTCTCGAACGTTTAAAAAAAATATTTTGTAATACATTTGGGTTTGTTTAATCATAATATATATTTATAATAATAATATAATAGTTAAAACCTTGTCAAAAAAATAAATGCTTGGGACGGGGTTCGAACCCGCGTCCCAAGCCGGTTCAGTACATACACAAACACTTCAAACCAATTGAGCTACACAACACATCTGAACTGAACCCACACGATAATTATTATAAACCATGTTTAAACTCGATCAGTTTGACTTAAAAAGTCAACTGATCGCGTCAATCATCATCATCAATCCACCCAACGCGTTTTTGATCCCAATTATGGAAGGATATTGATCACCATTGACTGGTACGCGTCAATTACCTGGTCAATCGTCATCAATCATGCCTAATATACGTCAAAGACGCGTCATCTCATTCAATCCATAGTCAATACCTACCAAATCCACAATCCGACCCTTGCCCTATAAATTGGACGTGCCTAGACAGTCCCAACTCGCCAAACATCCCTTAAACACTCTCAATTTCTGATAAAACAACCTGCAAAACGAAGCATCAAGTCGCGTTTGACTTTTTTTCCTTGACCGAGCTTCGATCTCGTTTACGGTTTGGTAAGTTCGTTTTCTTTTGTGGGTTATGATCATCGACACATTGTGAACAATAGCCCCAAAGAATCAGGGGCTATTGTTCACTAATTGTGACGATTAGATGGTTAGGGCTCGATTGGATGAGGTTTGGGGAAGAACACACAAGCAGTTAGCGTATATAATTATTTGAAATCAATGAAAACACAACCAACTGGTGTAGACCAGCTGGTTTACACGCGTGATTGGAAAACCGAACCGGCCTTTGGCCAAGGTTCGATTCCCACGAGCCCCTTTTATTTTTCTTGCATTTTCCACTAAATATCCATTAACACATTTAAACTATATAATCAAATCCAAACCAATATAACTCGTTCTCAGGGTGTGGCTCAGTTGGTGGCCACGCTTGTGATAATACCCGAACCGGCCAAAGGCCCGGGTTCGATTCCCATAACCAACAAATATTTTTTTGTCATTTTTATATATACTTAATACATTAAATCTTTTAAAATAATTTTTAAATACTAAAAGTAGTTTATAAATTCTACAAAAATTATTATATGATCTTCAAATGATAAAGTTCATCACCCAATTTTTAGTTTTTCAAAAATAATTTATTTAATATATATTATAAATATTACAAGTTTATTCATTTAAAATTATAAAATTCAATAAAAATATCTAAACGATTTTATTAAATCTCACAAAAAATTATCCTAAATTTGTATATTCTTAAACATTCCAGAAAAAAGTTTTATTTCAGAAAAACCGTTTATTTTATATTTTTAGTTAATTTTTGTTAGTTTTAATCATAAATAAATCATAATAAATTCATTTTCCAATATTTTTGCACCAAAATTTTATATAAATTATTTCTAACTATCTAGAACTGAAATATAATTTTTAATTCAGAAATTCTTTAATTTTAATATTTTTAGATATTAAAGTGATATTTAGACAATTTGAAATAAATAGATTATATATTCTATTTTCAAGAAAATAATTTTATAAAAATTATTTTCATATTTAAAACCTTATGATGTGACTATATTCAACTTAAAAATTTTGCAAAAAGACTTTTATTTATTTATTTATTAAATTTCTTATATTTAATAAACAATTTGTTATTAATCAAATAAATACTTATCTCCAATTCGAAACCCTAGAAATACATGTATCCTAGAGTTATTTCCCTTACACGTTATCAAATTCTTTAGGTTGATCATTTGGGGTAATCTCAATTCAAATCTCGTTGTCCAGTTAAATTTCAAGCTATTACGTGAACGGTGAGTATTCCTACCCCCTTTTTGCTTTTATACATTTTTGGGGTGTTACATGTACACTATTACAATTTCAAATACAAGTTTACATTTTTACAATACAATTCTAGTACTATGTGCGTTGCTTACAACGTGCTTTATGCTTAGACAATACATGTGGATTTCATTTGTACTTAGTGAAATCATTAACATGGTACAAGCCGACCTTAACATTGGATAGCGCTATTTGGATTGACAATCCGCCTAGATTGATTCTCCCCCTTTTTCATCGGAGAATCCGTGGCCATTGTTAAGTTATCACCCATTTATTGGATGAGTACACCACCGTTCATACAGTACATTATACAGTCACAGGGTTGATTTCGCTCATTTGTATGATACATAGTTTACATACTTGCACTGTAGCTTGCACTTGAATTGTATATCTTTTTAACTTACTATATATATCAAAACTAGGAATGCTCACCAACATTTCTTATGTTGACCAAACCTATTTTTGTACATGTTTCAGGTGCAGTTTGATCTAGTACTTTAGCAAGAGACAATTAGTGCTTTATTTTAATTCAGTTATTTCAATATTTACATTTCATTTAGACAATGTATTTTCCATTTCCATGTAAGACAATTTCGGTTTATTCAATAATATTTACATTTTAGTACCATGTGCTTTTGAACAATCGTCACTACGTGACACCTCGATGATTCCGCCATCGGTTGGGGTGTTACAACTTGGAACCATTTTAATTATATTATGTACTAATATGCCCACAGTTGACTTAGAAAGTCAACTGTGATGAACGATTTCCACAATCAACACAATCAGACGCGTAGTAATCCTAATATGGTATGTTTGACTGATTGCCTGACTATTGCGTGTCAATTACACGGTTAATTATCCTCAATCATTCCCAAATTTAGTCAATTTACGCGTCAATACATTCATGACGAGTCAAACTTACCCAATTCATCAACCCAAGCCTCTCCCTATACATTGATCACAGCCTAGCAGCCTACACTCGCCGATATCCCTCTCTAAACCTCCAATTTCTAGTTTAAATCATCTGTTCAAGCATAAATCGCTCGAGTTTGACTTTCCGGTTTGATTGGGCAATTATCACGAATTCGTGATTGTAAGTTATCTTGTTCTTGTGGGTTTTGTTCATCGGCCTATACACAACAATAACCCTATGTTCAATTGGGTTATTGTTGTGTAAACCGTTTTATTGATAAGCTAGGGCTCGTGGGTGATCGAATTGGGGAAGAACATCATTTCGAATCGTGTATATAATTAAAACAGACTGAAACCAAACACAACCACTGATCTAGATCAAGTGGTTATGTCTGGTGCTTGTGAGCCGGACCACGCAGGTTCGAGTCCCACTATAAACGGTTTTATTCCTTTTCTTTTAAAAGCTTTATAAATCAAGATTCAACATGGTTATATAATTAAATTAAACTGAGATTTATTCGTTCTCAGGGTCCAGACCAGTTGGTCTGGGCTTGTGATTCAAAACACACGAACCGGCCAAGGGCTCGGGTTCGATTCCCAGCTCCAACAAAAACATTTTTTTTTTACCTTTTTAAGCTTTATATTTCACTTATATTTTTAAAATTGGTTTTAAAATACTAAAACTCTTTTATAAATTCTACAAAAATTATTTTATGTTATTCTAGTAGAAAAGTTTAAGATACAATTTTTAGTTTTCCAAAAATTATTTATTAAATATGTATAATAAATATTGCAAATTTAATCTATTTTATTTATAAAATTCTATAAAAATATCAAAAAAATTATATAAATTTCCACAAAAATTATTCTGAGTTTATATAACATTAAACTTTTCTGAAATGATTTTTATTCCTGAAAAATCATTTATTTAATATTTTTAATCAATTTTTGTTAGTTTTAATCATAAATAAATCATAATAAATTCGTTTTACAATAGTTTTGGACCAAAATTTTATATAAATTATTTCTATTTATTTGGAACAGAAATACAATTTTTAATTTAATAATTCTTTAATTTTAATATTTTTAAATATTAAAGTTATATTTTGACAATTTGTAATAAATAGATTTAATATTCTATTTTTAAGAAAATAATTTTATAAAAATTATTTTCATACTTAAAACTTTATATTGTGACCATATTTAATTTAAAATTTACAAAAAAGACTTTTGTTTATTTATTTATCAAATTTCTTTTATTTATTAAACATTTTATTTATTAGTCAAACGAAATACTTATCCCCAATTCGAAACCCTAGAAATTATTTGTAGACTAGAAAGACTTAGACATATTTATTACCTTAATTATAGGGTAATACTTGGCATCGTTGGGCAACACATATTCCATTTTCACGAGACTTAACATTTTGCTAAGGTGAGTTTACATAGCCCCTTTTTCTGTTTTACATTTTGGGGTGAAACATGTTTAAACATTTTATACACTATCATTTACTCATTCTTACATTGTTGAAACTTGTGATTCAATTACACTATCATTTACTCATTCTATCATTTGACTGTAACAAAAAGACACAGTACAATCATTAACATTGATCAAGCTGCCTGTTTAGATTATAGCGCTATAGGTCTGACAAACCCATCCCCCCCCCCCCCCCCCCCGCATAAATTCAGGGATGATCGATAAAAGTAACAACATTTAACTAACTTGCGAGTTAGGCCTTAGTCGACACAAGGTTTGATTGTACATACACGCATTGTTACATGTCGGACTCATACTCTATCATTATACAACTGTGATTGTTGTACAAACTATTGTTATCAATTATATTCGAAAACCTATGTATTCTCACCAACTTTTGTTGACCCAAAATATTTTCAAAATTAACATGTTTCAGGTTCTACTTGCTTGAAGATTTGAGTTAATGCTTGAAGATGTGTACATAGTATTATTCATTTTGATGTACAAATTCTTGTAGAACAATTGTATGTAATTTATTTAAATCATTTAATGAAATTTATTATTCACCATGAGCTACTGAACAATCATCAATACGTGACATCCCGATGTTTCCGCCATCGGTTGGGGTGTTACAGATTGGTATCAGAGCCATGGTTATAGGGAATTAGGTTATTAGAAAAATAATCTAGTCTATAACCATAAGATTTAACCAGTACTTGTTTCCCTTACTTGCTTCTCTACTTATTCCTATTCTCTATCTTCCTCCTACTTTTTATCCCCACTTTAATCCTTGCAAGAAGATTGCTCTCCATCACTGGATCTACTCTTAGACTAATAGGACAAAATCCTCAGGTTTAGCCTAAACCACTTTGGGATCTCGTCGAAGTTCTAGATTTTAATAACGAACACGTGCAATCTGGCAGGGTGAACGCTTGTATTCCGAGTCTTCTGTCTAGGCTGGCATTGCGCATATATCCCAATCAGACGAGGGACCCGGATGCCTACCTGGGAATTCTTGGGATGAGTGTTCACTTATAGGCTAAGCATGTCTTCACTATGTTATTACAATCTAGAATCTTTGATAAGTCAACGTTTTCGTTTATTCGTTTTAATTAATTAATAAATGATTACATTCCTTATGTAACCTCATTCATTTCATTGTGTCTCTTACAGATCATGCCTCCACGTCGCAGCACTCGCAATAGCAATGGTGAGAACCACGAGGAAGGTGGCGACAACCATAACCATAACCACGACGCTAACCACAACAACAACAATGGCGTTGATGCTCAACTGGCTGCGATCATTTCTCAACAAATGGCGCAACAGATCGCGACTCTGGTTCCCAACTTACTGGCTCAAGTCATACAGATGAACGGTAATGGAAACGGCAACGGCAACGGAAACGGTAATGGAAACCACCATGGAAACGGGAATGGAAATGGGAATGGTCTCCCAGCTTGCACTCTTAAGCACTTTAATTCTTGTAATCCCCCTAAGTTCAGTGGAGATGAAGGAGCTACTAGTCTTCTACAATGGTTCGAGGATATTGAGAATACCTTCATTAACAGTGAGTGTCCCGATAACTTTAAGGTCCGTTATGCTATGAGTGTTCTTCACAAACGAGCACTCACTTGGTGGAATGAGGAAAAGCGCACCCGCGGAGCTGAAGTTGCACTTACTATGACCTGGGATCAAGTCAAGGAGATAATGAAAGCTGAATTTTGCCCACATAACGAGGTCAAGAAATTAGAGGACGAGTTCCACACCCTTGCTCAGGATAGTGGGGAAAACCTTGCTTATAATACCCGCTTCCATGAGCTCAGTCAGTTGTTGCCTCATAAGGTCACTCATCTACCTGTAGCCATTGAGAAATATATCGGTGGTTTACCCATGCAGATTCAGGACACGGTATGGGGAAGGAACCCTGCTACCCTCGAAGAGGCCAAGCGTCTAGCAGCTACCTTAACTGACAATCACGTAAAGAACGGGACCTTAGTTCGGAAAAGCGAGAAAGCAAGTATTGTAGCCGCGGAAACTACTGAGAACCAGAAGCGTAAGGCCAAGGATCCTGATGCCAACCTCACTACACAAGCTTCTAACAAGAAACCCTATATAGGAAACTATCCATTGTGTAACACATGCAAACGACATCATCCCACTGCTTTAGCGTGTCGCTTGTGCACCAATTGTGGTAAGTATGGACATCTAGTCAACACATGTCGCGAGACCCCAAATCCTAATGCCAACCAACCCACCAACCCTGCTCAGGCTACTAATCCTAATCGATACAACTATGGTCAGTGCTATGAATGTGGAGACCCAAATCACTTCCGTAACCGATGCCCTAAACTAAACAGAGATCAAGACCCTCCAGCTACCTAACAGCAAGTCCCACCATTTGACTATTGGTTGCTTTTTATTCTATGTATTGACGCTATTTGATTCAAGTATTGAAATTATTGTCTGAGAGTTATTTACATAGTATAATCATAACACTTGAATGCATGCTTGTTTGAATGTGAACTAATTATCTAAATCTATACAACTACAACTCATATACTGTGCTTGTTATACTTATAAACTTGCTTGCATAAACATGTTATCAATTTGCAATCTATGTGTATAATAAATGTTGTACTTAATAGAGGTCATTCTGCCTTTTCAACAGTCGGGAGAGGCCCTACAACCTGCTCCACGACTGGTGGAGGCTATCGAACCTACTTAACGATTGGTAGAGGTCATTATGCCTTTTCAACAGTCGGGAGAGGCCCTACAACCTGCTCCACGACTGGTGGAGGCTATCGAACCTGCTCAACAATCGGTAGAGTCATAGAAGGACACAAAACCCTAATGTAAGGTAAATTGGTGATTGCGGTCCGGAACGTAATCCTGAATTTACAGGTACGTTAAGGTAGTGTGAAATTCTATCGAGGTTTTCAGTAGCTGACCAATTATAAACCTTAGTTACCTGGTAGATCATTTGGTTTTTCAATAGCCCATCAACTCATTCCTTTTAGGACTCCTAAAACTTAAGATTCTTATTGCGATTTCAAGACACACCTAATCCTACCCTCTTATCCAAATTATTTGAAACAAGATTATTCTGTTCATGTCATGCCTTAACACAAAAATTCTCCAGATCACACTTGTCCTAATTT
The DNA here is from genome assembly GCA_028751855.1 of Ambrosia trifida. Lineage (NCBI taxonomy): Eukaryota > Viridiplantae > Streptophyta > Magnoliopsida > Asterales > Asteraceae > Ambrosia > Ambrosia trifida. Next base: position 27,656,308 of record CM054122.1, read on the forward strand.
CTATCCAATCCCCTTCAACCCTGTGTTTTCAATAAACTTCGGGACGAAGTTTCTAAAAGTAGGGGAGACTGTAACATTTCGCATTAAATACTTGTACGTTACGATTATTTTGAATAAAACGTCAAGTTTCATCATTATCACCTTTTAAAAATATTTTTGTGACGCATTTGGACCCCTAATACAATACTATATATATATATATTATACATATTAGTGTTAAATATTTATCAAAAATAAAGGGGCTTGGGCCGGGATTCGAACCCGCGCCCAAGCCGGGTCAACCAAACACCACATCACAACCAGCTAGGCTACACCTTCTATTGGTTTAACTTGGAACCATTTTAATTATATTATGTACTAATATGCCCACAGTTGACTTAGAAAGTCAACTGTGATGAACGATTTCCACAATCAACACAATCAGACGCGTAGTAATCCTGATATGGTATGTTTGACTGATTGCCTGACTATTACGCGTCAATTACACGGTTAATTATCCTCAATCATTCCCAAATTTAGTCAATTTACGCGTCAATACATTCATGACGAGTCAAACTTATCTAATTCATCAACCCAAGCCTCTCCCTATAGATTGATCACAGCCTAGCAGCCTACACTCGCCGATATCCCTCTCTAAACCTCCAATTTCTAGTTTAAATCATCTGTTCAAGCATAAATCGCTCGAGTTTGACTTTCCGGTTTGACTGGGCAATTATCACGAATTCGTGATTGTAAGTTATCTTGTTCTTGTGGGTTTTGTTCATCGGCCTATACACAACAATAACCCTATGTTCAATTGGGTTATTGTTGTGTAAACTGTTTTATTGATAAGCTAGGGCTCGTGGGTGATCAAATTGGGGAAGAACATCATTTCGAATCGTGTATATAATTAAAACAGACTGAAACCAAACACAACCACTGATCTAGATCAAGTGGTTGTGTCTGGTGCTTGTGAGCCGGACCACGCAGGTTCGAGTCCCACTATAAACGGTTTTATTCCTTTTCTTTTAAAAGCTTTATAAATCAAGATTCAACATGGTTATATAATTAAATTAAACTGAGATTTATTCGTTCTCAGGGTCCAGACCAGTTGGTCTGGGCTTGTGATTTAAAACACACGAACCGGCCAAGGGCTCGGGTTCGATTCCCAGCTCCAACAAAAACATTTTTTTTTACCTTTTTAAGCTTTATATTTCACTTATATTTTTAAAATTGGTTTTAAAATACTAAAACTCTTTTATAAATTCTACAAAAATTATTTTATGTTATTCTAGTAGAAAAGTTTAACATACAATTTTTAGTTTTCCAAAAATTATTTATTTAATATGTATAATAAATATTGCGAGTTTAATCTATTTAATTTATAAAATTCTATAAAAATATCAAAACAATTATATAAATTTCCATAAAAATTATTCTGAGTTTATATAACATTAAACTTTTCTGAAATGATTTTTATTCCTGAAAAATCATTTATTTAATATTTTTAATCAATTTTTGTTAGTTTTAATCATAAACAAATCGTAATAAATTCATTTTTCAATATTATTGCTCCAAAATTTTATATAAATTATTTCTATTTATTTGGAACAGAAATACAATTTTTAAACATTTTATTTATTAGTCAAACGAAATACTTATCCCCAATTCGAAACCCTAGAAATTATTTGTAGACTAGAAAAACTTAGACATATTTATTACCTTAATTATAGGGTAATACTTGGCATCGTTGGGCAACACATATTCTATTTTCATGAGACATAACATTTTGCTAAGGTGAGTTTACATAGCCCCTTTTTCTGTTTTACATTTTGGGGTGAAACATGTTTAAACATTTTATACACTATCATTTACTCATTCTTACATTGTTGAAACTTGTGATTCAATTACACTATCATTTACTCATTCTATCATTTGACTGTAACAAAAAGACACAGTACAATCATTAATATTGATCAAGCCGCCTGTTTAGATTATAGCGCTATAGGTCTGACAAACCCATTGTAACATCGCGAATTTCCCCTAATTTTTTTTTGATAAAAAGAATGTATTGTTTTAAACAATATATGTTTTAAATACCTTAAACTAATAATTATTTGTATCTCGACACTTTTGTACGTTTTAAAAATATTTCGAGTCACTTGGGCTTATATAATCATATTATGAATTTAGAATAATATAGTTTTAGGGAAATAATTGCCAAAAAAAGATTTGTGTGGACCGGGACTCGAACCCGCGTCCACAGCCAACCAACACACAGTGACAACCAACTGAGCCAACTATCATCTTGTGTAGTATTTCAGAAGAAAATAAACTTAACACATTCCTTAAATTGATTAGTCAAAATCTTAGTCAAACAGTCAAAGTCTTAGTCAAATAGTCAATTCATCATAAAAACCTTACTTTATGGTGTTGACCAATTTTAATGGCTAATTGAATCCAAAGCTAGTATAAAAACCCACCTATGACCCATTATACTTTGCACCTCTAAATCGATTGTTTCAATCCGATTAAACTTTCCCTCATACCCTTCTTCTATAGTCTATTACTTCTACAATTGAATCTTTGATTATAAGCTCTTGTAATTGGCGAATTGGAAGCTTGATATTCTTTCTTTTTCGACTAGCTACGTTCACAACACTTAGAGGATAATTCACCTTAGCCAATGTGAGTTTACATAGCCCCTTTTTCTGTTTTACATTTTGGGGTGAAACATGTTTAAACATTTTTATACACTATCATTTACTCATTCTTACATTGTTGAAACTTGTGATTCAATTACACTATCATTTACTCATTCTATCATTTGACTGTAACAAAAAGACATAGTACAATCATTAACTCTGATCAAGCCACCTGTTTAGATTATAGCGCTATAGGTCTGACAAACCCATCCCCCCTCATAAATTCAGGGATGATCGATAACAGTAACAACATTTAATTAACTTGCGAGTTAGTCATCAGTCGACACAAGGTTTGATTGTACAAAGACGCATTGTTACATGTCGGACTCATACTCTATCATTATACAACTGTGAATGTTGTACAAACTATTATTATCAATTATATTCAAAGAACCTATGTATTCTCACCAACTTTTGTTGACCCAAAATATTTTCAAACTTAACATGTTTCAGGTTCTACTTGCTTGAAGATTTGAATTAATGCTTGAAGATGTGTGCATAGTATTATTCATTTTGATGTACGAATTCTTGTAGAACAATTGTATGTAATTTATTTAAATCATTTAATGAAATTTATTATTCACCATGAGCTACTGAACAATCATCAATACGTGACATCCCGATGTTTTCGCCATCGGTTGGGGTGTTACAGATTGGTATCAGAGCCTTGGTTATAGGGAATTAGGTTATTAGAAAAATAATCTAGACTATAACCTTAGGGATTTTAACCAGTACTTGCTACTTTTACTTGCAACCCTACTTGTTTCTATTCTCTATCTCCCTCCTACTTCTTATCCCTACTTCAATCCATACAAGAAGATTGCTCTCCATCACAAGATATACTCTTAGACTAATAGGACAAATCCTCAGGTTTAGCCTGAACCACCTTGAGATCTCGTCGAAGTTCTAGAATTTTAATAACGAACACGTGCAATCTGGAAGGGTGAACGCCTGTATTCTGAGTCTTCTGTCTAGGCTGGCATTGCGTATATATTCCAATCAGACGAGGGACCCGGATGCCTACCTGGGAATTCTCGGGATGAGTGTTCACTTATAGGCTAAAGCATGTCTTCACTATGTTATTAGAATCTAGAAGTTTTGATAAGTCAACGTTTTCGTTTATTCGTTTTAATTAATGAATAAATTATTACACTCACTTTCCTTAAACTAAGCTCTAAAATCTCAAAATTTTACAGCTTAAATCAATCTCATTTCATAACCATCTATGGATTTCACAATCACACTTCACCTTACCATCTTAGACACTTTTTAAATATTCAACACCCTACCCAAATCATATTATTTCATTTCTCCACATGTTACTTATTTTTTTAAAAACTATAACCTCATACCTTAGCACAAACTAAAGATTTCTAAATCCTGTTGTATTTTCATTACCTAGTAACTTTACAAAGTACATATTTTTTGTCAAAAGATGTCCTCGAACTTAAATTCAATTGTTTATTTATTGACGTAACAAACAATTTTCTATATAATGCTTTAAACTATTAAAAATCACTTAATAGAACATTGATCTTCAAAACCTAATGTCATGTTTGAAATCTCCAACTAACGAGAATATTTTAATCAAAAGCCTACTTAGCTTGTACTATTTAACAACTTTTGCTTTATGTATAAAACAAATTTTGAAAATAAGATTTTTTTTTCCATAGGAATAATATCTAGTCTCTAAATTCTCCATCGACACTCACTCATTTTCAACTTGTTCAAATTTTTACAATATTTGGCATATATCACAATCATGTTTTCTTATACACTTGATTATAACCTTTGATCCAAACCCCAAAATTTACACTGCTACATAATCTCCTTACTATAAAATAAACTCTTTATCAACTATCTTCACATTTACTATCTCTCACAACCATGATTCTGCTTCAAGATTTTTCATCATCCTCTCAAGAACTAAATTCATATCCTTCACCTTCTCAAACATGAAATAGTTACCCATGATAACCAAACTATTGAAACTTGGTTGTGTGTTGCATCAAACTTAATCCTTAGTTATACATGAGGATTCGATTATCTACCATTTTTAAACATTTGATACTAGAAATCATGGAATATAAACTATTTGCTATGGACACGCCTAGAGTCATTAACCTTGTCTAGGACAACACTATTACAACCCGCATGCTATGCTTGATACTTGATTGTTTATATGTACATATTATCAATTTGCAATTTATGTGTGAAATAATTGGTACACTTAATCAAACAACTGGTAGAGGATGAAGTACTTGCTCAACAGTTAGTTGAGTACCAAATAACCTACTCAACGATTGGTAGAGGTCATCATGCCTGCTCAACAGTCGGTAGAGGCCCTACAACCTGCTCAACGACTGGTAGAGGCTATCGCACTTGCTCAACAATCGGTAGAGGTTCTTACTCACTGACTGGTAGAAGTCTTTTTCCTACTCAACAGTTGGACTCATTTTTGGATACATTGTAAACGATTCAATCACAAGGTTATTTTGCATTACTTACATGTGTGTTTAGAGTCATAGAAGGACACAAAACCCTAATGTAAGGTAAATTGGTGATTGCGGTCCGGAACGTAATCATGAATTTACAGGTACGTTAAGGTAGTGTGAAATTCTAATAAGGTTTTAGTAGTTCATTTGGTTTTCATATAGCCAATCAATTCATGCATTTCTTATAAGATTCCTAAAACATAAGTTTAGTATTTTGCTAGATTCTTATGCTTCTTGCTACTTCAGACGAACCTAATCCAATCCTTAAAACTCACATCTCAAACCTTTTATCCAAATTATTCGAAACAAATTATTCTATTACCTATAAATTCATGTCGTGCCTTAACCCAAACCACAACTGCCTTAATTTCTACCTAATCAACCTCAAACCTGTGTTTTTAATAACTTCGGGACGAAGTTTCCAAAAGTAGGGGAGACTTTAACATCGCGAATTTCCCCTAAAATTTTTTTGATAAAAAGAATGTATTGTTTTAAACAATATATGTTTTAAATACCTTAAACTAATAATTATTTGTATCTCGACACTTTTGTACGTTTTAAAAATATTTCCAGTCACTTTGGGCTTATATAATCATATTATGAATTTAGAATAATATAGTTTTAGGGAAATAATTGCCAAAAAAAGATTTGTGTGGACCGGGACTCGAACCCGCGTCCACAGCCAACCAACTCACAGTGACAACCAACTGAGCCAACTATCATCTTGTGTAGTATTTCAGAAGAAAATAAACTTAACACATTCCTTAAATTGATTAGTCAAAGTCTTAGTCAAACAGTCAAAGTCTTAGTCAAATAGTCAATTCATCATAAAAACCTTACTTTATGGTGTTGACCAATTTTAATGGCTAATTGAATCCAAAGCTAGTATAAAAACCCACCTATGACCCATTATACTTTGCACCTCTAAATCGATTGTTTCAATCCGATTAAACTTTCCCTCATACCCTTCTTCTATAGTCTATTACTTCTACAATTGAATCTTTGATTATAAGCTCTTGTAATTGGCGAATTGGAAGCTTGATATTCTTTCTTTTTCGACTAGCTACGTTCACAACACTTAGAGGATAATTCACCTTAGCCAATGTGAGTTTACATAGCCCCTTTTTCTGTTTTACATTTTGAGGTGAAACATGTTTAAACATTTTTATACACTATCATTTACTCATTCTTACAATGTTGAAACTTGTGATTCAATTACACTATTTTCAAACTTAACATGTTTCAGGTTCTACTTGCTTGATGATTTGAGTTAATGCTTGAAGATGTGTACATAGTATTATTCATTTTGATGTACAAATTCTTGTAGAACAATTGTATGTAATTTATTTAAATCATTTAATGAAATTTATTATTCACCATGAGCTATTGAACAATCATCAATACGTGACATCCCGATGTTTCCGCCATCGGTTGGGGTGTTACATGCTTCTCCCCCGAAAAAAAAGTGTATAAAAGAGGGGCCATGAAACTCACCTTAGAGTGCGTCCTCACTAAAATAGAAATCCGATACGTGTGTAATAGTCCCTACTAGTGGCGACCTATCAATGTGTTTACATAAGTGTGATGACTACTAACCCAAAGGCTAATCAGTCCCCAAGTTGTCCAGACCGTGACCGTGTATGTTGAAAACATGTTTAAACGGTAAACCGACCAAACCAGACAATACCCGACATCCCATTGGTAACCCGACATCCCACGTGTTAGCCACATACAAGATATCATGCGACTTATGCAATTAAACACTTAGCATGCGCAAACATTCACCCTATCTAGCATAACGCCCAATTAACGCATAAACAAGTCCGAACACGTGTTACCAAGTTATTAGACATGTCACGGGGTTCCTAACATGTTCCTAAGTGTCAACCCGTGTTTCGGGATGTCAAAATGCACCTATGACAGCAGTACACGCGATTAGGAATCAAACATGCAATTAGGAAAAGTCAACTGGTGATTAGGAAGGTCAAAATGGTGATTAGAATTGTAATCACCAGACATACTGGCGATTAGGCTCCCAATCGCCTCTTGTTACACGCGATTGGGGGCCAATCGCCCCTACTATAGGTGATTAGGGTTCCCTAATCGCCCCTGCTGCACTGTGCCGTCTTTTTGCGCGTTTAACCCTCCAAATCAGACCCGAAACATGTGGAAACACCCAATATCAAACCCAAAACATTAATCAAACTATTTTAAGCAAAAACCCCTAATTTATTATCACCCTAGTTGTCCCAAATGCAAGCGTTTTCCCAAAATAGCATAACTAGCATGTAAACATCCCATCAATCATGCAAAACTTACCCTAAATAGCAAATATCCAGATTTCATCACATAACGACGTTGTCCGACATTATCCTACTATTCTAGCATCATCCTAGAGTAAACCCTAACCTCAAACAATCAACAAAACACAACATATCATCATCAATCCTTCATAATCATTCAAACGGGTCAAAACGCCTAGTATCCATAATACACATCTATGGACCTTCAAACTCCCAGGTTAACATCATATCAACTCATTTAGATCAGTTTAAATGATAAAAATCCTATCTTGCATGAATACATCACATATAACAAGCATAGAGGTTTGGGTTTGTTTAGAAACTGATTTTAATGAGTTTTCAAAGACACAAATGTTTAGAAACCAGGTCTAGACCTTTAGGGAGCAAAACAATATCATTACAAAGGTTTGGGATGAAGAACACACCTTGAAATTGTAAGATTATGAGATGTAAAGCTTGGAAATGTTATTTCTTGATCAAAAACGTGTTGCAGAGGTTGAATAAGGTGTGGGGTGGCTTTGGGGTGTATTAGGGTTTCACAAATGATGTTTTAAAACATAAGGGGGGTATTTATAGGCGTTTCTAGTTGTTTAGTACGCGTCAGGCGATTACAGTGCAGTATAGGCGATTAGAATTTGTAATCGCCTCTACATACTAGCGATTAGGCTCTAATCGCTTATACCTATTGGCAATTACGCGTAATCACCTATAATGTCATGCAAATACGCGTAATCACCTATAATGTCATGCAATTACGCGTAATCACTATTTTACCACATATAAACATGTATTCACATACTGGCAAGTCATATAATGATTGTAAGCACATAATGCATGATAACTAACACGTTCCCATCCGTTCACCAATTCCCGGGACTCGAGATTTACGTGTGTGCGTTAAACCCGGCGATTCTACAAATCACCCATCCGTGTTCACATTGTTATGGACCGACTCCCAGTGATCCCGTGGATCATAGTAACGACTCCCGATGATTCCCGGAACCATCATAACGACTCAACTGACCTAGTTAAGTATGTTTGAAAACGTTTTTCGCTAAGGTAGACTTATGTGTTTTATAAAATGTTAACCTAAACGTGCCGGGTGTCACACCTGTAGTCGAAATCTAACTTTGAATGTTTTTTTCTGTTCTGTTAGCAAGCAGAGTATGTGAGGAAGCACCTTGAGTATGTTGAGTATTCAAGGTTAATCTTTTGGAGATTAATAATGCTTCTATACGTACAACACACAACTTCAACCATTCCTGCCAAGAAACAAATATATGTGTTGAAGACTCATGGGTGTATAAAGACATGTTATATTCAAAGTTGATTTTGATGTATTAGCAACATTAGTTTGAGGATTCTGAAAAGTATTAAAAGATATATTCGAATTATTTTATTAGTTGTTTGTAATATGTGTCTACACTCAAGACATGTTTGTAAATAGCCTATGGTATAAATTCAAGTTGTATTCAATGACGGTTGTTTTGTGAACTTCTGTTTAACTTTTCAGAACATTGTATTACACTTATTGTCAAAGCATGTTTGTAAATCATTTATAGTATAAATTGAAGTTATATTCGTTGACAATTGTTTTGTGAAGATCTCTCCAACTTTTGTGAATATTATATTACAGCTACGGTCAAGACATGTTTGTAAATAGTCTTTAGTTTAAATTGAAGTTGTATTCGATCATAGTTGTTTTGTGAAGATCTGTTCAACTTTTCTGGGAAGCGTGTTTACGATTTTGAATTTTTAAGAGGGAAAGTTTTGGTTTTTTAAGAAAAAAGTTTTAAATTAACATTGGGAAGCGTATTTATGAATTTTGAACATTAATTTTGTTCAGTGGCAAATAATACAGTTTTGAGAGCAAATCACACACTCTCTATTTTTATTGTTACGATTCTGAACATTAACAGTGTTGAGTGCCAAATAATATGTTTTTTAAGATGAAATATTTTTATTCTTATTATTATTAATTAATTAATTGATTTATATAAGATATAACATTGCAAACTCTAAGTGAAATTCTATTTGATGACAGATGTTTTAACAACATCTGTTGACAAGTTAACAGTTGTTGTAAAACAGATCTTCCAATTATAATAATAAATAATACATTTAAGCCTAAGTTTTGAATATTCAAGAGGGAACTTTTTACATTATGATATGGAAGCGTATTTACGATTCTGAACATTAACAGTGTTGAGTGCCAAATAATAAGTTTTTTGAGACGAAATATTTTTATTGTTATTATTATTAATTAAATAATTAACAATTGATTTATATAAGATAAAACATTATATCAATTTTTATATTGTTGGTTGTATTGTTCAATAATATTCACGTTGAGAGCTTATTTTATAAAAAACCTTTTTAAAATCGGCTGGTTATTTTCTAAAGATTTTGTATGTAGCCTCATTTCATTTTGATAATTAAATAATTATAATAATTATTCTAAAACTATCTTTAATAAGTAAGCCCTAAGTTTTGAATTTTTAGGAGGGAAAGTTTTAAATCACGTAGGGAAGCGTGTTTAGGAATTTTAACATTAACAGGGTCGAGTTGCAAATAATAAGAGTTGTGATAGCAAATATTGATATTGTTATTATTATTTTGTAATTAATTAATTCATCTACATCTCTAGTGTAAACTCTAATTGAAACTTTATTTGATGACAGCTGTTTTAACAACATTTGTTGGCAAATAATGACACTTTTGAGAACAAATCAAACACTCTGTATTTTTATTGTTACGATTCTGAACATTAACGGTGTTGAGTGCCAAATAATAAGTTTTTTGAGATGAAATATTTTTATTCTTATTATTATTAATTAATTAATTAATTAATTGATTTATATAAGATCTAATATTGTATCAATTTTTATATAGTTGGTTGTATTGTTCAATAATACTCAAGTTGAGAGCTTATTTTATAAAAAACCTTTTTAAAATCGGCTGGTTATTTTCTAAAGATTTTGTATGTAGCATCATTTCATTTTTATAATTAAATAATTATAAAAATTATTTTAAAACTATCTTTAATAAGTAAGCCCTAAGTTTTGAATTTTTGGGAGGGAAAGTTTTAAATCACATAGGGAAGCGTGTTTAGGAATTATAACATTAACAGGGTCGAATTGCAAATAATAAGAGTTGTGTGAGCAAATATTGATATTGCTATTATTATTAATTAATTAATTCAACTACGTGACATATTGCAAACTCTAAGTGAAACTCTATTTGATGACAGCTGTTTTAACAACATTTGTTAGCAAATAATGACAATTTTGAGAGCAAATCACACACTTTTTATTTTTATTGTTACGATTTTGAACATTAACAACGTTGAGTGCCAAATAATAAGTTTTTGAGAAGAAATATTTTTATTCTTATTATTATTAATTAATTAATTAATTGATTTATATAAGATATAGCATTGCAAACTCTAAGTGAAATTCTATTTGATGACAGCTGTTTTAACAACATCTGTTGACAAGTTAACAGTTGTTGTAAAACAGATCTTCCAATTATAATAATAAATAATACATTTAAACCCAAGTTTTGAATATTCAAGAGGGAACTTTTTAAATTATGACTGGGAAGCGTATTTACGATTCTAAACATTAAATGTGTTGAGTGCCAAATAATAAGTTTTTTGAGACGAAATATTTTTATTGTTATTATTATTAATTAAATAATTAATTGATTTATATAAGATAAAACATTGTATCATTATTATATATATAGTTGGTTGTATTGTTCAATAATATTCAAGTTGAGAGCTTATATTTTATAAAAAAACATTTTTAAAATCGGCTGGTTATTTTCTAAAGATTTTGTATTAGCATCATTTCATTGTGATAATTAAATAATTATAAAAATTATTTTAAAACTATCTTTAATAAGTAAGCCCTATTTTTTGAATTTTTAGGAGGGAAAGTTTTAAATCACATAGGAAAGCGTGTTTAGGAATTTTAACATTAACGGGTCGACTTGCAAATAATAAGAGTTGTGATAGCAAATATTGATATTGTTATTATTATTAATTAATTAATTCATCTACGTGACATATTGCAAACTCTAAGTGAAACTCTATTTGCTGACAGCTGTTTTAACAACATTTGTTGGCAAATAATGACAGTTTTGAGAACAAATCACACACTCTCTATTTTTATTATTACGATTCAGAACATTAACGGTGTTGAGTGCCAAATAATAAGTTTTTGAGATGAAATATTTTTATTCTTATTATTAATTAATTAATTAATTGATTTATATAAGATATAACATTGCAAGCTCTAAGTGAAATTCTATTTGATGACAGCTGTTTTAACAACATCTGTTGACAAGTTAATAGTTGTTGAAAAACAGATCTTCCAATTATAATAATAAATAATACATTTAAGCCCAAGTTTTGAATATTCAAGAGGAAACTTTTTAAATTATGATAGGGAAGCGTATTTACGATTCTGAACATTAACTGTGTTGAGTGCCAAATAATAAGTTTTTTGAGATGAAATATTTGTATTGTTATTATTATTAATTAAATAATTAATTGATTTATATAAGATAAAACATGGTATCATTATATATATAGTTGGTTGTATTGTTCAATAATATTCAAGTTGAGAACTTATATTTTAAAAAAACATTTTTCAAATCGGCTGGTTATTTTCTAAAGATTTTGTACATTTCATTTTGATAATTAAATAATTATAAAAATTATTTCAAAACTATCTTTAATAAGTAAGCCTAAGTTTTGAATTTTTAGGAGGGAAAGTTTTAAATCACATAGGGAAGCTTGTTTAGGAATTTTAACATTAACAGGGTCGAGTTGCAAAATAAGAGTTGTGTGAGCAACTCTAATAGAATTGGACATACTAAAGAAAGGTGTTTTGAGATTATTGGTTATCCAAATGGGATTCAAAAGAGGACTGGTAATTGGTCAAACAATAACAATAACTCTAATAGAACTCAGGGTAACTGGAAAAATGGTATGTCCAATACTAGTAACAATGTGTGTAGTAATGTTACTGCTGGCTCACCTTTTATTCTTGAGCAGATCTCTAGGTTAATGAATTTGATAAATGACAAGTCTGGTGGAGATCCTCAAAGCTTCAATGTTGGAGGTGAGTCAGTTGTTGTGAGTGGGTTTTCTAGCATGTATGTTCTTTCTAAATTAGCTAGTAGGGATGGCAATCAAACCCGAACCTGATAGATAAACCCGAAACCCGACACATTTGGGACGGGTTTGGGGTCGGGTAATCAGGTATGGGTCCGGGTATGGGATTAGTTTTTATTTTTTTAGCGGGTTTGGGACGGGTTTGGGATTTGATGGGTATACCCATTGGGTAATCAGGTATACCCAATGGATAAGTTTTAAAAATTAATAGGTTTACCCGAAACCCGCGGGTATACCCGATACCCGATGGGTAATTACCCGACACAAACCCTACGGGTTTTGGGTCGGGTCTGGGATAAGCATACCTAACCGGGTATGGGGGAATTACCTAAACCCGTCCCAAACCCGACCCATTACCATCCCTATTGGCTAGGTTGTTTGAAAATTTTTCTGGTTGTTCCAACTTAGTTAAATTTGCTTTGTTTTATGGTTGGATTATGGATTCTGGTGCCAACCAACATATGGTTGGTAGTGATAAATATATGGTGAATTGTGTTGATGTCTCAAAATATAATTTGGAAGTAAAACATCCTAATGGCACAAATGCTAGAGTTACTAAAATAGGTGATATAGAACTTGCTGATGGGGTTGTTTTAACTGATGTATTTTTCATACCTGATTACTGTGTTAATTTGGTGTCTATACACAAACTTTCTAAGGACAATAAGTTAGATGTCCTGTTTAATGAGCATGAGTTTTTTGTCCAGAATTCCAAGTCAAGGAAAATCCTGTGACTGGTAGATAGCAGGATGGTTTGTATTTTGTTGGGAAAGATGTGAGTTTTAGTAGTGTTTGTTTTAATAGTGTATCTGAACATAGTCTTTGGCATAGTAGGCTAGGACACCCTTCTAGTAAGGTTCTAGCTGTTTTGAAAGATAGTTTGAATGTTGGTGAACCTGATTCTTTGCCTTGTGAGGTATGTTACAAGGCAAAACAAGTCAGGGTTCCTTTCCCTCTTAGTGATCACAAGTCTAAAGGTGTGGGTGATCTTATACATCTTGATGTATGGGGACCCAATAGGATCACTAGCAGGGAAGGCTTTAAGTATTTTCTCACTGTTGTTGATGATTATTTAAGGTCAGTATGGGTTTACTTGTTAAAGTCTAAAATTAAGGTATTTGAAAACCTTGTTAGCTTTTATGAGTTAGTTAAAACTCAGTTTTCTAAAAATATTAAAATGTTTATAAGTGACAATGGAACTGAATTTATCAATAAACAAATGAATGATTTTTGTAATAAAAAGGTATTCTTCATCAGACCTCTTGTGCTTACACTCCACAACAGAATAGTGTTGTGGAGAGAAAGCACAAGCATCTTTTAAATACAGCTAGAGCTCTTTTGTTTCAAAGTAGTGTTCCTTTAAGTTTTTGGTCTGATTGTGTGCTTACTGCAACTTATTTGATTAACTGGATACCTTCGCCGGTTCTAAATGGTAAGAGTCCCTATGAATTAGTTTATGGGTTCCCCCCCGAACTTAGTCACTTAAGAAATTTTGGGTGTTTATGTTTTAAAGCTGTTTTAGATGGTCCTGATAAACTTTGTAGCAGGGCTGATAAAAGTGTTTTGATTGGTTATTCTTTTGTTAAAAAGGGTTACAAACTGTTTGATTTAGAAACAAAAAAGGTTGAGTTTTCTAGGGATGTAAAATTTTATGAAAATATTCATCCCTTCAAAACTGAACATAAACAACTTGTTTTAGAAAAACTTAATCATCTAAATTTTTTTGACTGTTTTGAAAATGAAATTTCTAAAACTGACAAAACAAAACAAAATTTTTCAAACCTTCCCAATGATGAAAGGGAACCTATTAGTTCTCATGATCACTCACCTATAGAACAGTTAGATGACTCACCTAGGGAAACTAGTGATGTAGATCATGGTCTAGATTGTGATCAACAACCTAGTAGTTCTATAGGTAGAGGGAATGACTGTTCAGGGTTAGAAGGATCAAATGATGAGACTAGAACTCCTGAGGGAAGTAGACCTGTAAGGCAGTCCAGTAGAGAGTCTGTGTTGCCTAAAAAGTTTAGTGATTGTGTGATAGAGGGTAAGGAAAATATCCTGTTGAAAAGGTTGTTAATTATTCAAATCTGTCTGTTGAGAATATGTGCTTTGTGTCTAATGTAAATAAAGTCTTAGAACCTGCATCTTATTCTCAGGCCTCAAAAGATCCACATTGGATAGAGGCCATGAATGATGAGATGGAGGCTTTATATAAAACAATACATGTATTGTCACTGCTCTACCTCCTGGTAGAAAGGCAATTGGATGTAAATGGGTCTATAAAGTTAAGTATAAGTCTAATGGTGAAATAGATAGATATAAAGCTAGGTTAGTTGCTAAAGGTTATAATCAAAGAGAAGGCCTAGATTTTGGAGAAACTTTTTCTCCTGTTGTTAAAATGGTTACTGTGAGAAGTGTTATTAGTTTAGCTGTCCAGAATAACTGGACATTGTTTCAACTTGATATCAATAATGCTTTTTTGTATGGTTCTATTACTGAAGATGTTTATATGAATTTGCCAGAAGGATATTCTTCTGGAAATGAGACTAAAGTTTGTAAATTGGTTAAGTCATTATATGGGTTAAAACAAGCTCCAAGAAAATGGAATGAAAAGCTTGTTGTTTTTTAAAAAAAAACATAGGTTTTGTTCAAAGTGTTTGTGATTGTGACATCCGTCACTTTTTCATTATATATATATATATATATATTTTTAATAATAATAATAATGAAAATAATAATAATAAAAATAATGATGATAAGTTACAAGCTTAGTCTAGTCCAACACCACTTAAACCCATAGCCAAACCATAGCCCAAACCCCCTTCAATCTTGGTGGGTTACCTGAGCCCAGGTTCAGCCCAAGATGACAGGCCCATCCACAAGCAGGCCCAAAGCCCATCACCTCACCTCCCACTTCTCCTTATTAGTTAAAAAAAAAAAAAGAGTTTCTGCCGGGACTCGAACCCGGGCAGAAGCTGCACAACACGCCCGCCTTCACCACTTGAGCTACAAGCTCCATCTTGTTCAAACCCAACCTGTTATGTATATGAACCCGCCTTCGCGTCTGTTTCTTCCTTCTTCCTCCCTGATGCGCGCGAGCAGCAGCAACATATTTCCTTTTTTCTTTTGTTTGACCAATTAATTGGTTTAATCACGCCTATAGACCCCGAGTTTTACGCACCCTAATCATCTCTTCTTTCCTAATACATAATCACGCGTGTTATTGCGAGTCAAACACCATTATTATGCTTTCCAAATAAAACACGATGGAACCTTATAAATACTCATTTTTGAATCCAATTAAACCTGCACAGACACGCACACTTATGCGAGTAACAAACCCCCACTCTCAATTCCTCTTAAACCATCGTAATTATCAAGCTTTTCTCGTAGTTTGACTTTTGGGTTGACCTCACATTCATCGTTTAAATCGCATTGTAAGTTACGTTTCTTTGATGGGTTTTGTTCATTGGCCATCAACAAGCAATAACCCTATGATTAATCGGGTTATTGTTTGTTGGATTGGTGTATTGAAAAAGCTAGGGTTCTTCATTTTAGATTGGGGAAGATGATACTATGTGAAGTTCAAATAAAAACATTTCGAAACAAATTAAAAACCAATTAAGCGTGTAGCTCAGTTGGTCAGTCAGACTTGTTTAAAAGGCTTTGGACCTGTTAAGGTCTTGAGTTCGATTCTGCCCCTCAGCATTCTTTTTTTTAATTTACAAAAAGTTGTTCCTTTTATATAATGTATAATTATATAATGTATATTATCCTTTAATTTATGTTTAAAAATACCAAAACCCTTTTATAAATTCTACAAAAAAATTATCTTGTATTAATCTGATGGAAAGGTTCAACTTACAATTTTTAGTTTTTCAAAAATAATTTATTTAATATATATTATTAATTATACAAGTTTATTCATTTATATCTATTAAAATCTATAAAAATATCAAAACGATCTTATTAATTTCCACAAAAATTATCCTAAGTTTTTATAACTTTAAACTTTTCAGAAATAATTTTTAATTCTGAAAAATCATTTATTTTATATTTTTAATCAATTTTTGTTAGTTTTAATCATAAATAATTCATAATAAATTCATTTTACAATATTTTTGTACCAAAATTTTACATAAATTATTTCTATTCATTTGGAACAGAAATACAATTTTTAATTCAAGAATTCTTTGATTTTAATATTTTTAGATATTAAAGTCGTATTTTGACAATTTGAAATAATTAGATTAAATATTCTATTTTCAATAAAATAATTTTATAAAAATTATTTTCATACTTAAAACCTTATGTTGTGATTATATTCAACTTAAAATTTTATAAAAAGACTTTTATTTATTTATTTACTAAATTTCTTATAATTAATAAACAATCAGTTTATTAAACAAATAAAACGTTTATCCCCAATTCGAAGCCCTAGAAATACATGTATCCTAGAGTTATTTCACTTACACATTATCAATTACTCTAGGTTAATCATTTGGGAGTAATCTCAATTCATATTTCGTTGTCCAAGTTCAATTTCAAGTTATTACGTGAACAGTGAGTATTCCTACCCCTTTTTGCTTTTATACATTTTTGGGGTGTTACATGTACACTATTACAATTTCAAATTCAAATTTACATTTTTACAATACAATTCTAGTACTATGTGCATTGCTTACAACGTGCTTTATGCTTAGACAATACATGTGGATTACATTTGTACTTAGTGAAATCATTAACATGGTACAAGCCGACCTTAACATTGGATAGCGCTATTTGGATTGACAACCCGCCTAGGTTGATTCTCCCCCTTTTTCATCGGAGAATCCGTGGCCATTGTTAAGTTATTATCCACTTGTTGGATAAGTACACTACAGTTCATACAGTACATTATACAGTCACAGGGTTGATTTCGCTCATTTGTTTGATGCATGGTTTACATATTTGCACTGTAGCTTGCACTTGAATTGTATAACTTTTTAACCTACTATATATATCAAATCTAGGAATGCTCACCAACATTTCATATGTTGACCAAACCTATTTTTGTACATGTTTCAGGTGCAGTTTGATCTAGTGCTTTAGCAAGAGACTTTTAGTGTTTTATTTCAATTCAGTTATTTCAATATTTACATTTCATTTAGACAATGTAATTTCCATTTTCATGTAAGACAATTTTGATTATTCAATAATATTTACATTTTAGTACCATGAGCTTTTGAACAATCGTCACTACGTGGCACCTCGATGATTCCGCCATCGGTTGGGGTGTTACAGATTGGTATCAGAGCCATGGTTATAGGGAATTAGGTTATTAGAATGCCTTTTAGCCTAGACTATAACCGAATTTCAACTTACAGGTACAACACTTCCTAATTTATCATTCCTCTCATTACCCTTCACTTTCCTTCCTCAATCTTTCCCTTTCTTCTCCGTTTCTCCTCATCTTTCATCATGACGTATAGAGATGGTGTCCTACCGGGAGTGGAAAGTCTACATCATCATGGAACAAGGATAGTACCTTTCATGAAGACACTCTTAGGCATAATGCCTACTCTTACTTTTGTTCCTTCAAAGTTGTTGAACTTTAATGAGTGTGATAAGGACACGTGCAATCTGGAAGGGTGGACGCCTGTACACTGGGTTTTCTGGCATAGGCAAGCATAGCGCATAAATCCATTTACGGACCTGTTATGCTTACCTGGGGATTCCTGGAGTGAGTGTTCACTTATAGGCTAAAGCACGTCTTCTTTGATCACCATTGGGTTCAATTCCTTTGAAAAGTCAACGTTCTTGTTGGGCTTTACAGCTAGACAAGGGCACTCCAAGCATTTTATGCAAGCTTTTTCAATAATACTCTCTCGGTTCATATACAATATTTTGTATTTCATGATTTTCATATATTGCTTACAAGTTCATACTTTCATAACCATCTATGGATTTCACAATCACACTTCACCTTACCCCCTTAGCCACTTTTTAAATATTCAACACCCTACCCAAATCATATTATTTCTTTTCTCCACATGTTATTTATTTAAAAAAAAAAAAAAAAAAAAAACTATAACCTCATACTTTAGCACAAACTAAAGATTTCTAAAACTAGTTGTATTACCTAGTAACTTTACAAAGTACATATTTTTCTCGAACTTAAATTCAATTGATTATTTATTGACGTAACAAACGATTTACTATATAATGTTTTAAACTATTACAAAGCTTACTTAGCTTGTACTATTTAACAACTTCTGCCTTATGTACAAAACCAAATTTTGAAAATATTTATTTTTTTGGAATAATATCTAGTCTCTAGATTCTCCATCAACACTCACCCATTTTCAACTTGTTCAAATTTTTACAATATTTGGCATACACCACAATCATGTTTTCTTATACACTTGATTATAACCTTTGATCCAAACCCCAAAATTTACACTGCTATACTATAAAATAAACTCTTTATCAACTATCTTCACATTCACCATCTCTCACAACCTTGATTCTGCTTCAAGATTTTTCATCATCCTCTCGAGAACTAAATTCATATCCTTCACCTTCTCACACGTGAGCTAGTTACCCATGATAATCAAACTACTAAAAACCTGATACCTGATTCTACAGGATTTTTCCAAACCATCATTGTTTATGAAACTTGATTTGACTATTCACTGGACATTTAATTATTCATGATACTCGTAAACATTTAATTATTCATGATAACACCTACACTTAATGGTTGTAGTACTCACAAACTTGCTTGCATAAACATACTATCAATTTGCAATCTATGTGAATAATTGCTGCACTTAATAGAAGTCATCATGCCTTTTTCAACAGTCGGGAGAGGCCCTACAACCTGCTCCACGACTGGTGGAGGCTATCGAACATACTCAACGATTGGTAGAGGTCCCTATGCCTTTTCAAACAGTCGGGAGAGGCCCTACAACCTACTCCACGGCTGGTGGAGGCTATCGAACCTGCTCAACAATCGGTGGGATCATAGAAGGACATAAAACCCTAATGTAAGGTAAATTGATGATTCCGGTCCGGAACGTAATCATGAATTTACAGGTACATTAGAGTAGTGTGAAATTCTATTAGAGTTTCTGGGAAGATGTCCAGTACGTTTTCAAGGTATCAAAGGTGTGGTGGGTTAGCTGCGGTACACCCTGTATACAAACACTAATGATGCATTGAAAGTGTGACTGGAGGTCGGATCAGGAACAAACTCTGTTTACTTGGTAGTTCATCTAGTTTTTTTTATAGTCAATCAACTCATGCATTTATTTTAGGAGTCCTAAAACTTGAAGTAGTGATTTACTAGATTCTTACTCTCTTTACCCTTTCGAGACGAACCTAATCCAATCCTTGACTCACACCTATCAAACCTTTTACCCAAATCATTCGAAATTTTTCAAACCACAGTTATCCTAACTTTTACCCTAACATCCATAACCCTATGTTACTCTTAACTTCGGGACGAAGTTTCTAAAAGTAGGGGATGCTGTGACATCCGTCACTTTTTCATTATATATATATATATATATATTTTTAATAATAATAATAATGAAAATAATAATAATAAAAATAATGATGATAAGTTACAAGCTTAGTCTAGTCCAACACCACTTAAACCCATAGCCAAACCATAGCCCAAACCCCCTTCAATCTTGGTGGGTTACCTGAGCCCAGGTTCAGCCCAAGATGACAGGCCCATCCACAAGCAGGCCCAAAGCCCATCACCTCACCTCCCACTTCTCCTTATTAGTTAAAAAAAAAAAAAGAGTTTCTGCCGGGACTCGAACCCGGGCAGAAGCTGCACAACACGCCCGCCTTCACCACTTGAGCTACAAGCTCCATCTTGTTCAAACCCAACCTGTTATGTATATGAACCCGCCTTCGCGTCTGTTTCTTCCTTCTTCCTCCCTGATGCGCGCGAGCAGCAGCAACATATTTCCTTTTTTCTTTTGTTTGACCAATTAATTGGTTTAATCACGCCTATAGACCCCGAGTTTTACGCACCCTAATCATCTCTTCTTTCCTAATACATAATCACGCGTGTTATTGCGAGTCAAACACCATTATTATGCTTTCCAAATAAAACACGATGGAACCTTATAAATACTCATTTTTGAATCCAATTAAACCTGCACAGACACGCACACTTATGCGAGTAACAAACCCCCACTCTCAATTCCTCTTAAACCATCGTAATTATCAAGCTTTTCTCGTAGTTTGACTTTTGGGTTGACCTCACATTCATCGTTTAAATCGCATTGTAAGTTACGTTTCTTTGATGGGTTTTGTTCATTGGCCATCAACAAGCAATAACCCTATGATTAATCGGGTTATTGTTTGTTGGATTGGTGTATTGAAAAAGCTAGGGTTCTTCATTTTAGATTGGGGAAGATGATACTATGTGAAGTTCAAATAAAAACATTTCGAAACAAATTAAAAACCAATTAAGCGTGTAGCTCAGTTGGTCAGTCAGACTTGTTTAAAAGGCTTTGGACCTGTTAAGGTCTTGAGTTCGATTCTGCCCCTCAGCATTCTTTTTTTTAATTTACAAAAAGTTGTTCCTTTTATATAATGTATAATTATATAATGTATATTATCCTTTAATTTATGTTTAAAAATACCAAAACCCTTTTATAAATTCTACAAAAAAATTATCTTGTATTAATCTGATGGAAAGGTTCAACTTACAATTTTTAGTTTTTCAAAAATAATTTATTTAATATATATTATTAATTATACAAGTTTATTCATTTATATCTATTAAAATCTATAAAAATATCAAAACGATCTTATTAATTTCCACAAAAATTATCCTAAGTTTTTATAACTTTAAACTTTTCAGAAATAATTTTTAATTCTGAAAAATCATTTATTTTATATTTTTAATCAATTTTTGTTAGTTTTAATCATAAATAATTCATAATAAATTCATTTTACAATATTTTTGTACCAAAATTTTACATAAATTATTTCTATTCATTTGGAACAGAAATACAATTTTTAATTCAAGAATTCTTTGATTTTAATATTTTTAGATATTAAAGTCGTATTTTGACAATTTGAAATAATTAGATTAAATATTCTATTTTCAATAAAATAATTTTATAAAAATTATTTTCATACTTAAAACCTTATGTTGTGATTATATTCAACTTAAAATTTTATAAAAAGACTTTTATTTATTTATTTACTAAATTTCTTATAATTAATAAACAATCAGTTTATTAAACAAATAAAACGTTTATCCCCAATTCGAAGCCCTAGAAATACATGTATCCTAGAGTTATTTCACTTACACATTATCAATTACTCTAGGTTAATCATTTGGGAGTAATCTCAATTCATATTTCGTTGTCCAAGTTCAATTTCAAGTTATTACGTGAACAGTGAGTATTCCTACCCCTTTTTGCTTTTATACATTTTTGGGGTGTTACATGTACACTATTACAATTTCAAATTCAAATTTACATTTTTACAATACAATTCTAGTACTATGTGCATTGCTTACAACGTGCTTTATGCTTAGACAATACATGTGGATTACATTTGTACTTAGTGAAATCATTAACATGGTACAAGCCGACCTTAACATTGGATAGCGCTATTTGGATTGACAACCCGCCTAGGTTGATTCTCCCCCTTTTTCATCGGAGAATCCGTGGCCATTGTTAAGTTATTATCCACTTGTTGGATAAGTACACTACAGTTCATACAGTACATTATACAGTCACAGGGTTGATTTCGCTCATTTGTTTGATGCATGGTTTACATATTTGCACTGTAGCTTGCACTTGAATTGTATAACTTTTTAACCTACTATATATATCAAATCTAGGAATGCTCACCAACATTTCATATGTTGACCAAACCTATTTTTGTACATGTTTCAGGTGCAGTTTGATCTAGTGCTTTAGCAAGAGACTTTTAGTGTTTTATTTCAATTCAGTTATTTCAATATTTACATTTCATTTAGACAATGTAATTTCCATTTTCATGTAAGACAATTTTGATTATTCAATAATATTTACATTTTAGTACCATGAGCTTTTGAACAATCGTCACTACGTGGCACCTCGATGATTCCGCCATCGGTTGGGGTGTTACAGTGATCATTCTATGTTTGTTAAATCTTTGTTAAATCTGTTGGTGAAGTCATTGTAGTCTTACTTGTGTATGTGGATGATATAGTGATCACTGGAAACAGTGAACTAGAGATTAGTAATGTTAAAGCATTATTAAAGGAAAGTTTTCAGATTAGGCATTTAGGAAAATTAAAATACTTTCTTGGTATTGAGGTATTGTATTCTGTATGTGTCAAGGATCAATCTTCAAACAAAGACTATGATCAAACAAGTTCAATTTAGGCGCGGAATCCCTGAATTGATTACGAAATGATAATATATCTAGCAAAACACGCAAATCATCTCAAACATTTTCATTTCATTGATAAACATAATGATTAACACTTTAAAACGTTGTTTACAATGATAGATATCAGTTACAGAGTCAACAAAACCCTAGGGAGACGAAACACTCAGAGAGGGAAACAAAAATGACCAATAGTTAAACTTAGAAAATGATTCAACCTATATATAGACCTGCACATTCGACCATTCGATTGGGCGAATGTGCAGGTTCGACCATTCAATATGGGCGAATCAACACATACATAAACATAAACTTCATTCGACCTCTCTGAGCTTCTCCCTTAGACCGTTTAATCTACATTCGACCATCTTCATTCCACCTTCGACCATTCGTAATCATCAAAACATAATAGAATTTGCAATTCAATAGCACTAGTCGCACTTCGTGTATCTACATATTCTAATGAGGGCATTTGTCTCAATCAAAGAAAGTATTGTCTTGATCTCTTAAGTGAATATGGGTATCTTGGGTATAAACCTGTTAGTGTTCCGATTGAACAAAATTATAACATATCTGTTAAAAATAACAAGGATGAAAGGTTTTTAGAAGACATAATAGGTTATCAGAAACTCATAGGCAAATTGATTTACTTGTCTTTGACCCGTCCTGATATAAGTTATGCTATACAATTTCTGAGTCAGTTTATGCATAAACCAACTCAAAATGTGCAGCAAATAGCTTTGAGATTGCTTAGATACTTAAAGCAATCTCCAGGAAAAGGTCTTTTATTTAAAAAAGGTAAGGACTTAACCTTGTCAGCATATTCAGATGCTGACTGGGCTAAGTGTTTGATCACACAAAAATCTGTGACTGGATTTTGTGTCTTTATTGGTGACTGTCTTGTTTCTTGGAAAAGCAAGAAACAGAGTACAGTTGCTCGTTCCTCAGTTGAAGCTGAGTATAGAGCAATGTGCTCAACTGCCTGTGAACTTATATGGATATCTAACTTGTTAAAAGAGTTAGGTATTGATAGTAAGTTACCTATAAATTTATTTTGTGATAGTAAATCTGTTATTTCTATAGCAGAAAATCCAGTTTTTCATGATAGAACTATACATTTCGAACTTGATTGGCACTTTTTGAGGGAGAAAATTAGTTTTGGGTTTATCAAGGCTGTTAAAGTGAAATCAGATCAGCAAGTTGCTGATATTTTCACTAAAGGATTGTTTAGCAATCAGCATGAAGTTTTGTGTACAAAACTTGGTTTAACTAATATGTTTGGTAATTGAATTAAGAGGGGGTGTTAAAATGATATAGCCCATTTGTTATAATTCAATTACTCTGGTATTGGGCTTAATTATAATCAGAGGCCCATTTGGTTCATTAGCCCGTCTAGTTTCATATTAGCCCATTGACCTTTGGCCTGGGTCGTGTGTGTTTTGGCCTGGTTCGTGAACTGGGTTATTATTGTTATTGTATTATTGTTTTGTGTTTCTTTCACACAGATTGGTGAGGTGGCATTATATTGTCAGCATATTCAGATGCTGACTGGGCTAAGTGTTTGATCACACAAAAATCTGTGACTGGATTTTGTGTCTTTATTGTTGACTGTCTTGTTTCTTGGAAAAGCAAGAAACAGAGTACAGTTGCTCGTTCCTCAGTTGAAGCTGAGTATAGAGCAATGTGCTCAACTGCCTGTGAACTTATATGGATATCTAACTTGTTAAAAGAGTTAGGTATTGATAGTAAGTTACCTATAAATTTATTTTGTGATAGTAAATCTGTTATTTCTATAGCAGAAAATCCAGTTTTTCATGATAGAACTATACATTTCGAACTTGATTGGCACTTTTTGAGGGAGAAAATTAGTTTTGGGTTTATCAAGGCTGTTAAAGTGAAATCAGATCAGCAAGTTGCTGATATTTTCACTAAAGGATTGTTTAGCAATCAGCATGAAGTTTTGTGTACAAAACTTGGTTTAACTAATATGTTTGGTAATTGAATTAAGAGGGGGTGTTAAAATGATATAGCCCATTTGTTATAATTCAATTACTCTGGTATTGGGCTTAATTATAATCAGAGGCCCATTTGGTTCATTAGCCCGTCTAGTTTCATATTAGCCCATTGACCTTTGGCCTGGGTCGTGTGTGTTTTGGCCTGGTTCGTGAACTGGGTTATTATTGTTATTGTATTATTGTTTTGTGTTTCTTTCACACAGATTGGTGAGGTGGCATTATATTGTTCATTGGATTGATTTCATTGTGGCCGTTGGATCAGCAAGTGGGAGCTTCTAGGGCATAATATAAAAGGTAGTGTTGGGCACGAGTTATCAGTTTAATCGTTCACTTTTATTTTTGTTATCTCTCTCTATATTTCAGTCTTCGTCTAGGGTTTGTAAGTCTGTTGTCTCGTCTTATTTCTTTGTATTGTTTCTCATTCAATGATCTGCTGATCTTATCAATCAGCAGATCTAAGTATTGTACCTTGTTTCAAAGATCTCAATGATTTGCTGAGATCATCTTTGGGTATTTGGGGGGAGGGGGTACTGATTTGGTTTGGGTTAATAAGAGCTTTGTCACCGTTTTGCCGCCTACATCTTGTGTTGATCTGTTTGTGAGTTTGTGTTGGCTCCATTATTGTTGTTGTTTTGTATATCAAACCCTAAATTTCTACAAATACAAGCATACGTATTATCTTGATGACGGAACATACCTTGAATACTTAATATTTGTCCAAATTGTTCACATTATGTATGTGTGTATTGTATTATATAACATGACTTTCGAAGGTGAAGCTCTTACGCTTTGTCACTTTGATGAACACGACATTGATGAGGATCTTGAAGAAACTAATGATGATGCACGCCGAGAGTCTAGTACATGGACATTACATAGCCAAGATTCACTTAAGTCGACGAAGACAAAATATTTAATTTTAAGTTGCATATATATATATATATATATATATATATATAGGTTTAGGATCATGTGCAAAACTTATTTTGTGTGAGAAGTGTGAGAACCAATAACATGAAGGCTTATTTTATTATATAGAAGGGTAACATTGTAAATTGCATTGCTAATCTTATTTTAGGAGATAATGTCTAATTTAATTTCGTGATTAATGTAGGAGCATTCTTAGGGATTTTGTTTCACATCCTCACTATTATTTACAGAGTTTTTATTAACATTCCCACATTATCATTCATTCTCTGAATTATTCACGACCAAATCAGCATTCATATTGGTGTGTTTTACTGATGTGAGCACATGGTGTTTTACTGGTATACCATAAGGTTTGAAGGTATAACACACCTTTTGTGTTATTTTTATAAGGAGTTTTACTGATGCAAAAAATATGTTTTTTTTATGCACATTGGTGTTTTATTATAGTCTTGTAGGTTGCTTCATCAACAAGGTGTTTTTACGTTCATACCCGTGTGTTTTATCACCATATTCTCAACTTTGTGTTTTAAACAGTCCCGTGTGTTTTATCATCATCTTCTCCATAATCAAGTGTGTTTTATCTTCATCATACACAATCAGTAACACATTCAAAAACACAACTATACATACATTTAAAATGTGTTTTAAATTCAAAAAACACTAAACACACAAAAATCCTTTTTGAACATAAAACACAACAATATGAATGTTGTTTAAAATAATCCACCATAAAACACATCATTATCACCTCATGTCGTCTTCATCTTCATCCCTAAAAAAACACTCCGATTTTTATGTTTGTGATGGTGGCTGTCGAATGATGGTTCGGTTGATGGTGGTGGCTTGTGGTGGTTGATGGCGGTTGTGTAGGTGGCGCAGGGAGAGAGAGAGAGAGGAGAAAGAGAGAGAAAGAGAGTAATGAGAATTAATGGTGGTTTCTATTTTTTTAATAGGTATTAATTAAATGTGAATTAAATGTAGGGTGTGTTTTACCATTATACCCCTAAGTAGCCTAATTAGTTATTATAACTATAACATTATTTACAATAATGCCACTCATTAAATCTAAACCATTGATTAAGATGATCTAATGGTCCAAAACACTTCTTACCCTTCTCACACAAAACACACTTTGCACAGGATCTCGACCCTATATATATATATATATATATATATATATATATATATATATATATAGTATAAGGTTATATTGGAAACCCTTGTTATAGTGAAAACCTTGGAAACTCTATCAAACTCTAACTTCCCGACTTTTTTTTTTTCTATGAAAAAATTAGGGTATGTAACATACATGATTTTAAGCATTTTGGGCCAAAAAATCGAAAAAGCGCCGAGCCGTTTTTTAAAAAAAAAATAAAAACCGTCTTCGGGTAAAAAATGGGTAACACGTGTTAGTTTGGCTTAACATGTGTTAGTCGAAAATTTATATATTTTTTTAAAAAAAAGTGCTCGGCGCTTTTTTGATTTTTTTTTGGCCAAAATGCTTAAAATCATGTATATTACATGCCCTAATTTTTTCAAAATTAAAAAAAATTTGGAAGTCAGAGTTTCCAGAGTTTTCACTATAAGAGTGGGTTTCCACATTATCCTTACCCTATATATATATATATATATATATATATATATATATATATATAATTTTATCATATATTCAATTGATATAGTTTATTAATTTATTGATATTATTAAGTTTTTTTTTTTTTCAAACATTTGTAATTTTTTTATTGACGAAAAGTATCTAATTAACCTTGTATGTTTTAATTTTATTTTCGTTTAAAAAATTAATAACATCTAACTACATTAAAATAATGTGAAAAAGGTGAGCTAGGGATAAGGGATGAGTATCAAAGGTCTCCCGTGTGCACCCTTGAACCCAAAACCCTATACAAATAAACACTAGAAGTAGAAACCAAATTCTCATTTTCATCAACCTTTATATCAAACAACATTACAAAAATCAAAAGATACACGATATACTAACAACAACAACAAAAACATACAAAATCACCAACAAAATCAAACCTATTATGCGAATACAACCTGCGCACTCGAAGGTGTGAAATTAGAAAACGTTTGGGGTGCTCCAACTACGCGCCAATGAACCGAAAAGCTCTCCATTCCATGTCTCGAAATACAACCAATAGCAACATTAAGGTTCCTTCCAACAACATAAATCTTAGTGTTACTACTATTAACCGAAAAGGGCTTGCATATTTCTTCCGGTAAAGGAGGCCCATCGACACTTTTCCAAGAATCCTTATTCATCTCATAAACCTTGAGTTTAGTCCTCTCATGCTCCGTTACCACAAACAAGCGACCGTAGATTACTACGCTTGAACCCGTCCACCCTTCTCTAAGTCCATCCGCCATGTTTTCCCAATGATCGCTTTTTGGATCATAAACTTGACCTCTCGGAACCGCATAAAACGGCCAAAACCACCCTTCAGTCACAAGAAGCTTTCCATCAAGAACCGCCGCATCATAAGAGGCCATATTCGTGTGCATATTTGCAATCGGGTGCCAAATCCCTTTCGCCGGGTCCATAACCTCCGCAGAATTCAGCTCAAACAGATCCGTGCTGTTTCCACCCGCCACATAAATCTTCCCGTTTATAACCCCACTCGCAAAAAACGACCTTGCTGTTGTCATTTTCTTCATTACAGTCCAACAATTCTTTTGAACATCAAACTTCATCACTAAATTCAAAGGACAATCCGCGTCATAAACCACACCTCCACACACAAAAACAAAAAGAGACCCCTCAAACGGGAACGAAACACACCTAAACCCGTGCGGACAAACCTTATCGACACAAGGCATCTGTGGAATCGTGTGCCACAAGTCATGAACAAGATCAAGAACATGCCACTGAATCTTTCCGGTACATTTATGAAACGCAAACACAAACAACCACGGATTCTGAATCCCCATCTCTTTCCTTCGCGTAAAGAACCCTTGTTTGTTCCCAAACAACTGATACCAGCGCCTGCAGACCGTTCTTGCAGTCACATGGCTCGAGACGGGTAGCCGTAGTAGACAACTTAACGCGATATCATCAGGAAGGCCGGGAATCAGCGGTCCACCTCTAAGACTCAACTCGGCTTCCCCTAATAAGCGCGATTGAATCGCTGATAACTTAAACTTAGGAGATAATGCCATGTGTGAATCCCCTAATTTCTGCACTGGCACTTGCTGTGACGAAACCCGGACTCTTTGCATATTTTTATGCTCAAATTCAACAACTGGTGTGAAATCTAAAACTAAAGTGTAGTTGGAAAGTAGGCTTTTTAACAATCACATCAAATATGAACAAATAAACTAAACTTAAAGTCAGTATTTGCTGCTGCTGCAGGAAAAGCACAACTAGAGATTAATTTCTTTATCTTATCTCCACAAAAAGTGAAAAACAGGACACCTTTTCACATGATACAATCAATAATTAGCGAAATTATGACACACCCAGTTCAGGAAACGGTGTTTTATCATCTGGGTACACTTCTAATTGGAATAAGAATCTATGGTAAACGACAAAGAAAGCTAATACAAACAAACAAAAAAGAACAACACCACATGTACTTACAGATAGAGTGAAGCTGCTGTTGAGGTTAAAGATTGATTAATAATAATAATAATAATAATAATAATAATAATAATAATAATAATAATAATAATGGTGGGAAGTCTGAACAAAATTGGTGTAACAAGAGTATGTGGCAAAGATGACTTGATGTTATAGTTGTGAATGAAAGAATATATGGGCAGTTTTACTGATTATTTCATTGCCGTGTAATCGGACAGGTGAAGGTTGGGTTTTCGCTCATCTGAAAGAGTCAAGAAACTAACGACGGTCAAGTAGTCGACCTTGACTATAGATGTCACTGTGGTTGGCACCATTAAAAGAAAGAAAAAAGTTACGAAAGAAAGGAATAATAAAATAAAATTCCACGCGCAACAAAGGAACATGGAAAGAAGACCCACCCGTGCACGCCATTGCCGAGCCTGGGCTCAACTTATGAATGGTAGGATAGGGCGGGCCAGGTAATTATTATTATTATGACCATAATTTGGGTGTATCAATTTGTGGATGACAAAGTAGCTCAACTTATTTAATTCATTGAAAGTGAAGGGGCTGGAGTCATGAATGCATTCGATATGATCTTTTTAAGCTTTGTTTAATAATTAAGAAGGTTAATTAAATTAAACTAGTAGTATTTTAAGGCGTGCTTTGCGCGCCTCAATCCATCTGACCATCAAGTCATGTTGTGACTTATTATGAAATCATATATATTTATTAATAAATAGGTGTTTATAAAAAAAAGAAAAAAAAAACCATGTTTCAAACCAGACAAATGCATCACAAACCACTACACCACCAAATCATTTTGTTAATTATTATGGAATCATATGTATTTATAAATAATAAGTGTTGGGAAAAAAAAAATTCAATGTTTGAAACGGGTTTCAAACCCAAAACCTCAAAGCACATACATGCACCACAAACCACTCCACCACTACCCCATTTCGTTAATTCACATTTGAGTTAACAATCAGCAATAACAAGAACTCAAGAACTGGAAGGAATTGATTTTATAGTGGTGCTAAAAAGATCCAAGCATGACATTATTCTGGGGCGCGACTCCATGGCAACAAACAACATGTCGCATCACCTCTCCCTGGCGCAATCGGATTCCCCAACCCAAAAGGCGTAGCCATTGTCTGGGCTAACAGGGAATGCGCCATGGAGGAAGAGCCCCATCCACCAAAAGTAATCAAGCCAACAGCTCGC
The DNA here is from genome assembly GCA_028751855.1 of Ambrosia trifida. Taxonomy (NCBI): domain Eukaryota; kingdom Viridiplantae; phylum Streptophyta; class Magnoliopsida; order Asterales; family Asteraceae; genus Ambrosia; species Ambrosia trifida. Next base: position 27,687,116 of record CM054122.1, read on the forward strand.
ACCAAAGTAGAAAAATGGGTCTTAAACCCAAAATTCCCAGAGCAAACCATAACTTTGGGGCCAGCAATTTCAGAAAACATTCTTGACCATCTGAAACAATTGCTCACAAGAAACAACGATGTCTTCACGTGGCAAGCATCAGACATAGTGGGAGTCCCGCGAGACATGGCTTAGCACTAGCTAGTATCGCTTAGTGGAGCCCATTGCGCAAAAGCGCAAAAGCATGTGTGCAGAGAAGACGAAGGCAATGAATGAACAAGTAGACGAGTTGTTGAAGGTGGGGATCATGCGTGAAACAAGATACGAAACCTGGGTGGCAAACACTGTTATGGTCACCAAGAGCACCGACGGGTGGAGAATGTGCGTGGATTATAAAGATCTGAACAAAGATTGTGCAAAAGACTGTTACCCGCTCCCAAAGATCGACCTAAAAGTCGATTCTCTTCCGTCGTGCAGATTCAAATGTTTTCTTAATGCCTATAAAGGATATCATCAAATTCAAATGGCGGTAGAATATGAGGAAAAAACAATGTTCAGAACTGATAAAGGAGTTTTTTGTTACACCAAGATGTCGTTCGGCCTAAAGAATGCATGCGCTACATACTAAAGGCTAATGGACCACACATTTAGCCACCAGATTGGTAAGAATATGGAAGTGTATGTAGATGACCTGGTTATTAATCCAAGTAAGTGTGTATTTGGAATGGAAGAAGGTAAGTTTTTGGGAGTGATAATCTTAAAGAATGGCTTCCACCCATAACCTGAAAAAATCCAAGCTATCGAGCGCATGCCTTCCCCTTCAACTCTAAAAGAAGTGCAAACATTTAATGGACGTTTGGTGGCAATCAACAGATTCTTGTCATATCACGCCAGCAAGTCAATCCTGTTCATAGAAACTTTAAATAATTGCTTGAAGAAAAAATAGTTTAAATGGACGCAAGAGGCAGAGAAGGCGTTCCAAGAAATTAAAAAGTGTTTGCTGGATTTACCAATACTGACGGCCCCGCTCCCAAAAGAACCGCTCACACTGTACCTGTGCGCAACAGAAAAGGCAGTCAACGCAGTGCTAATGGTTGATCGAAAGCTTGTCCAAAATCCTATATACTACATTGCCATGGTCCTAACTGATTCGAAAACTAGGTACTCCATGATGGAAAAACTAGTTCTAGCTTTGGTGCACGCCTCACGCAAGCTGTATAGATACTTTTAAGGCCATCCAATCAACGTGCTAACAGACTACAAGTTAAATAATGTCTTGAGCAAGCTAGAACTATCAGGATGGTTGGCGAAACGGGCCATTGAGTTGGGTGAGCACTCAATCAATTATAAAACTTGTCCAACCTTGAAGGGTCAAATCTTAGCTAACTTCGTTGCGGAGGTACTTAAAGAAAAAAAATGAGGAATGTAAGGTCGAACAAGATGTACAAGTGGTGGATGATGAAAAGGCCGTTTGGTCCTTATACACAGACGATGCATCAAACGCGGAAGGCACAGGTACGGGGTTGCGGATATTGAGCCCAGAAGGAGGCGAGTTCACGTACGCGATCCACCTAGAATTTAAAAGTACAAACATTGAAGCTGAATACGAAGCTTTATTAGAAGGCTTACGAATCACACACAAGTTGGGGACAAAACACGTGGCTGCGCATGTCGACTCCTTGTTAGTGGCATACCAAATAAACGGAACTTGTGAGGCCAAAGACGCGTCCATGATCTTATATCTCCAGCAAGCCAAAAAGTTAATGAAACGCTTTGCCTCATGCACCATCATCCACATCAACAGAAGCCAAAACAAGCCCACGAACACTCTGAGCAAGATGGCATCAACTAGCTTTAGTCATCTCGCAAAGGAGGTCCGCGTGGAAGTCATGAATAAGCCATCTGTCCCACACAAAGAGGTAAATGTCATCCAAATATGAGCAAACAGTTGAATGACACCCATTAAGTCTTATCTCAGCTCAGGCATTTTCCTAGACACACCCGCAGAAGCGAGAATAATACAATACAAAGCTCGAGGGTATGAAATGAACGACAGGGTGTTGTACTGTAACACCCCGACCAGTGGGGCTGGACAAAATAGAGATTGATGCCAAACTTGCACAACAGAAGCAACAATGACTAATATTAATTGTTTGTATAACTTTTAGTTCAGAAATAATACAAATACATTATATAAAATAAACTAATGTCTTATTACACGGACGGATTGCAGTGATCGTCAAAGAAGTTGGTGAGGGGTGATCCATTAGTCAATCCAATCTCTACTCATAAGTAACTCTATATGCTCTAAACCGCAACATTTATGGCCCGAATCTTCTAAAATGATAGTCTCTAATCCGCAACTAGCAAGCATATACCTCGCAATTGCCATCCATCTAGTTGTAGTACCTGAACACGTGCTTAAAAAGAGTTTGGGTCCGCATATATGCCGGTTAGTTCATGTAAGTAGTTAAGTGGACCTGAAATAGTTTAATTATTTCATAAACAAGTTTGGAAGTTCACAGAACTCAACTTATGGTGATGTACAAGCGACACCTCAATCCTAACACCGAATCTATCTACTGCCATTATAGATTCACCTGGCAAAATACATGTCACAATGGCCCTGTAGACCTTAGTGGAGGGTTTCCGGGTTACCTAGTCCCGAGTCCACTGTATGTAGGGGTTTCCTCAAGTAGTACAACCCATATATTAAGTGGCCTAACTACATTAGGTTAATGGGTGTCAGTCCAAATGTCTGGCAGCAAGTATCTTGTAACATCAAACAGTTCTAACACAGAAGCATATGTTCACCCCAAAACAGTAAAACACAAAAAGGGGAAAGTACACGAAACTCACCTTGGTTATGGTATCACGTAGAGTCACATGATCACATTGATATTCCAAGTTGAGTGCCCACCTATCAACCACATGCAAGGTCCTACTAACATTGAAAACATAAGTGCGTGTAACTAACATTGCAGTTACACTTGTGGACACGCTTAGGCTCTTTAGTTGTTACGGTTTGGTTCACTCTAACGTCGGTTGGTAACGCTTCTTTTCTAGTCATACAACATATAGTACTTTATCCAAGCTTCTATTTGTCGAGTTATATTATCTTGTGTCCTATTTGTATCTAATATCCAAGTTATAATTAACGAGAAAATATCTAATATCCATGTGGTAGCGTTTTATAATCCTCCATGCTTTAAGTGCCGAGTTAATATTATATAATCATACATATTGTTATCTAAGGTCCTCAAGGGTCCAATGTCCAAATTATCATGGTTTCCATACTATCTATAATTATTTCTATATCCTTATCGTTATCAATCTTAAGACTATTTAGTTATTTTTATATGTTTAACTCCCTGATGCATAATATATCGTGTTGAGTTCGTTCTTTTTAGTAATGTCCAAATGTCCCAATATCTCAATCATCGCTTAAACATCCTACATAACATTCAAAGTCCCATTAGTCGTCTAATTCATTTATGTGTTCTAAATGGTCTTGTCAGTTTAATACATTAGTCGAGTCCCACACGTGTTAGCCGTATTAAATATTAATATTAGAATGGTTTAGGTTCTCACGATTATACCTCTTGGTTCTCCTCAGTTGTCCGAGACTTCTGTTAACCAGCTTCAATGTAAAGTTGACCATGCCTTGACTGTTGTTGACCCATCTTAGCTTCACTTGAACACCCAACACTAATAACCACCACTGTAACACTTTGTCCCCACAGAACACAAAATCGTTATCATCACTACCTGACATGGTACTAAAGGGACATAGATATTTGGGGTTTTTACCATAGTTATCGGGTCAGGAACCTTCTTGCCCTTCGCCGCCAGTTTTGAACATCATCGAATCCTTAGAGAACCATCACCGCTAACATCCGCCGTCACTACGGTACTCCTCCTTCACAGCAACCGATTACCACTACGACCATCAATCTTATTAGATCCTAATTAGAATTACCATCATCTACAAAGCCCTAACCTGAACCACGATCGAAATCTTGCACCACTGCAACCGCTGTCGTACATCATCATACCGGCCACCACCGTCAGTTGTCCAGATATCTGTCACCTTCCTCCATAGACTGAAATCTCCATCATCCTCCATTCCTCTTGATTAACCTAGTTTAAAGGCACACACATCTATACATGATGACGAGGGCAGCGCTGCCGCCATGGATCTGCCATAGACCACCATGGTTCCCCCCTCTCCCTCTCTGACTCTCTATCTCTCTCTTCCCCAATTATGTCTCTCTCTCTCCTCACCTTTCTCTTTCTTTCTCTTGGTTCTTTCTCTCTCTAACTATCTCTTTCTCCTTTTCTGTAATATATGTGTCGTGTGTGTGTGTGTGTGTTGAGAGCAGGAATAATGGATGGGTGGGTAATGAGTTTATATATTAGGTTTGGGCTAATGGTTTCCCAAAAAACCATTTGAGATCAATGGTTTTTGTTAGGATCTGAGTTTGATTGTTTTGATATATTTAGAATAAGATGAGAAATGAATGATGTAAGTATATATGGAAAGTGCAGCGGAATGATAACTATAATCAAAACAACAGGAATAAATGTTTTCAATGATCAAATGCTTTCATTAATTGAAAGATTACAATCAGTACAAATACTTCCCCTCAGCCTGATCACACAATGATTGTTTGTCTGAGAGAATGTTTGTGTGTGATGTAATAGAACAGTACAAGCACTGTTCTATTTATAGACAAACCTAAACCACTGGTGACCTGTGCTGACGTCACCTAAGATACTGACCTCTAACAGAACACCATAAAACATCTGCCCTATACAAACTACTGTTATATTACAAAACACTATAAAGTAAACTACTACTAAGGGAAAACTCTGATGGTCTTGCAACATCTGTTGGAGTCTAAGTGCTGTTGACTCCAACAGACCTTTAGTCTTCAGTACTTGATCAGCAGTTGTTTCTTCATCAGACCTTTGGTCAGCAGTTGTTCTAGCAGTCCTTTGTATCAGCCGTTGTCACAGCAGTTGTTTGGATGGAACAGTTGTTAGGGTCAGCAGTCTTTTGGGAAGAATATGTTGTAAAGACTGTTTATTTGTGTAACCAACTGTTAGCATATTTTGGCTTTTAATCATCTGTTCTTCTCCAGGTCAGCAGACCCAACAATCTCCCCCTAGAACAGATGATGCCAAAACTAAGCTTTATTATTGATCTTTATTTCTCATCAGACTTTCTCTGATTTGTCCTTTGAATTGAAGTTCAAAGTCCAAGGCAAATAGGTCTTATACATCTCTTTCAAGCTCAAGGTTCAGCAGTGTTTGGAGATCATCTGCACACAGGCTATATGCATCATCCATGCTTAGCTTTTAAACTTTTCCATCTGACCTGAGTAGAGTCAATTCATGGTTGTCTTTATTGACTTTTCATTTTAGAATTTTTGAGTCAGTGGATTTGCTGAGATGCACTTTTATTTTAGATGAGTTTGGTGATGGAGGTCTCCCAATGATTTCTCTAAGCTTGTCAGTAGTGGGATCTGAGAAAAAGTGCACTTGATTGAAGAGGCCCTCTTTTATGTAAGTATCAACAAACTTCTTCTGATCTTCTTCAGACATTTCTTTCTGTTTCTTGAACTGTCTTCTAGCAGCAGCTGATAGATCAGAAGTGTCCAGTAAGCTGTCTAGAGTAAAAGCCTGTTGAGGTCTCTTCATCAGTGGTTCATCACTGTAGACAGGTTTTCTGGGTAGGCTGGGATCTTTCTTCCTGTTTTCTTCTAATCTCTTGTATGTTTCAACCAGCCTCAGCTCAGACCATCTTGCAACTGACCTCATTTCCCCATAATCAGCAGCCACAATTTCTTGTTTCATCCTTTTAAACTTCAGGGCTCTGGCTGGATCTCTGCCTTTACCAAAATCAGGGGCAGAGACTTTGGCTTGGGGATTCTTGGCCATCTCTTCTATTCTTAAGAGTTCTTCTCTAAGTGCATGAGTGGTCCAGCCTGCAAACTGTTTCTTGTTTGCTTTGTAAGGCATGGTTGCCAAGATCTGTTCAAGAAGGGATTCCCTAACCTCCCTTTCCATGTCACTACTGAGAGGCATGGCAGACATGGAATTGCTCAGGGTCTTAGCAAAATCTTCAATCCTTCTCAATTTGCTAAGTTCTGCTGAATGGATGCCCTGAGTAGTCCTGTCATCCTTCCCTTTGCATTTCTCTTTTATGATGGCATCTGCCTGTTCAGCCTTGTATTTAAGATATGTATCAATGTTTAGGGGAACAGGGAAATGTGGAAGAGAAGGGAAAGATCTATCAGATGATTGTTCAGTATTATAGAAGGATTGCATTTCCCCCTTGAGTAGATCAAGTTCAAAGGGATACTGAACAGCCAATGGTGTAATAGTTGGTGGTGGTCTATGAGATTTGAATTGTGAAGTGTGTGGTGAAAATGATGAGAGTGGAATGGCTGATATAGGTGTGGATTGTGTGGTTGAGGTGGTATGTGGTGATGTGTGAATGTTTTCATCCTGTACAACAAAGGTTGATTTCCTCTTCCTTTTGTACAAGATTTTTGGTGATGGTGGTGTGGAAGCAGTGGTTGTGTTAACATCTGTTGGCTCCTTAGTAGGACCAGCAGATGTTTGGGATTTGGGTGGTGAAGTGATTGTAGGTTCAGATGTAGGTTTGGTGGTTGTAAGTTCAGATGTGTTTGTAGGTTCAGGTGTTGTGGTTTTATCAGTGGTTTGGGTGGCAGCAGTGGTTTTATCAACAGAGGTTTTAACAGCAGTGGTTTTCAGTTTAGATGGTGGTTGTCTGACATGTTTAGCAAGCATCTTCTTCCTTTTTGAGGATCCCACATCTTCAAATTCCTGCTGTTGTTCCTTTTTCAGTTTTACCAACAACTCTGCTTTGGCTTCCAAGGTGTCAGCCCTCTTTTGTTTGTCTTCAGCAGCTTTTTCAGCTTCTTCATTTGCAGAGTTGTCCACTGCTTTATCTTTGTTGGTTTGTTGTTGTTGTTGTTGTTGTTGTTGTTGTGGTGTTGTTTGAGTTTGTTGTTGTGGTGCTATTTGAGTAGACCCTGGTTTGTTGGCAGACTTTGATTTCCCTTTTTGTGAAGGTGGACAACCAAAGGGATCTAGCTTTGGCAACCTATCTCTGCCACTCTCCCCCTTTTTGGCATCATCAGCTGTGAATGCATCATTATCTTCATCCCTGAGAATGGTGGTAGGGGCAGAGCCAGTGGTCTTCAGCAAATGGTCTTTGATGGCCTGAATGTCTGCATGGGTATCTTTGTACCTTGCATCTTCCATGTTTCTGATTTCAGCCATGTAGGTTTCATGATTCTGATCTGCTAGTTTTTTGTGAGCTATGATGATGGGAGAAACAGATTTCCATAGCTCACTAGCAATATCAGCTGTGGAGGGTTGACTGTTGGAGAGAGTTGCCAAGGATTCCAATATTAACTTGACATCAGATTTGATGTCAGCTACAGAGGTTTCAATGGTTTGGACTCTGGCCGTCAATTCTTGGTATTTTAACCCATCACCTAAGTTAATAGGATCATCTGAATTCCTACAGTGGTAGTTTTAACTGATTCAATCCTAGGAGGTGAATCCAAAGGATGAGAACCAGATGCCCCTTTTTCTTGGTTCTGGGGACTTCCAACTGATTTTGGGGACACTATAGTGGCCTCATCAGTTGTTGCCTTCAAGGGAGTCTTAGTTATGTAACCACTGTCCTGGTGTGAGACAATAGTCTCTACATCAGTAGTGGCTGCTCCACTTGAAAACTCACCTAGAGTTGCATTGAACTCTAGGAGTGTAACCTCCTCATCTGTTTGTGGGATGGCTGATTGAATTTCCTCAGTCCCAGTCACTTGTTGAGGTATGCTCTCATTAACAGGTGATAGAGAGGAACTGGGATTTTCCTGAGTTTTGTCAATAGCCTCAAACAGAGGTTGCATGGTCTGTTGAACATGTGATGGTGAAGGTGGAGGAGTAAAAAGAGAATTAGCCCTGGGAGGGGGGCTTGTGAACATCTGGTCAAGTGACTCAAATGTATCATGATGTGGTTCCCCTTGGCTTACAACATGATCCTTTTGTGAGGATGCATGAGGAGTTTGGTTAGGCTGAGATATTTCCAACTGTTGTGAGGAAGTAACAACAGTGGTTTCTAGTTGCTTTTGTGTTACAACAAAGTTATCTTATGGTATCTCATCTTCCAGAAGTCTCTTTTGTGGTGAAGTGGTGGTTTTTGTGGATGGACGTTTTCTTTTGGAAATGGCTGGTGTGGGTTTCACAGCACTGGATGTAGTGCCATGATCACCAGGAGCAGTGGGCTCAATAACAGAGGTTTGGACAACAGTTGTTGTCTTAGTCCTCTTTGTTTGTGTTTTTGAAACCTTTGACACTTTTGATACTTTTTCTTGGGTGTTTGCACCCAACATTCTTGTGAAAGTTTCATCAGTTAGACTCTTCATTTGCATAGACTCACCCTTTTTGAAAACTTTTTCTGGTAAAACCTTTTGAAGGATTACACTTAAGATTCTTGGGTAAATTAGAAAAGCATTATTTGACCCAGACTTTATGGCTTTCACATTTGACACTAAGTCCATAAACAGTCCCTGGGATAGATTGAAGTCAGAATCTGACAACATAGCATAACCCAATTGCTGAATCCTCAATGGGATTTCATTAAAGGATGTGGACTTAGCGGAGACACAGAGAAGAAGGGTATGGAAGAAAAATTTCATGACCGGTGGGAAAAACTTTTTGAAAAGTGTTGACCCAGTCATCTGAGCATCATACCCCCTTTCCTGAAACTCTGTGTGAAGCTCTGTTTTAGGGAAAGAGTCTTTACCTGACAGGTCATTAAGTGAGAAGGTTGTGGATATCAGTTGACGGGTAATGACGATACTTGTTTCACCTATTTTTGAGATAATGGAAGTAGGCTTTTCGTCTTGAAGCAAGAACTCAACATTCGACTAGAATTCTTGGAGAGTATCAAGATAGATAGGGGCGTCAGCGGTTAGGATTGTCAGGTATTTGGATTTTAGGATGATGTCGATGGTGGAATGGAATGGAGTATTTTCATCTGTTTTTACCAGATATGGAAGATAATTGTGGGTGGCTTTAGCTTGAAGATCCATTGTAATGGATTCCGAAGGTGAGAGTGAGTGAAATTTGATTAAGGGTTTGAGAACGAAGAAGGCGGTTTCAGTATTTTGAATACAATGAGACAGTGTAACGACTGTTGTGATAAAACAGGGTTTTTATAGGCTCTGGTGAAACCGCTGATGTGGCCAAAACTCTGCTTGTAAGAGCAGACGTGGCAAACATCTGATGGTTAAAACATCTGGTGGTGGACAGCTGTTTTGACAAACAGCTGATGCAAACAGCTGATGCAAACAACTATTGTTTTTTTTTTTTCAGTATTATAGATATATGTAAATATATATATATATATATATATATATATATATATATATAGATATGGATAATAAAATAGTTGTTTTATCTGAACAGAGGTTTGAGACAGATTTTCAATAGTGGATAAAATGAATGAAACAGTGGTATTTTTATGTGATCAGAGGTTTGAAACATATTTTTCAACCAAAAAGCTATTTTAAGGATGAATTTTGATTTTCTGAAACATTTTAATGCTTTTATTTAAAACATTTGTGTTATTTAATGTAACACCCCAACCGATGGCGGAAACATCGGGATGTCACGTATTGATGATTGTTCAGTAGCTCATGGTGAATAATAAATTCCATTAAATGATTTAAATGAATTACATATAATTGTTCTAGAATTTGTACATCAAATTGAATAAAACTATACACATATCTTCAAGCATCAATTCAAATCTTCAAGCAAATAGAACCTGAAACATGTTAAGTTGAAAATGTTTTGGGTCAACAAAAGTTGGTGAGAATTACATAGGTTTTTGATAATTGAATAAAAATGTTGTGCAATTCATGTGTCATGTCAATCTAGTCCATATGTGAGAACATACTAGAAATAAATCGAGTGCATAACCAACCCTGGTGACTGTTATAATATGATACATCCCATACGCTCATGGTTCACTTGAATATGTTATACGATAACAAACACCCACGCTACCTTTATAGGAGGCACGTATCCGGGTGGGATTGTCAGTCCAATAGATCTATCAATGTATACCGTCGGCTTGTACGGAGTTAATGATTATGCTAGAATGGTGCTTACTCTAATCATGCTCAAGACATAATGCAACATAGAAAACACATAGACACATTGATGATTGAATTGCATAAATGATGTTGTAACATGTTTCACCCCAAAAATGGTGATAAATAGAAAAAGGGGCTATGTAAAACTCACCTTGGTAAAATGTTATATCTGTTGAGAAATTTGGATAATTGTGTTGCCCAAATGTATCAAGTATCACCCTATAATGAGGTAATAAATATATCTAAGTCTATCAAATCTACAAATGTATAAGTTTCTAGGGCTTCGAATTGGGGATAATTGCTCGTTTGATTATTATTAAAAATATTCGACAATTGAGAGAAATTTAGTAAATAAATAACCAAAAATCTTTTTATAAGTTTTAAATCTAAGATAGTCACAAGAATGTGTTTAAAGTATAAAAATAATTTTTACAAAATTATTTTCCTTAAAATAGATTATTAAATCTATTTATTACAAATTGTCAAACTTTAATTTTAATATCTTAAAATACTAAAATTAAAGAATTATCAGTTTAAAAGTTATATTTCTGTTCTAAATATTCAGAAATAATTTGTATAAAATTTTGGTGCAAAAATATTAAAAATTGGATTTATTATGATTTAATTATGATTAAAACTAATAAAAATTGATTAAAAATATTAAATAGATGATTTTCCAGAAATAAAAATTATTTCAGAAAAGGTTATCATTATATAAACTCAGAATAATTTTTGTGGAAATTAATAAGGTTGTTTTGATATTTTTATAGATTTTTATAAATAAAATGGAATAAACTTCATTTATTTATTATATATATTAAATAAATTTATTTTTGAAAACTAAAAATTGTAGGTGAAGCATTTATATCAGATTAACTAAAAGTAATTTTTTTAGAATTTATAAAAGGATTTTGATAATTAAGAACGAATTTATAAAATTAAATGTATTATATATGTAAGTATTTGATTTGTAAAAAAATAAAGGACAAAAGGACGCCACCCGCGGGACTCGAACCCGGGTGGCTCGTGTATAGGGCACCAGACACAACCATCTGGTCCAAGCCAGTGGTTGTGTTTAGATGTTGTTGGTTTAAAATAAATATAAACAGCCTGAATGTGTTCTTCCCCAAAATTTTGAATACGTGCCCTAGATTTTACAATCGATCGAATTACACAACATTAACCCAATTAATCATGGGGTTAATGTTGTGCAGGTTCCGATTAACAAAACACACCATAATAATCACACTTACAGTTTCAAATTCGTGATTCTTGCTTTGGTCAAAAGAAAAGTCAAACTCGCTCAAGAAGCTTTAGAAAGACTGATTTAAACAGAAATTGGAGACGTAGAAAGAATAATCGGCGAGTTAAGAGTGAATTGAGAGGTTTAATTTATAGTGTGCAGGCCTAGGTGATCGAATTGGTATGTGTTGACTAAGAATTGAATGTGGGACGCGTTTAATCTTAAATCAGGCAACAATTGAATGGTATTAGCTGTGTGTCCGAGTCAGAATTGACCGATAATCAAGTAACCTCCCTAAACTGGATTGATTACGCGTCAATTATGTTGATTGATTGGGTCAAGTCTGCTGTCTCGCGTCTGTACTAGGAAGAAGGAGAAGAAACTGAGTTGAGTGATGTTATATACTATTTAAGTTGGATTTAAACCAACAAGGAAGTGTGGAGCAGGTGGTTGTTTCGTGTTGTGGGGGTCTTGCTGGCCGGCTGAGGGCTCGGGTTCGAGTCCCGGCCCCAGCGTTTCTTTTTATTTTTTACAAAGAGGACATTAGGGCCTTGGGGTTTGGGCTCTGATGTTACTTGGGCTTGAGTTCGTGGGCTCAGAGTGGTTTTAAAGGTTTGGGCATGTTGGGTTGGGTTTAGTCATAATAACATTTAAACAATATTATTATTATTATTAATAATCTTTATATATATATATATATATATATATATATATATATATAAGTTGTGTGGTCGGAAAATTAAACTTAGACACATTGTGAATGATAGAAGAAAATAATATACGTATTAAAATTTGAAAATTTTTGCGATGTTACAGTCTCCCCTACTTTTAGGAACTTCGTCCCGAAGTTAAGAGAAACACTAGGTTTACAATTGGTCAACCACCAGAAACCTTGATAAAATTTCACACTACCTTAACGTACCTGTAAATTCATGATTACGTTCCGGACCGTAATTACCAATTTACCTTACATTAGGGTTTTGCGCCCTTTTATGACTCTATTGATTGTTGAGCAGGTCTGATAGTCTCCACCAGTCGTTGAGCAGGTGGTAGGGCCTCTCCCGACTGTTGGAAAGACATGATGACCTCTACCAATCGTTAAGTAGGTTGTTTGGTAGTCAACTAATTGTCGTACAAGTAAGCAAGTATGATCATAGCAATTAGTTCACATTCAAACAAGCATGCACACAGATGTTATAATAATACTCAAATTTTATTACTTGAAAATAAAATGTCAATACATGGAATTAAAGAGAAAAATAGACATCATTCAGATGGTAGAGTTTGCTGTTAAGTAGCTGGAGGGTCTCAAGTGGGTTAATTGGAGCATCAAGAGCGTTTGTAGCAGGAATTCGGGAAACATCCGCAAGATGTCCATACCTTTGACAATTGGTACACTGACGGCAGGGCACTTGGGTTGGATGGTGATACTGGCAGGTGTCACACTTTGGTAGCTTCCCGCGGTATTGTTTCTTGTTGGGTGGGGTAGTGGTGTCTTTTGCAAAATTCCTGGCCTTGCGCTTTCCGTTGGTTGAGGCCTCAGTTTTGATTTTAACAGCAGGTTGGGGAGTATCTTTTGCAACAGTTTTCTTCTCCCCTTTCCGGGCCAGGGTTCCTGCCTTTACATGGTTATCTGTTAAGGTGGCAGCTAACCGCTTTGCTTCCTCCAAAGTAGCCGGGTTGGTGGGTTGATTAGGGTTTGGGGTCTCGCGACATGTGTTGACCAGATGGCCATACCTACCACAATTGGTGCACAAGCGACACGCTGATACAGTGGGATGATGTCGATTGCATGTGTTACACAATGGATAGTTTCTTGTATAATCCCTGGTCTTACGTTTCTGATTCTTGGTAGTTACCGCGGCCACGATACTTGTTTTCTTGCCTTTCCGAACTAAGGTCCTGTTCCTTTCGTGATTTCCAACGCCATTTCCATTGCCATTCCCATCCATTTGGATGTCTTGAGTCAACAAGTTAGAAACCAGAGTTGTGATTTGTTGCACCAATTGTTGGGAAATAATCGCAGCTAGTTGGGCATCACCTCCATTGTTGTGGTTAGTGTTGTGGTCGGGGTTGTGGTTGCTGTTCCCTTCCTTATGATTGTCACCACTGTTAATGCGAGTGTTGTGACGTGGAGACATGATCTGTAGGAGACACAATGAAATGAATGAGGTTATATAAGGAATGTAATCATTTATTCATTAATTAAAACGAATAAACGAAAAACGTTGACTTATCAAAGATTCTAGATTCTAATAACATATGAAGCCATGCTTTAGCCTATAAGTGAACACTCATCCCGAGAATTCCCAGGTAGGCATCCGGGTCCCTCGTCTGATTGGGATATATGCGCAATGCCAGCCTAGACAGAAGACTCAGAATACAGGCGTTCACCCTTCCAGATTGCACGTGTTCGTTATTAAAATCTAGAACTTCGACGAGATCTCAAGGTGGTTCAGGTTAAACTTGAGGACTTTGTCCTATTAGTCTGAGAGTAGATCTAGTGATGGAGAGCAACCTTCTTGTAGGGATGAAAGTAGAGATAAGAAGTAGGAGATAGAGAATAGCAAGCAAAAGAAGCAAGTACTGGTTAAATCCTATGGTTATAGACTAGATTATTTTTCTAATAACCTAATTCTCAATAACCATGGCTCTGATACCAATCTGCAACACCCCAACCGATGGCGGAAACATCGGGATGTCACGTATTGATGATTGTTCAGTAGCTCATGGTGAATAATAAATTCCATTAAATGATTTAAATGAATTACATATAATTGTTCTAGAATTTGTACATCAAATTGAATAAAACTATACACATATCTTCAAGCATCAATTCAAATCTTCAAGCAAATAGAACCTGAAACATGTTAAGTTGAAAATGTTTTGGGTCAACAAAAGTTGGTGAGAATTACATAGGTTTTTGATAATTGAATAAAAATGTTGTGCAATTCATGTGTCATGTCAATCTAGTCCATATGTGAGAACATACTAGAAATAAATCGAGTGCATAACCAACCCTGGTGACTGTTATAATATGATACATCCCATACGCTCATGGTTCACTTGAATATGTTATACGATAACAAACACCCACGCTACCTTTGTAAGAGGCACGTATCCGGGTGGGATTGTCAGTCCAATAGATCTATCAATGTATACCGTCGGCTTGTACGGAGTTAATGATTATGCTAGAATGGTGCTTACTCTAATCATGCTCAAGACATAATGCAACATAGAAAACACATAGACACATTGATGATTGAATTGCATAAATGATGTTGTAACATGTTTCACCCCAAAAATGGTGATAAATAGAAAAAGGGGCTATGTAAAACTCACCTTGGTAAAATGTTATATCTGTTGAGAAATTTGGATAATTGTGTTGCCCAAATGTATCAAGTATCACCCTGTAATGAGGTAATAAATATATCTAAGTCTATCAAATCTACAAATGTATAAGTTTCTAGGGCTTCGAATTGGGGATAATTGCTCGTTTGATTATTATTAAAAATATTCGACAATTGAGAGAAATTTAGTAAATAAATAACCAAAAATCTTTTTATAAGTTTTAAATCTAAGATAGTCACAAGAATGTGTTTAAAGTATAAAAATAATTTTTACAAAATTATTTTCCTTAAAATAGATTATTAAATCTATTTATTACAAATTGTCAAACATTAATTTTAATATCTTAAAATACTAAAATTAAAGAATTATCAGTTTAAAAGTTATATTTCTGTTCTAAATATTCAGAAATAATTTGTATAAAATTTTGGTGCAAAAATATTAAAAATTGGATTTATTATGATTAAAACTAATAAAAATTGATTAAAAATATTAAATAGATGATTTTCCAGAAATAAAAATTATTTCAGAAAAGGTTATCATTATATAAACTCAGAATAATTTTTGTGGAAATTAATAAGGTTGTTTTGATATTTTTATAGATTTTTATAAATAAAATGGAATAAACTTCATTTATTTATTATATATATTAAATAAATTTATTTTTGAAAACTAAAAATTGTAGGTGAAGCATTTATATCAGATTAACTAAAAGTAATTTTTTTAGAATTTATAAAAGGATTTTGATAATTAAGAACGAATTTATAAAATTAAATGTATTATATATGTAAGTATTTGATTTGTAAAAAAATAAAGGACAAAAGGACGCCACCCGCGGGACTCGAACCCGGGTGGCTCGTGTATAGGGCACCAGACACAACCATCTGGTCCAAGCCAGTGGTTGTGTTTGGATGTTGTTGGTTTAAAATAAATATAAACAGCCTGAATGTGTTCTTCCCCAAAATTTTGAATACGTGCCCTAGATTTTACAATCGATCGAATTACACAACATTAACCCAATTAATCATGGGGTTAACGTTGTGCAGGTTCCGATTAACAAAACACACCATAATAATCACACTTACAGTTTCAAATTCGTGATTCTTGCTTTGGTCAAAAGAAAAGTCAAACTCGCTCAAGAAGCTTTAGAAAGACTGATTTAAACAGAAATTGGAGACGTAGAAAGAATAATCGGTGAGTTAAGAGTGAATTGAGAGGTTTAATTTATAGTGTGCAGGCCTAGGTGATCGAATTGGTATGTGTTGACTAAGAATTGAATGTGGGACGCGTTTAATCTTAAATCAGGCAACAATTGAATGGTATTAGCTGTGTGTCCGAGTCAGAATTGACCGATAATCAAGTAACCTCCCTAAACTGGATTGATTACGCGTCAATTATGTTGATTGATTGGGTCAAGTCTGCTGTCTCGCGTCTGTACTAGGAAGAAGGAGAAGAAACTGAGTTGAGTGATGTTATATACTATTTAAGTTGGGTTTAAACCAACAAGGAAGTGTGGAGCAGGTGGTTGTTTCGTGTTGTGGGGGTCTTGCTGGCCGGCTGAGGACTCGGGTTCGAGTCCCGGCCCCAGCGTTTCTTTTTATTTTTTACAAAGAGGACATTAGGGCCTTGGGGTTTGGGCTCTGATGTTACTTGGGCTTGAGTTCGTGGGCTCAGAGTGGTTTTAAAGGTTTGGGCATGTTGGGTTGGGTTTAGTCATAATAACATTTAAACAATATTATTATTATTATTATTATTAATCTTTATATATATATATATATATATATATATATAAGTTGTGTGGTCGGAAAATTAAACTTAGACACATTGTGAATGATAGAAGAAAATAATATACGTATTAAAATTTGAAAATTTTTGCGATGTTACATTTAATCCATGTTTAGCATACCAATTCTAGAAATCAGATTTGTAAAGGTAGATGTGTCTAAAGCTTTTGTCAACACATCTGCCAGCTGATCCTCTGTTGGAACATGGTGCAGAGAAATCAAACCTTTTTCATAGCTATCCCTGACAAAATGATGTCTGATGTCAATGTGTTTGGTAGTGGAGTGAGAGACTGGATTTTTGATGATATTTTCAGCAGCTTGACTATCCAACATGAGTGGAGTCTGTAATGCAGTTATCCCAAAATCCAGCAATTGATTTTGAAGCCACATGAGTTGGGCTGTACAGCTTGCAGCAGCAATGTACTCAGCCTCAGCTGTTGAGGTGGAAACAACTGCCTGCTTTTTGCTTTGCAAAGAGACTAAGGCATTCCCTAGAAATTGGCACCCTCCTGATGTGGATTTTCTTGTGGTGTGACAGCCAGCAAAATCACTATCTTAATAACCTGAAAGCTCAATGTTTCCATTAGCAGGGTACCAGATACCAAGTGTGGGAGCACCTTTTAGGTATCTAAATATCCTTTTCACAGCAATAAGGTTTGACTTTCTAGGTGAAGCCTGGGATCTTGCACAGACACAAGTGGCAAACATAATGTCTGGCCTAGATGCAGTTAAGTACAATAAAGACCCAATCATGCATCTATAATGTGTTTGATCAACCAGTTCATCCTTGTCATCAATAGTGAGTAGCTTGACTGTACTCATGGGTGTACTACATGGCTTACAATCATTCATCTCAAATCTTGTTAGCAAATTCTTTACATATTTATTTTGATGGATGAATGTGCCATTTTGCAGTTGTTTCACTTGGAGACCAAGGAAACACTGAAGTTCACCCATGGCACTCATTTCAAACTCTGCTGTCATGAGTTTCTTGAACTCTTCACACATTTTGTTACATGTGGATCCAAAGATGATGTCATCCACATATATTTGAACAATCATTAAGTCTTTCCCTCTCCATTTCAGAAATAAGGTTTTATCAATTTTACCTCTTGTTAAGCCAATGGATAAGAGAAAAGTGGAAAGAGTTTCATACCAGGCCCTTGGTGCTTGTTTGAGTCCATACAGAGCTTTATTTAGCTTGTAGACATGATCAGGATGGAATGTGTCTTCAAAACCAGGTGGTTGACATACATAGACCTCCTCCTGAATTTTGCCATATAGGAAAGCACATTTGATGTCCATCTGATACACCTTGATGTTGTGGTTGACAGCAAAGGCTAGAAATAGTCTGATGGCTTCTAACCTTGCTACAGGAGCAAAGGTGTCATCATAGTCTATTCCTTCTTCTTGTCTGAAGCCTTGAACCACGAGCCTGGCTTTATTCTTGACAACAATACCCCTTTCATCAGTTTTGTTTTTGAAGACCCACTTTGTGCCTATTGGACAAACATCCTTAGGCAGTGGTACAAGTTCCCATACTTGTTGTCTTTTGAACTGAAGGAGCTCTTCTTGCATAGCTTCTACCCAACTGTTGTCTTTTAGTGCCTCTTGGTACTTGACAGGTTGTGTGAGAGATAGGAACCCTGCAAAAAGACAGATATTGGAGGATTGACTTCTTGTTAGCACACCCTCTTTGATGTTGCCAATGATCTGGTCTGGTGGATGAGCTTTCAGGTAAATTAAATCTCCCTGATATGGTATGATGGCGTTTTGAGGTGAAGGCCAGAGGTTTGGTGACTCTGTTGTTGTAACATCGGTTTGCACTTCTGTAGTGCCATCAGATGTTTGAAATGGAAGTGGGGGAATGGGTCCAAGTGGTGTATAACTGGACTGACTTTTGTCAACAGATGTTTGACTTTTGTCAACAGATGATTGTACAGTGGTTGAAGGAGGTGAAGCAGTGGTTTGAGGATAAGACTGGCCAACAGTGGTTGACTCGGCTGTGACAGAGTTTTGACAGTTGTTTTGAACAGCTGCTTCCCCTGTTGCAGAAGAGATTTTATAGTGACTGGGGATCACAACATCTGTTCTGTAATCTTGTTGTGGAGACTGTGGAAGACCTGCATTGTTAGTTTTAACAGTGATATCTTCAAATTTGAATTTATCTAAATCAAACAGTTCAGCAGGATTTGCTGGGATTTTTAGGGATGAAAGTTCATTGAACTTTACATTCAGAGTTTCTTCTATTGTCTTGGTCTTTGTGTTAAACACTTTATAAGCCTTGGCAGTAGAAGAATATCCCAGAAAATAACCACAATCTACTTTGGTTGCAAATTTTGAAATGGAATCTTTGAGATTTAAGATGAAACATGGGCAACCAAAGATTTTGAAAAATGAAATTAATGGTTTGATTTTGAACAAAATTTCATAAGCAGTTTTTTGATGTCTTGGGTTGATTAAAACTCTGTTTTGAACATAGCAAGCAGTGTTTACAGCTTCTGCCCAGAAGGACAATGGCAAACCAGAATCTGCTAGCATGGTTCTTGCAGCTTCTATAAGAGTTCTACTTTTCCTCTCAACCACCCCATTTTGCTCTGGTGTTCTTGGGATGCTGTACTTCCTCACAATCCCTTTTGACACACAGAAATCATCAAACTCCTTATTTTTAAACTCTGTTCCATTGTCACTCCTGAAGACTTTTACTGGCAAGTCATATTGTTTTTCAACTTTGGTGACAAAGTCCTTCAAAATACCTGCAGTCTCATCCTTAGAATGTAAAAAGTAAGTCCATGTAAACCTAGAAAAATCATCAACTATGACAAGACAAAATCTTTTTCTTCTTAGACTCATGATTTTAACAGGGCCAAACAAGTCCATGTGCAACAATTGTAGACATTGACTGATTTTGGACTCATCAATGGATTTGTAAGAGCTTTTATGTTGTTTCCCTTTTAAACAGGAAACACAATGCTCATCACATTTGAATTCTTTTGATGGTAAGCCTCTGACAAGACTTTGTTTAGAGAGTGTGTTGATAGTATTAAGGTTGGTATGACCCAGTCTCCTATGCCACAATTCTGTCTCCTTTGTGGAGGCAGCAGAAAACAAACAGACATTTTCCATAGGATTGTCCTTTAACATATCAACAACATACACATTGCCACTTTTATGAGCAACAAGTTGTGCTTTGCTCTCAGCAATGATGGTATCAATCTTTTTCACCACTTCTGACCCAATAATATTACAAGTTTTCTTTGTGAAGAATGAGCCATAACCTTTGTCACTTATTTGTGAAACACTCAGAAGATTAAACTTGAGATTATCAATAAGATTGACATTTTCAAACTTAAGTTTCCCAGCTTGTACAGTCCCTGAACTCAACACCTTACCTTTTGAATCATTACCAAAGGATATATCACCCCTTCCATGAGCTAAGAAGTCCAGAAGAAGGGCTCTACATCCTGTCATGTGCCTGGAACCTCCACTATCTACATACCAAAGACTATCTAAACAAGCAGAAGCTCCCTGCACAGCAGTAATGGATTAGTTTTGGTGAGTGTCCAAAGCCAGATTGGCTTTGGATGGGTCCTCAGACTTTTCAGACTCAAGCTTTGGAGGGTGATCAGTGGTTTGAACTAATTTTTGAATCAGGTTCAACAACTATTGCTGACCATTTGCTAGTCCTTGAATGTTAACACTTGGGGCAATAGTTGTTTGATCACCTCCAGACAGATGATAATACCCATAGGGATTTCTGTTCACTCTTGGTTTAGAGGGTCTTTTTGGCTCCTCATAAACATGTGACAAACTATGACATGGTGGTTGTCCATATCCTCTTGGGTACTTGCTTGTGGGTGGAGCATCTGTTACTTGGACATCCCTAGGAGCAGATGTTTCAAGACTTTTAGTAACAGATGTTTGGACAGGAGTGAAAGTCTGTTTGGGCTTTCCTTTTGAAGTACTCACACCAGGATTTGCAAGAGTTTTAGCTTTGTACTCTTGTATTTTCACACCAAAATTTTTGAGATACAAGCACTCTTTGGTTTTCTGATTCTTTTTCCCACATATTGAACATGTGGCTTTGGAATCACATACACTTGTTCCTTTGTTAATGTCATATGCTTTTAAAAGAAAATAGTCTTTAGTGACATGATTCTTCTTTTCACAGAAATCACAGAACAAGTGGACAGTCTTTTCTTTCTTCTTCCCTTTTTCGGCCTTCTTTTCAGCAGATGTTTGAGTATCTGCTGGAAGGTTTTTCAAGGGAATGATTTTTGCCTGAGGAGCTGTCTTTCCTTCAGGAGTTTTAAAATCAACAGGTTTAAAATTCTCAAGAGTACCACACTCATCAGACCAAGTAGGTTTGAATTCATACTTTTCAAGTTCAGTGAATGATGAGGAACCTTCTGGTTTTTCTAGAACAATTTTCTTACCATTTGGTTCAGTGATTTTAATCTCTTGACCCTGCAAGTTTGTTGGTACTATCTCAACAGACTTTTGATCCTTTTTGTCAGTGTTTTCAAAAGCTGGAGCAGTTGTTTCAAAACCAAAACCAAACTTCACATGACTTTTGGTTTGTTTGTTGAGTAGCATTTCAAATCCTCTACATGATTCCACCCATTTCTGACATTCAACTTGGGTGGACTCAAGCTCACTTTTACAACTCTGATATTTAGTTATCATAGTTTGGAGCTGGTCTTTGGTTATGGTTGCTTCATGTTTTAAGCTGCTTATTTCAGATTCCTTTTCAGTTAAATTTGTTTTTAATTCTTTTGAAAGTTTCTCAAATTTAACTTCATCATCTAAAATTTTCTTTCTAAGGTTTTCATTCACCTCTTTGATGTTAGAAAATGCTATCACACATCTGTCAGAACATAAGTCCTTAAGAATTTGAGGAGATACCTTAGCAGCAGCCATCAATGCACAATCACACTTGCACTCACAATCATCAGATGCACCCTAGGGATCTGAGAGATTCACAACCTCTTCTTCAGATTTTTCACCTGCAACTACTTCATCAACAACATCATCAGTCACAACATTAGATTCAGTCACCACCTCCTCAGATTCAACCTCTTCTACCATAGCCATGAAACAAAAGTTTTCTGGTTCATTTTCAGCTTTGGCAACTAATGCAAAATTTTCATTTGTTAACTCATCTGGTAGACTGCTCCAATCAACAAAGCCTTGTGTGAAGAAGCTCTATTGACTGGTCTCTGCAGGAGCAGAGGATGGAGCAACAGTCGTTTGCACAGGTGCCTGAGCAACAGGTGTTTGCACATAATGGATCTGAGGAACAGTGGTTTGGACATACTGGACAGGAACAGTGTTTGAGGACTGTGCAAAATGAGCAGTGTTTTGCACATTTGGTCCAGGGGTATTATAGGAATTTTGATAAGTGTTGGTCTGAGGTCTTTGATTTGGATAGGTGATTATAGGCGTACCATGTTGACTCCTACATTCCCTAGCAAAATGACCAAGTCTATGACATTTATAACACTTTATCTTTGATTTATCCAACCCAACCTTTGATCTGCCAGTTAACCCTGGAAACCTTCTCCCAGTTTTCTTGTAAAAGTTATTAGTTCTTACACTGAGAAGGGCCAATTGATGCATAATGTCCATTTCCTCCAAATCATCAGGGTCAAAGTATTTCAGGTCATCATATTCAAAGGATATGTTATCAGATGCCTGGATATCACCACCACTTGCTGTGAAAGCATAGTTTGGTGAATAAGAATCAGAGTTAAAACCTGAGTTAAAACCTGAAGTTATGTCAATGAAGTGATCATAACTCTGATCCTTAGTATTTCCAGGCACCTCATCATGACCCAAAAGTGCTGTATTCCAAATACATAATCATCAGACACTTTTCCAGAGTCCCGGAGCTTCTTTTTCTGGTTAAGCTCTCTCTCATAGGTCAAGAGCTTACCATGAAGCTGGGTCAGTGAAAGGTCCTTAAATCCAATTGAGTTTCTCATAACAATAGCAATAGTGTCCCATTTGTCTGGTAATGATCTTAAAAACCTATGGTTCAAAGTTGAATGAGGGTAAGTTAGACCAACCAGTTTTAGTTCACTAATGAGACAGTTAAACCTCTCAAATTGTTGAGTTAATGACTCTCCCTTGACATGACTGAATGTTTCATATTGTTGGTTAAGTATTTCACGATTGTTTTCAATAACCTCTTCAGTCCCACCAAATTGTTCTTTCAGTGCATCCCACAACTCTTTTGCACTGTTACAGTGTAACAGCCCAGCATATATATCATTGGGTAGAGCCATGGCCACAATACTGAAGGCCTTAGCATCTAACTCAATTTTCTGAAAATCCTGGTCAGAGTAGTTTTCAAGTTTCTTTGGCTCCTGAACCTTGGGATCTTAAGTACTCGGCACCATCGGAACATGTGGTCCGAAGATAACCGACTTCCAACACCCAGTGTTCTGTTGAGCTAGAACATGGCTCATCCGACGTTGCCAGATATTGTATTCAGATCTGACAAGCATCAGTGGCTTGTTGTTCGTGCCAGTGTTATGTGGATCGTGATTGATTGAAGCCATTCTCTGATTTTTCAAAAAAACAAAGTCTGTTTAAAAACGGTTGAATCGAAATTAAACTATGACTCTGTTTTCAATCCGACAGACAAACGATATCAATAATTGTGAGCTGATCTGTTTATATTAAATTGATTTGTTAGATCGAATTTAATTGACCAAGCTCTTATACCAATTGTTAGGATCTGAGTTTGATTGTTTTGATATATTTAGAATAAGATGAGAAATGAATGATGTAAGTATATATGGAAAGTGCAGCGGAATGATAAACTATAATCAAAACAACAGAAATAAATGTTTTCAATGATCAAATGCTTTCATTAATTGAAAGATTACAATCAGTACAAATACTCCCCCTCAGCCTGATCACACAGTGATTGTTTGTCTGAGAGAATGTTTGTGTGTGATGTAATAGAACAGTACAAGCACTGTTCTATTTATAGACAAACCTAAACCACTGGTGACCTATGCTGACGTCACCTAAGATAGTGACCTCTAACAGAACAACATAAAACATCTGCCCTATACAAACTACTGTTATATTACAAAATACTGTAAAGTAAACTACTGCTAAGGGAAAACTATGATGGTCTTGCAACATCTGTTGGAGTCTAAGTGCTGTTGACTCCAACAGACCTTTAGTCTTCAGTACTTGATCAGCAGTTGTTTCTTCATCATACCTTTGGTCAGCAGTTGTTCTCTATCAGTTGTTCTCTAGCAGTCCTTTGTATCAGCAGTTGTCACAGCAGTTGTTTGGATGAAACAGTTGTTAGGGTCAGCAGTCTTTTGGGAAGAATATGTTGTAAAGACTGTTTATTTGTGTAATCAACTGTTAGCATATTTTGGCTTTTAATCATCTGTTCTTCTCCAGGTCAGTAGACCCAACAGTTTTGTAGATGAAGTGTCACAAGAAGGAGGGGACACATGTCCTCTCTTGTGACTAGTCATCCGGTATTGGGTGGGTTCGTTATCGGGTTTCGGTTCTGTCTTGTATCGTACATACGTGATTAATATTCTTTCCCTCGTTCAAATAATTATGTACTATCTGGTTTGGCTTCGTATTCACTCATACATACTTATTTTATTGTTTATTTATTTTGTTATAATACTTTAGACGTGCAAAATTTTGGGTCTAAAGACCGGGGTGTTACATTCTCCCCCCCGTTAATGAAATTCCGTCCTGAGAATTAATTTCAGGCTATCTATTGTTGCATATCCAGTATACTCGATACTCGGATTCAACGTTCGGGTCTTCATGCTTGTTTGTCACATATTCCTTTCACAAAGTTAGTCATAATTTTTGTGGTTTCACATTAAACCTTTATACTTAATTTTCAGGGTTCTTACGTAACATTTTATATAGTGTTTTCTGTGATTGTATTTACTTTCCTTGGTAGAGCATACTTATCTATCTCCAATGAGTTTACACGGACTACTTCCATTATCAAGTTTTGGGTACCAACACAATAGTTATCATTTTTCAGGTTCCCTCTGAATCAATTGGGTGGTAGGAATTTCACAACGCCTATCATCAGAGAAAGATTGGAGTCAAACACAATGTTTAAGGTTCAAGTTTGAAACGAATGGTTTAAACGTTTGTTATATTATGGTTTGTTCTCGATTTGATTCCCAGTCTCATTTCGGATGCATCATTGGTGTTTATATATATGGTGTACTGCAGCTAACCCAGCACACCTTTGATGCCTCGAAAACATACTGGAAATCTCCCCAAAACCCACATAATTATTATCATATAAAAATGATGGAAAGTGTGAAGATTGTGCAATAACGGGTGTTATGAATTGTTCCTTAGCTATAGTTTTTCACAGTTGTGTTGCTCGAGGATATCTATGCGCATTCCGGAAGTTATTCACCATTAATATCTTTTCTTAGCTTAGGTTAAATACAAAAAAAACGGGGCTCATATATAAGGCTATGTTCTTAGGCCTAATGTTGTGGTTAATTCTATTCCTACCATCAACAAATTCATCGTATTATTAAGTCTTTAAAGTTTCTATGATATGTGGTGTGGGGGCATGGTGACAATTGTCAAGAAACATGGGAAAGTATAGATATCCAAGCACAATTTGTTGCTCTTAAACATACTAAGGCACACAACATTTCTTTGGTATCTTAAACCTTATCTTCTCATATGGTCAAATGGACATCTATGAACTTTTCCTACTAAACTTCGACTGTGTTCTCCTGTTCTTGTCAAATATCCCTTATAGCTGTCATAACGAATGCATTCGCTCTCCCCATTAGGCATACCTATATATTTCCAACAGGTTTCATACTAATAACTCGTCACTAAATTAAATGGTTATGGAACTAATCCGAAGATTTTGACACTAATCTAGAAACAACCTAGGGCATTAAAGTGACAAAATATGTATAAAACCTTACGAATACCTCAAGTAGCGTTCAATCCTTGTTCCTTTGGTTAACGTGGGTTGGTTGGTCATGGTGGTTGATACATTCTTGAGCCTGGGTCACTGCCTCTCTGGTTGATATTCCAAAATCAACTCTAAAACCTATCATACGGTTACGAATCCAAAACTCTATTCTTGAGTTAAATCCACGAGAACCGATATAAATCAAATCCGAATTGAGGAATCTAGTAATCAATGGTTTAGTGTCTTATCTTCGGTCTAACTAGTACCGCAAAAATTCAACCTATACATACGGATGAATCACATAATAATGGACCATACAATCGGCAATAACTATTTGGTTGGAAGACAAAACTTATCGGATTAACCATTAGCTAGGTTGATCGAAATCCACCTTGGTATTTTGGGTTCATTCAAATTGCAGCGCCAAGTTTTGGTAAGGTACCTGGTTCTCATGGTTAGCTCACATCTTAGTCATAAAAGTTAAACTATTAGCATTCATTAAAGTTCATAGTATGTATATATAAGTTAAGAGGTTAAGAACTACAACGGTCAAGGGTATATATATATATATACTATCGTAACACGCCAAGTCGTACCAATTATGTCCAGTTCCAAGCCTTTACTATAGTCATACTAGTGTATCACATATTCGTTTATGTCTCAAACATAGTCCGTCTTCTCTCATAAGTTTATGGTTATCATAGTTAACACTCCTAGTTACGGCGACTCTTTGGATTTTATAGAACTTTTACGTGCTTGTAAATTCACAATAACATGATGTCAAGTGTAATCGTCAATTAACCTCATGAGATCATTCTAGTAATTTCCATTGTAGTCATTCTTCAAGTATCAAACAAAGCCCATTTAACTGGTTACTTTCGTTCTAAGGCCATGTAAGCATATTGGTGTTTTCAGGTACTTAGGTTTCGACTTATTTCGTTGTACTCTAGTTGGTCTTAGGTAATTCCATGGCATTTTCTAGCTTGGTAGTCTTCACTAAGTTATCCTAGTGTGGTACAAAATATCTGAAGATATTCTATTTTGCTATAACGGTTGCTCTGATACTAATCTGTAACACCCCAACCAGGGGGGCTGCACGAAATACAAACTGATGCAAAACTTGCATAACGAAAGCAACAATGACTAATATTAAATGTTTGTATAACTTTTAGTTCAGAAATAATACAAATACATTATATAAAATAAACTAATGTCTTATTGCAGGGATGAATCATGGCGGTCGTCGAAGCAGTTGGTGAGGTGTGATCCACTAGTCAATCCAATATCTACTCATAAGTAACGCTATATGCTCTAAACTGTAACATTTATGGCTCGAATCTTCTAAAATGATAGTCTCTAATCTGCAACTAGAAAGCATATACCACATGGTTTCCATCCATCCATGTGTAGTACCTGAACACAGGCTTAAAAAGAGTTTGGGTCAACAAATATGCTGGTGAGTTCGTGTAAGTGGTTACGTGGATCCAAAACGGTTTTAGCATTTCATAAACAAGTTTGCAAGTTCACATAACTCAACATATAGTGATGTACAAGCGACATCTCAATCCTAACACTGAATCTATCTACTGCCATTATAGATTTACCTTGCAAAATACATGTCACAACGGCCCTGTAGACCTCAGTGGAGGGTTTCCCGGTTCCCTAGTCCCGATTCCACTATGTGCGGGGTTTCCCCAAGTAGTACTAACTGATATTAAGTTGACCGAGTACCCTAGGTTAATGAGTGCCAGTTCGAATGTCTAACAACAAGTATCTTGTAACATCAAACAGTTCCAACGCAGAAGCGTATTTTCACCTCAAAACAGTAACACACAAAAATGGGAAAGTACACGAAACTCACCTTGGTTATGGTATCATGTAGAGTCACATGATCACATTGATATTCCAAGTCGAGTGCCTACCTATCAACCACGTGCAATGTCCTACTAACATTGCAAACATAAGTGCATGTAACTAACATTGCAGTTACACGTGTGGACATGCTTAGGCTCTTTATTTGTTATGGTTTGGTTCACTCAAACGTCGGTTGGTAACACTTCTTTTCTAGTCATACAAAATATAGTTCTTTATCCAATCATCTATTTGTCATGTTATATTTTCTTATGTCCTATTTGTATTTAGTATCCAAGTTATAAGTAACGAGCAAATATCTAATATCCATGTGGTAGCGTTTTATAATCCTCCAAGCTTTAAGTGCCGAGTTAGTATCATATAATCATACATATTCTTATCTAAAGTTCTCAAGGGTCCAATGTCCAAATTATCATTGTCTCCATACTATCTATAACTATTTCTATATCCTTATCGTTATCAATCTTAAGACCATTTAGTTATTTTTATATGTTCAAGTTCCTGATGCATAATATTTCGTGTTGAGTTCGTTGTTTTTAGTAATGTCCAAATGTCCCAATATGTCAATCGTCGCTTGAACATCCTACATAACATCCAAAATCCCATTAGTCATCTAATTCAATATGTATTCTAAATAGCCGGGATGGTTTAATTCATTAGTCGAGTCCCACATGAGTTAGCCTATTAAATATTAATATTTGAATGGTTTAGGTTCTCACAATTATACCTCTCGGGTCTCCTCAGTTGTTCGAGCCTTCTGTCGTTTGCTGGGTTTTACCACAAGGCGCGTGACACATAAGGATCCAAGTCAATGGTCACAACAAACGACAACTATATGAGAAAATACGTAAAACAAACCATGCAGTTCAACAATACAGCGAAAGTATAATAACATTTATAGACCCAAATCAAAAGTAGTAGTATTTCAAAATAGTTTAATGTTCAAAAGTAGTAGTAATGATAATGATGGATGATTTGGACTCCCGTGTATCCTAGACCAGTGTTGCTACCTTAGCGACCTGAGAAAACATGCTAAAATGTGTCAACATAACAATGCTGCCGAGTTCACATGTTTTCCCAAAACATTTATATAAGTAATAAAGATGGTGTCCATTATTACTATGTTATATGAACGTTATCTAGACGTTATGTATGTTACTACTGCGATTGAAACCATTGCTGACTGTGTTGTTCCTTATAAGTGTGTACCCTTCCGACTACTGTCATCCCTAGTAGGACCTGTGTGTTTGAGACAATATGCACCTGTCCAACCTCCAATTGACCCGTATTAGTGGTTTTTTTGGGATTTAGATGAGTCGCATAGTAAACAAATGATATCACTAGTAACAAATGATCTTTATGTAACCAAGTGTGTAGCATGTATCTCCCCCATATGAGAAAACATATAAAAGTGAGGCCGTGAAACTCACCTTAGGTTGCGTTCTTCTTAAATAGAACCAACTGACCGTGTTATGATAACCCCTAATACCGACGACCTATCATAAAAATGTTTATAAGTGTGTTGATCGTTTTAAAAAACGAGTCCCTGATTGTCCAAACCATGATTTTGTACGTTTGAAAATGTGTTTGAATATTTGACTCGACCATATAATGAAAAGACCCGATGCCCCATTGGTGACCTGATACACCCTTGTTAGTCAAATACAAGTAAACTAGTAACCATGTGTAGGTACGCACCTTATACGAATAACAATTCACAAATCCTAACATATAGTTCACCTAATACACGTATGAGTTATAACACGTGTTATGAGGTTCTTAAACATGTCACGGGGCTTACAATATGTTACTATGTTTTAAAACACGTTAAAATGCACTTCCGGCATCATAACACACGACTGGCCACTAAAACACACGACTAGCATTAAAACAGGTAACTAGCTAGGCTAGTCGCCCCTACAACACACAAATAGCATAGCTAGTCGCCTGCCTTGCAGGCTGTTGGCCATTTTGCGTGCAAAACCCACCAAATCAGATCCGAAACATGTTGTAACGCCTCCAATCAATCCACAATCATCAAACAACCCAAACCTATCCATAATCCCCCAATTATCAACCGTCTAACATACTAATTGCAAGCATTTTCCCAAAATGGAATAATGTTATGGATATGTCACATCATTGCATGAAAACATTACCCTAGATGGCAAATAATCGGATTTCACCACGTAATAATACTCCAAAGATCATCATGCTATTGTTACACCATTCTAGCATAAACCCTAACAACTTAATAAGAGCTTAGGATGAATAACACACCTTAGATCTTGCTTGGAAATGATGTTTTTAGCTTATAAATGAAAGATTTAGAGCAAAAATGGGTTTTAGAGGTTAAAGATGGTGTGAGAGCACTTGGGGTGAGTTAGGGTTGCACAAATGATGTATAACAAGTCAAGGGTGGCATTTATAGCTGCAGCTAGTCGCACCAGACATTCTGGGCACTAGCCATTGTAGGACACGATTAGCAATGCTAGTCGCCCCCTAGGGGATACAACTAGCTTGCTAGTCACCCCATGAGGCTGGTGACTAACTTGCTAGTCGTCCCCAGCAAGTCAATTTGACATATTAATTCACGTATCCACATATCAACAAGTTACATAATGATTGTAAAACATTTATTACTCGATAACTTAAACGTTTATGTTAATTCACCAACTTCTGGGACTCGAGACTCGTGTGTGTTTGTTTTGGAGAATCACCTATCCTTGGACATACGTGTGTAACCAACTCTCCATGATCCCATGGACTACCGAACGGACTCACGATGATTCCCTGAATCATCAAATGGAGTCCCGGTGATTCCCGAATCACCGAATTGACTCAACTAGACTAGTTAAGTATGTTTTAGGAATGTTTTGCTAATGTAGACTTATATGTTTGATAAAAGTACCAACATGAGTTTTCTGGGTGTCATATCATCCCCTTGTTGAAAGAAAGAAAAATTTTCTGGTGTTACATCATCCTTTTGTTGAAAAGAATTTCGACCCAAAATTCAGTTTGCTTCAACAGTGGCAGGTATTGGTTTCGGGAATTGATGAGGGTACTTGAGTTTCGTCTGATCCTCCTATTCCCATGTTAATTCCGTTCCACGTTTGGAGTTCCAACAAACTTTAATGATGCGGATTTTACTCCGATGAAGGCTTCGAATCTTGTAATCCATGATTTCAACTGGTTCCTCCATGATCCGCAGACGAATATGAACCTTGACCTCTTAAAGAGGAACAATGAGTGTCTCATCAGCCAGACACTTCTTCAAATTAGAGACATGGAAGACATTATGCACGCTACTGAGTTTCACTGGTAGGTCGAGTCTGTATGCCACCGGTCCAATCCGTTCCAGAATTGCAAACGGCCCGACATATCGAGGATTCAGTTTACTACGCTTCCTAAAGCATATAACCCCTTCCATGGAGAAACCTTCAAAAGTTCTATGTCACCGACTTAGAATTTTAACGGTTTGCAACGACGATCGGCATAGCTCTTCTAACAATCCCGAGCTGCTACCATATGATTACGAATTTGTATGATCTTTTTAGAAGTTTGGTACACAAGTTCTAGACTAGTGAGCTGGCTCTCACCCAGTTCGGCCCAACCGAGGGGAGACCGACATTTCCGTCCGTAAAGAGCCTCGAACGGAGTTGCCTTTATGTTAGAATGGTAGTTGTTGTTGTAAGAGAATTCCACCAATGGGAGATGCCTCTCCCAACTCTTACCAAAATCGATAACACGTGCTCAGAGCATATCCTCCAACGTTTGTATTGTCCATTCACTTTTTCCATCAGTTTGCAGATGATAAGCCGTAATCATATCCAATCGAGTACCCAAGGATTTGTGCAAAGCTTTCCATAAATGAGAAGCAAAACGAGAATCACGATCCGAAATAATAAAAACAGGCACCAGTGCCTAGAAACCACTTCCTTGAGGTAGATGCGAGCCAACTGCTCCATTTTATCATTTTTCTTGATAGCCAGGAAGTGTGCAGATTTAGTCAACTGATCGACAATCACCCAAATAGTATCACAACCACTCGGTGACTTCTGAAGCTTGGTCACAAAATTTATGGTGATTTGTTCCCACTTCCATTCTGGAATTTTAGGTTGCTGAAGAAGACCAGACGGCTTATAATATTCAACCTTCACACAAGTCAGGCACTTGCTCACGTATGAAGCTATATCAGCCTTCATGTTTGGCCATCAATAAAGTATCTTCAAATCCTGATACATCTTATCGGAGCCAAGGTGAACAAAATACCGAGAATTCTGAGCTTCGTCCAAAACAAGCTCTCGCAAATTACCAAACAACGAAACCCAAACACGCTCTACCAAGTAATGTAGGCCATCAGACCTAAGTTCGAGATGCTTATCGGCACCATGCGTAGCTTGAGCTCTAAGGTTTTTCTCATTCAAAGCTTCTTGCTGCACAAAATGGATTAGGTCAGGCAGACCAGAATTGATGGTGAGCTGCAAAGCTCGAACACGACGAGGTTTAGCGGACTCCTTCCTTCTTAAGGCGTCTGTCACAACATTCGCCTTACCACACAGTCGTAATCATTAATACGTTTAACCCATTGACGGTGTCACATGTTCAAATCCTTCTAATCAAAGATATGCTGAATACTCTTGTAATCGGCGTAAATAGTGCACTTGGTTCCATACAAATAATGTCTCTAAATTTTCAAAGCAAAGATAACCGCACCCAATTCCAGATCATGGGTGGTATTGTTCTTCTCGTGGACCTTATGCTAACGAGAAGCATAAGCAATAGCCTTTTCGCGTTGCATCAACACACAACCGAGATCTTGGATAGAAGCATCACAATAAAGAACAAAATCGTCCGTATCCTCAGGCAAGGGTAAGATGGGCTCAGAACAAAGTCTAAGTTTCAGCGTTTGAAACGTTGACACTTGGGAATCACCTCTGTCGAATTTCTTGTCTTTCTGGGTAAGAGATATGAGGGGTTGAGTAATTTTTGAAAATCCCTCAATAAAACGATGATAATAACCGGCGAGACCTAGGAAATGCCACACCTCAATTGGCGTCTTGGGTGCTTCCCATTCTTTGATGGCTTCTATCTTGGCTGGATCAACATGAATTTCCAGTTCATTCACCACATGACCCAAGAATTGGACATCACGCAACTAGAAGTCTCATTTGGAGAACTTAGCATAGATCCCTTCTCTTCTAAGGAGTTCCAAGACTAGATGCATGTGTTCCTCATGGTCCACCCTACTCTTGGAATAGATCAAAATGTCATCAACGAAAACAATGACGAACTTATCAAGATAAGGCTTGAAAACACGGTTCATCAAATCCATGAACACTATTGGCGCAATAGTGAGACCAAAAGGCATGGTCAAGAATTTAAAGTGGCTATAACGGGTTCGAAAGACAGTCTTCAGAATATTGGCTTCATGCACTCTAAGCTGATGGGACCCGGACCTCAATGCAATCTTCGAATAATAACTGGATCCTTAAAGCTGGTCAAACAGATCATCAATGCGGGGAAGAGGATAACGATTCTTGATCGTCACCTTTTTCAACTCACGATAATCGATACACAAGCGAAGGCTTTCGTCTTTCTTTTTGACAAACATGATAGGGATCCCCACTGGGATGAACTAGGCCTAATGAAACCTTTCTCAAATGACTCTTGTAATTGGTTAGATAATTCTTGCATCTCAGGAGGTTCAAGGCGATTAGGGGCTCGAGCGATAGGAGCTGCACCAGGTGTAAGATCAATATGAAACTCAACCTGACGTTGAGGCGGAAGACTAGGCAAATCTTCAGGAAATACATCAGAAGAATCATGTACAACAGGAATGTCTTCGATCTTCTTCTCTTCATCAGCTGATACAGAAACAAGTGCCAGAATGGTGATATACCCTTTCCGAAGATACTTGTAGGCCTTCATACAAGAAATAATGCTCAAACGAACTCCACTCTTCTCACCATATACCAATAAAATCTCACCATCAGGAAGTGGAAGTCGAATGATCTTATCGAAACAAACGATCTCGGCCCGATACAAAGATAGCCAATTCATACCCAACACGACATCAAAACTACCGAAATCAACCGGCATAAGATCTATGGGGAAAGACAGACCACCGATTTCTAGGCGACACTCTTTAAGGATGTGTGTAGCCTCAATTTGTTTACCGTTATCCAACTCTATCAAGTACTTAGCCTCTAAAGGTGTAGGTACAATGTCTAGCAACTGACTAAATGTAGCAGATATGAAACTGTTATCGGCACCAGAATCAAATAAAACTAAAGCATACCGATCGTTAAGAAGAAACGGACCGGTAACTATGTCTGGATCTTGTCGGGCTTCCCCCCGAACCAATGATGAAGGCGCGCGCATTCCGGCCGCCACCCCCATTCCTACCATTCCCATTCTTCCCACCATCGCCCTGCTTCAACTTTGGGCAGTCCCGCTTAAGTGCCCCGCTTGACCATAGTTATAACACCCTTGATTTCCCTAAGGAGCGAGAGCAGCAGTAGTAGCCTGAGTCTGCTTCGGCTGAAGATTAACCCTACAATCCTTAGCCTGATGACCGATTATATTACAATGATGATAGCGAAACCCTTCACAATCACCCACATGATGAAACCCAAATAGAGTACATTTTGGATTCTTGCTAACATAACCACCCTGCTTCTGACTAGATGAAGATCCCGATGCTTCAAACTTTCTGAATTGCTGTTGAGGCTGAGCAGGAGTGAGATTCTTACCAGAGTTATCCCATTTCCTCTTGTTTCTATAAGGGGCCTTCAGACCTACATCCCTGGGAGGTAATACACCCTCCTCTACTTTCCGATTCATCAGCTTATGGACCACACAGATAGTCTCTTGAAGAGTAGTGGAATCAGAAGTAGTAACCAAACTACAAACCTCGGGCACTAAACCCGCAATGTAGTGCTCAATACACCTAAACATCGGTGTAACCAAAACAGGACACATGACCACCAACTCATGATGCTTGGTAGTGTACTCCTTAATCTTAGAACCCACCATCTTAAGATTCCACAACTGGTGCTCCAATTTCTGCACCTCATCCCGAGGGTAATACTCACTTCGGAGACAATGAATGAACTCATCCCATAGCATAGCATTGGCTTCACCTAAGCTAAGAGTCCGAGTTGTAGAGTTCCACCAAGTAAAATCTGGACCCTCAAGATTACCAGAAGCAAACTTCACATGATTCTCAGCAGGACAGTTAGACATCGTGAACACAGATTCAACCTTCTCAATCCACTTGAGCAATCCCATTGCTCCCTTAGTACCACTGAAAGTATAAGGCTTACAATACATGAAAGCCTTGAAAGTGTACATAAGCTGAACCTGAGGAGGTGGTGGTGGAGGTGCTTGCTGGTTGCCAGCATTCCTTGTACAATAAGCAACGCTGGTTAACCCAAATAAATAAAATACCAAAGAAATAGGTAAAAGTTGTAGTAATCAAATTACCACTAAGGCCTTGTTGAGTGGTCTGGAAAGCAGCAAGAGCAATAGACACTTGCTCCTGAATTAGATTGTTCAACTCTGCCTGGGTCATTACGACCTCCACGACGTCCACCACGAGCTCCTAATATCTTTTGACATTCACGAAGAATGAGATATTTAGAATCATCACTAGTAGTAAGATGCTAATAGTCATGATATAGAATACCAGAACCATCCCGATGAGACCAATCCGTATTAACTACATATCATCCAATCGAGATGTCTAAGCTTATGAGATAGATAAGCACTACATCTCATCTACCCTAGAATGCAATACAAATAATCTCCAAGGGAACAATCAGTTAGAGGCATACTACGACGAGTAGAAGTACAAGATAGTGTGTGGGCAAGTGTATCCAATAGAGCATAGAAGGGAGATTTTTGAATCTTGAACACATCTCTAGAATAAGCCAAAAGTCACTCCAATGTACACCACTGCTGTCTAAGATCAACAAACTGGTATCTTCATCTTCAGAACCCGAAGAAGAAGAATAGATAGAAAATAGAAACACAAACAATTAATAGATGGAATGGATGAGGCAACATGTAGATGATGATGAAACCGACACCCTTGCAATGTTAGCTAATTCCAATTTATTATGACCCATAAGTGTCTTACCGTCTAGTATGTGAGACTCAGCTATAGATCAAACTCTGTATGCATTCCTAGTTCACTATAACCATTGGCTCTGATACCAGTCTATCACACCCTCAAATTCCACTTGAGGTTTTTTACCGCGAGGCACGTGAAACACCAGGATCCAAGTCAACAGTCACAACAAATGACAACTATTTGAGAAAATACGTAAAATAAACCATGTAGTTCAACAATACAGGGAAGCATAATAATGTTTACAAACTCAAATAAGAAGTAGTAGTAGTTCTAAACAGTTTAATGTTCAAAAGTAGTAGTAATGATAATGATGGATGTTGTGGACTCTCGTGCATCCTAGACCAATACTACTACCTTAGCGACCTGAGAAAACATGCTAAAATGTGTCAACATAACAAAGCTGGTGAGTTCATAGGTTTTCTAAAACTAATCCCATAACTAAGAAAGATCATGTTTGTTATTACTATGTTATATGAACGTAAGCTAGACGTTAAGTATGTTACTTCTGCGATTGAAATCATTGATGACTGTGTTATTCCTTATAAGTGTGTACCCTTCGGACTACCGTCTAACCTCTAATTGACCCGGGTAGGGTGTGTCAGGCCCGATAGATCTATCCACATTTCCCCGCTGTATACAAATATTAGTGGTATCCTTGGGATTTAGATGAGTCACATAGTAAACAAATGATAACACTAGTAATAAATGATCTTTAAGTAACCAAGTGTGTAGCATGTATCTCCCCCATGTGAAAACGTATAAAAGTGGGACCGTGAAACTCACCTTAGGTTGCGTTCTTCTTAAACAGACCAACTGACTGTGTTATTATAACCCCTAATACCGACGACCTCTCATAAAAATGTTTATAAGTGTGTTGACCAATAACCCGTAGGATAACTAGTTCATAATTGTCCAGACCATGATTATGTACGTTTGAAAACGTGTTTGAATCTTTGACCCGCCCACACAAAGACAAGACCCAACATCCCATTGGTAACCCGATACACCCATGTTAGTCAATTACAAGTAAACAAGTAACCATGTGTAGATCCGCACCCTATACGAATAACAGTCCCCAAATCCTAACATATAGTTCACCTATTGCACGTATAAGTCATAACGCATATTACAAGGTTCTTAGACATGTCACGGGGCTTACAATATGTCACTAGGTGTCAAAACACGTTAAAACGCACTTCCGACATCATAACACACGACTGGTGACTGAAACACATGACTAGCATCATAACATGCGACTAGCTAGGCTAGTCGCCCCTACAGCACACGAGTTGCCACTATGCAGGTGACTAGCTAGGCTTGTCGCCCCAAGGCACACGACTAGCTTAGCTAGTCGCCTGCCCTGCAGGTTGTTGGCCATTTTGCGCGTCGAACCCTCCAAATCAGATCCGAAACATGTTGGAACGCCCACAATCAATCCACAATCATCAGATTTCATCCTAAATCCTTTTGTCATAATCATATTCCAAAGATCATCATGCTATTGTTACATCGTTCTAGCATAAACCCTAACAAGTTTCAATCATCATATCTCTTCCTATATCCTTCTAACATCTTCAAACAAGTCAAAACACATATAATCCATATAACACACCAAACAAACATCCAAACCTGAGATAATCCTTATAATAACTATCTTACATTATTAACATAGAAAATACATAAGAATCCCCATGTTTTAGATCATTAATCCTATTCCAAGTTTGTGTTTTAAAAAAAAATTCATGTAGATGTTATGATATAGGTTAGGATATTTTTTCCAAAGGTTTTCATGTACAACACATATATGTATACACACGCATACACACAACACAAGTGCGCAAATACACACATGGTTGAATGTTAATATATTATAAATATGTGCCTTGTGAGAAACTCATATAGAATCATGTACAACACATATATGTATACACACGCATACACATAACACAAGTGCATAAATACACACATGGTTGAATGTTAATCTATTATAAATATGTGCCTTGCGATTAACTTACACAAAGAAGGAACCTTGTCATTCAATCACTCTATCACTAGCTAATAATCATACACCAAA
The DNA here is from genome assembly GCA_028751855.1 of Ambrosia trifida. Classification (NCBI taxonomy): domain Eukaryota; kingdom Viridiplantae; phylum Streptophyta; class Magnoliopsida; order Asterales; family Asteraceae; genus Ambrosia; species Ambrosia trifida. The sequence continues at coordinate 27,724,708 of CM054122.1, forward strand.
GAAGCAAGATTTTCCCTTGCCTCTTCTCTTTATTCGGCCGATACACCAAACAAACAAATAAGAGTCCCTTTCAAACATATGAATTATATCAATTTGGTAACTTACAATGTGACATTACTTACCCCATGTGTGATCATAGCCTAATTGAGAGATCCTCTTGAACCACATTGGCCGATTCCAAGCAATCACAAGTCCCTTTCTCTCTAAACACACCAAATCTTACACACATTTGGTTAAACTCCACTCCACTTCAAAGACCTAGACTAATACACTTCTATTTTGAGAAAGAAACAAACATTCCTACTCTATTTATTTCTTACGGTCGATAGTGACACCTCAAGAACAAATAAAGACAAATCTTGGATCATGGAAGAGTCACTATCCATCCTAACACCTATCCTTACACTTGGCTGATCGTATGCAAAGATTACAAGGCAAATCGGTTTCCAATTCATCCCCTCAATATGATGTAATCGGCCTAGAGTGTATATGAGGTCATGATTTACACACAAATGGATAACAAGACAATCTAAACACATTCCCTAAACAAGTCCAAGCCACCTTACTCTTGATTAGTCATCCAACTCACATCTTATACCAAATGGTGTCAACTTTCATTAAACAATGCCTCAAAACAAGAAGATGATCATTCCCAAAATGTTTTGTCCATACCCACCTTCGGCCACTATATAAGGAGACTCAAGGAGCTTCAACAATTCATACCATCACTTTCCTTTACCTCTGGATATCCATCGGCCATCATCAAACCACAACCGAAGGCCCCAAGGCACGAGCAAGAGAAGGATCAAGAGAAGTCGGTTCCACTTTGATCCAACAAGGTATGTTATCTGACCATCCTATTATTTCGAAGCCTCAAATTTGTCGACCCTATTGTGAACCCGACCCACTACCCTTCTAATCAATCTTTTGTCCATGAACATTGTAATGTGTAAGTTTACAGACCACGACAAACTATATCGACTCTCTTTTACTCACACAAAGCACCTATAACTCGACACACATGATCACCTTGTCAAGACACATCACTTGTTCAATAACTAATCGGCCTTGTGTCACAAATGCTTGATCAAGTAATGTTTTCAAATCAAAACACGGCCTAGTTGAGCAACTAATAGTCAGTTTTTATAAACAAAACTCATTCGGTATATGTTCAAAGTTAACAGTTATTATAGATGTAATTATAATCGGTTTTCTTCACAAACCCACTAGAACACATTGCAAAGCTTCGAGGGTGCTTTAATAAGCCTAGACCGACCCATTTCATTCTAATAGACCATCAGGATTGTGGTCCATATTGCACATTGTCTCGTCTAAGATAACTTAACATATGTTAAACAAGCCGAAACATGTGTTAATACCATTTTTATATTAGGAAGGCATAAACCTATGTTAAAATGCATATTTTTTTCCAAAAACCAACCAGAAAAGACGACTTAGTGTCATCAATTCACGAGCCATAATGACATGTGAGGACCGCTTTGTTTACAAAAAAAGTCAACTTACAACAAAGTAACCAGGATTTCCGAAGCCGTATATTTTACAAGTACATGTAAATCAACTATAAAGCACCACGTGCATAGGGACATGGGCCACATACACTAATACCATGGTCCATAATGTTGGGTGAACAATTTGTAAGACAAACAACAAGAACGTATAATTTACCGTGCTCTTAATAATCAAATGGAAATCATTGTCTGCAATATAGTTACCTCACTTTCTAGCTTCACTAGACCACACGTGTCACTATCAGGTGAGCTTCACGGCCCCATTTTACTATTTCTACATTTTTGGGGGACAAATATGCTACAAATCTAGTACAAATGTCATTTTGTGTGTATATTCTATCGTGACTACCATGTGGAACATGAGACATTTTGTCCATGAGCTCATCAGTCCTCGCACTTACATTATACTGTAACCATTAGCTATCAAAAGCGATGGAATACTTTAATAGATTTATAGGATTGACACCCCCACTCTTGGTTAGTCGCTCTAACCGGTTACATACAAAAGAGTGCTAGTACTATACTATACATACATTGTTTTTAGTGTACAATGCATGAGGCACAACAGTTAAGAGGTTTGGTTACGGGACTTATGGTTTGCACAGTAATCATTCTCTTAGCTAGCCTATGATTAGTCATACACGAATTACACAAGCACTTTACTTAGTACATCTAAACCTGTGAACAAACCGACACTATTGTTGACAAATCTTTTATGCTTGTTTTTCAGGTAATTGACGATGAGAAGCAGAGACTTAGGAGAGGGGTTCGAACATGCACCGAGTGGTACCACTTTGGATTGGGTCTTGTTAGTCCCATGATATTTCAGTTTTTGAGTCATGAATTCCAGACAATTTACTATTTTTAGACAATGTTACGATGATTTAAAAAAATTTATGACAATATCCACCCTACGATAGTATCGATTTAAATAAATTTGTGCGTTGCTTGAACCTTGTGTTTGAAAACATTTTGAGGTCGCATTCCCGTGTTTCCGCCTTAGCGGGGTGTGACAGATTGGTATAAGAGCATAAGGTTATAGCAAACTAAGATTCTTTTGAGTCGATCTTACTATCTTGTCCGACTCCGAGCCCGATTATCTAGTTGACGACACTCCCGAGGAGGAGCTTTCGCTTACCCAGCCTGCTCCCACACCTTACGAGGCCCCTGATTTCCCCCATCATGGAGGAGGTTGGATCTCTGACTCTGACATGGATGTGGATCTTGCACCCGTAGGGAGACGTGTCTCTGATGATGACATTGAGGATGACGTCCCTCCTTCCCTTGCAGACCCAGACGTTCACTCTCCGGTGGTCCCTTCCAATGCTTCTACTGCCTCGAGTCTGGCCCCTTCTTTCCGCTTCGAATATACGGGCCGTACCCTCCAGAGGTACACTCCCCGTAAAAGGGTGCGATAGACGGTGGTCATCGCCCTTCCTGCCCGTGCTCCGACTACCGCATTTCCCGCCGACCCTACCCCTACCGGCGAGCTTGTCCTACTTACCGACCCTACACTAGAGTTACGTACTATGGAGGCACCTGTGCCGGTGACTGAGCCATCACCGAGGTTGAGGAGGCGTTCTCAGGCCCGTAAGCGGCCATACCTCCCTAGTCTCACCGGTGACTTGGCCCATCGGGATGAGGAGGACAATTATGAGGCGATGACATTGAGCGCGGCGTTATTCTATCCCATGATACACAACTAGTAGCTATGGGTGTACGTATCCGAGAGCTGGATGAGCGAGCGACGGAGGCTGAGCTAGGGAGGCTAGCGGCGACTTTAGGGAGAGCGAAGACAGAGAGGAGATTGTAGACCTTAGAGAGGAGGATGGCAAAGATGGATCAGCGTATGCGGGATGCGGTTGCTGATCTCGCCGCTACTTTCCCATTTTCATCTTCATAGTTTGCTTTGTGGTTGTACTTGATATTATGTATGTTATGTTATGTTATGTTGTTTTGTGATTTGAACTACTGCGGTTTGACTGCTTATCTTTTGTGTCTTGACACTTATGCACCCTGGTTTATGTACGGTTTACATGGTATGGTATTTATTTAAGTTCTGCGTTGCTTATTCTTTTGTCTTGTGGTTGTGATTGACTTGCTATGCATGGTTATATTTGGTTGTTACATTTGTATGATCGACAATATTTGTGAAATATGTGTCTTAAACTTTTGATATGTGATATATTAGAAGGGAATCTTGCAAACCCGACAATCTGCAGGAACCAACGATGGTGAACCATTACCAGCCACTCCCGCTGAAATGGCTAGGGTGATTGCTGAGGCAATTGCTCGACATGATGCTGCTCGAGCCGATTCTAGCGCAGGCTCTGGAGGTACTGGTCTTCGACGGGGAAACGCAACGGATCACGGTAGAACTTTTGGGTTTAAATTGTCTACTTACTACTCCTACGCGAAACTTTGTGTTGATAATATTCACTATTGTATACACAGATGTTGGCAACCCTGTTCGGGGATGTTCATACAAAACTTTCATGGCTTGCAAACCATGGAACTTTCGTGGTACCAAAGGTGCCACTGGGATTGTTCATTGGATCAAAAAGACTGAGTCAGTTCTTGACATCAGTGGTTGTTCTGAGGACCAGAAGGTGAAGCACTCTACTTGCACTTTCCAAGACGAAGCCCTCACTTGGTGGAATCTTCAGGTGCAAACCTTGGGTAGAGACACGGCTTACAATCTTACCTGAGCTGATCTCAAGACTCTGCTCATGGAGAATTAATGTCCAAGGAGCGAACCGCAGAAGCTAGAAGCGGAATTCTGGAATCTCTCTATGGCGGATGCCGATGTGACTGCTTACACCACCCGTTTTCATGAGCTCTCACGACTTATTCCTCACATGGTCTCACCGAAATACAAGAGAGTTGAACGGTAAATTTGGGGTCTGTCTACCAAGATACGAAACATGGTCACTGTGTCTGCACCCGCTACTATCTAGCTTGCTATGACTCTAGCCCACAGTCTTACTGATAATGTTGTCTGTATGGGTTCGTTGAACCAGAAGGTTGCAGTTGTTGGTGAGAGTTCTGGAGACAAGCGTAAGCGATCTGGATCCAGGAAGGGAAAGAACTCCTCCCACAAGCGTCAAGACTCTATGACGATTTTTGCGGCCACTGCTGTTGAGGACCCCAAACGCAAATGCAACGGGCCACACCCCTACTGCAGCAAATGTAATTACCACCATGTTGGCACTTGTGAGAGCATCCTGTGCAAGATCTGCCATCGTCGTGGTCACCAAACCGCTAACTGCAAAGCCAAGGCCACGAACACTCCACCTGCCAAGAATGAGTGTTTTGAATGTGGTGCAATCGGTCATTTCTACAAGGATTGCCCCAATGCTAAGGATCAAGCTCGCAGATGAGCATTTGTGCTAGGAGCCAATGAAGCACGCGATGATCCTAATGTGATTACCTGTATGTTTCTCCCTAATAACCGTTTTGCATCAGTACTATTTGATTCAGGCGCTGATTTTTGCTTTGTGTCCACCGACTTTGAAAAATCCCTCAGATTAGAATCTAGTAATATACCCTAGAATTGGCCAATGGTAAGTTAATTTCTTCTGAAGAAGTTGTTAGGGATTGTGTTTTGGAAGTGGGTGATCATGTTTTTCATATTGATCTACTGCCTATTCGATTGGGTAGTTTCGATGTTGTCATTGGCATGGATTGGTTATTCAAGCATCGTGCAGAGATCATCTCTCATGAGAAATTGGTTCGTATCCCCTTGTCCAATGGTGAAACCCCCTCGATTCGAGGATACCGTGGTGTGTCTACTCTTCGAGTCATATCTTGCATCAACGCGCAGAAATGCTTAAGGATAGGTTGTGTCGTGTTTCTGGCACATGTCATTGAACAGAAAGCTAAAGATCAGAAACTCGAGGACATACTGGCGGTGCGAGACTATCCCGAAGTCTTTCTAGAAGATTTTCCAGGGCCTTCACCGCCATGACAAGTCAAGTTTCGCATTGACCTAGTCCTAGGAGCTGCCATAGTACCCCGCACTCCGTATCATTTGGTGCCGTCCGAGATGCAAGAATTGTATAACCAGCTTCAGGAATTATTAGACAAAGGTTTCATTCGCCGGAGCTTTTCTCCGTGGTGAGCGCCTATGTTGTTCGTGAATAAGAAGGATGAAAGTTTTCGTATGTGCATCGATTACCCAGAGTTGAACAAACTGACCATCAAGAACAAGTACCCACTGCCGAGGATCGACGACCTGTTTGACCAGTTGCAAGGTTCCAGCTACTACTTGAAGATCGACCTGCATTCGGGATATCACCAGTTGCTGATCCAAGAATACGACATACCGAAGACTACGTCTAGACTCGTTATGGGCATTATGAGTTTTTGGTTATGCCATTTGGCTTGACGAATGCTCCTGCCGTTTTTATGGATCTTATGAATCGAGTCTGCAAACCCTACTTGGACAAATTCTTGATTGTCTTTATTGATGATATCTTGATCTACTCGCAGACCAAGGAGGAGCACGAACATCATCTTCGACTGATTTTGGAGTTGCTAAAAAACGAGAAGTTTTTCGCCAAGTTCTCAAAATGCGAGTTTTAGATTTGAGAAGTTCATTTTCTTGGTCACGTTGTGAACAAGAAGGGTATACAAGTTGACCCCACAAAAATTGAAGCCATCAAGGATTGGGATGCACCAAAAACACCAACTGAAGTGCGGCAATTTTTGATCTAGCCGGTTATTACCGATGGTTCATTGGAAAGTTCTCTAAGATTGCCCAGCCACTTACCGTCTTGACACAGAAAGACAAGAAGTTTGATTAGGGAATCAAGTAAGAGGAAGCGTTTTAGGTCTTGAAGAATCGTTTGTGCAGTGCTCCGGTTCTCTCTCTTCCCAAAGGTACCAACTATTTCGTAGTTTATTGCGATGCTTCTCATCAAGGTCTTGGATGTGTACTCATGCAAAGGAATAAGGTCATCGCCTGTGCATCCCGTCAACTCAAAGTCCATGAGAAGAATTACACCACTCATGACTTAGAGTTAGGTGCAGTGATCTATGCCCTCTAGATTTAGAGGCACTATTTTTATGGTACTAAGTGCCCTATTTTCACTTACCACAAGAGCTTGTAACACATCTTCAATAAGAAGGATCTGAATATGCGACAACGTATATGGGTTGAGTTGCTAAACGACTATGATTGCGAGATTAAATATCATCCGGGAAAGGCCAACGTTGTGGCTGACGCCTTGAGCCGGAAGGAACGAGTCAAGACCATGTGTGTGCGTGCGCTAGGTTTGACCATCCATACAAATCTCACTACCCGTATTCGTGAAGCTCAGCAAGAAGCTCTGAAAGGTGAGAATTTGAAGAATGAGTCATTATTCAAGATGGATTATCTATTGGAACCAAGGTATGATGGCACAGTTTATTTTTCCAATCGGATCTGGGTGCCACGTTTTGGTGGTTTACGCGATTTAATTCTTGAGGAGGCCCACAAGTCTAAGTACTCGGTTCATCCCGGAGCCGACAAAATGTACAACGACGTGAAGGAATTCTACTGATGGCCCAACCTTATGGGTGAAATTGCAACATACGTTAGCCGATGCACTACCTGTTCAAAGGTCAAAGTTGAGTATCAGAAGCCGTCTGGTCTGCTACAGCAACCCGAGATTCTCGTTTCGAAATAGGAGTAAATATCTATGGATTTCATCGCCAAGCTACCGAAGACGTCCAATGGTCACAACACGATTTGGGTAATTGTTGACAGGTTGACCAAGTCTGCACATTCCTTGCCGATCAAGGAAACCGACAAGCTAAAGAAACTCGCCAAGTTGTAAATCAAAGGGATTGTAACTTGGCATGGTATGCCTGTTTCAATCATTTCCGACCGAGACAATCGATTCACTTCCTGACTCTGGCAGACACTTATAGATGCACTAGGCTCTCGCTTAGACATGAGCACAGCCTATCACCCACAAATCGATGGCCAGAGCGAACGGACTATCAGAACTTTGGAAGACATGCTCTGAGCGTGCGTGATCGATTTCGATGGAAACTAGGATTCTCATTTACCTTTGGTTGAGTTCTCATACAATAACAATTACCACACCAGTATCAAAGCTGCCCCATTTGAAGCCTTATATAGACGTAAGTGTAGATCTCCTTTGTGTTGGGCAGAAGTTGGGGACAAATATTTGACTGCCCCGAGTTAATTCAAGAAACAACCGACAAGATCTTTCAGATCCATGATTTCTTGAAAACTGCTCGAGATCGTCAAAAGAGCTATGCTGATCGTTGTCGCAAACCACTCGAATTTCAGGTTGGTGATAAGGTACTCTTGAAAGTCTCACCCTGGAAGGGGGTACCACGGTTTGGCAAACGTGGGAAGCTTAATCCTGATACATAGGTCCTTTTGAAATACTTGCTAGGATTGGTCCCGTGGCATACAAGCTCAGGTTACCAGAAGAGCTCAGTGGTGTTCATGACACATTAATCCACGTATCCAATTTGAAGAAGGGTTTATCTGATGAATCCTTGTGTAAGACCCAAAAATTTCGTTTCGCCTAAATACGCCACTAGGCGTAATTGATAAAATAACAAAGCAAGTTTAATGGTGGATGTTTTTAACCACCAAGTAAAACCGAGGCTAAACCTATTACTAGAGACTAATCTAGTCAATGTAATAATCTAAAAGCAAACCCGAGACTAAACTCGAGGGGCCTTAGGTTCCAATGTGACAAAGTGGGTTTTATAAATATAAACAATACAAAAAAAACACACACACATTGTGTGTGTGTATGTCGTGTATAACATTAGGAGAATTGATCTCCTTCAACAAACAAACCCCAAACACAAGAACAAGGCCAAATTCAAGCTAAATCAAAGGGGTTTTCAGTGCATTAGCTAGTATCCGGGTCATCTAAGCTTAAAGAACATCAAGGTACCTTCATTTGATAGAAATTTATGTTATATTCGTTTTTGATTCTTTTGAAAATCTAGGGTTTTGATAAAAACATGGAATTGATGGTTATTATGGGTTGCCCTAGTCTTGGGGAGCCTTAAACGTGTATAATCCGGTTACAAAAAACACTTGATATGTATATTTGATTTTTATCATATGCTTATGCAAATGTTTAGAATTTAGGATTTAACCTCTAGGTGGAATCAACTTATATCTAGCAATCTTTGAGACTCTTAGGAGTTGTTATAATGAAGAATTTAGGCTAAAGAGCCTAAACAACATCATATGATGATGATTAGATAAATGGGTATGCTTTGGCTAGCTTAAACTCATAAAAATCAATTGAATTGGTGGGTGCACACCAAGTGTTTGATAAAATGCTTGAACGAGAAAGTAAATGTGTAAAACATGTATGAACAAGAAAACTAGAAATTTGATGTTGAGCTTGAGGTAAAATGAATACATGATGCCATGGATAATGAAAGAAATCCATATTATGTGTTCTAACAAAAACAAGGTTTGAAATGTCCCTAAGTTAGGTACAAGGACTAGGGAGCAAACAAGTAAAACGGATGCAAGCTCAATGTGTACGGAAGCAAAACGGATATGAGGTAAGTAAAACTTACACTACTAGTCTACAAATACAACTCTTGTATTGACATAAGTGTTTAAACTTTGAAGTGGGACAAAGGTATGACCTCAAGGGGTGAAACCTATTAATCGGGTGATTTATGCAAATTCATGTCAAAACACAATTCATAGTCATAAATGAGCCATATAGTGTTGATCAAATGATGGAAATCATCAATTGGGTCAACTAATAAAGCCATGTGGTAAATAAGAGTCTAAACTCAAGTTTTAGTTAAAAATCACATGAATAAGGAAGTTATGTAATCATGAGTCTTAACGGGTCGAATGGGTGATTCCCTTACTATTCGAACCCGACATTAAAAGCCGGTTATCTAAGCTTTAAGAAACTTGTGGTAAATGGGTCAAATGGTAAATGCATTGCCATTGAGTCCCAAGAGACTAATGTGGTCAATCTAGAGTGTATGCAGGAGGACACCTAGAAATTGAGCACTCGTTGCCTAAGTAATCCATATGGGTGCAAGGTATGGGTCAACGCCACCCAGTAAGTCTATAGCTAAATAATCGCATTCGGACGACGCAACGTGGGTACTAAAGTTACTCACATGATGTGTGGGTGTCAACCAAGTATGTTATTTCCATAACTATGTCTAATGCGCGCTAAAGCGCTTAGCATTGATTAAATAGGACAAATCTTGAGAAAAGGTGGAAATCTAAGTCCGGAAGGACTTAGAGGTTTTTAAACAAGTCATTGAGTCAAAGACAATGGATTTGAAACAAGAAGTGTCGCCATGAATGGCTAAATTGAAGGATTTGGCTATAAGGGGCATTATGCGAATTTAAAGATTTCCTAAAGATTAAATCTAAGAACGGAATCATAATAAAACAACCAGACAATGTTTTATTGCACAAGTGTCCAATGAGTTGACAATATGATTTCTATGCCTTTGGTGTGATTAAAAAGTGTCTTGTATAGTCCAAGGCTGTAACGGGTCGATTTGGGTAAAAATTGACATAAACATTCGAAACTAGAAACCGGGTCTTAATGACATAAACCGGATGATGTTTTTAGTTAAACAAGAGTCCAACAAGTTAAAAAAATGATTGTTATGCCTTTTGAATGGTCTAATAAGGCTTTGTTTAACCTATGGCCTTAACGGGTCGATTTGGGTGAAAACATGTAAGTAATAGTTAAGCCAAAAGGGGTTATAAACCACCATAAAAGGGCATCTTTCAAGCCCAATAAAGGGCATCAAACAAGTCCCCAAGTGCTCCTAGGAAGGGCATTGAATTTGGTTTAACAACACCCAAAGGTTGGGGAAAAACAAGCAAGGAAATCGCTGATAAAATCATAGAAAAATCGTTAGGAGGTGTTCTTTATATGCCTAGAAAGGTCTTTAAACGAATCACAATCAATATTTGAACATCTTTAACTAATTCGGACTTTAAAGTGGTTAAAATGGTCAATTACAGCAGCTGAAAAGGAAATCGCTGCACTTAATATGTTTCTGACCTGATTTTCAAATATTCATATAAAACATAGAAAAATCGTTAGGAGGTGTTCTTTATATGCCTGGAAAGGTCTTTGAACGAAGCACAATCCATTTTTGAACATGTTTAACTAATTCGAACTTTAAATGAGTCAACATGGTCAAATACAACAGCTGAAAAGGAAATCGCTGCACATAATGTGTTTCTGACCTGATCTTCAAATATTCATGTAACATCATAGAAAAATCGATAGGGGGTGTTCTTTATACGCCTGGAAAGGTATTTGAATGAATAACATTTCCTATTTGAAATCTGAAGTCAGATTATGTGTTTTAAAAGGGGTAAATAAGATCCGAACAGCTGCTACGCAAAAGTGCAACAGTTTATTTCCTTGATATGGGGCCGTTTGGCCTGGTTCATTCCGTTTGGACGCCCAACGACATTTTCTAATATAGTAAATGAAGTATTGGCAACCCCACTAACCATTATTTTTGTGATGGTGCCAGGTACACGTTCGGTAGGAGCTCCGGAGCACGGATCAAGTAAAGAGGAGAGCCGAACACAAACGATCACTTATACGCTTCCGCAATAGCTTCCCGATTAAAGCACAAACCTTAATATAGGTTTGAAATACTTATAAATGTAAAGTGGAATGTTTTTATTAAATCGAAGTCTTTGTAAATGGGTCAAAGTTATAAAGAATAAAGTTTTAATTGGGAGTGGTTTTTATGTAAGGCCTAAACTCGCAAGTTTAAACGTTTACCACGTGATTTTGGGTTAGGGTCTTACACCTTGATCATTCCTCCCAAAGAAATTGACATCGATGAACAACTCCACTTCATTGAGGAGCTAATCGAGGTAACTGATTGGAAAGTCCAGAAATTGAGAAGGAGTCGCGCTAAACTTGTCAAAGTCAGATGGAATGCAAAGCGTGGTCCCGAATTTACATGGGAACGCTCAGACCAAATGAGACGCAAGTACCCAGCTCTTTTTCCCAAAACTACTGAGACCAATAGGAAAACTTGATTTCGCCGACGAAATTCCAAAAACAAGGGAAGAATGTGACAACATTCAACGATCCAGGTCAACATCCGTATGCATTCTACTTATTATTGTCATTTCATGTGCATAATTAGACATTTTTGCACACACTATACCCCCCCCCCCCCCGTCTAGTGAAGCACCAATTATTGATAAAAACTCACTCGTCTATGCATACAATACCCGGACAATCACAAAAGCATTTCATGAGGTTACCACACTTTAACACATGGTACACTCCTCCCTAATACATATATGCCAATCACAATTGTCATCAAATGTTAACATCAAACAACATATGTTCACGATTAATGGACATTAATATCGTTATCAAGTGGTTGAAAATCTAGTCATGTACACGGTATGAGAGATTGAAATAAAAGTCATACTACTTAATGACTTTCCTTTCCATTTAACACCATGTTAACACTCTTGTATATGTATATATAACCGAATGTATACACAAAATGTAAAACAAAAGCCTAGGACACATATATGCATACACACGCATACACATGCATACACACAACACAAGTGCACAAATACACACATGGCTGAATGTTAATCTATTATAAATATGTGCCTTGTGATTAACTTACACAAATAAGGAACCTTGTCATACAATCACTCTATCACTAGCTAATAATCATACACCAAAGAAAAAAATTTTCCCTTGCCTCTTCCCCTTATTCGGCCGATACACCAAACAAAAAAACAAGAGTCCCTTTCAAACATATGACTTATATCAATTTGGTAACTTACAATGTGACATTACTTATCCCCATGTGTGATCATAGCCTAATTGAGAGATCCTCTTGAACCACATTGGCCGATTCCAAGCAATCACAAGTCCCTTTCACTCTAAACACACCAAATCTTACACACATTTGGTTAAACAACACTCCAATTCAAAGACCTAGACTAATACACTTCCATTTTGAGAAAGATACAAACATTCCTACTCTATTTATTTCTTGCGGCCGATAGTGATACCTCAAGAACAAATGAAGACAAATCTTGGATCATGGAAGAGTCACTATCCATCCTAACATCTATGCTTACACTTGGCCGATCCTATGCAAAGATTACAAGGCAAATCGGTTTCCAACTCATCCCCTCAATATGATGTAATCAGCCTAGAGTGTAGATGAGGTCTTGATTTACACACAAATGGATAACAAGACAAACTAATCACATTCCCTAAACATGTCCAACCCACCTTACTCTTGATTAGTCATCCAACTCACATCTTACACCAAATGGTGTCAACTTTCACTAACAAGGCCTTAAAACAAGAAGACGATCATTCCCAAAATGTTTTGTCCATACCCACCTTCGGCCACTAAAAAAGGAGACTCAAGGAGCTTCAACAATTCACACCATCACTTTCCATTACCTCTTGATATCCATCGGCCATCATCAAACCACAACCGAAGGCACTAAGGCATGAGCAAAAGAAGGATCAAGATAAGCCGGTTCCACCTTGATCCAACTAGGTATGCTATCCGACCATCCTATTCTTTCGAAGCCTTAAATCTCTCAGCCCTATTGTGAACCCAACCCACTACCCTCTTAATCGGCCTATTGTCCATGAACAATGTAATGTGTAACTTTATAGACCACGGCAAACTATATCGACTCTCTTTTACTCACACAAAGCACCTATAACTCGACACACATGATCACCTTGTCACGAGGCATCACTTGTTTAATAACTAATCGGCCCCGTGTCACAAATGCTTGATCAATTAATTTTTCAAATCAACACACGACCTAGTAGAGAAACTAATAGTCGGTTTTTATAAACAAAACTCCTTTGGTTTATGTTCAAAGTTAAAGGTTATTATAGATGTAATTATAATCAGTTTTTTTTCACAAACCCACTCGAACACATTGCAAAGCTTCGAAGGTGCTTTAATAAGCCTAGACCGACCCATTTCGATCCAATAAACCATCGGGATTATGGTCCATATTGCACATTGTCTCGGCTAAGATAACTTAACATATGTTAAACAAGCTGAAACATGTGTTAATACCATTTTTATATTAGAAAGGCATAAACCTATGTTAAAATGCTTATTTTTCCAAAAACCAACCACGCATCACGACTTGATGTCAATTCACAAGCCAAAACGAGATGTGGGGACCGCTTTCTTTACAATAAAAGTCAACTTACAACAAAGTAACCAGGATTTCCGAAGCCGTATGTTTTACAAGTACATGTAAATCAACTATAAAGCACCATGTGCACAGGGACATGGGCCACATACAATAATACCATGGTCCACAATGTCGGGTGAACAATTTGTATGATAAACAAGTAGAACGTACAATTTACCGTGCTCTTAATAATCATAGGGCAATCATTGCCTGGACGATAGTTACCTCACTTTCTAGCTTCACTAGAACACACATGTCACTATCAAGTGAGTTTCAAAACCCCATTTTACAATTTCTACATTTTTGGGGAACAAACATGCTACAAATCTAATACAAATGTCATTTTGTGTGTATATTCTATCATGACTACCATGTGTAACATGAGACATTTAGTCCATGAGCTCATCAGTCCTCGTACTTACATTATACTGTAACCATTAGCTATCGAAAGCCATGGAACACTTTAATAGATCTATTAGGTTGACACCCCCACTCTTGGTTAGTCGCTCTAACCGGTTACATACAATAGAGTGTTAGTATTCTACTATACATACATTGTCTTTAGTGTACAATGCACGAGGCACAACAGTCAAGAGGTTTGGTTACGGGACTCATGGTTTGTGTAGTAATCATTCGCTTAGCTAGCCTATGATTGGTCATACATGAATTACACAAGCACTTTACTTAGTACATCTAAACCTGTGAACTCACCGACATTATTATTACAAATCTTTTATACATGTTTTTCAGGTAATTGACGATGAGAAGCAGAGATTGGGAGAGGGGTTCGAGCATGCACCGGGTGGTACCACTTTGGATTGGGTCTTGTCAGTCCCATGATATTTCAGCTTTTGAGGCATGAATTCAAGACAATTTACTATTTTTCAGACAATGTTATGATGATTTAAAATAAATAAATCTGTGCGTTGCTTGAACCTTGTGCTTGAAAACCTTTCAAGGTCGCATTCCCTTGTTTCCGCCTTCGCGGGGTGTGACAAAGATGGACTATGCTATGGGTTATCAGGGTCTCCAGCAGTTTCCTTAGTTATTCTATTCATGATATTTTAGTATGGAAAGTTTGAACTTGCCTTTTTAGGTGTGATGCCTAATATTTTGTGTATTTGGACAAGTAATTTTCCGCTATAAAATGTCGTGATATCTTTTGTTATATCTTTTGTCTGTTTGATTATTCCGATGTATTACTTATCTTTGTTTATCTCTTTGATGTGTACTTAAACCACTAATTTTTATCATATTGCTAAAATATTTCTATTATTGTAATCAGTGTTGTAAAAGTCGGCCTACTCGGCCTTGTACTCGGCGACTACTCGGACCTCGGAACCCCTCCGAGGTGACTTTCTCCTACTCGGCCAAACTAGTCGGCGGCGGCCAACTCGGCCCTGTACTCGGGCTACTCGGCCAACTCGGCCCTGTACTAAGTGGTCAAAATCAGTCATCTTCATCCTACTCAGCCCTATACTCGCCCTACTCGGCCTTGTACTCGGAAAAAAATGAATTTTAAACATGTATCTTTAAAAAAACATGCGTATTTAACATGAATTATGCTTATTTTGATACATATATTATATCCAATAATTAATTTTCTTTATATTTACCATATCCGAGTACTCCCCGAGTACTCCGAGTACACCCAACTCCCCAGTCAGCCAACTAGGGGCCGCCTAGCGACTTTTGCAGCATTGGTTGTAATAGAAGATTACAAAAATGCCACCAAGAACACGACATGGTAGAGGATTGGGACTGCCTACGTCACCTGATGAAATAGCGCAAATAAACTCTCAACACGTAAATGCGGCACTTGACCAACAGAATCAAAATATTGGTCGAGGCCGAGGTCGCGGTAATATCGGTGGTCCAGGTGGTGAAAACTCCATTGGAGCCCCAACAGGGAATCAAGTGCCCAGTTGTACTTACAAAATATTTCAAGGTTGTAACCCAAGGTCATTCTCTGGATCTGAAGGCCCTCTAGAAATCACCCGATGGATAGAGAAAATGGAGTCTGTTATAGCGATCAGTGGTTGCACTCAAAATCAAATAGTTAAGTATGCATCTTGCTCTTTTTAAGACGAGGCTTTATGTGGTGGAATTCACAAGTTCAAAACCTCGGAGAGGCTGCTGCCTATAACCTCTCCTGGACGGAGCTCAAAGACATGATGATCCATGAATATTTTCCCAGAAATGAGCTTCAGAAGGTTTAGATGGAATTCTGGAATTTGACCATGACTGTAACCATATGTAAATTTCCCCAAATTTTTAACTAATAAAAATTCCTTTTTTAACTCGTTATGTCACATTCTCATGCGTTTTATAACATTATATTAATTAGTTATCATTACTAAAATTATTAGACATGGCAACATATAAATTTCTTATAAATACAAAGTTTTCTAAATAAACTATTCATATCTTAAACCTCTTATTATCTAAATAATAATAATAATAATAATAATAATAATAATAATAACAATAATAAATAGTTTCATAATTTGTTTTATATACATACATATATATATTTATAAAGTTAGTTTTTTTTTAAAAAAAAAAACTTATAAACCTATCACATATTATTAAACCAAACAAATAACCCAATCCAACCCACACCTGAGCCCATTTTCGAAACAAGCCCAAACTAGACCCAATTCCACTTCCTCCTTCCCTTCAGCCAAAAAAAAAAAAAAGAGTATGTTTAGCCAGGGACTCGAACCCGTGACCTGGCACAACCAATACACGCAACACCACCACTACACCACTTTGGTGTTTGGTGCTTTATAATGAAACAGATTTTACATAAACGTATTTCGTAAACCAGACAGCTTGCAAACGCGTAATCAAGCCAAGTTTGGAAACCAATAATCACCTTAAATCACCCTAACAGCTACGGACACAATCAATACATCTATCTCCAGCGCATAATTCGTGTATATAACATTGATTTCGTTTGTAATTGAGGCGTGTTTGACCAATCAAGGTCAAACTTCCAAAACTTACTGTAACACCCCAACCGATGGCGGAAACATCAGGGTGCCACGTAGTGACGATTGTCCAAAAGCAAATGGTGTTTAAAATTCAAGTTCCATTAAATAATCCAATAATGGAATTTATTACAATGAAAAGGAACAATACTAAATGTTCAACATCAAACTAAACCAATAACCAAATAAAATTTAAAACTAGACTTCAACTTCTAACGTCCAAAGCACGTAGAGCTTTACGCTGCATTATTCCCTGAATCATGTTTAAGTTGGAAAATGTGGGGGTCAACTATAAATAGTTGGTGAGTAATACATTTGTAAAAAAAATTATTTAGTAAAGTTTTGTAAGTCATGTCTATATCAAAACAACTTGTAATAATATTAATTGGAAACCATGGTGTTGTATAGTCAACCCTAATGACAATGACGTAACTCAATGAGCTAGTAAAAAATGACGTAACTCAATGAGCTAGTATAAAAATGACGTAACTCAATGAGCTAGTATAAAAATGGCGTAACTCAATGAGCTAGTATAAAAAGCTGTTTCGATCATCCCTGAATTTATGCGGGGGATGGGCTTGTCGAACCTATAGCGCTATAATCTACTACAGTAGGCTTGATCAAAGTTAATGACTACACTGAGGCGGGTTCACCAACTAATAATAAAAACAAATGCGTAAAGATATAAGCAAGACAAAAAGTAAACATGTTTCACCCCTAAAAATATAAAAACATTAAAAAAGTGGGGCTATGTAAAACTCACCTTAGCAAAGCAAACAAATTTTCCAAATAGTGCAAATACGGTTGAGAGAATCCCGAAAGATTATCCTAAACAGTTCACAAAAATATAACCTCATAAAATTAGGGAAAACTAAATCGAGTCTAAGGCAATCTAGGGTTATAGGCACTAGGGATTTCTAGTAATGATTTGAGAATAACTAATGTTTCAATTTTTTTTTTCATCGTGACATAAGAAAATATTTTATGAAAATTGTTTATATGAACATTTTGATAAAAAAAAATAACTTCAGAAAAATTTGTTTTATATGAATTATGTAAACTTGTTGTTATAAAAAAATAAGTTTTATAGTTTTCAAACTTTATCTTTCTGTTTTCTTTTAGTTTTGAAAAAGTACATGATCCCTTTTCTTCTAATATGTATATTAATGAAGTTTGAATATTTAATAATTGGTATTTCAAATAATTGTATCTTTTTTTTTTTCGAAACACGTTTAAACTTTCTGTGGTTATTCAACTAAAACAATTGTTTTATTTTACGATATATAATACAATTTATAATAATTATAAATAAGTTACTCAAAAACTTTAAGGAACATATAAAAAAAACATGTTGTACAGGTTCATAACATTAGTAAAATATCCCTATGAAAATTTGCGTTTGATTAAATAACTATTAAAATAGAAAAGAAAACAAAAGGAAACTAAAAATATATAATAATAACTTAAAATGGATGGAGGCATCTTTACTACAGCAGCTTCAGGGCTACCAAGTTAGCTGTTAGTCCAGACCATAATAAAATTTATAAAGATGATTTCAACCAGTCATCACTCTCAAATCATACTAACCCAGGAACCCAAGAACCAAACCTAATCAATTAACTAATACTACACCTTATTGTTTGAAGTAAACAGAGGGCTTTTGCTACTGCAACAAAAACGAAACAGAAAGCACAAAAATAATGTACCGAAATCGATGGATTGAAGGTGGAGGGAGAGGTGGTCGGCGTTCGAATTTCGGCCAAGCTCCTGTGCACCGCTGATAGGATAACAGGTAAGTTTTATGTGTGGGTTGTGTTTGCGAGTGCTTTCCGAGTCGAATGATGTGCTAAATTTATAAAGAGGGAGTCATAAAGAGTTGGTTACAGTTGGACCAAGATTACCGAGATAAGGGGATCAATTTTTAACCAGTCAGACATGCTTAAAAAGTCCGGATAGTTCGTCAAGGTCGTTCGCAATGAGGTTAGGAGCAGATTTTTTGGGCTTAAAGTTTATGTAAATCCCGGTTTTGCCGAGTTCGATCTGGCCGGAAGAATCGGTTATTCCGGTGACTTGATTCATGAAGAAGAAAGAGACAAGAAGGAATATTTTTTTTTTCAAACTTTATTTATTTTTGTCAAAATCAGTCCTTCTAGTTTCTATCACTTACAAACTAATATCAAACTTAAATTATCTTTATTATTTTTAACTTTACAAACTTATACAAATAGATATTCAAACACTCCATTAAATATTAAAATTTTTATAAATTTCAACTAACTTAGTTGAAATTTTATAAAGTAAATAATAATATTTATTATACATATAAATATCAAAATGAGGAAAAGAGTTCGAATGAAAGATAAAACGCCATTGATATCTTTATTATTAATAATATTAAAACGAAACGATTACATTGGAAAATTCAAATCGTTACAGTCTCCCCTACTTTTAGGAATTTCAACCCGAAATTGATTCAGAGGAGGCTTTAGGAAAGAAAAAGTTAAGGATACTTTGTCTTCATTTGATCCTCACGTTCCCAAGTAAATTCTGGGCCATGTTTTAGATTCCCAACGAACTTTGACAATAGGTATGCGGGTACGCTTCAGTTTCTTCACTTCACGATCCATGATCTCCACAGGTTTCTCTATGAAGTGCACAGATTCATCAACATGAACATCGTCGAGAGGGATGTGGAGGTTTTCATCCGCTAAGCATTTCCTCAAGTTAGACACGTGGAAAGTTGGATGAATGTTGTTGAGTTCAGTAGGTAAATCAAGTTTGTAGGCCACTTTCCCAATTCTTTCGAGGATTTTAAAAGGACCCACAAAACGAGGTGCTAGTTTTCCTTTCTTTCCAAATCGAACCATTCCCTTCCAAGGAGATACCTTTAGAAGTACAAGATCACCGACCTGGAATTCCAAGGGTTTACGACGTTTGCCTGCATAGCTCTTTTGCCGACTTCTAGCTGTTTGAAGATTATCACGGATTTTCAAGATCCTGTCTGTCGTTTCTTTGATCAGTTCGGGACCAGTGATTTGAGCTTCACCAATCTCGTTCCAACAAACTGGAGAGCGACATTTTCGACCATAAAGTGCTTCGAATGGAGCCATATTGATGCTTGCGTGATAACTATTGTTGTAAGAAAATTCAACCAAAGGAAGATGGGAGTCCCAATTACCACCAAAGTCAATGACACAAGCCCTAAGCATGTCCTCAAGAGTCTGAATGGTCCTTTCAGTCTGACCATCGGTTTGAGGATGATATGCAGTGCTGAGATTAAGCTGGGTACCAAAAGCAGTCTGCAGAGATTCCCAAAAATGAGAGGTAAAATGACTGTCACGATCCGAAATTATGTCCAAGGGTACCCCGTGATGGCTTACAACTTCGTCAACATAGATCCTTGCCAACCTTTCAATAGTAAAGGTCTCACGAACAGGCAAGAAATGAGCTGATTTTGTCAAACGGTCTACGATCACCCAAATGCTATCATGACCCCGAAAAGTGCGTGGAAGTTTAGTAATGAAGTCCATTGCTATGCTCTCCCATTTCCACACTGGAATTTCTGGTTGTTCAAGCAAACCAGAAGGTCGTTGATGCTCAGCTTTGACCTTCAAGCAGGTAAGACACTTGGCTACAAAAATGGAAATGTCCTTTTTCATGCCAGGCCACCAATAAATAAAACGAAGATCTTGATACATCTTGTCTGCACCAGGATGAATAGAATAACGAGACTTGTGAGCCTCATTCATGATAAATGTGCGAAGGTCATCACGATCAGGAATCCAAATTCGATTTAAGAAATAAAGTAGTCCATCAGATTTAGTTACAAGTTGAGTCTCAGCACCACACGACATTTCATCATATATGTTGCCCTGAGTAACAGAAGTGTGTTGGGCTTGAAGAATACGAGCTTGAATGTCAGTTTGGATCTTGACACAATGAAGTTTGACGTGTTCCTTTCGACTAAGTGCATCGGCCACAACATTCGCCTTTCCAGGATGGTAGCGAATCTCGCAATCGTAGTCGTTAAGTAGTTCAACCCATTGTCGTTGCCTCATGTTCAGATCTTTTTGGTTAAAAATGTGTTGGAGGCTTTTATGGTCAGTGAAGATCACACATTTCGTGCCATAGAGATAGTGCCTCCAAATTTTCAAGGCAAAAACAACAGCACCTAACTCAAGATCATGAGTTGTATAATTCTTCTCGTGGATTTTAAGCTGTCTTGATGCATAGGCTATAACATTGCCTCGTTGCATGAGAACACAACCAAGGCCTAAGTTAGAAGCATCACAATAGACCACAAAATCATCATTGCCTTCAGGTAGAGTCAAAATAGGTGCATCACAAAGCTTAAGTTTAAGAGTCTGAAATGCTTCCTCTTGCTTGGGTCCCCACTCATAAGGTTTACCCTTGTGAGTAAGAGCAGTGAGAGGAACAACAATCTTTGAGAAGTCAGAAATAAATCGACGGTAATAACCTGCTAATCCGAGAAAAGAACGAACTTCAGTAGGGGTTTTAGGTGCAGGCCAATTTTTCACCGCTTCAATTTTCGCAGGATCAACATGAATTCCCTTTTCGTTGACTATGTGCCCCAGAAATTGAACCTCCTTAAGCCAAAATTCACATTTCGAGAACTTGGCATACAGTTGTTCCTTCTTCAAGAGTTCCATGATCAACCTTAGGTGTCGTTCGTGGTCTTCTTTTGATTTAGAATAGATCAGGATATCGTCGATGAAAACAATGACAAATTTGTCTAGGTACGGCTTGCAAACTCGATTCATTAGATCCATGAATACTGCAGGTGCGTTGGTCAATCCAAAAGGCATGACTAAGAACTCGTAATGCCCATACCGAGTGCGAAAGGCAGTTTTAGGAATGTCTTCTTCAAGAACACGAAGTTGATGATAACCAGAACGAAGATCAATCTTTGAAAAACAAGTGGCTCCCTGAAGTTGATCAAAAAGATCATCAATTCTAGGCAAAGGGTAACGGTTCTTTATGGTGAGCTTATTGAGTTCCCGATAATCGATACACATTCGAAAAGTCTCGTCTTTCTTTTTAACAAATAGGACAGGAGCTCCCCAAGGGGAATAACTTGGACGGATAAAACCTTTGTCCGAAAGCTCTTGGAGTTGACTAGCAAGCTCTTGCATTTCTGAAGGTGCAAGACGATAGGGAGATTTTGCAACGGGGCTTGCTCCAGGAACAAGGTCAATTCGAAACTCGACTTGACGAACGGGAGGAAGACCAGGTAGATCTTCAGGAAATACTTCTGGAAACTCCCGAATGATTGGAATATCTTGAATGTCTTTACCCTTATCCTTCTTTTCTACAACATGAGCTAGAAAGGCTACGTACTTCTTGCGCAAGTACTTTCGGGCTGTGGTACAAGACATAAGCTTAAGTTCATTACATGATTTTTCTCCATAGATTTTCAAGATGTCACCCGATGGAAGAGGGAGTTGAATAGCCTTATCAAAGCAGATGATTTCAGCACGATTTTGGGTTAACCAGTCCATACCTACTATGATGTCAAAACTTCCAAGCTTCATAGGGGTAAGGTTTATTGAAAAACAGTGGCCATTGAGGCTTAAAGTGCAATCACAAATAATGGAATCAATTAAAATAGGGTTACCGTCAGCTACTTCTACTGTTATAGGTTCTTCTAGCCTGGAACGTGGCATAGCAAGTAAAGGTTCAAACTCTAGAGAAACAAAGCTCTTATCGGCACCCGAATCAAACAGGACGGAAGCATAATGATTATTGACAAGATACGTACCGTTAACCACTTCATTGTTGCCTCGTGCTTCATTGGCATTAATGTTAAAGGCACGTCCACGAGCTCCTTGATTGGTTCGAAGAGGGCACTCATTACGATAGTGAGTTCGGTCTCCACATTCAAAACATTGACCGATGGGGTAACGGCCAGGCTGACCAGGGTTAGAAACTTGATTAGGAGCAGTAAGTTGAGCAGGAGCAGGTGCTTGTATGGCAGGAACAGGTGCTTGTATGGCAGGAACAGGTGCTTGTGGGGCAGGAGCAGGTGCTGGATTTTGTGCAGCAGGAAAACGACAAGTGTTGAAATAATGTCCATACCTATTACAGCGGGTGCATAAACGACATGGAGAAGTAGCAGGATAATGACGTTTACACGTGTTACAAAAAGGGTGATTTCCATAAGGCTTCTTGTTTGGAGGTTGAGTTGCTACCTGATTCACAGGAGTGGGGTTTGAAACAGCAACATAGTTTTTAGCCTTACGCTTTTTGTTACCAGTTGAGAACTCGGGTTTAATCTCTGCAACTGATATAATGGTAGCGTTTTCTTTCTTTTCTCCTCTTCGAAACAAGGTACCAGCCTTCACGTGATTATCTGTTAAGGTGGCAGCTAAGTGAATCGCATCCTCAAGAGTAGTAGGTTTACTTCCCCAAACTGTGTCTTGAATCAGCATTGGTAAACCTCTGATGTATCTCTCAATAGCTCGCGACACAGGAGTTACATGGTGAGGAACAAGTAGGCTGAGCTCATGAAAACGGGTAGTGAAAGCAAGATTTTCCCCGCTATCCTGCTTAAGTTTCCAAAATTCTTCCTCCAGCTTCATCATTTCATTCCGAGGGCAAAATTCAGCTAACATAAGTTCTTTGACTTGATCCCATGTTAAAGCTAGGGCCACTTCAGCACCACGATTCCGCTTTTCCCCGTTCCACCAGGTGAGTGCTCGTTTTTGGAGAACACTCATGGCATAACGGACTTTGAGGTTTTCAGGGCAATCACTATTGATAAAGGTGTTTTCAATGCTTTCGAACCACTACAAAAGTCCAGTGGCCCCCTCATTTCCATAGTACTTAGCGGGACCACAAGAGTTGAAATGTTTGAGAGTGCAAGGCCGATTAGCATTACCATTAGCATTGGTTCCTTGATTAGCAATCTGATTGAATTCGGCTACCAAGTTAGGAAGTATAGCAGCCACCGATTGAGCAATGAGAGCTGCCAATTCAGCATTGTTGTTCTGGTTGTCATTCACGTTCTCGTTGTCGCGACGAGGAGGCATTTTCTAAAAAAAATCCGAAGAAAACAAAGAAGATCATGAGGCAAAGATATTGATAAGTCGAAATAGATATGATAACAATGATAAAAGACACTAGGGTTGTAAACGAATAAACAAAAACGTTGACTAATAAAAGTGATTAGATCACCATAATGTTTGGGAAGATGTGCTTTAGCCTTTGCACGTGTTCTTAATCATTATTAAGACCTAAGACCTTGACGAGATTGACAAAACAGGTCTAAACTTGGGAGTTTCCCCCCAACAATATAGAGGTAGAACATGATCGCCTAATAATAGATGTTGGCGAAAAAAAAAAAAAAAAAAAAACTAGGCTACAATTGGGAAGTGGACAAGGATAGGAAAATTTTATGTATTCTTTGGGAACATGAGAGGACTCATGTTTAAATAATTTTTTTTAACGGTTATAGTCTAGGTTTATTACCCTAATTCTCTATAACCTGGCTCTGATACCAATCTGTAACACCCCAACCGATGGCGGAAACATCGGGGTGTCACGTAGTGACGATTGTCCAAAAGCACATGGTGTTTAAAATTCAAGTTCCATTACATAATCCAATAATGGAATTTATTACAATGAAAAGGAACAATACTAAATGTTCAACATCAAACTAAACCAATAACCAAATAAAATTTAAAACTAGACTTCAACTTCTAACGTCCAAAGCACGTGGAACTTTACGCTGCATTATTCCCTGAAACATGTTTAAGTTGGAAAATGTGGGGGTCAACTATAAATAGTTGGTGAGTAATACATTTGTAAAAAAAATTA
Organism: Ambrosia trifida; assembly: GCA_028751855.1. Classification (NCBI taxonomy): domain Eukaryota; kingdom Viridiplantae; phylum Streptophyta; class Magnoliopsida; order Asterales; family Asteraceae; genus Ambrosia; species Ambrosia trifida. Next base: position 27,749,289 of record CM054122.1, read on the forward strand.
TTTAGTAAAGTTTTGTAAGTCATGTCTATATCAAAACAACTTGTAATAATATTAATTGGAAACCATGGTGTTGTATAGTCAACCCTAATGACAATGACGTAACTTAATGAGCTAGTAAAAAATGATGTAACTCAATGAGCTAGTATAAAAATGACGTAACTCAATGAGCTAGTATAAAAATGATGTAACTCAATGAGCTAGTATAAAAAGCTGTTTCGATCATCCCTGAATTTATGCGGGGGATGGGCTTGTCGAACCTATAGCGCTATAATCTACTACAGTAGGCTTGATCAAAGTTAATGACTACACTGAGGCGGGTTCACCAACTAATAATAAAAACAAATGCGTAAAGATATAAGCAAGACAAAAAGTAAACATGTTTCACCCCTAAAAATATAAAAACATTAAAAAAGTGGGGCTATGTAAAACTCACCTTAGCAAAGCAAGCAAATTTTCCAAATAGTGCAAATACTGTTGAGAGAATCCCGAAGGATTATCCTAAACAGTTCACAAAAATATAACTTCATAAAATTAGGGAAAACTAAATCGAGTCTAAGACAATCTAGGGTTATAGGCACTAGGGATTTCTAGTAATGATTTGAGAATAACTAATGTTTCAATTTTTTTTTTCATCGTGACATAAGAAATTATTTTATGAAAATTGTTAATATGAACATTTTGATAAAAAAAAATAACTTCAGAAAAATTTGTTTTATATGAATTATGTAAACTTGTTATAAAAAAAATTAAGTTTTATAGTTTTCAAACTTTATCTTTCTGTTTTCTTTTAGTTTTGAAAAAGTACATAATCCCTTTTCTTCTTATATGTATATTAATGAAGTTTGAATGTTTAATTATTGGTATTTCAAATAATTGTATCTTTTTTTTTCGAAACACGTTTAAACTTTCTGTGGTTATTCAACTAAAACAATTGTTTTATTTTACGATATATAATACAATTTATAATAATTATAAATAAGTTACTCAAAAACTTTAAGGAACATATAAAAAAAACATGTTGTACAGGTTCATAACATTAGTAAAATATCCCTATGAAAATTTGCGTTTGATTAAATAACTATTAAAATAGAAAAGAAAACAAAAGAAACTAAAAATATATAATAATAACTTAAAATGGATTGAGGCATCTTTACTACAGCACCTTCAGGGCTACCAAGTTAGCTATTAGTCCAGACCATAATAAAATTTATAAAGATGATTTCAAACAGTCATCACTCTCAAATCATACTAACCCAGGAACCCAAGAACCAAACCTAATCAATTAACTAATACTACACATTATTGTTTGAAGTAAACAGAGGGCTTTTGCTACTGCAACAAAAACGAAACAGAAAGCACAAAAGTAATGTACCAAAATCGATGGATTGAAGGTGGAGGGAGAGGTGGTCGGCGTTCGAATTCCGGCCAAGCTCCTGTGCACCGCTGATAGGATAACAGGTAAGTTTTATGTGTGGGTTGTGTTTGCGAGTGCTTTCCGAGTCGAATGATGTGCTAAATTTATAAAGAGGGAGTCATAAAGAGTTGGTTACAGTTGGACCAAGATTACCGAGATAAGGGGATCAATTTTTAACCAGTCAGACATGCTTAAAAAGTCCGGATAGTTCGTCAAGGTCGTTCGCAATGAGGTTAGGAGCAGATTTTTTGGGCTTAAAGTTTATGTAAATCCCGGTTTTGCCGAGTTCGATCTGGCCGGAAGAATCGGTTATTCCGGTGACTTGATTCGTGAAGAAGAAAGAGACAAGAAGGAATATTTTTTTTTTCAAACTTTATTTATTTTTGTCAAAATCAGTCCTTCTAGTTTCCATCACTTACAAACTAATATCAAACTTAAATTATCTTTATTATTATTAACTTTACAAACTTACACAAATAGATATTCAAACACTCCATTAAATATTAAAATTTTTATAAATTTCAACTAACTTAGTTGAAATTTTATAAAGTAAATAATAATATTTATTATACATATAAATATCAAAATGAGGAAAAGAGTTCGAACGAAAGATAAAACGTCATTGATATCTTTATTATTAATAATATTAAAACGAAACGATTACATTGGAAAAATTCAAATCGTTACACTTACCTTTTTAATATCGGTTTTATAAATTGAATCCTTTTTGATACACTGAAAAGGCCGAAAACCATAACCCCTTAGCCAATTTCCTCTCTAAATTCTTGACTGGTTCGATTTGAAGCCTTGTTTAATCTTCGGCTTTGACTTATCATGATAGAGTCAGATCTGCTGGTAAGTTTCAATTAAACTCATCTATAGTTGCTTTAGGTTGATCTGAATCATAGCCCTATGGTTAATTTGATTATTATTCAGTAATCAAACGGATTGTAGAAGCTAGGGTTCGTGGGTATGTGGTTGGGGAAAATGACACCTACTCGTTTATGTTTAAAACATTTCGAAAACAAAACAGACATCAAATGGACTTGCAGTCCAGTTGGTGTCATGGGGTTTGTTAAGGGTTGAACCGGCCTCGGGCCTGGGTTCGAAACCTACACACAACCTTTTATTTTCTTTCTTTTTATAGATATAACTCTTAAATTATGTTTAAAATACCAAATGAGGTTTATAAACTCTACAAAATTACACTATGCTTATATAAATCAGAATCTTTATTTTACAAATTTTTATTTTTGAAAATTATTTTATTTAATATATATAATAATTATTTCTAAATTAAACTCAAATAACTTATAAATTCTAAAAACTTGACTAAACTGCTTTATAAAATTCCACAAAAATTATTTTATACTTATAACCTAATAGCATTTGTAAAACTAAATTTTATTTTTAGAAATATAATAATTAATTATTTTTAAACAATTAAATTTATTTTAACCGTAATAAATTCATAATAAATCCAACTTTCATCATTTCTGCACCAAAATTTCGCATAAATTCTTTTTGATAATTTAGTTCAAAATATAATTTTATTTTTTGAAATTGGTGAAATTTAATATTTTCAAATATTATTACCATGTTTAGGTTAATATGTTAAAATTCATTATATAAACTCTAATTAGGAAAATAATTTTACAAAAGTTATTTTTACACATTATTAATTCAGTATAACAACCCTTGACCAAGATTTTTTTTCAAAATTTCTTTTGTTGATTTATTTCATAAATTTCTTCTTTATCAACGACTATTTCAATTAATCAATAAACGATTGTCAAATCCCGAATTAGAAACCCTAGAAATACTTGTAGACTAGAAAAAAAAACTTAGACTTATTATTTGCCTTAAACATAGGGTAATACTTGGCAACGTTTGGACCACATTTATTCTATTTCAAAGGACTTGATACTTTGCTAAGGTGAGTTTACATGTTTAAACATTTTATACACTATCATTTACTCATTCTTACATTGTTGAAACTTATGATTCAATTATAAACATTTAATACACTATCATTTACTCATTCTATCATTTGACTGTAACAAAAAGACACAGTACAGTCATTAACATTGATCAAGCCGCCTGTTTAGATTATAGTGCTATAGGTCTGACAAACCCATCCCCCCGCATAAATTCAGGGATGATCGATAATAGTTACACTTTTACTAACTTGCGAGTTAGGTCTCAGTCGACACAAGGTTTGACTGCACAAAAGACGCATTGTTAGATGTCGTACTCATATTACTCATTATTATACTTCAACTATGATTGCTATACAACATATTGTTTTCAATTCTCACCAACTATTTATAGCTGATCCCCCCCCCCCTCATTTTTCCAACTCATCATGTTTCAGGTTTTATTTGCTATTGGAAGTTGTACAAGTCTTGGATCACATAGGAGCTTTGGACCTAGTTTATGTAAATCAAGTTTATGTATTAAATTGTATGATAAATTGTAAATTGTTTAGTAATATTCAACTTCCATTTAGAACTATGAGCTATTGAACAATCATCACTACGTGACACCTCGATGTTTCCGCCATCGGTTGGGGTGTTACAATGACCAATGCCGATGTTCAGCGTTATACATCCCGTTTTGAATTGGCGAGATTGGTACTACGCATTGTAACACCCGGGTATGCCAAGATTGAGAGGTACATTTGGGGTTTGGAGCCTAAAATCCGAAGCATGGTTACCTCTGCCAATCCAACAACCATTCAGAATGCTATATCCCTAGCGAAGACGCTAACTGATGGTGCCATTCGCAAGGGAATTATGTCAAAGAAGGGTGATACCGGGAAGAAGTCTGTTGAGTCCGAGAAGAAAGCTGTTGGTGAAGACCTGAAGGTGGAATGTTCTAAGAGGAAGTGGTCAGATGGTCCTCAGCGCCACAACAAGAAGAGCAAGAACCAGTGTTCGAATCAACTGTTTGCCGCTAATGCAAAAAATGATGAGAAGAACCGTAACCAGCCAGATAAGTGTAAGAATTATGGTAGGAGTCATTCTGATGAATGCAGAGTATGCACCAGTTGCAACCGATTTGGACACATGACCCAGAACTGCTTTTCAAAGAATCCCTTGAATGCTACAAGGAAGAATCAGGGTTGTTACAATTGTGGTGAAATGGGGCATTTCAAGAAGGATTGTCCCAAGTTGAGAGGTAGAGCCTTTGAGATGAATGCAAGAAATGCTCGTGAAGATCTGACAGTCATCACTGGTACATTCTTAATCAATGACCAATATGCTTTAGTACTTTTCGATAGTGGAGCCGATTTAAGTTTTGTCTCTAGAAGATTTGAATCTCTCCTTGGCTCAAAGTCTAGTAAACTAGATAAAAAGTACTCTATTGAATTAGCTAACGGGAAACGTATAGAAACTAGTGAGGTCTTTCGTGATTGTAATATTCGTTTAGAGAATCACAAATTCTGTATTGATCTGTTACTTGTCGATCTTGGAGGCTTCAATGTTGTCATTGGTATGGACTGGGTTATCGAAAAACCATGATGAGATCGTATGCTTAGAAAAGCTAGTACGCTTACCACTTCCAAACGGTAAAATGTTACTAATACATGGTGATAAATGCGGTTCGGGATTGAAGATGGTTAGTGTAATGAAAACGCGCAAGCTCTTGCGTAAAGTTTGCCCTACGTTTCTAGCTAATGTGGTGGATACAAAGGCTAAGGAATGTAAATTGGAAGAAATTCCTATAGTACGGGACTATCTAGAAGTTTTTCCTGAAGACTTACCTGGATTACCTCCGTCAAGGCAGCTTGAGATCCAAATCAATCTTGTTCCCGGTGCAGCACCGATAGCTCGATCTGTAACATAGCGTGATTTTTTACTTTTACATGTATTTTAAATTCTATATTTAACAAATTCCAAGTTCGCCTTATTCGCTTCTTTTATGTTACTCCTACCAATTCATGACGAGTCGTCATTATAATTTATCATATTCAATTTAGGCATTATAACAAAAACTCATTTAGTTAAGATCTTAATATATATTTATTTTTTTAAACATATATATAATTATTATTATAATACTTTTAGTTAAAAAAAAAGGAAAAGCGTGATTTAAGTTATCTTTGACTTTTGTGACCTTAACAACAACAACATACACAACATAATCTAAATGTTGATGTTCGTTTTTTTTGTTTGACGTCAACAGTAACATTTCTACAACCATGACCACCCCCTAACAATCAAACTCAATCCTCACCTAATTCACTCCTAACCACCCTATTAACTCCATTTAATTACCCAACCCCTTTACTCCAACTATAAATACCCTCTTCCCTACATTCTCCAATCCTTTATTCACTCCAAATCACTCTCTAAACCTCCCAAATCTCCTTGAAGAGACCTCTAGGATCTAACTACAAAAAAATTGATCATCGGAGACTAAACTATGAGAGACTGATATATAGTCTCAAGTATATACTATCTAGGATTGATTTATCAGTTACTGGTAATATTAGGGACTGATTTTATACAGCCTATGTTAGTCACAGATAATCAGTCGCTAATACTTTTCCACCTTATTTGAGACTAAATTTTAGTAATGAATATGCATGGGTAATATAAGTTTTGGATGAAACTTTTTCTGTGACTAAATTTCAGTCCCAAATATGTTTTCTCCATGATGAAAAATAGTATTAATGTTTTGACAACTTATCTTCAGTCTTTAATATGGATTGAACTTATTAGAGACTGAAATTCAGTCCTTAATATTCTAGAAAAGGATCAAATTAGAGACTAATATTTAGTCTTGAACTCATTTTATATATAAAAGGATCAACGACTGAATTTTAGTATTCAAATAGTTGGCTTAAGATCCACAATTTTAGTGGAAATATCAAAGACTCAAAACTAGTCTAAACATCTTGTATGTGAACTTATTTGAAACTAAATTTAAGTCTCTTAAAAGTTTTTTAGCTGAAATAATTTGGGATTGATATCCAGTCTCCAATACTCAATGTATATTATGCCATTTTCATGAATTATATTAGAGACTGAAACATAGTCATAACAATTCTTGTAAGATACCATATTAGGGAGTCATAGTCTCAGATGCCCTTTTGTATAGGAGATTATTAGACTATTTTTTAGCCTTTTATATGCTATCTTCACTTCATCCAATATTAAGTAACAACGCATATGATCGAATATATAATATTTGGTGCTAAAATGTAGATATTGGGCCATCACTGTGAATCATGCTAATTGTTGGCTAAGGAATGAAAATGTTATTTTGTTTTATTATATTCAATTTGTATCATTAGTAGGCTAATTAGGATTGTTGATGGTTAACTAGAGTTAAAAATGATTAGTTAGGTCACTAATGGTCAACTTAGTCAAACAAGAACTATTTTGGTCACTCATGGTTAATCATAAACATAATGTATTAAATCTAACATGTTAATAGACCTATTTCTAATATTATACACATATATAATTTATATAACATTTTATATATATAGGATATCATTTTTTTTTATAAAAAGGTAAGTGGTGGGGGAATGGGTTTAATTGGCAAAGCCATTAGAATTAAGAAAAAGATATCATTTTTGTATTTTATCTAAACCAAAATACTAATTATATGATTAAAGCCGTTAAAAAGATATCATTATTTTGCTTCTCTTAAGTTTAAGGGTTCGACTCCCACTAAAAACGGATTTGATATGATTAAAGCCGTTAAAAAAAAGATATCATTTTTGTATTTTATCTAAACCAAAATACTAATTATTTTTATTTGTTAAAACTTTAAAGAAAAATATCATCCACCTCAATAAGATTCCCGCCCACTTTTCCTCAAATGAAAAAATCAAATATAATAAGTCCCGCCTAATCCCTAAAAAATTTAACTCTCCCTCACTCTAACCCAAAATAGTTTCCTCCCAAGAAATCTCGTGTTCCTGCTTTGGGTATCCAATCCCAAAATGAAAAGAAGTTTATGTCAACTATATTCATCAACTCCTACTAAGCAAGCAGGTTGATTTATCTTTATCTCTTATTCATTTTGCTTATAATTACCAACGCCATCACTTATTTGTTTTATATGTGCCTAATTTTCAATGTGTGTGACAGTTGGTAAATGATTGAGGTAGGTTCTATTGGTTTGATTATTAATGCTATGGTTTTTTAACTTACAATAATCACACGCTTAGTGTTGGTTTTATACTTTTTGTAGATCTAACTGCTCGTGGTATCACATGTGTTACGTTTTATGGTATTTTATGCCGGTGGTGAAGCTTGAAAAAGATAGTAGTGCGGGACGAAAATCACGAGAGCTAAATTTTTTCCTATCGCTTGGGGCCGGACTCAATTCATATAAAAAATAACTACGAAAATTGCTAACTTCCACCCATTATGCTTCGCCACTGTCTGTACCTTTTGTAGTTGTCGCTTTGATGTACTTTGGGATGCTTTCGTATGTAAATTTGGTATTCCGTATCATAAATTTCATACTATTCAACTAGTCTCTGTTGGAACTAATATTTAGTTAACCTATGAATACATTTAAGCTGTTTTTTAGTTTCAAGCTAGTTGTTTATCCCATATATTGGACTTAAGCCTAAGGCTTTAATGGTATGGCCGTATGGTATAAAATATTCTATCATGCTTGACAGTGGTTTAGGGATTGCATTTTGTTGATATATTCTCTATAGTTTTTGTACTCACACAAGAACGTCAATATTTCTTTCTAGTTAGTAATTAACAGTTTCATATGGGTCGTTAATACGCCCCACCTACGGTGTGCGCATATAATGTATATATGTGTGGCCCTCGGGGGGCAAAAGTAAAGTTGCATTAGTTTTAACGTTATTTTACTAATTTCGTGAAAATAACGTTAAAAACGACGGACGGTTAATCATGCATCATGTGGTGGCGTTGATAGCCAAAAGACAAAGGGGTACATGCACCGATCGGGTGTGTCCCGATTGCTAGGTGTTCTGTGCTTTATGTCCAAGGCTTGATACCAAACCACATCGAGCCGGGGGTCTCACTGGAAGCAGCCTCTCTATTCTTAGGGGTAGAGGTAAGGCTGTCTACATCTTACCCTCCTCAGACCCTACCTTAGCTTTGCTATAGGTGGGATTAACTGAGTATGATGATGATGATATGGGTCGTTAATAATTCATCATCTCTATCTTTTTATTTGGCATTTTTCCTGTATATTTGATGAAATATTTTTTGGTATTTTGCTTGCTTACAATTTTTAATTTCAAATGATTGACTTATTAATAATAGGCCAAGTTTCCTAGATATATTCCCCAAATAAGACCTAGAAGGACAAGGATCTTGACACACCAAGTTCAAGCACAATATGTCTAGCTCCATTCATTTTTTAGATTTCCTAGCTAAAGTTTTGTTTCATTTTTCTTTTTCTACTTTTTTATTTATCATTTACCACATTACCTCTAAAACCATTTATGTTCACTAAAGTCTTAAGCTGTCTCTGAATGTGGTAATGGGATATGCTCCAAATATTGGAATTGTATACTCCAGCGGTTGATTATTGTATGATATGGCTCAAAGGGAATCGTGTAAATCCATCTATGCATTCATCCAAAAAGGGAAATGAACACCAATAAATTTCCCAAGTAAATGTTTTATATTTCACTTAAGGTTATGGCCCTAATTCATCATCCATGGATGAATAGATAGCAAGAATCTGTGCGACTTATATTCTTTAATGGTTCCAACCATTTACACTCTTATATGATTATATTATGACACAAGTCCAATAACTTCTATTTGTAGATTAGTTTTTTTTACACAATGTACTCTTTGGCTTATACTATTACAAGTTTATGACACAAATCCATTTATTTTGTTGATGTTCAAAGGGTCACAGTGGACTGTAAATAAAGATACCAACTCGGCACATTTTGCCTGTTTTTTTTAATAAAAAAAAAATAGTGTAGCTTCTATATATTTAATTTTTTTTTTGTTTGGAATTATTATTATTATTATTATTATAGTCAGAAATTTCATTTCATACTAAAAGCAACAAGAATTACAAGTGAGGCGCGGGTAGACGGGCAACAAGCTGCGCCGCAACCCCTTTAAAGGACTATTTGGACCATGTTTTATTTTCATATTCTATTTAGTGTTTTTAAGTTCAAGGCCCAACATATTTGTGTACTATCTTTCTTGGGTTTTATAATGATTATGTTAATAACTTATACATTTTGTAGTTCAATGCTCTCTTTTTTTTTTTTTTAAGTAGGAAGCATTAGCTTATTATATTTTGCTAATTAAATAATCATTAATCATATTGATTTTCAGTTTTTTTTTTTTTTTTTTTTTTTTGTAGGTGAAAATCCACACAAAAGGCTTGTGTTGGGTTATTCTACATTATTTCTATACTGTTTTCTTATGGATTTGTGTTAGTATATATGTATGGTCCAATGGCAAGGCAAAGCCTTTTAATACACTTAAACTGTGAGGTCTTGAGTTCAAGTCTCACAATAAGCAAGAAATTCGCCTTTAAAAAAAAGTATATATGTAAGGAGATTGTGTAACTTTGTTTATTTTTTATTTAAATAGTGAATTTGTAGAAAATATTGGTGTGTTATGTTTCTACATATATATATTTGTTTTATATATCATTTCCAAATATTTTGTGATTTAAAACGTGGTCTTTAACACCTCGTTATCTAGTAGTGAGATTGATTTTAGTTTTTAAAAAACATATCTTGACTAAAATGAAATTTAATTTTAGATAATTTTCACTTCTCAAAAGAAATATATTAACAACTGAAATAGTGTGGTATCAAATAGTAATCTACACTCTCTAAACATCTTATTAGAGACTGAATAGGCATGAAATGTGAACCTTAGAGAACGTATTAGGGACAAAATAGACAGTTTAAAGAACTGATTTTTAGTCGTGCAAGGAATTGAATTATTAAAGTATCAAAAACTAATTTTCAGTTACAAAAAATTGTATTGAGGACTAAAATGATGTGGTGCTGAGTGATACATTTAGAAGTGAAATTATATGTATTTGAGACTAAAACAGGCCTCAAAGGCGATTATTTTTCATTGTTCTTTTATGTTCTAGGATCTTTCTTGTAGAGATACCAACCAAGTCCACCAACAACTCAATGTTGGATGGATTTGTGGTATGGTAATAGTTGACAAAGGAGGGCCAAGGCACATCCAAACAAGTCACCATGCTCTACTTAAACCTCCTAGTTATATTATGTATTAAACCTAAGTATACTTTCAATCTTTAATCCTATTATTCTAATAACAACTCCTTGGAAGGTTTGTGGTTACACCCTACCTTACCAATCTCTTAACCCATCTTGTGATATGGATTAGTCCTCACAAGAAAGGGGAAATCCCGTGTCCAAGACCCATGTTTCATCCATAAACGAAGAGGTCATGACATGAACATTCCTAATGGACATGTAGTAACTGGAAGGGTGAATACCGTTAACCGAAAATTTCGGTTAGTCTTAGTTTTGTTCCGAAACACTCCATTTATTTTTTTAACGAGTCTTTCTTTTTATGCTAATACTACTTTCAATTATGTTTTCATGCTGTGTTTTCACTATATATTCGATTTACTTGAAATTGTACCTTATCCTCTCGCACTCGATCTCAAGACTTGCGCTTCAAGTTACTCTTGCAATCTCCAAACAATAATAATATTCGCAAACCAACAAATATTCAAAACTCCTCTATGTTGTTTATGTGCACTTTACTTATATATACGTGGCATTATTTGAACAATGTGAAACTTGCGTCCTATACGTGTAACTTGAACTTGCAGACTAAATCTATGAGAACAACCTGAGCTTATGTATTTTGTTTATCTAAATTTGCATCAATTTCACCGATCTAATCTTACCCGCAAGCTTTTCATTGTTAACCAAAATTCTAGTAACTTATTTCCTAAATTCAAAAGTCACCTTGTTTAAAAACACTTATGCAAATTTTCTTATGTATGATTCTCGTAGATGTCTTCCCGTCTCAACAGCATCGATCTCAACCAACTGGTGAGTCTTATTGCCCAAGAATTAATCAAGATTCTTCCTAACCTAGGGGCAACAACATACCCAACTCCAAACTCCAACGATACCATCCAGGACAACACAAACCATGTAGATACTAAACCATCTACCCATACCCCTACCAAACAAACGAAAAAGGATAACCGAAAACGCAAAAACCTCAAACGAAGCCACACTTCGACAACCCCTGAGACTCCAATCCCCAACAAAAAAAGCAGTACCGTGGAACCCATCTGTTATGCAAGAGTTGTAAATTCCACCATTCCACTCACACACCATGCCGCATATGCGCCAACTGTGATGCATATGATCATTTAGCCAAAACATGTCGCCACACCACTAAACCACGACCCGAACAACCTACTAGTACCACCTCATTCACTAAAAACAATGGATGGATATGCTCCGAGTGCAATGACCCAACCCATGAACGTGACCAATGCCCAAGACTTGCCATGGTGATCTACGATGCTGGAAGACCCACTCACTACACTAAAGAAGATTGATTTTTGTTTAAAAATATGAAATCCTTTATGTAATGGTTTAAAGTAGGAAAAGATTTGAATGTGAAATTTTCTCTTATGAATTATGAAATACCATCATTGTCTTAGGTTGCAATCGTAGTATAACGGGAAAAAAAAATTAAACATTGCAAAACCCTTTTCTCCTCGTGCACAACCTTTTTCAAAAATTTTGAACAAAATTCTTCCTACTATTCCTAAGAAGATGCCTATTCTTCTATAAAATCCCCACTTTCAACCTTCAAACCACTAACAAATGTGTGTCAAGTCGATATGACGAACGAGATACTAAATGGTAAAAGTGTTAAAATAAATTTTTCTTTCAAGACGCCCAATGTCATCCATAAGAAAAGAAAATGTTTTAGCAAACAGGACTTGTGAGCAAAATACACGCTAAATCAGACAACCTACTTCTTTATGATCCCAAAACCTTTTCTCTTGAAATCGATTCACGAGTCAAAATATTCACCAACGCCAAACTAAAATTCTCAATAAACTATTTTCCTCGCTTAATAAAATGGATTTTTCATAAATCAAGCATCCACCTTCGGTGAGACTTTTACACTAAATTTTCCCCACTTCAATTAAATCCATTTTTTTCTTTAGCATCCAACGGACTAAATTCTTCTACCATCAAACTTGACCCTTAGTCTTGAAAAGCTAAAATTGCTCGGGTACCCAAATAACTCAATTTGTAATAAACCCGAATTCTATGTTGCCCAAAGTCAAAACATTTCACGTGTGAACGTTTTCATTAAGAATCCAATTGTCTATGCTTCTGTTTGATTTTATACATTTAAACGTAACCACATATGCACAAGACTGCACCGTTATGTCATGAAACCATGCATCCACGTCTAAACGCATACGGTTAACAACATCAAAAGACTTTCTTAATGCCTTTTCACATTATGTGTTTGCATGTCACGCTACTTGGTATGTTTACTACATCAAAACTGTCTAATGCCTTAGTTTAATGTCTTTTCCTTTGTGTTAAGTATTTTATGTCCACTAGTGACCCACACATAACTAAGACAAATTATGTGGACCATGCGACAATTGGACTAATTACGGGTCACATGTAATTAAAAAAATTGGATGCATGGAATACATAACGAGTTCCACTATGTGTAACCTATCATGACTCGAATAACGAAACGGTTGCGGTATAAATGTCCCGTTATACTACCATAAGTTGAGTTATTCGTGCCATGAGAAGTTGGGGTCGAGTTAAAGTTTTGGTCAACACCTACATTATTTACTTTTTCCGACACCCTCATGTTATAGTTACTAGTCTAAATATGCTTATATTATTTATCTTTCGTGCACGTTATATCTTGCTTTGAGCCACACTTTCTACTGTGAAACGTTATCCTTTGCCATGAATAATCTATATTTGCAATCTCCATCAAACTTCGTTTCTTCCCTCATGCCTTTCCTTGCTTAATCAACAAACCCCTCATTATCAAGAATCTCGTTCTAAGTCCCACAAACTCTGTCCTTAACCCCTTAAAGCATTCATGCAATTAAACCAAGATTTGTTCCTCACTTTCATATATTTCTCGACTACTTATATATCGGATTTCAAAAAAAAAAAAAAAACTAAATGACTGCTATTTATTTCACCAAGAACCTGTTTCAACTAGTCCATCTTCTCGTCTATTTTGGTCGTCTTCTCAACATTTTCTGGTAAAGTTTCCGACCTTCTACAAACCAAATACCTATTAATAAACCCTGCACCTAGGCACTCATTATGCTCACTCATTATGAGCATAATTTTTAAAAATTTTTACGTACGACCTTGGGATCCCTGGTCGTTGTCATCCTGGGTGCTGTGGTAGTTTCAGGAGCAGAGAATCCAGTGCTCATGGGGATGAAATCTCCTTGATGAGCGCGCCAAGAGATGCCAGAATTGAAATCCAACACCCTGGGTTGTAATGGTGTCCCTATGTTCTCAGTTGGCCTCTTTGAGGATGTTTTGAGAGATTGTATTTCTCTCATCAGCATCCAGTTTGTGTCCTGTTGTTGCTGTATTTGATCCTTCACCAATGCAAACATGGAAAGAAGTTCATCATTTGACACTAAAACAGGAGGAGTGGATCCAGATGTCCCCATTGCTAGTCTAGGTGGAATTTGAGAAGCAGAACTTTTTAATAATGCAGGTGGGGGTGGTAGTGTTGCATTTTTGGTAGAGGTTGAAGATGGCATGGATGAGGAAACAAATTTATGGGAGGAAGACATAGTTGTCAAGATTTGTAAAATGAATTAATTGAGAAAAAGTTTTAACAAAGTTTTTTGTTAAAATAGCACCACTTGCCCCACGGTGGGCGCCAAATTGTTTTGGTCAAAAATTAATTGCTAAAAATAACTTTGTTTTCCAAAGTAGTAAAAGTGAGGTAAAGTGCTAATATAGTAAAAACTCAGTTTTATTTTCATGATGGTGGTTAATAAGAATAAAAGAACAATAATATGACAACTATGCTCGGGATGGTTAAGGTAGAGTTTAGGATGGACAGTTATATCCTAAGGATGTAACTGTGTGGCAGAATTGAGTAATATGTAATTAAATTGCAAATAAACAAAGAATAACACACGATGTACGAGGAAAGCCCTTGATCAGTTGTTGATCGCCGGCACAAAACCTCGGGAGGAGTCTAAGCCTCTGCCTTGTTTGTTAATACTAAAAATGGGTAAAAAAAATGTTACAACTTTGGACGAATGAATGACGAGTGTTCTATGATTACGATGTTTGTGTGAGTATCAAAGTATTCTACGATGAGCAGCAGAGTATGCGTGTTATTCAGGTGAATATGTCGCGTCCTATACTCGTCAATCTTCCCCTTATATAGTCACATGAAATTAAATAAGAGATCCCATGTAATCCGCTAGTTAGTTAAGTTCTTTGAAAGCTTCAGGTGACCGTTGTGTTGTTTCAACAGAATATAGTCGTTGTAGCAACTGTTTCCTGATTCTTCGCCGATATTCAATGCACATTGATTACAACTTTGACTCCTTCTTCGATCTTGGAATTTGGCTTGCAAGTGTAACTCTTCCATATTTGACTTCTTTGACTGAATACTATAATATAGATGTTATAAAGAGGTTACAAGTCCATATTATAGCTCAATTATATCTGCAATCATGTCATAGAGAGATAAGTCATTAGTCAATCCCCAGGATGTGCACATGCTAAAATACAGTTACATCCTGAAGTCTGTTGAGTCCTTCAGCATCCTGAGGATGCTACACTAAGGATATGAGGTAAAATCATCATGAGGATTTTCACCACCAACAATTATTATTATTATTATTATTATTATTATTATTATCACTAGAGATAAAATGTACAAAATAAAGCACCGGAAAGTGGGTGAAAATTAGATAAATTTGAGAATTTTTATTAATCCAATTTATTGCGAAAAATACGTAATGTTACAGTCTCTCCAATTTTTAAGAATTTTGTCCCGAAGTTAAAAGAAAATATATAGTTGAGGGTGGTTGGATAATGTTTGCAAGGGATACATAGAAGAGACAGAGGTCCCAAATAGGGCACCATGTTTTAAGTCTCGTGAATGCGAGTCGAAGTGTTAGGCTAAGAAAATTTACAACGAATGAACAAGCAAACTAGGTTAAAATTGAATCATGAGTCTTTGGACCACTAAGGGGCCTAGGTTTGAGGTAAAAATATACCACTAAGTTCTATTTATGAATGTTGAGGCACTCATGCTAATTGAATCTAGATTATAATGCATGTTGTTGAAATACTAAGCTTTAATAGGACTAATGCTTGGTTCGATTCCCAGCCCTTTTTCTTCATACTCTCAGTGTTTATATATAATGCGTACCGTAGCTAACCCACCAGACTGTAAGTGTTTCGAAAATGTACTGATCGTCTATCCAAGCGTTTGGTCAATCCCCAGCTTCACATTTGCAGCACCATTATTGTTTATATATAGGGTTACCGCATCCAACCCACCACACTTTTGGTACCTTTGAAAGTGTACTGAACATCTTACCAACGTCCTAATAGAAATCCATCCCACATTAACATACCTGTAAATTCACGATTACGTTCCGGACCGCAATCACCAATTTACCTTACATTAGTGTCACACCCCAACCGATGGCAGAATACATCGAGGTGCGACTTGTGATAGATTGTTCAAAGACTTCATGACACTAGAATTTGTGACAATATAATTTAAAGATAAAATTTCATTCATAGCATAATCATTGTCTAAAAGATAACAAAATACGAATCGTCTCATAGAAAGGAAAAATACAACATTGAAACATAGAAAATTAAACTAGTCGTTAGTTTCTAGTCCAATCCTAATTCGTTTTCTTGAAAATCCTACATCAAACATTTCATGCCACATGTATAAAATATCCGTCAACACATAAAGCATTGGTGAGCATACTAGTTTTAGTTTACATACATAATATTTAGAATGGTTTACTCGAATCTCATACTATAGCATTGCACATACATATTATACAAAAGACATAACTCAAACCCGCGAATCCACAGCGTATACCTAACATATTCATGCTAGGCCGTTTAAATCTTAACAATGACCCATAAGTGGGGCGGTGTGCTACTCCTATAGCGCTATACATGTTAAGTGGGCTAATAATAGTTAATGAATTATGTTTAAGTATCTAAGAATTATAAGCATGGCAAATAGCATATAAGTATGTTTAATAGATTGAGCATGTGCGTTTATAAAAGAATTAGTGTGTTTTGCATATGATACATGTTGGTCCCAAAAGTGATAAAAGAAAAGGGGACAAGTATGACTCACCTTTGGGTGCGTTTTGATATAGTTCCAAAAAGTAAGTCTTAAAAGATTAAGCTTTAACTCCAATTAACTAGAATTAAAGAATTAGCGGGTCTTAGGTTCGAGTTTAGGTTATAGGTTCAAGAGAATCAAGCAAGCCTTTTAGGCAAACCAAAGCACAAATTGCCTTTAGGGCAATCCGGATGGTCATGAGATTAAGTTAGACCAAGCACAAAATCATCATAGATGATTCGGATGGTATAAGATTAGGAATGTGAATCTTGGACACAGGATTTCCCCTTTCTAGTGTGGACTAATCCATTTCACAAGAAGGGTCAAGAGATTTGGTAAGGTAGGGTGTAACCACAAACCTTCCAAGAATTGGTTAATAGAGTAGTAGGATTAAAGCTTAAAAGTAAACTTATAATAAATACATAATATAACTAGGAGGTTTAAGTAGAGTATGGTGACTTGTTTGGATGAACCTTGGCTCTCCTTAGTCAACCATTACCATACCACAAATCCATCCAACATTGAGTTGTTGGTGGACTTGGTTGGTATCTCTACAAGAAAGATCCTAGAACATAAAAGAACAATAGGAAAAACAATCGCCTTTGAGGCCTCTTTGTGGTGCTCTATCCATTTATATTGCTGTGAAAAAAGCAAGGGATAGGTCCTAGA
This sequence comes from Ambrosia trifida, assembly GCA_028751855.1. Lineage (NCBI taxonomy): Eukaryota > Viridiplantae > Streptophyta > Magnoliopsida > Asterales > Asteraceae > Ambrosia > Ambrosia trifida. Next base: position 27,766,734 of record CM054122.1, read on the forward strand.
GGTTTCTCCAAGGAGATTTGAGAAGAAAAGAAGTGAAAAATTAGAAAGAAAGGTGAAGTTTTAAGCCTAAGAACTTCCTGATGCATAGCAGAAAGTTTGGCTTCAAAATTTGAAGATTAGAGAGTATTAGAGAGAGTTTAAAGATGAACAAAGGTTTAAGGAATGAGAGAGAGGGGTATTTATAGGTGAGGTAAGGTGGTTGGGTATTAAATGAAGTAATTAGGGTGGTTAAGAGGAGACTAGGTGGGAGTTAAGCTTGATTGTTATGGGATGCTCCTAATTATAACCTGCTGCTGTTGCCTTCGATAGAAAAAAATGAAATAAATAAACGAATAGCATCATTGATGTTGTATGTTGCTTTTTGTTGTTTTAGAGGTAAAAAGTCAAGTCACGTTTCTTTTTTTTTTCTTTTTTTAGAGTTAAATGCCAATTTAGTCCCTGAGGTTTGTCGAAAATTGCCACTTTCATCCAAATCTGTTTTTTTCGTCAATTTAGTCCTTGTGGTTTCATTTTTTTGTCATTTTAGTCCCTGTGGACTAACAAGATTTGGATGAAAATGACAATTTTTGACAAACCTCAGGGACTAAAATGACAAAAAAATGAAACCACAGGAACTAAATTGACGAAAAAAAAAGATTTGGACGAAAGTGGTAATTTTTGACAAACCTCAGGGACTAAATTGGCAATTAACTCTTTTTTTAGGTAAAGGTATTATTAAAACTATATATTTATATATATTTTATTAAAAATAAATATATATTAAAATCTTAACTAAATGAGTTTCTAAATAAATTAGGATAAATTATATTAACGACTCGTCAAGAATTGGTAGGGGTAAAAAAACGAATAAAGGTGAACTTTGAATTTGTTAAATATATAATTTAAAATATATGTAAAAGTTAAAATCACGAGATGTTACAATTAGGTTGTTATGTCTTTCTAATCAAAACAACACGTTGTATCACATGGTTGGTATCATAATAGACATGTTTCCTTTGTCTCGTGTATCAAATTTTATAATTTTATGCATTAACGTCACGTTTAATCGTGTTTCAAGTAACGTTCAAGCATCAAAACAATTAAATCTCATGTATTAAGTTCTCAAACACTTGAAACCATCGAGTTCCCAATAACATCTCCTAGCATCGAGTTATACCCTTCTTATGTTTGAAATCTGCAGCAAAAAGTGATACAAAGTTACTGGAAGCAAGACTCATAATAGTATAGCTATAGCACTCGAACCAGTTTGTCACATTGCAAATATCACAAAAGTAGAAGCCAATTTTAGCCTTTTCATAAAAGATAAAACATAAACGGTCCTCTAACTTACTAACCATCCCCCAATTTCTTTTAATCTCATAAATGGCCCAACTAACCACATTACAACTCAGTTAAAGAAACCATTAACACACCGCTTAACAATTTGTAAGCCCAAACTTATTTCAAAAGATCTTGGCAATTCAAATTCTAGTTTATCGGCCAATACTTTTTGAAATCTGCACCGACCATTCATTCCACTCTTTAATTCTTTTTAGATTAATCCAATTTCAATTTTGGTGTTCTTTTTCGCTGGTTGCTCTCTGTTTTGTTTGTAATTTCTCCCTCCAGTTTCTTGCTGGGTCTATATATATAAATATATAGCTTTTGGCCGTTCAAAAAAAAATCCAATTTCAATTTATAATAACCAGCTCACAATTTTTAAATATCAAGAAAATGGATATATTTTAATCAAATTTCAATTTAAGCAAACCAAATAACATTTTTTAAACACCAAAATTGGATCTACTTTAATCAAATTTCGGCCATGTAAACTTCTCATGTATACCACCAACCCATATACGGTCAATTAAACCACTTTTACTTTGTGAATATGTAATTTAGTTATTGCTTTGTTACATACGTGGCAATGACATGGCTAAACAAATAATTGAAATTTAGTTAAAACACTACAACTTTGTAAGAATTATTGCTTTATCACATACGCAATAATAACTTGACGATAGTAAGTTATGCACATTTTAATTTTTCTGACTATACATAGTATAAACTAATAGAATTATGTGTCAATAAATGAAATTTTAGAATTACTAGTAATGCTAGTGAGTGCTGAAATGAGTCTTTAAGGGAGGACTACCAGACATCTCAAGGTGTCACATCAACGTTCACCCAGGAGGCTCGAGGGTAGTTCTTCACAAGGAGATGAGCCAATGGTATAGTGAAAAAGGTTGGTGGTGATTAGGATATATGGTTGGTGGTGAAGGGACGAGGCAGGGCCATCGGGGGCGGTGTGGGCCGTCCCGGCCGACCCAAAACGGCCCGAAGACTAGCCCCACGACCTTCAACCTAAGTGTGGTTAAGACTAGACCTTAAACAAAAGTTGAGAATGTCAAAAGTAAAAACATAACGTTGAAGCAACCTTGACCACCATGCCCTACTACCCAGTTACTTAAACCTGTAAGTTATGCACGTATTTTAACGTCAACCCACTTTAATATCTGGGACCCGCCTTATTGGTTATCTTTACTAATATACCCTTCTGTTTTTATTGCTATGATGGGAATCGAATAAAAGTATTTTTAGCTTTATCTATTCAACAATTGAAAGTATTTACAATAATTTCTGCTGTTCAAATTTTTTAACAATAATTTCCTTATATTGAAAATGTGACCAAATGTTTATCAATCACACTTTTTATAATTTTAAAAAGAGATAGCGGCGCAGCTTATTGCCCACTTACCTACCATCTAAATGTAACTTGTTTTGTTCATAGAATAAAGGAAAATTATCAAAGAACTCAAAAACATAAAAAATAAAAAAAAAAAAAAAACAGCAACCTAACATATATAATTATTGAGTAAAAATTAAATAAAGATGAGCTTAACCTATTAAACATGAGAAGTGAAGGGGATTCTTTTTTTTTTAATTTTTTTCCCATCTACTTAAACATGCTATAGTGAATAAAAACCGCAACCTAACATATATAATTATTGAGTAAAGATCAAATAAAAATGGACTTAACCTACTAAACATGAGAAGTGAAGAGGGAAGTTTTTTGAAATTGTTTTCCATCTACTTTTTTTTTTTTTTTTTTGAATGGCAAATTTCTTCTTCTTGTGGGACTTGAACCCATGACCTCCCCTTTAGGTGTTCCTAGAAGCTTTGCTTCTATCATTGGGCCACCAACCCCAATTTTTTCCCATCTACTTAAACATGTTTTCTAGTGAATAAAATAAAAAAAATAAATTTTTTAGCGTAATTATGTCATTAGATTAATTACATTAGTTTACGCTAAAGTAATTTTTTTTGAACGGCCAAAGAACTTTATATATATATATATATATATATATATATATATATATATATATATATATATATATATATATATATATATATATATATATATATATATATATATATATAAAGGCCCAGCAAGCGGCTGGAAAAACGCGAATACAACCCCCAAATCAACAAAACAAAAACATACAACAAAATTACATCAGCTCCAAAACCTCAAATATATTTACTCTAAAACATTAATTACATAATTACTTTACACTATTTTTTTTACATTTCAGTACTAAAATATATGTTTAGCAATATGAAAAAAAATTCAAAAAAAATACTCTCTTTCACTTATCACATTAAGGGTTATTTTATCACATTAAGGGCTATTTGTAGGATAACAACCATTTATATAAAAATCTTCCTCTATAATTATTAAACAAACCTTGAATATATGTTTTTTTTTTTTAATTGGTGTTTTCCATATTTATTAATTAAAATACGTACAGTTACAATCTTGCATGCGTTTATAAAGATATAGAAGTGTTTTTTTTACATGTGAGAGTATTAAGAAAAATGATACGTAAGTAATGATTTTAATGTAGCTAAATTTTAAAAATCCTTAATAAAAAATAGAAAGTTAAAGATATGTGTTGAGGTCTATTTTTTAAAGAATATTTTAGCAGCACTTTATTACCTTTATAAATTAGCAAGGGGTATTTTGTTTGATAAGCATTTTCTTTTAAATCATTTTTTTTACTCAGAATATGTGAAATGATGCTTTTTTAATATGTGTGAAATTTGTAATTTATTTCTTTTTTTAGTAATATGGATAGGAAATAATTAATGGTTCATGTAAATAATTTTTTTTCTTTTTTTTTTTTAAATATAGCCAAAAAAGAAAACTATTAACTAAAAGTTCAATGGCAAGGAAACATGATATAACCCAGTTGCGTTATAAGTAGGTCTCTCTCGTTCGTTCATATGGTTTAACCCAAGTATCCATCAACCCATCATACCAGTACCAATGCACCCTAACCCACCTCTCACTTTAATGAGTAGTGCACCCATAACTACCAAGAAGTTATGTAACAAGGCCAAAATAGCATTCTATATGTTAAGGAAAACCTTAGCAAAAACCAAACTCCTAGTTGATCTCCACATTCACCTCAAAGACGGCAGACTTACGCGTAAAGCCGTCACATCCGTCCTCCTCCACCACCACTATGCGGCTACCACATGTGGTTGCACCTCCAATAACATAGACACGTTGTTTATTTCACCTCAAAAACACAAGTTACAAGCCAGTACTGGTGCTTCCCACCAACACCATGCTGACGACAAGAATGAACAAGTAGTGATTGAGATGTCCAATGATACCGTAGAGCCATCACCACTGGTCTTGTCAACGCCAACTGGGGTTGGTCGTCAGTTGTCGTTGCGGGAAGATGACGAGTGCCAAGTAGACAAAGCTGCAGAAGAATTCATTAACAAGTTCTATGAGCAGTTAAAACAACAACATATCACTTATGTAGAATCTCCATCACCAAACCATGACAAAGGCAGAAATGAAATTGATGGAGGTAATTTTCATGGTTTGAGAAAAGAGAAGAAAAAATAATCTCAGCTTTCAAATAATTAATATATATTATGTCATAGTATGAAGATGTTAGCAACAGACTCACCATTCTCATTTTATGATAATCACTTGTAAAACACTAACCAAGCTAGCACTGACGTGTCATGTGTATAATGGTAAAACCAAAAATCAATCCATAACATTAAATAAAAAGGATCATAATAACATATTGAATCCATATCCCCGATTTCTTTTACGCTCTTCACTGATTACTTATATTTTTTCAGATTACCTGGTAAACAAATAATTAAGACAAATACAACAAGAAATTACGAGACATGTGATATCCGCCAAACATAAAATGTTTTTTTTTTTATATCAATTGGAGTGCAACTTTGATAACTTTCTTGTGTGAATTTTATAAGGCCTTATTTTTTTTACTTTTTCATTATAAGGTGCTAAAATCCATAAAATAACAAAATAAGTAAATTTGTGCCTAAAATCAACAATTTTGCAAGAAATCAGTCAAGAGACACTCACTTATGCCTATCCTCACAAGACCAAAAACACAGGATTATATCTGATCAAACATGCCATCGTGTCCGTCCCTCAAGTGAAGAAAATAAGTGCAATGGACCCCACAAAAAGTTGGCTTTGGTTGTGCCTCCTTAGACACGCCCCATGCCACTTGTACACATTCAACTATCTTTCTACAAAATAAGATAAAACCTACAAAATGTCAACGACACGAGACCTCCTGTTCAACTTACATATAAAGGAGCACGTTTGCCATTCAATTCACCCCTTGACATCCAATTAAACAACATCCACCATATCATTTTCAATCTTTGTATTTGCGTTTTTTGGTATGGCTTAGGGTCCAAGATTGTAAGAGCTCCATTTAATAACAATTCATTCTTGTTGTTTAACATATTTATCATACAAGTTTTATGATGTTCATTATCATGCTCAATTTTAGCTAATGTTCTTGTATAATCACTTGGTTAACATGATCCCTTAATGGATTTTGATTTATTTATTTTAGACTTTCATTTGGTGTTTGTTAATGAATTTAAACTAAATTTAGTTAGCTTTAATCCATCCATTACATTTTTGTGTGTTGATTCAAGCATTCGTGTCTTTACATCTTTATAAAAGCACACTAACTACAAGGAATGAGGTTAGAAGTGTGGTTTAGGTTAAGTTATTTCCTTGCACAAAGAGGTGGTACACTCGATATGCGAGGAAATAGTTTAAATATATTAATATTATTTTAAGGCAATAACATCAAATCAATGGTTGTTAAGGGTTTAAAACCCTTGAAGCAATGTTTATTTCTTACTTTATCCGGCTTTGTGGGATGGGCTCCATGTTGCTTCTGACCAATATAGCCGAGTGTAACATTTGAGCAAAACAGGAAACATGTTACATTATGTCATCAACAATAAATAAATTCATTTTCTTATAGGACGACTTTAGGTGGGTTTTTTTTTACAGAGTACTCAGGAGAACAAAACGAAGAGGGGTGTTTTTTCTATACTGTTCTCTTGAAAGTCTGATGCAAGTGATTCTACTTGTTGTTACTTTCATTTATCTTTCACTTGCTTTGTTTTTGTTCAAAACCCTTTTCAAAATACACATTTTGGTTCGAATAGATGTTAATCGTGTTTCGAAAGTAAAAGCCCTTGTGTCCTTGGACGATCTCGACATCATACCTTTACTATAATACGCCAATGGTGGGTGCACTTGCCTAAACTATTGATCTTTCACTTAGATTCGCAGTTGAAAAGTTCAATATACCACAAATCAAGACAACCAATTGCTAGAATTCCAGTCAGCCATCTACATCACCAGCATTGTCATTCTCAGCCTTACAAGCTCAACTCAACAATGTACTAAGTCTAGTTCAGGATAAAGTTGCTGAGAATATGGAAAGCTGGCATAGAATAGAATAGAGGGAAAACTGAGAAAATATATTCATTGAGCTATTGAATGAGTCAAATTCGATTACTAATAGTCTAAAGGAAGAAATTAATCAACTTAATTTAACTAACGTCCAATATTTAGGTAGGATGACGGTTTACGAGAATGAACAAGAGACTCAAAGAAGATGTAAACAAATTGATGGGTGATCATTCCTGAATCCAAGGTATTGATGATAAATGTTATGTAGATAAAGAATCTGATGAAGAAGAGGAGGAGGAGGATGAAGATAAAAATGATAATGATAATGATGATGGTGGTGGTCGTCGTGATGATGGAAATGAAGATGGGGTAAGTGCTGGTGCGTGTGCAAGTGCTTCGAGTAGTCGTTTTTTCTATAAAGGAACTTCATGCTAACAATTTGAAGAGAAGAGAAATGATCCTGAAGTTGGTGTGTTCACTTAGGGGGAGCCCAGTATTGGTCACATGGAGAAATTGAAGGAGTTTGTAGCTAAGGGATTGGTGCCGATTGACATTACCACATCATTCACGGATATCTTTCTATGTAATGACGACGGTAGTCATATTAAATATCCTTAGCAAGAGCTAGAAGAAGGGGAAATCCTACCGCCAATATCAAGGGAAACTATTGCAAAAGTATTTGGGATTACAGTTGAGGAAGTGAATATGTATAATACTGCTCAGAAGACATCGGTGGAAGATGATTGATATAATGAAATTGAAATTGAAGACATTACAAATGAAGAGTATCCTGAGTATTGTGTTAGCAGTTGGCAATACTAGCATCCCTGAGCTAACAGAAGTCTTGTTTCAAAAGGCTGGAGATATTACTAGATCTACCCCTATCATGATTCCTGAAGATGTCAGATCAACGGCTAAGCAGTAGAAAGAATTATTTGCTAAATGGTTTATGAAACTTAATGATCAATTAGGGTTTAAATAGAAATTGAGCTCTCAAGCTCAAATTTTGAAGAAGAATACGAAGGTTGATCGGGTGTCGTGATCCGTCAAAATTAGTATATAGATAATGGTAAGAAGGGTGTTGAACCAAGAAGAATTTGTGGTTGGTAATATTTAAGTTTAGTTGACTAGAAAGGTATTGTTAGAACCAAAATGTGAAAACATGAAATGTTTGAAGAAAACTAAGGCCAGGAACCAAGACTGAACAAAGTGAAGAACATCTAGAAAAGGTTTCAAATAAAGGGATCAAGATTAGGAAAAGACTCAAGAACAAGATATCTTTGAAGACAAAGACATTGAAAGAAAACAAACACAACTCCTTTCTGATGAAATATGGGAAAAGAAGATGTAAATCTGGGACAAAGGAACCAGATTTCTGGACAAAACTCTGATATTGACTTCTTGACCAAATCCTAGATTTTGACTTCGGATTTCTGGAAGAAATATGGAATCTTGACAAGTGGAAAAGTTAAATGCATAAGCCTTAATCCCAATCATTCATGCAAAGAGTTTCTTTCTCTTTTAAAACCTGCAAAACTAACAAGTTGATAAATAAACATTTGTTTATTCACCAACTAAAGGTTAATCCTTCTCTATAAATAAAAGACATTATACGAAGGAGAAAATTGCCAAGGGTGAATGTGAATGTGTGTGACATACAAAGCAAACATTTGATCTTAGTAGAAATATCTTTTTACACATACTCCACACCACATTCACAACGGCATAAGAATTCTTTTGAGTCATTCTTTTGTAATGTCCAAAGGTGATCCTTGTCAAAAGGTTGTCACTATATATAAAACTCAAAACTTCTGAAAAACCTGTGTGATCTATTGTTTCTGAAAGTTTGATTTTCTCATTCTGCACATTGATTATATATATCTTGTTGAAATCTCATTGCCATTTGATTTAAAGTGGGGCTGATCCTTCTGGGACCAATACTTGGTATCAGAGCAACTTGAATAAGTTATTTTCATAAAGATCCTGATCTATTAAAAGAACTATTTAAACTCAAATCTTAAACGTTTTTAACCAAGTATCTTAATACCACTTTTGACAAATGGCACACTTTCAAACATGGAATTCTACTTTCCAGATGGGTTCAATGTCTAAGCCTTCAACTCTTGTGAGAGAGGAATTACCCCCAGTGGAAGGTCATGATGATCAATTTCCTAAATTAACATGATCATCGTCAGTACCAATGCATTGTGAGCGAACCACACATTCCCATGATGGAAATACCAAAAGTTCTAGCAACTGAAAGTTCACCAGTAATTCCTGCCACTACTGTTCCAAAGAATCAAAGATTCTGGGGACAAGAGGATAAGGATGCTATGGCAATTGATGAAAGAGCCAAATCTCTATTGATCATGGCTCTTCCCAAGGACATATTTTCTCATGTAGATGCTTGTTCATCTGCAAAGGAAATATGGGAACAGTTGGAAAATCTATGTGAGGGAGGAGAAAAGATGAGAAGAAACAAAAGAACAAACTGTGTTTCAAGTTATGAATATTTTAAATCTCTTCCAAATGAAACATTATCTAAAATAGATTTTCTAAAATCTTAAATGATTTAAAGAAACATGGGGTAACCAAATCAAATGATGAAAAGAATGTTAAGTTCTTATGAGCTTTACCTAGAGAGTGGAGAACACTTACAATGACCCTAGCCTCAACCTTAGAGCTGGACAAAATGAACATCCATGATCTCTATAGCATTCTTATCCAAAGGGAAGATGAAATATTTGAAAATTCTAGTCACAAAGGTGGGCAATGTAACATTTCGCATTTAATTTTGTGTACGTCAGTTTATTAAAAACGTCAATTTTTATCATTTTCGTACCCCTTTAAAAAATGTTTCGTAACACTTTTGGACCCCTAGTACCATACTATAAACATATAATATCTTTATATTATTGTTAAAATTGTAAAAAAATATATTTGCCTGGGCCGGGGTTCGAACCCGTGCCCTAGGGCCGGGTCAATCAGACACACACCACCAAACCATCTGATCTACACCACATATCTGTTATTCTTCCACGCGTTTTTACTTATATGATGTACTTAGGATCTTAACAGTTGACTTGGAAAGTCAACTGTGAAGACAATTATCCATAATTACTTGATCAATCCGCATTTATAATTCTGATAAGGCTTGAATGATGATTGATATGTTTGACTCGCGTCCATTACACGCTAATTAGCTATTATAACATTCCAATTTTGTACCAATCACGCGTGTATGATTGAAACCCAAGTCAAACATTACCATTTCGAACACACGAACCTCCCACTATAAATTGGAACCTCTTCCACAATCTACACTCGCCAATTACTCTTTCCCCCTCTCAAAATTTCTGTTAAAAACATCTTTACAAGCATCAATTGTTTGCGTTTGACTTTCTGGTTGACCGCCTCATAATCACGCGATTTTCTGTTTGTAAGTCTTCAATTTGTTTGTTGGTTTTGTTCATCGGCCTCCTAACAACAATAACCCTATGTTTAATCGGGTTATTGTTCGTCAAATCTGTTTATTGTAAAACTAGGGCTCGACATCTTGATTTTGGGGATAATCACGTTCTGCAGACATGTTTATTTATTTATTTCTGAAACCTTAAACATCACCAACTGATCAACAGATCAGTTGGTGTGACTCTTATGCTTAAAAACACGAACCGACTGATGGCCCGAGTTCGAGTCCTTTACCACGGGTCCATTTCTTTTTCTTTAAAACAATTATAAAACAGATTTGTTAACTATATAATTAATTTCTAACCTAGAATATTCGTTCTCAGGGTCCAGCCCAGTTGGTGGCTGGGCTTGTGATAAAACTCCACCCCGGTCTCAGACCCGGGTTCAAGCCATAGCATACACAAAACTTTTATTTAAAAAAAGAAAACCTTTATTACTTATATATTCTCTATTATTTTTAAAAATGGTTTTAAAATACTAAAACTTCTTTATAAATTCTACAAAAATTATTTTATGATATTCTAATAGAAAAGTTTAACATACAATTTTTAGTTTTCCAAAAATTATTTATTATATATAATAAATATTTCACGTTTATTCCATTATAATTATAAAATTCTATAAAAATATCAAAACGATTATATAAATTTCCACAAAAATTATTCTGAGTTTATAAAACAATAAACATTTCTGAAATGATTTTTTATTTTCGAAAAATCATTTATTTAATATTTTTAATCAATTTTTTTATTTTTAATCATAAAAAAAAATCGTAATAAATTCATTTTCAATTTTTGCAATATTTTTTTTGCACCAAAATTTTATATTAATTATTTCTGTCCATTTAGAACAGAAATACAAATTTTAATTTAAAAATTCTGTAATTTTAATATTTTTAGATATTAAAGTTATATTTTGGCAAATAGAAATAAATAAACTAAATATTCTATTTTTAAAGAAAATAATTTTATAAAAATTATTTTTATACTTAAAACCTCATAGTGTGACCACCTTTAATCTAAAGTCTACAAAAAGACTTTTGTTTATTTATTTAATCGAATTTCTTTTATTTAATAAACAATTTAATTATTAATCAAACGAATACCTATCCCCAAATTCGAAACCCTAGAACATATTTGTAGACTAGAAAGACTTAGACATATTTATTACCTTATATATAGAGTAATACTTGGCATCGTTGGGCTACACTTATTCTTTTTTAACGAGACATAACATTTTGCTAAGGTGAGTTTACATAGCCCCTTTTCCATTGACTATTTTTTTTTTGGGGTGAAATGTGACACCCCGCATTTTCAGGTTCCTACTTTAACTAAACTCTAGTTAACTTATACATATATTCGTAGCATTTTACTTGACTAGTGTTAGTTAAGTGAGTCATACCATACACGGTTATAGGTTAACAACTAATACACGAGTCTTGAACCCTGATCATTGATGAAACAACAAAATAAATAATTGTGTTGATATTATTTGTAATTATGTGCTTATGTGAATTTATTTATTAACTTATGTGGCGTTACATGCTATAAGCGAAAACACGTTACCGAACTCGTAACCGACACTTGATAGACTGAGGATCATATAAGTTATAAAATATTGGGTTAAATATTTTATAGATTAATTATTATTATTATTATTATATTATATATATGTGTATATATATATATATATAGATTATTTGAAAAAAAAACATATCTGTGAATGCTCTTAGACTTGGCGTTAATCACAAATTCACCACAAATATCAATTCACAATTTTAATAAAGAGTAGATGTAAGCTTCTTTTGGCGTCACAATCACAAGAAAACGACAAAAGTTATGGAAAAAGAAGTTTAGAAAATAATAATAAAATAATAATCTATATCTATACTATATATAAATATATCTCTTTAGGGCAAAAAAGTAATTTACCAATTAAACAAGATTTAAACCTACATGTACAACCATCTATTGCATCGGTATATCAAGGGTTGTAAGACGCGATCCTTTGTATTCTTTAAGACGCCTGAGCAGTGTGAAGGATCGTCGGTTACAGATCATTGGTTTAACTATGAAATTATATCATCCTTCAATTCATTCCAGAACCCTCCCTATTAAGAACTCGCCAATTCAGAACCACACACAACATTTGATGCTTTTTTTTGGATCTAGGTTTTAAGCCTTTTATTTTGAATGCTTTTTTTGGGTCTATGTTTGAAGCTTTTTAGTTTGAATAATGAACACGTGAAGTTTATGTACCATGGTAACCTATTTTTTGGTTTTGCAGAATTCTTTGGTGGAAGGAGGAATATCAAATTGGTGGTGGTGGTTGTTGTGAGGTTTAAGTCGAAAGGTAAGTGCTTTGTTGTACATTTGATGATGTTTTTTTTGTGGTTAATTGGTTGTAAATTTGTTGATTTGTTCGAATTTTTAGGGTTTGATTTTGGTGGAGTGGAATTGGGTTTTTTTTAAACTTTAATTTTCTTAGCTGTAAGTGTCAACAAAGTCATTTGAATAAAAGTACAAAATATAGTGAATTTATTGATCATGGTTTGATGTTTGATGAAACCATGTTTTTTGTTCGGTATGTTGTAACCCTAATTGTTCGTTTGTGTTCTTAGGATAAATTATGCTTTCAGTTGGATGCGTTTTAACTGTATTTGATGCTCGAATGATTAGTTCGTCAGAGAATTTGTGGTTGCGATTATACAACTTTCTGTGATACCACCATAAGTTTATGCTGGAACTTTATTTATTAATTATATGTTTTTTTCCGGAAACGCATTTGGCCCGTCTGCTGGAACTGTATGTTTACCAGAAACATATGAAAGCCCCAAAAGTTCTTGCATTTATTGTTGAATCATGCTTTCAACTGTGCTACAGGTATGTTTTATGCTTTCTTTATTCTTACATTTTATGTTTTGCTAGACTTAGGATTACAATGGTTTTACTAAGAGAGCTTATGTTTTAAAGAATGCTTTTAATGATCGAGGTTGATGTTTTTATGCACCTTGGACGCCTTTCGATCTATTTGACCATATCCCTTTTAGTTAAAAGCATAGTTGTTAATAGCGAATAGCGGACGATAGCGACAAGCTACCGATATACTACATAGCGATAGCGATGAAATAGTGGGCGCTATTTCATGTTTAGCAATACACTAGAAGAACTTTTTAGAGATTTTTATATGCATATTTTACCCAAAAATAAATAAAAAAATACTAAAAATAGAAAGATCTCGCTATTTCCTCGCTATTTGTCGCTTTCAACCATATAGCGACACATGAGCGCTACGCTACGCTGTTCGCTATATCGGGCGCTATGGTCGCTATTAACAACTATGGTTAAAAGAAATATCAATTTATCAGTTTGACCTTGTGTTAGAGACAAGAGTATAGCTTAAATCAGCTAATTTATCTATAAATGAGTCAGTATTTACGTTATAAAAGTAACGTTATCAGAGGGTATTGATGTATTGCAAAATACATCTGTTTTCGGTCTATAGTTTATATTATTTTCGAGTCAGTTTGTGTCGTTTTTGTGGTATTTTCGTATTCTATTTAGTATTTTGTGTTGCACAGGAGTTCGGGCAAGAAAGGAAGTAAAATGGAGCTTAAACGAGAAAAAACGAGCCTTCGGACGAGTCGCGGTTGATCGGGAAGTTGAAAAAAGAAAAAAAATGAAAAATTATGTCTCGTCACGCTACGTGACAGGAAAGAGCACATCTGGTCACGCGACGTGACGGATCCCCCTGATCCTGAAGCTCGTCACGCTACGTGTCCACATCATCTGAAGCCTGTCATGCTACGTGACGGGAGTAAAATCGTGAAAAACTTAGTTTTTGGCCCAATTTCGATATTAAAAACCCTAGAACGGCCATTAATCAATTTTATCATCACTTTGGACGTATTGGAGCTGCTCTGGAGCACTATGAGGTGAGAGAAAGGCCAAGGGTCAAGATTTTGAGCATTGGGATCGAGAGTTTCGGGTTTTAATCATTCGGGTTCTTCGTTCCTTTGTTCTTTTGAGTTTCAAACTATGTTTCATGAACTTAGAATTGATTTTATTCCTGTTTTGAACATGTTTATTGGCTAGACTTTCATTACTACTTAGGTTATGATGAATACTCATGATTGAATGAATGTTTTTTATGGTTTTTTGGAACTTTGACTATGGGTTGATGATTTAGTAAAGACTTTGATTATTTTTTATCTGGTGTATATGCGTACTTAGTTTTGTTCAATTGATAATTACTTACTCCACATGCGTTTTTGTGAATGTCTTTCATGTATGAATGCGTGTTAGGTTGTGGACTTTGTGTTAGCAAGTAGTTTATGGTAAATTGCTAGTGTTATCCATAGGAGTGGTTTTTGTTAATTGGGTAGTTCTAGGTATTCTTCCAATTCCAATAGCTGTAAGGTGCGGGATTGTCGATATGTCTAGGGTGTTAAATTGCTAGATTTAGATGCTTTGTAAGAAGATCTTCCTAGTTTCCTTACCACTACTTGCGTATCGAGTCAGGTCAGGTTTTCTATAGTTACCCCTTACACTATTAGTGTAGTGAGGCTTTCGCGCTGTAAGGTAGACTGTCTAGCGGGTACTTTATCATCAGAGTAGGTAAGCCTGTAAGGGTAACCTCTCAATCGGTAGTTTAACGGCTTATAGGTAACCTTAGGTTTCTCCTTGAGAAGGGTCGAGTCCTCTAGTTTATCCTGTAAGTTTAGTATCTGAAGATCCCGGTTCCATAGCTAGTTCCATAACCATAGAAGTTCGTCAGTCATGAGTAGGATTCTAACCTAGGTAGTATTTCCACCATTACTTGAATTTGGTTCAGCTCGATTCACGTCTTAAGTTCAATTTAGTTTATTTTAGTTAATCTTTATTTTTCTTGAATTTAGTTTTTAGTAAACCCCCCTCTAAAATAATAAATAGTTTTATTTCAGTTTTAGATAAGTTTTCGAGTCTAGTTACCGTTTTCCATTAGAGTCCTGTGGGTTCGATATCCGGACTTACTTTAGCTTTACTAGAGTCGATAGGTTCACTTGCCTGTCAGTAGTTTAGTTTTAGAGAGTCTAGAGTATTACTAGGTGTCTAGTTTTAGGTTTAATTTAATTATTTTTATTAAACTACTTTTAGCACATCAGTATCATGAGTACGTTTTATTTAGTATTTCAATGTAATTAGACAATTCAAAAATTTGATTATGATGAATATCAATGATTCCTTTATTTTAATGATAGTTGGATTTAAAGTAGTGTAAATAAGAATTGTATGTGTATATGATGAATAATTATGGGGACTTGTTATACAATAGTTTAAGGCTGGAAAATGCAGCATTATAAGGCTGGAAAATGGGACAGTTTTGCAGCCATATAAGGCTGGAAAACATAGCATTACAAGGCTGTACATTTGGCTATTATGCAGCCATAAGGCTGGAAAATGCAGGCATTATGGGGCTGTAAATGTTCCCATCTTTTAAATTGGGTAGTAACATTACCTATGGCGTTGAAATAAAAAAGTTTACTCAAACGTGAACGGGCCGAGACATATGAAACTCCTTTTTAAGAAACTTCTACTTCAGGCTGGTTGCAAAGTTTGCAAAATTTGTTAGACGTCAATAAAATGTTTCATCTTGCCAATAGGATAGTTAAAGAGTTGATTTTAATGTTTGGGTCAACCATTTTAGTTAAGTATTCAACTTTTTATAGTAGTCCTTACGATTCAAATGCCTTTTTTTTAATTTTCACACACGGAAGGCCCGCCGCATAGCGCGGGTTACCCACTAATTATATTATTAAGGAGGAGTGATGGCTAACATAGTCATTTTCACCTCCGTACAACTTAATAAGCAAAATGTACAACACATTCAAGCAAGAAATTTAAGGGTATTATGGGGATGTTAGTGACAATTAAGATACTTAGGAGGGTAGTTTAGATAATTCACCATCCTCCTCCTTTACAATATCAATACAAATTTACAATGCTACCCTTAATTCCCATAGTTGCCCTTATGTCCAGACTAAACGACTCCCCTTTCAATTCCTCTAATTGCAGACATTATTTCAGTCTCTTCTTCTGCTTCCACCATA
The DNA here is from genome assembly GCA_028751855.1 of Ambrosia trifida. NCBI lineage: Eukaryota > Viridiplantae > Streptophyta > Magnoliopsida > Asterales > Asteraceae > Ambrosia > Ambrosia trifida. The sequence goes on from CM054122.1 coordinate 27,783,059, forward strand.
ACTTGACGGAGCAAAAGTTCCAAAGTATTGTTAATTGACATTACAATCTCAATCTTCAAATCAATGTCTGGTGCCTAGAGTCTCTTAGTGTTTCGTATTGGTAATAATCTTCCTCTAACTAATTTGTATTTGTTTTTTTTGACTAAATTATTAGCACGAAAGCGATTTTTTGTTTAAGGAGGCGTGGTACCATTTAGTAGACGAATAGTGAAATCGTATGCTTTGGTGTTTTTTTGTGAATTTGTTCTTGTTCTTAATCATCAGAATCAATATATTCTGCCTATTGATTGTGTCTCACGTGTTTGATATTGGTACTATAGATCTGTCATCGCATTTGGGACTTATAATTGGTATTAAAGCCATTGAAGTCGTTAAAAGTTTAGTTTTGGTATCAAAAGATTAAAGATTTGGATAATCAGATTTATGGTTCAAGGTATCAATTTATCTTTGACTGAATTAGTGTTTTAATCAATTTCTTTGGGTGTGATAATCGCCATTATTAGACATGTGTTCCTGAATATGTAAGGTTTGTAGGTATTTGACATTTTAATTCTTTATCAAAAACTGAAGGTGTTGTTATTGAGCTAATGGGGAAGGTAGAGAGGGGAGATGTCCCAAATGAACTAAGATGTGCTCGTTTTATAAACTTTGAGTTTTCATCTACACTGTCAAAGTTAAAGTAAAAATACATGAAATCATTGATGCTTTTTTTTTCTTTCCCAGCAAAATTAGCTAGACTAAAACAAGCCAAGGAAGAGGTTGAAAAAGAGGTTGCTGAATTTCGTGCCCAAATGGAAGCCGATTATCAAAGAAAGCTCACTGAGGTAAGTAAAAGCTGATTTAGATTAGTGCACGATATTGATTTTGATCTTTTTATTAGATTAAGCCAACTGTTGTGTAGGGGCGCATTAATTGTATTCACATATGTTGCTATTTGAACTTTGTGTGAATTCTCCCTTATCTCCCATATTTTGAATAAAGAAATGGTTTTACCATAGCTGGTCAAATTTTTTATTTTTCTTTGCATACTATTGTCTGTACTACTTGGAGTATGAGGAGATTGAGAGTCTTTTTTGGGTTATATGGGTTGTTTGTGAACTCTTGTACCCCTGTTTCTGCACATAGCTTTATGAACATTATGTTAAGAGAGATCATATAAACCTAAATGTGTTATTTGTATAGAAAAGGTGTGTGATAACCTTTACCATTAAGGAATAAGCACATAATTTAGGGATATGTTCGAGTCCTGCTATGGAGTATGGAGTAGATTACACCACTCGAAGTGGCACAAGACTTGGGCGTGAAAATGCCCCCAAAACGCCCAAAAAATCCCGGAACACCGCCCTTGATCTCTTCAACCTTCAGAAAATGGGCTTTGCGTGATTTTTTTATCATGCCGGAGAGTGGCGTGAAAATGCCTCGTTTTTGTTGAGAGGGGCATTTTTTCCCTTTACCACTACGTGTGGTCTTAGATGCGTGAGTAAATTATCATACTGCTGTGGTGGTCGGGCATTGTTGAACCAAGTCTATTGGTTTTTTCTCCGGCCACTTCCGCGATTCAAGGAGAGCGTCATTTGATACATGATAAACAACTTTGGGTATAGTTTTTAAATCACTCTATTTTTATGTGATGTTTTTGTCTTTTGTTAACAGAACAAGTAGCTGGATATTGTTATCTTCTAAGTTCTACGCACATAGGTTACTTGATGAAATGTTTTAACTAAAACTCACTTCATTTTCAGCGATATATCCTATGCTTTTGTTTGAGGATGGATTTTGTAGAACCTATTAACAGGTATTTAGGCCGGGATTTACATGGTTGTGAATGCTCTCTTCCGAGGTGTTTAGTGGATGACTGGATGTGTTGAGCTTTTGAACTTCTTTTCCTTTTTTTTACTCCTTTTAGTTATATTTTTGCAATTGGATTTTCAGTGCTGATTAGTCACGACTTAAAATGGGTTTAGGTATGAACACACTTATGGCTATTCCATCACTACTTTATCCTAAATGTGGCAACTTAGACCTGTAACTAATAAAAAGGGTGTTCATATATGATTGTATCTTATTGTATGATATATTTGATTGTTAGGTTGGGGAAAATGTTAATTGTTAGTTTGATGGGTACCGATACCGAAAACAACCGGTACAATACCGGTATTCGCATGTAAAAAACGGTAATTGTACGGTACCAAACCAGTAGTGCCGGTAACGAAGAACGGGAAAAGTAGGTACCGACACTGGTACCGAAAATGATTTGGTACCGGTACTTGGTATCATTGCTCATTCCTATTAAAATTAAATGTAGTTTAGGCTTGATCTCATTTGGTTTTCTTGCAGGTTTTAGGTTTGATCTTATGGATTTAATAACTAAGTGTGGACGTGTGGTACATTATGGCTATTTCATGAGCAAATGACAGGTGCGTTCTTTTTGTGAAGATATATTTTGTATGAATGTCGTAGCTCAAATGTTGCTTATGATATGTTTGTTCATGGTTGTTAATGTCTTTTTTTTAATACTAGATTTAATATATTTACAAATTTGGTTGTATGTTTGTAGCAATGCTTTCTGAATATCCAGTCCCCAAAATAGCATAATTAGTTTCTTTAACTGGTTATGAAATGTTCTCTTACAAGCTAGCAACCTTCAGAAAAGAAATTTTGTAGTTCAATTTATTTGGACATGTAGTTAAGAAATAAAGGACATAAAACCGGATGCTTTTTAAGTCTCACTTGAAAAACTGCTCATAGAAGTTGCTGCAAATAATGGTAAGCTTTATTTTAGTTGGTGGGGTAGAAATACGTGGGAAGATGATCTTTGGTTGGTGACATAAAGTTCCACATAATTGACAAGTAAGGTGTATGTATGCAAAAATGGCATCACAAGATGGCATATGTTTAAAGGTGGATAATTTAGAAATTTAAATACAAGAGATAGTTCTTTTGACTATGTGGGTACAGAGGACAACGGATTGTATGGCTATAAGTTGAGGTTTGTTGGATAAGTGCTGATGAGTGATGACCAAAAACCTGACATCGAGTGTCTGTTTCAAATATGTGTTTAATTGGGCACGGGAAAACTGCAGGTCGCTTAATTTCGTGAACTCAAGCGGCTTAAGGTTTCGAAACTTTGATATAGAGGTACGCATAAAATTACATGTTAATGTGGATTCAAATATATATTGTGCTAACGACATAAATTGTAGCTTGGAAATCTATTGGAGAGGGGTAAAAATACCATCTTCCAGCAAACTAGCTTGCAGCGGTGCTTTTGATACTAACAGGTCCACTTGAAGGCTCAATTGTTGGTACATTTGTAGCGAATCAAACTATGCTTGACTAATAGAATGTTTGTTCCCCGCCACAACGCGCGGGTTGTAACCTACTTTACCTTATTAAGTACCAAAGGTGTCTAATAAAGTAATTTTACACTAATTTTAAGATGGGAGTTAGAAAGGCTCTTCACAAATGGATAAAATTTCTTTATCCCTCTCCATATGTAACTCCCTCCTTAACTTTCATTATTAAAACACATTAATAGGAAAATAAAACTTCATTATAAAACACAATATAATATAATAATATAAGATAGTACCATATGATTGTAAAAACTGTTTGCTATATTTGTATCGGTGGCTCACATTCTTGTTAACCATGGATAATTGGATATTGGAATCAATCCTGCTGGCACAAGCATAAAGTTACTAAACATATATTTGAAAGTCAAAGTTGGGATTCATAACAACCAGATTACGTTGTTTACCTAACCAACCTTGTGTAGTTTAAAACTACATAACTCAGGTGCACCCATCCAAGTTTGAAACTTGTATATTAGGTTCTACAAGACTACAAGTATTTTTCGTTAACTGGAATAGAATGTTAGGAACCCCGAATAGGTTAGGGTTCGTAATAGATAACGTAATTGAATCTGATATCAATCGGGTCACCCGCCGCAACGCGCGGGCATTCCCACTAGTAATAATAAGGAAAGTAAGGAAACCCGCGTGAAAAAAAGGGCAGTTTGGGCTGTTTTCTTGTGGAGCCAGCGGCCCAACAGGGCAGTATAAGCCCAACGTCGCTGCTATCAAAAAAAAAAAAAAAAAAACGAGTTTAGCCACTTTGCAATTATAATAACTCAACCCTAATTCGTCTCTACAGCCCCTAATACGAAATATTAACCCTAACCCTCTGCCATTAACATAATCTAAAGATTTTAGGAGCTTGTGAAGGTTTAGGATCAAGAAGATTAAAGGCTTAAGGTATACAACAACTCTACATGTGTTTTAATCTCTTTTTCTATGTTTTAATTATGATTTTAAACAATAATACTTGTTTGTCCAGACCTGATGTGGGTTTATTAAAATCTAAACATGAGTTTTATAGAAGTTTAACATGATTAAACAATGTGTATTTGTGTTGTGATGTGATATATATTATGTTATTGCATGTTAATGATTGTTGAACATGTAGGGTTTATAGATAATAATATTTGTGATGAAACTTGCATGTTGGGGCTGTTATGTTTTATGATCATGATATATTACATGTTTATGATAATATTTAGGCGAAAATATGGTTATAGGATGCGTTAATAATAAAATCTTAACATGAATAAAAACGGACAGATTGCATGTTTCGATTTGTAGGCTTTATAACATGATCATAAACTACTTGTTTTGATGGTTTATTGGTATAAACATGCTCTACATAGTCTTAGCTTTCTAGAATGGGTAAATCGTGCAATTTGGATGTCGTTTGATATGTTTTTGGAATTTTAATTGAATAAAGGTCTAATCTGATTTTCGGATTAATATTTTGGGTCAACTTTAAATGACCATAACTTGAGTTCTACAAAGAGTTAGGTTATGAAATTTGGACAGTAGGTCAACATTCGAATAACTTGGGTTTGTCAAGTGGATTCACCCTGTTTGGGTGAATACACAATTTGTGGGAATTTTTCTACTAAACTGACCTGCTGTGGAAATTTTCTGGACATAGCTGTGTTGTACGAATTTTAATAATTTTTGTGTTTGGTTGTGAGACAAAACAAAAATATGGGTTATCAAATGAATCCCAATGAATATTCAGTAAAAATTTGTGAGTTTAATTCATTCGTTAAGTATTTTAAATAATTCGTTTTTCACAGCGTACAATCTGCCCTGAAAACGCAGATTGTGTAAGGGATGTTTACGTGACTATTTGGAGTCTTATATGGTATGTATTTGACATGAACTTGCATGAATACTTATATGAGATGTGTATGAGGTATAAAACTGATAATAATCATTATGATCACCAACGGGATACGTAGGACTTACTTGTGCATGTAGGGTCATTAGGTGTCACTACACGGTTTGAACTTTAAAAGTCTTGGACAAACGAGTTGTATGGTGTGTTGATTATGCACATATACTCATGATGTGTCGTAAAACACATCTATTCTCTTATGTATTTTTTGTTATAATTGAGTCTTTTGTATATAGTTTTTAGTAGTTTTAGGCGTGTATTCGTTTGTTGGCCTATTTTTATCATTGTATAGTTTTTATTAGTTTTTAGTACTTATTTATTAATTTATTATTTTATAGGTGTTCGTGGAGAATGAGCTCAAAAAGAAAGAATTTTAATTGAGACACAAACACTTGAGGGCAGGTGGTCATAGACGTTGGAGCATAAATGTGGAACTTTGATCAAGCCAAGAACACCAGAGAGCGAGCCCTCAAACTGAGTAGTAATAAATAATAATAATAATATTAATGAAAAAAAGAAAAAATTTCACTTGGGCTTGTGGCCCAAGCAAAACAACTCACGGGAGTCTTCACATATAGGGATATATAGATATAGACTAGCTGATTACCCCGGGAAGGTCCCGGGGTTGAAAATTTTAATATGATTTAATAAAAAAATGATAAAAGAAGAAAACTCAAATCACGAAAAGAGTAAATAACTTAAACATAATCAATCTTAGTTAAAAAAACATTTATTTAAAAAGTTAAAAAAAAAATAAAAAGCATAAACCATATTAAACATAATACACTATTAAAAGAATAACATTCAACATATAATCATTTTCACGTAATTTAAAATATGTTACAATTTGACTTTGACTTATATAGATGTAGAATTTATGATGAGGGTTGAAAAATATAACCATTCTAATAATACTAATACTAATAGTAATAATTATTACTCTTGTAATTAAAAAAATAAAAAAAATAAACTTGTTATAAGGTGGCATCATGTGTTGCAGTGGTGCACGATTCTTTCTCCTAGCTTTTCTTGATGAAGTATACCTATCCATCTTTAGAAGAGTAAAATTCCAATGATAGCATGACGATTGGGCTGAATTTCAACATCGTAGATAAGAAACTGATTTAAAAGAAAAAACATGATTAATGAATAACTTGAACACTTTGTGTTTTTTCTGTATGAACATAACCCCACAAAAAATAGTCGTTTTTTTCTCCGTTTTTTTATATAGCACTATGGTACTCGTTGGAAAGATAATAAAACGCTCGTTAATTTGGTGTAATTTTTTTATTTAAAAAATCTCGAATATAAAAGATATTAACGTTTAAAAATTATGGGAGGAACATAACAGAGAAAAATTTAAATTTGTTTTTAAATTCTTTTTTCCTAAAATAACTCAATTTAATTTTAGTAATTGAGAATTGAGAGATAGAGAGATAAATTTAGGGTTTTATGTTTATCTTTTTTTTTTAATTAAAAAAGGAAATAATTCAAAAACACTAAAATCTTTCAATTATGATGCCACGTGGCAATTTCATAGAGAGGTTAAAGGCACCATTGCACGCCACGTCAGGAATGTTCAATTCTTTTATATATATTAATAGATAATAGATAATTATCTTGGATGATGGATTAATTGGGATTGGAACATATCACAGCCGCCAAAGGAGGAACATATTATATTTTCATTCGAACAACATTCATTCTACAATTCCATCTTCTTTTTCGCACAAAGACAAAAAGTCAACCGGCCATAAGCGGTGACGAGCGAAAGGGCACGGAAGGAGAAAAGGCCACGGGCACGTTAAAGATTAAGAGCCAACGAGCCTTGGGTTAGGTTTAGTTTTCGTTTATTATTTTTATAGACATGGTTACAACTATTTTTATTTATTTTGTGATGTTTATAAAGATTATGAACTAAATATTTTATGGTTGCTTAGGTTTATGAACTAGACACGAAATTTGCAGTTTTTAATGATTCTTGGTTTTTAATTTTGATGTGTAGGATTACATGATTTTAATTTTATTGTTGGATTTGATATATGTGTGTTGGTGTCAATTTTATTTGAGGTTTGTTTATTGGTTTTGTGGAGCTAGGCATGTAGAGATACCCCCTAGGTCTTGAAATCAATCTAGTTCGTCAACTTAGGTTAGCGTGCTAGTATTTGGAGTTGGAGTACGACACAAGTATAACAAACTAATATAATAAATTAACTAAGACGTGCAGTCCATTCTTGAGGGTGAGAAATCTAACTCGAGATTGCTAGGTGACTAACTAGGCATTGTTCGGTAGTTGGCAAGCGCTAGGGCGGGAGTCGCTACTTGTCCGTGTTTAGAGTTTTCCTAGGTTTTCTTCAGTAGAGTTTAAGTCTGCTTCATAGTTTGAGGGTTTTAATCCAGGAGAGGTTTTAATCTGATTTCTGTGGGATTTTGGTACGCTAGGGCGATCCAGATCCATCTTAGCATTTCTACACTTGTCCCGCCTTAAGTCTAGTGAGCTATCCTTGACAGGAGGTTTATTAGGTAAGAATAGGGTCTCAAGTTAATTACCAGATTCAGGATTTATTGCTAGTGTCTAGGGATTTTACCTAAGTAACCAACCTTCTTCCTATCCGATTTCTCCAAGTTTCTAGTTCCCATAAGCAGTTGAGGTTACTTTATTTATATTTAGTTTCTTTTAAGTTTATAATTATTAGTTTAACCCCCAATTTAAGTATATATTTATTTAGGCTAGTATTCGGTAGAGGTTGTGATCTAGAGTTACATTCGCGTCTTTGGGTTCGATACTCGGTCTTATCTGTTTACTGCTTTGCGACCGGTACACTTGCCGTGCGTGTGTAGTTTTTAGGTGAGTCGTTTTAAATAAAGCTTGTGTTATTTATATATATATATACATTTACACACATCAAGTTTTTGGCGCCGTTGCCGGGGACGCAATTCGCACTCTTGAGAACTTCCCAAACCGTTTGTCTGGTCTTTTAATTTGTAAATAGTTTTTGTTTTTTTCCTGTACTTATTATTTTTTATTTTTTATTTGTTTTTATTCTTAATATATAATTGTTTTTAATCATGTGCGAGATCTGCGGAGGACCCCATTTTACCATAAGATGCCCTCATTCATATTCATCGGGGTATTCCACGGATTATTATGCTAACGAGTATTTGCAGCCGCAGCCATATCAGTCATACCAGCCTTCATACCCACAGGCAAACCGGTGGTTTAACCCTGCAACATCTGAGTCACTAGATAGAAGAAAAAGTCGGCATGATTATCTACAAGCTGAGATGTATGAGGATAGGCATGGTGGTAGCTCGTCAGAGTATCCACCTAGCCAACATTTGTATCCACATCCCGATTATCGGGATGTCTCGTCTCACACTAGACCCGATTTTGCCGCCTTAGTTGCTAAACAACAGCTCATGCTCTAGGATATCGATTCTTTGCTATCCAAGCGCACCGACTCTTTGAGGGAACAAGATGCGGCACTTAAAAGGCTAGAGGCTCAGGTGGATGAACTGAAGACCATAATGGACGTTGAAGTCCCACCTCTAGTTCAGCAGGTTTATTTCACAGATGATGACCCAGACGAGATGGTAACATTTACATTACCTGATTGCATTAGGCCCGTTGCTGAAACTGTTTGTCCTTACTCATCTGATTCTGTGCATGATTTAACCGACCCATATGATTCTTTACACTTGTCTTGTGAGGATGATATTTTGCAGGATTCAGGGTTAGAGCCAGAGACCATAATGGACGCCTTAGTCCCACCTTTGGTTCAGCAGGATGAGCAGCCTTGCCAGATCTCTAGTTCAACAGCATACCCTTGGGAGGCAGATGTCTGGAGTGATGGTGAGGAGATAGAAAGGATAGCCTGGGACGCGCATAGGAAAGCTATGATGGAGAAGATAGGGGAGGCTGAGGAAGATATGGATTTTTCAGAATCCACAGGCTGGCTGTTTGAGGAAGAAGTGGTGGAAGAGGAAGACACCACTGACGTGCTTGAAGAAGCAGCTGATGGGGAAGCAGAGTTTGGTGACGAGTTAGTTGATTTGTCAGCTCTAGAAGTGGACAAAGATTTTGATCAAGTGTCACCAAACAAGGAAGATAAGAAAGAAGCAGTGGTGGAAGAAGAAGAACACCACAGCCGGCCCGTGCAGGCATTGGATATTACACTGCTAGTAGTGCCACCACCATGGCCACCACCACGGGAGAAGGCGAAGAGGCACCTGGACCGACACAGGGTGAGGGTCAGGAGTTGTAGAGACAACAAATCCCCACATTACATGCCAAGAATCAGGTTTGGTCCAGGTAAATTTAAATATTGGTGGCCCGACCCATTTAAATTCGATAAAATATTTTTAAATTCCACTAATGTAATTTTTCTAAATAATTTGGACCGGGTGGAATTAAATGGGTTGGATCAGGTCCAGATAAAAGAGAAGCCCCCTGATTAAGTTTAAGTGTGGGGAGGCTCTGTAGAGTTTGTAAATTTATATTTATACATATTTATTTATTTATTTATTTTTTTCTTTCTTTTCTAGCTTTTCATTTTTTTTTATTTTTTATTTGTGGTTCGTCCTTCGATAGTGGTTAATAGGTTTTTATCTTTCTATTTTATTTTTGTTTTGTGTCTTTGAGTCTGTTTGCGTGTTTGCTTAGGTAAAGAAAATTTCACCATGAGCGGATCCCATGTATTATCTTTATCTATATTTTATGAATGGGAGTTTTGGTAAAGGTTTGGGTAATAAGAGAATTTTTCTTAAAAATAAAAAATTAATTAACTTTCTGTGAAAAAAGATTTTTCACGTAATGTGAGGAGTCTGGGCTGACCTGTTTGCCTTATGCGACCAGCTATTACCCCGGAAAGTTATATTTTTTTTTTCTCTTGCAATGCGTGTTGTGATCACCAGTGTCCTTCACGTTTAGCGAGAACCAGATTTTTTTTTCTACCCATTTGGTTCTACCACCATTCACCGCCATTTTGCCAAGCAGGTACGTCTTCTTGTTTGTTGTTACATTATGAGTCTAAGTTAGTAGTTTGAGTCTTTTTATTTTTGTGTGGTTCGGTATTATGCTCGGGTTTTGTTTGTTTCGTTTTGCGCAGGTTTGGATTGCACCGCCCGTACTCAATCTCCATTCGGGTGATTCCAGAGCTGTTTATCATTTGTCAAGGCAAGCCCAGAGTTTACCAGTGTGTCAGAGCCGATCGCGACCAAAATGCTATACGATTGAGCTGGATTGGACTAGAGTGCTAGAGCTTACGAAGAAAAATTAACCAGCTAAGTCCTTTCCAATTTGCCCTCGTCTTTTTATTTTTGTATTTGGAATTTATTTTTTTTTGTTGTTTTGAGTCGTTTTCTATTCCTACATTGAGGGCAATGTAGAGTTTAAGTGTGGGGATGGGAAACTGTCGTTTAGTTTGTATATAAAGTCGTTTTAGTAGTTTGTATATAAAGTCGTAAAAAAAAAAACTGAAAAAAAAAGTCCCTGATTTTGAAGTTTGCATTATATAAAATATGGAAAATGATAGGTAAAGTTAGGTGTCCGGTTTTCAAATAGTATGTATAATAAGAGATTAAAATTGATTGAAAACGTGTCTGATTTGGGATATGTGGGTAGGCTCGGCCGGTAGAAAGGTTTCCTTTGAAAAGTAATAAATTAATTATGTTAGGCTATTTTGTGGGTTCTCATCTAGGAGAAACGGGGGGACCGAAACCGCCAAAAATAGTATAAGAAGCACCGTTATAAGTAGAAAACCGTTAGAATTTCTAAGCACTAAAAAAAAAAAAAATTAGAAATCAAAGCAAAAATGCTGAAGCTTAAGGTGCCTGGCCACTGGGATAGCGACTTGGATTGGTCACACCCTCTGAGTTAAGTATGCTGAGATGAAAAAAAAAAAATGCTGAAGCTTAAGGTGCCTGGCCACTGGGATAGCGACTTGGATTGGTCACACCCTCTGAGTTAAGTATGCCAAAAAAAAAGAAAAAAAAAAGTGATTTTAAATTCTCTTGGTTTTCTACATAAGACGGTTGGGAAATGGTCAATTGGTCGTTCCTTTAGCTTCATAAGCTTGAGGCGGGATTAGGAGGAACTGTGGCTTCCTTCGAGTGAGACCCTAGATAGACTAATCAACATGTACTTAACATAAATAAAAAGGGGCTTGGAAACCGGTGTGGGTTTAAGAGGATCAATATACCTGCAATCGCAATCAACACGTTAGTAGATTATTAATTAAGTAACCTATGTTTTGAAACTGGATGTAAACCTAACTGTGATTCCATAGCATAATTCTTTTTCAGGGACGAAAAAGAGTTAAGTGTGGGGATGTTTGATGTGTCGTAAAACACATCTATTCTCTTATGTATTTTTTGTTATAATTGAGTCTTTTGTATATAGTTTTTAGTAGTTTTAGGCGTGTATTCGTTTGTTGGCCTATTTTTATCATTGTATAGTTTTTATTAGTTTTTAGTACTTATTTATTAATTTATTATTTTATAGGTGTTCGTGGAGAATGAGCTCAAAAAGAAAGAATTTTAATTGAGACACAAACACTTGAGGGCAGGTGGTCATAGACGTTGGAGCATAAATGTGGAACTTTGATCAAGCCAAGAACACCAGAGAGCGAGCCCTCAAACTGAGTAGTAATAATATAATAATAATAATATTAATGAAAAAAAGAAAAAATTTCACTTGGGCTTGTGGCCCAAGCAAAACAACTCACGGGAGTCTTCACATATAGGGATATATAGATATAGATAATTATCTTGGATGATGGATTAATTGGGATTGGAACATATCACAGCCGCCAAAGGAGGAACATATTATATTTTCATTCGAACAACATTCATTCTACAATTCCATCTTCTTTTTCGCACAAAGACAAAAAGTCAACCGGCCATAAGCGGTGACGAGCGAAAGGGCACGGAAGGAGAAAAGGCCACGGGCACGTTAAAGATTAAGAGCCAACGAGCCTTGGGTTAGGTTTAGTTTTCGTTTATTATTTTTATAGACATGGTTACAACTATTTTTATTTATTTTGTGATGTTTATAAAGATTATGAACTAAATATTTTATGGTTGCTTAGGTTTATGAACTAGACACGAAATTTGCAGTTTTTAATGATTCTTGGTTTTTAATTTTGATGTGTAGGATTACATGATTTTAATTTTATTGTTGGATTTGATATATGTGTGTTGGTGTCAATTTTATTTGAGGTTTGTTTATTGGTTTTGTGGAGCTAGGCATGTAGAGATACCCCCTAGGTCTTGAAATCAATCTAGTTCGTCAACTTAGGTTAGCGTGCTAGTATTTGGAGTTGGAGTACGACACAAGTATAACAAACTAATATAATAAATTAACTAAGACGTGCAGTCCATTCTTGAGGGTGAGAAATCTAACTCGAGATTGCTAGGTGACTAACTAGGCATTGTTCGGTAGTTGGCAAGCGCTAGGGCGGGAGTCGCTACTTGTCCGTGTTTAGAGTTTTCCTAGGTTTTCTTCAGTAGAGTTTAAGTCTGCTTCATAGTTTGAGGGTTTTAATCCAGGAGAGGTTTTAATCTGATTTCTGTGGGATTTTGGTACGCTAGGGCGATCCAGATCCATCTTAGCATTTCTACACTTGTCCCGCCTTAAGTCTAGTGAGCTATCCTTGACAGGAGGTTTATTAGGTAAGAATAGGGTCTCAAGTTAATTACCAGATTCAGGATTTATTGCTAGTGTCTAGGGATTTTACCTAAGTAACCAACCTTCTTCCTATCCGATTTCTCCAAGTTTCTAGTTCCCATAAGCAGTTGAGGTTACTTTATTTATATTTAGTTTCTTTTAAGTTTATAATTATTAGTTTAACCCCCAATTTAAGTATATATTTATTTAGGCTAGTATTCGGTAGAGGTTGTGATCTAGAGTTACATTCGCGTCTTTGGGTTCGATACTCGGTCTTATCTGTTTACTGCTTTGCGACCGGTACACTTGCCGTGCGTGTGTAGTTTTTAGGTGAGTCGTTTTAAATAAAGCTTGTGTTATTTATATATATATATACATTTACACACATCAACTCACCTAGTGACATTTGTAATAGGGAGTCGGTAGCTCATTTCTGTTTAAGGAATTTGGATTATTTGCTTGCAACCTAAGGTGAGTTTCACTACTCTTTTCTCAAAAGCATGCGTCTCGGGTTGAGACAACGTACTTAACTTTTTCTAGTCCGGGTTGGGACTACTATTTTCTAGTCCGGGTTGGGACTACTACTTTCTAGTCCGGTTTGGGACTACTTACACATCCCGGGTTGGGATGCTATGGATCCTTGTGTGGGTCGGTTTTTGCTAGTTCGCAAACTGTGTCCTTGATGAACTAAACCAACTCTATCATCTGTAAGTCCTTCACATACCGAATGAGTTGCCGGGTTATGGCAAGCGGGTTATTAGTTGATAGCGCTATTAGGTCTGACAAACCTTACACCGGCTCGGGGAGTGTGGGAGTGAACTATAACTTAACAGATTTTATCATTGTTGATAGGCAATGATGTAAGGCATGCGGCTCACATTTGTGGCTACACGTACATCAGCAGTTTGGTATATCGGTGTTAGTTATCATGAATGGGTTGGCTACCCTTGAAATGCGATGAACTAGTGTTTACACGGTTCTTGGAACCAACTCAATACTTGTTTACGTGGTTTTGGAAACCAGCGCATTTACATACTCATTTACTTTACTTAGTGAACTCACCAACATTGTTTGTTGACCCACGATTTACATGCTTTTGCAGGTAGTTAGCTTCCGGTGCCAGGATTAGAAAGCACTGCACACTTCACTGCATTTGGGGTCTTGGGCATACACCTAAATTACATATTATGCTTTTATATTTTCTTTCATATGGTTTTAATTTGGGCGCGTTGTTTTGCGCATGGTTTTGAAAAGGTTTAAATTTGGTTTACGCTTCCGCAGCTTAACTAAACTTGGTTTTTGAAAACGAACTAAATGGTTTGGGCATTTAGAGTTCGTTCATATGACTTATGGCTATGGGATCCTGGTATGTCATGCGCCTCGCGGTATAAACCCCGCAGTGGAAATTTGAGGGTGTGACAGATTGGTATAAGAGCCATTGGTTATTGTGAACTAGGACTGCATGTTGAGTCTAGTCTATAATCATCATAGCATAAGTACACCCACAACTTAAGTGCACAACTAGCTTTTAGCTACATATATCTACAACATATGATTTTGGGAGATTTGTTATCTTCTAGTTCTAGACCTAATTCCGAACACGTCACTGGTGGGAACCCAGGGTTACACCAGGTGCCGCACTACTGGGAGTAGTATCCTAACAAACCTCTTGGATGAGGAAACAACAATAGTACAGGGGAGAGAGCCCTTGCGAGCGTTGTGGCGCACGTACACAGGAAGCTGCACGATGCACATGACGTGGTAATGAGACTTATCCTTTTTCACTGAGCAAGGAGACAATTAGTTTCTGTTCCTTGTTACTTGATCTTTCTTACTTCCATTCGAAACTCAGACGGGACTGGGTTACACATATAAAACTTATTTCTTACTTTAGTACCTTACGCCTAGTACGAGCGGGCGGACGTATGACTACATATCCCTGTTTCACATAAGTATATGGTAGATTCATGGGAACACATTAGATCTGGGCTTGTTACACACACTCTTGGGGAGTTATGTAAAGCCTACAACACAGTGCAACATCTCAAGGGAAGGCGAAACCTACAAATGACTGACAACCACGATTGGAGGAACGAGTGGTGCAGCTATCCACTAAGCTGGCTTACCTAGGACTGGAGAAGGAGACTGTACGTGATGAGATCCATATAACACTGACACCGAGAAAGAGGAAGAAGAAGGGATGGAAGGGGAACCTGAGCAGGACGAGCACTTGGAAAGTGAGGATGAAGGCTCTACTATCTAGACAGAGCGTGGCGACGATTGGCTCCTACCTTTTTCTTACCTATCTTTTCTTTTCTTTTCCTTTGTTAACTTAGATAGGACTGAGTTCTTATGATCAATGATAAGGTGGTTGATGCCCTTGCATCTTTCCAAGCTAGTAAAGACCTATTATGCTAAAACATTCTTTTCCCCTGACTTCAGCAATTGAACTTCCTTATTCCTTGAACGCAAATGCCGCAACAATAACTCGTTAGCGTAGTCTCAAGGCTTTTATGGGTTGTAAGCCTCAATAACTCCAACGGGACTAAGGAGATTGTTTGATTACTTAGATAATATAGGTTCTTTCCATGTGCATTTGCCCCAGGCAGGATGGAATAATGTATGCTACATACACACTCGATGAGTTACCGATACTTGGGTGGAGAATGTAACCCCCGTGACAAAATTTAGAAATTTGTTATCTAAAGACGGTTGGGTCTGAGATCGACGCTTACACTACCAAGCTACATGAGTTAGCTACTATATACTCGAATCTATTTATCCTACCTTACAAACGGATCGAGCTTCGTACCAAACGGGTGGGTCTCTCAGATTCGTGGCATGGCCACTGCAGCTCACCTACCCAGAATCTAACAAATCTTTCACCTGGCTCGCAAACTCATTGATGAAGCTGTTGAGCGTGGTAATTTTCTGAAGCATGGTGCTTCATCTTCTACTTTTGGTGATAGCAAGAGAACATGGGATAAGGTGAGGTACAAGTCCTTCAACAACAATAACCACAACAGTAACACCAACAATGGGGAACATTCGTGATTGGCTCTGGGGAGGCTAGGACTGATAACAATGTCGTGACGGGTACGTGCTCCTTAAACGACACTCTTGCTTCTATTTTATATGACACTGGTGCGGACTATAGTTTTGTGTCATCGAAACTTAGCCAACAATTAGGGGTGGTTCCTACTCTTCTTGATACCCTGTACTCTATAGAGTTAGCTGATGGAAAGCCTGTTGAGGTAACCGGTATTCATTGTGACTGTAAGCTCGAGCTAGATGGGAAATTGTTTGTCATCGACCTTTCACCTATCACCCTAGGAAGTTTTGATCTTGTGGTTGGCATGGACTGGTTGTCCAAGCAACACACTGAAATTCTCTGTCAGGAGAAGATTGTTCGTATTCCCCTC
Source organism: Ambrosia trifida (assembly GCA_028751855.1). Classification (NCBI taxonomy): domain Eukaryota; kingdom Viridiplantae; phylum Streptophyta; class Magnoliopsida; order Asterales; family Asteraceae; genus Ambrosia; species Ambrosia trifida. The sequence continues at coordinate 27,799,391 of CM054122.1, forward strand.
CCAAGTGGAGAACTTTAATCTATTCAGGGTGATCGTGGTGGTCCCATGGTGGGCATCATCTCCTTTTTGAAAGCCCAGAAGTGTATCCGTATGGGCTGTCCAGCCATTTTGGCTAACATATCTGACACTCGAGCTGAAACTGAAACTAAGATTGAGGACATCCCAGAAGTCCGAGATTTCCCCAGATGTTTTCCCAGAGAAATTACCTGGACTTCCACCTGTTCGCCAAGTGGAGTTTCAAATTGATCTTGTACCTGGAGCAGCTCTAGTTGCACGCACACCATATCGCCTAGCACTAGGCGAACTTCAAGAATTGTCTACCCAACTCCAAGAGCTATTGGATAGGGGCTTTATTAGATCTAGTTCTTCGCCATGGGGAGCTCCAGTTCTATTTGTTAAGAAGAAAGATGGGAGTTTCCACATGTGTATTGATTATCGGGAGTTGAACAAAGTGACGGTCAAGAACCGCTACCCTTTGCCTCGTATTGATGACTTGTTCGACCATCTGCAAGGGTCGAGTTTCTATTCTAAAATTGACTTGAGGTCAGGATACCATCAGCTGAGAGTCCGAGAGGAGGATGTGGCGAAGACAGCCTTTCGAACTCGTTATGGACGTTATGAGTTTATGGTGATGCCATTTGGGCTAACTAATGCACCGGCTGTGTTCATGGATCTAATGAACCGTGTGTGCAAGCCCTATTTGGACAAATTCGTCATAGTGTTCATAGATGACATACTGATTTATTCCAAGAGCGGGGAAGAGCACGAGCAACACCTGCAGCTGATCTTGGAACATTTGAGAAATGAGCAGTTATATGCAAAATTCTCTAAATGTGACTTTTGGATTCGAGAAGTCCAATTTCTTGGACATGTGGTTAACGAGGCAGGAATACATGTCGATCCCGCCAAGATTGATGCAATTAAAAAGTGGGAGGCTCCTAAGACTCCTACAGAGGTGCGACAGTTTCTTGGTATTGCGGGATACTATCGCAGATTTATTGAGGGATTCTCTAAGATCGCTCAACCCCTCATTGCTTTGACACAGAAGGGGATTACTTACAAGTGGGGAGATGCCCAAGAATCTGCTTTCCAATTGTTAAAGGCAAAGCTTTGCAGTGCACCCATACTATCATTACCTGAGGGCATAGAGGACTTTGTGGTGTACTGTGATGCGTCTATCCAAGGGCTAGGGTGTGTGCTGATGCAGCGTGATAAGGTGATCGCGTATGCCTCACGACAATTAAAGGTTCATGAGAAGAATTACACCACCCATGACTTGGAACTGGGAGTAGTGGTTTTTGCTCTGAAGATCTGGAGGCATTATCTCTATGGGACGCAGTGTACGATATTCACTGACCACAAGAGCCTCCAACACATATTCGATCAAAAGGAGCTGAACATGCGACAACGTCAATGGGTCGAGCTTCTGAATGATTATGACTGTGCCATCAAATATCATCCAGGGAAAGCTAATGTAGTAGATGATGCCCTCAATCGTAAGGAAACGAAACCCAAACGGGTGCGAGCTTTACAACTCACTATACCTTCTAATCTTCCTGATATGATACGTGAAGCTCAGGGCGAGGCTTTGATAGAAGAAAACATCGGGCTTGAAACTTTACATGGTGCTGATAAGCACTTGGAACTGAAGACGGATGGTCTTCAATACTTTATGAATCGAGTCTGGATACCACGTTTTGGGAATCTCAGACAACTGGTGCTCGATGAAGCTCACACCTCTCGATATTCGGTACATCCTGTTTCGGACAAGATGTACCAAGATCTTAAAACTCTTTACTGGTGGCCAAATATGAAAGCTGAGATAGCCACTTATGTTAGTAAGTGCTTGACTTGTGCGAAGGTTAAAGATTGAATATCATAAACCTTCAGGCCTACTCCAGCAACTAGAAATCCCTATGTGGAAATGGGACGGAATTCCTATGGGTTTTATCACAAAGCTTCCTAGAACGCCAACGGACAATAACATGATTTGGGTTATCGTGGATCGTTTAACCAAAACGGCACACTTTTTGGCAATAAAGGAAACGGACTCGCTGGAGAAACTAGCAAATCTCTACATCAAGGAGGTAGTCTCCAGGCATGGAGTGCCTACTTCTATTATATCTGATCGCGATGCGCGATTCACTTCTCATTTTTGGACTACTCTCCAAAACGCTTTGGGGACTCGCTTAGATATGAGCACAGCCTATCACCCACAGACGGATGGACAGAGTAACGTACCATCCAAACATTGGAAGATCTGCTACGAGCGTTCGTGGTGGATTTTGGCAATAGTTGGGATAAGCACTTGCCTTTGATTGAATTCTCGTATAACAACAGCTACCACACTTCGATACAGTGTGCGCCTTTCGAGGCACTTTATGGACGCAAGTATAGGTCTCTCATCTGCTGTACTGAAGTTGGGGATAGCCAGCTAACAGGTCCCAAACTCTTGCATGAAACTTCTGAGAAGATAGTGCAAATCAGAAACTGGATGGCTGCTGCTCGTGATCGACAGAAAAGTTACGCTGATAAGCGTAGGAAACCTTTGGAGTTCCAAGTTGGGGACAAGGTTCTATTGAAGGTGTCACCTTGGTAGGGGGTGATACGCTTTGGGAAACGGGGAAAGCTGACCCGCGATACATTGGACCATTCGAGATTATCGAAAGGATTGGTCCGGTAGCTTACAAGTTAAACTCGCTTAATAAACTCGGTGGGGTACACGATGTATCCCACATATCGCATCGAATATAAAGAAATGCATGTTGGATACAACACTGATGGTGCCACTAGAGGAGATCCAGGTGGACGATCGGCTACGGTTCTTGGAAGAACCAGTGGAGATTCTTGAGCGGGGCGTCAAGAAACTTAAACAAAACACTGTACCTATTATTAAGGTACTATGGAATTCCTGTCTAGGACCGGAATACACGTGGGAATGCATGAATCAAATGCGGCTTAAAAACCCACATCTCTTTAGTGAACCTGAAACTATGCATAAACCAAACAATAAACGTAAAGCAGCTCTCTCAAAGTGAATTTCGGGGCGAAATTCCTTTCAACTTGGGGATGATGTGACATCCAGGAACCAAGCACATTACTAAGACATTACTAAGCTGGCTTTACTATTTACTTACTGAATTTCGGGACCAAATTCTTTTCAACTTGGGGATAATGTGACACCCCGCATTTTCAGGTTCCTACTTTAACTAAACTCTAGTTAACTTATACATATATTCGTAGCATTTTACTTGACTAGTGTTAGTTAAGTGAGTCATACCATACACGGTTATAGGTTAACAACTAATACACGAGTCTTGAACCCTGAACATTGGTGAAACAACAAAATAAATAATTGTGTTGATATTATTTGTAATTATGTGCTTATGTGAATTTATTTATTAACTTATGTGGCGTTACATGTTATAAGCGAAAACATGTTACCGAACTCGTAACCGGCACTTGATAGACTGAGGATCATATAAGTTATAAAATATTGGGTTAAATATTTTATAGATTAATTATTATTATTATATTCTATATATGTGTATATATATATATATATATATATAGATTATTTGGAAAAAAAAAACATATCTGTGAATGCTCTTAGACTTGGCGTTAATCACAAATTCACCACAAATATCAATTCACAATTTTAATAAAGAGTAGATGTAAGCTTCTTTTGGCGTCACAATCACAAGAAAACAACAAAAGTTATGGAAAAAGAAGTTTAGCAAATAATAATAAAATAATAATAATAATAAGGAAAGTAAGGAAGCCCGCGTGAAAAAAAGGGCAGTTTGGGCTGTTTTCTTGTGGAGCCAGCGGCCCAACAGGGCAGTATAAGCCCAACGTCGCTGCTATCAAAAAAAAAAACACGAGTTTAGCCACTTTTCAATTATAATAACTCAACCCTAATTCGTCTCTACAGCCCCTAATACGAAATATTAACCCTAACCCTCTGCCATTAACATAATCTAAAGATTTTAGGAGCTTATGAAGGTTTAGGATCAAGAAGATTAAAGGCTTAAGGTATACAACAACTCTACATGTGTTTTAATCTCTTTTTCTATGTTTTAATTATGATTTTAAACAATAATACTTGTTTGTCTAGACCTGATGTGGGTTTATTAAAATCTAAACATGAGTTTTATAGAAGTTTAACATGATTAAACAATGTGTATTTGTGTTGTGATGTGATATATATTATGTTATTGCATGTTAATGATTGTTGAACATGTAGGGTTTATAGATAATAATATTTGTGATGAAACTTGCATGTTGGGGCTGTTATGTTTTATGATCATGATATATTACATGTTTATGATAATATTTAGGCGAAAATATGGTTATAGGATGCGTTAATAATAAAATCTTAACATGAATAAAAACGGACAGATTGCATGTTTCGATTTGTAGGCTTTATAACATGATCATAAACTACTTGTTTTGATGGTTTATTGGTATAAACATGCTCTACATAGTCTTAGCTTTCTAGAATAGGTAAATCGTGCAATTTGGATGTCGTTTGATATGTTTTTGGAATTTTAATTGAATAAAGGTCTAATCTGATTTTCGGATTAATATTTTGGGTCAACTTTAAATGACCATAACTTGAGTTCTACAAAGAGTTAGGTTATGAAATTTGGATAGTAGGTCAACATTCGAATAACTTGGGTTTGTCAAGTGGATTCACCCTGTTTGGGTGAATACACAATTTGTGGAAATTTTTCTACTAAACTGACCTGCTGTGGAAATTTTCTGGACATAGCTGTGTTGTACGAATTTTAATAATTTTTGTGTTTGGTTGTGAGACAAAACAAAAATATGGGTTATCAAATGAATCCCAATGAATATTCAGTAAAAATTTGTGAGTTTAATTCATTCGTTAAGTATTTTAAATAATTCGTTTTTCACAGCGTACAATCTGCCCTGAAAACGCAGATTGTGTAAGGGATGTTTACGTGACTATTTGGAGTCTTATATGGTATGTATTTGACATGAACTTGCATGAATACTTATATGAGATGTGTATGAGGTATAAAACTGATAATAATCATTATGATCACTAACGGGATACGTAAGACTTACTTGTGCATGTAGGGTCATTAGGTGTCACTACACGGTTTGAACTTTAAAAGTCTTGGACAAACGAGTTGTATGGTGTGTTGATTATGCACATATACTCACCTAGTGACATTTGTAATAGGGAGTTGGTAGCTCATTTCTGTTTAAGGAATTTGGATTATTTGCTTGCAACCTAAGGTGAGTTTCACTACTCTTTTCTCAAAAGCATGCGTCTCGGGTTGAGACAACGTACTTAACTTTTTCTAGTCCGGGTTGGGACTACTATTTTCTAGTCCGGGTTGGGACTACTACTTTCTAGTCCGGTTTGGGACTACTTACACATCCCGGGTTGGGATGCTATGGATCCTTGTGTGGGTCGGTTTTTGCTAGTTCGCAAACTGTGTCCTTGATGAACTAAACCAACTCTATCATCTGTAAGTCCTTCACATACCGAATGAGTTGCCGGGTTATGGCAAGCGGGTTATTAGTTGATAGCGCTATTAGGTCTGACAAACCTTACACCGGCTCGGGGAGTGTGGGAGTGAACTATAACTTAACAGATTTTATCATTGTTGATAGGCAATGATGTAAGGCATGCGGCTCACATTTGTGGCTACACGTACATCAGCATTCGGTATATCGGTGTTAGTTATCATGAATGGGTTAGCTACCCTTGACATGCGATGAACTAGTGTTTACACGGTTCTTGGAACCAACTCAATACTTGTTTACGTGGTTTTGGAAACCAGCGCATTTACATACTCATTTACTTTACTTAGTGAACTCACCAACATTGTTTGTTGACCCACGATTTACATGCTTTTGCACGTAGTTAGCTTCCGGTGGCAGGATTAGAAAGCACTGCACACTTCACTGCATTTGGGGTCTTGGGCATACACCTAAATTACATATTATGCTTTTATATTTTCTTTCATATGGTTTTAATTTGGGCGCGTTGTTTTGCGCATGGTTTTTAAAAGGTTTAAATTTGGTTTACGCTTCCGCAGCTTAACTAAACTTGGTTTTTGAAAACGAACTAAATGGTTTGGGCATTTAGAGTTCGTTCATATGACTTATGGCTATGGGATCCTGGTATGTCATGCGCCTCGCGGTATAAACCCCGCAGTGGAAATTTGAGGGTGTGACAGATTGGTATCAGAGCCATTGGTTATTGTGAACTAGGAATGCATGTTGAGTCTAGTCTATAATCATCATAGCATAAGTACACCCACAACTTAAGTGCACAACTAGCTTTTAGCTACATATATCTACAACATATGATTTTGGGAGATTTGTTATCTTCTAGTTCTAGACCTAATTCCGAACATGTCACTGGTGGGAACCCAGGGTTACACCAGGTGCCGCACTACTGGGAGTAGTATCCTAACAAACCTCTTGGATGAGGAAACAACAATAGTACAGGGGAGAGAGCCCTTGCGAGCGTTGTGGCGCACGTACACAGGAAGCTGCACGATGCACATGACGTGGTAATGAGACTTATCCTTTTTCACTGAGCAAGGAGACAATTAGTTTCTGTTCCTCGTTACTTGATCTTTCTTACTTCCATTCGAAACTCAGACGGGACTGGGTTACACATATAAAACTTATTTCTTACTTTAGTACCTTACGCCTAGTACGAGCGGGCGGACGTATGACCAATTTATGGTGTTGACCAATTTTAATGGCTAATTGAATCCAAAACTAGTATAAAAACCCACCTATGACCCATTATACTTTGCACCTCTAATTGTTTCAATTCGATTAAACTTTCCCTCATACCTTTCTTCTATAGTCTATTACTTCTACACTTGAAGCTTTGATTATAAGCTCTTGTAATTGGCAACTTTGGGGCTACACATATTCTATTTCTCGAGACTTAATACTTTGCTAAGGTGAGTTTTACATAGCCCCTTTTCTATTTATCACCATTTTTGGGGTGAAACATGTTACAACATTATTTATGCAATTCAATCATCAATGTGTCTATGTGTATTTCTATGTTGCATTATGTCTTGAACATGACTAGGGTAAGCACAATTCTAGCATAAACATTCATCAGCCGACGGTATACATTGATAGATTTATTGGACTGACAATCCCACCCGGATACGTGCCTCCTACAAAGGTTGCGTGGGTGTTTGTTACTGCAATTTAAACGAGTGAACCATGAGCGTATGAGATGTACCACAATACAACAGTCACAATGGTTGATTATGCACACGATTTACTTCTAGTATGTTTTCACATATGGACTAGATTGCCATGACACATGAATTGCACAACAATTTTATTCGATTATCAAAACCTATGTAATTCTCACCAACTTTTGTTGACCCAAAATATTTTCAACTTAACATGTTTCAGGTTCTACTTGCTTGAAGATTTGAATTAATGCTTGAAGATGTGTGCATAGTTTTATTCAATTTGATGTACGAATTCTTGTAGAACAATTGTATGTAATTTATTTAAATCATATAATGAAATTTATTATTTACCATGAGCTACTGAACAATCATCAATACGTGACATCCCGATGTTTCCGCCATCGGTTGGGGTGTTACAGATTGGTATCAGAGCCATGGTTATAGGGAATTAGGTTATTAGAAAAATAATCTAGTCTATAACCATAGGATTATAACCAATATTTGCTTCTTTTACTTGCCATTCTCTATCTCCATCCTACTTCTTATCCCTACTTTCATCCTTAAAAGAAGGTTGCTCTCCACCATTGGATCTACTCTTAGACTAATAGGACAAAATCCTCAGGTTTAGCCTGAACCACCTTGAGATCTCGTCGAAGTTCTAGATTTTAATAACGAACACGTGCAATCTGGAAGGGTGAACGCCTGTATTCTGAGTCTTCTGTCTAGGCTGGCATTGCGCATATATCCCAATCAGACGAGGGACCCAGATGCCTACCTGGGAATTCTCGGGATGAGTGTTCACTTATAGGCTAAAGCATGTCTTCATATGTTATTAGAATTTAGAATCTTTGATAAGTCAACGTTTTCGTTTATTCGTTTTAATTAAATGAATAAATGATTACATTCCTTATATTACCTCATTGTCCTTCATTTAACCCATATTTTATTGAACATTCATTACCCAAATCACTTCCGTAACCGATGCCCTAAACTAAACAGAGATCAAGATCCTCCAGCTACCTAACCGCAAGTCTCACCATTTGACTATTGGTTGCTTTTATTCTATGTATTGACGCTATTTGATTCAAGTAATAAAATATTTGTCTGAGAGTTGTTACATGGTGCATGATTGTTTGAATGTGAACTAATTATATAAATCTATACAACTACAACTCATATACTGTGCTTGTTATACTTACTTGCATAAACATGTTATCAATTTGCAACCTATGTGTATAATAAATGCTGCACTTAATAGAGGTCATCATGCCTTTTCAACAGTCGGGAGAGGCCCTACAACCTGCTCCATGACTGGTGGAGGCTATCGAACCTACTCAACGATTGGTAGAGGTCATTATGCCTTTTCAACAGTCGGGAGCGGCCCTACAACCTACTCCACGACTGGTGGAGGCTATCGGACCTGCTCAACAATCGGTGGAGATATAGAAGGACGCAAAACTTTAATGTAAGGTAAATTGGTGATTGCGGTCCGGAACGTAATCATGAATTTACAGGTACGTTAAGGTAGTGTGAAATTCTATCAAGGTTTTCAGTAAATAACCAATTATAAACTCTAGTTACCTGGTAGTTCATTTAGTCTTTCTATAGTCAATCAACTCATGCATTTCTTTTAGGAGTCCTAAAACTTAAGATTCTTATTCTCCTTGCTATTTCAGATGAACCTAATCCAACCCTTAAAACTCACACATATCAAAACTCTTACCCAAATTATTCAAAACAGTTTATTCTGTTACCTATAAATTTATGTCATGCCTTAACTCGAAACTTCCCAAACCACCCTTGTCCTAATTTCTACCCAATCACCTTCAACCCTGTGTTTTCAATAAACTTCTGGACGAAGTTTCCAAAAGTAGGGGAGACTGTAACATCGCAAAATTTTCCCCAAAATTTTAATACATAAAAAGCCCTTATACATATATTTTTTTTATTACACCTTTATCATTAATATTATACAAATGTGTCTAAGTCTTTATTTATCCTAACTCACAACTTATATACATACATAAATGTATATAAATAATATTAATAATATGATTCTAAATTCTTTTTTTTTTCAAATACAAGATTTTTTTTTTAAATAAAGCCTTGAGTCAAATAGTCAAAGTCCTAGTCAAAGTCTTAGTCAAACAGTCAAAGTCTTAGTCAAATAGTCAATTCATCATAAAACCTTACTTTATGGTGTTGACCAATTTTAATGGCTAATTGAATCCAAAACTAGTATAAAAACCCACCTATGACCCATTATACTTTGCACCTCTAATTATTTCAATTCGATTAAACTTTCCCTCATACCTTTCTTCTATAGTCTATTACTTCTACACTTGAAGCTTTGATTATAAGCTCTTGTAATTGGCAACTTTGGGGCTACACATATTCTATTTCTCGAGACTTAATACTTTGCTAAGGTGAGTTTTACATAGCCCCTTTTCTATTTATCACTATTTTTGGGGTGAAACATGTTACAACATTATTTATGCAATTCAATCATCAATGTGTCTATGTGTATTTCTATGTTGCATTATGTCTTGAACATGACTAGGGTAAGCACAATTCTAGCATAAACATTCATCAGCCGACGGTATACATTGATAGATCTATTGGACTGACAATCCCACCCGGATACGTGCCTCCTACAAAGGTTGCGTGGGTGTTTGTTACTGCAATTTAAACGAGTGAACCATGAGCGTATGGGATGTACCACAATACAACAGTCACAATGGTTGATTATGCACACGATTTACTTCTAGTATGTTTTCACATATGGACTAGATTGCCATGACACATGAATTGCACAACAATTTTATTCGATTATCAAAACCTATGTAATTCTCACCAACTTTTGTTGACCCAAAATATTTTCAACTTAACATGTTTCAGGTTCTACTTGCTTGAAGATTTGAATTAATGCTTGAAGATGTGTGCATAGTTTTATTCAATTTGATGTACGAATTCTTGTAGAACAATTGTATGTAATTTATTTAAATCATATAATGAAATTTATTATTTACCATGAGCTACTGAACAATCATCAATACGTGACATCCCGATGTTTCCGCCATCGGTTGGGGTGTTACACTAACCACTAAGCTGGCTTACCTTGGACTGGAGAAGGAGACTGTACGTGATGAGATCCATATAACACTGACACCGAGAAAGAGGAAGAAGAAGGGATGGAAGGAGAACCTGAGCAGGACGAGCACTTGGAAAGTGAGGATGAAGGCTCTACTATCTAGACAGAGCGTGGCGACGATTGGCTCCTACCTTTTTCTTACCTATCTTTTCTTTTCTTTTCCTTTTTAACTTAGATAGGACTGAGTTCTTATGATCAACGATAAGGTGGTTGATGCCCTTGCATCTTTCCAAGCTAGTAAAGACCTATTATGCTAAAACATTCTTTTTCCCTGACTTCAGCAATTGAACTTCCTTATTCCTTGAACGCAAATGCCGCAACAATAACTCGTTAGCGTAGTCTCAAGGCTTTTATGGGTTGTAAGCCTCAATAACTCCAACGGGACTAAGGAGATTGTTTGATTACTTAGATAATATAGGTTCTTTCCATGTGCATTTGCCCCAGGCAGGATGGAATAATGTATGCTACATACACACTCGATGAGTTACCGATACTTGGGTGGAGAATGTAACCCCCGTGACAAAATTTAGAAATTTGTTATCTAAAGACGGTTGGGTCTGAGATCGACGCTTACACTACCAAGCTACATGAGTTAGCTACTATATACTCGAATCTATTTATCCTACCTTACAAACGGATCGAGCTTCGTACCAAACGGGTGGGTTTCTCAGATTCGTGGCATGGCCACTGCAGCTCACCTACCCAGAATCTAACAAATCTTTCACCTGGCTCGCAAACTCATTGATGAAGCTGTTGAGCGTGGTAATTTTCTGAAGCATGGTGCTTCATCTTCTACTTTTGGTGATAGCAAGAGAACATGGGATAAGGTGAGGTACAAGTCCTTCAACAACAATAACCACAACAGTAACACCAACAATGGGGAACATTCGTGATTGGCTCTGGGAGGCTAGGACTGATAAAAATGTCGTGACGGGTACGTGCTCCTTAAACGACACTCTTTCTTCTATTTTATATGACACTGGTGCGGACTATAGTTTTGTGTCATCGAAACTTAGCCAACAATTAGGGGTGGTTCCTACTCTTCTTGATACCCTGTACTCAATAAAGTTAGCTGATGGAAAGCCTGTTGAGGTAACCCATATTCATCGTGACTGTAACATCCGTCACCCTCGACTTTCAATTAATTGACAATATTAGTCCTTTCAAATAATTCCTGTAACTTTATCGTTTTCAAATTCAATAAAAGTGCGAGCTCTAGTTATATTATTAGCATGTATTATGGATCTCGATCTCGATTTAATCAAACGCGTATGTTGCAACGTTATTCGGGAAAAAAATATCATAAAAATTTCAAGTTATAAAAATTTTAAGTTAATTAGTTAACTTAGTTAGTTGTTATAAAGGGAAAAATTAACAAGAAAACCTTGAAACTAACTTAAATTATATAGGAGGGGTCAATTCTACCAAGTTCCAAAAGTTTTAAACATGTCCCTCTTTGTCTGCTGCTGTTACGACTTATCCGGCCAAGGAAAACAAATTCCGACCGGCGGAATATTTTCCGGCAAGGCCACAAACGCGTTTTATTCAAACATTAACAATTAGTTATTGCTGTCCCATCATTTGCGAACGGTTGCTTGGATTTTAAAGAGTCTTAAAAGTGTTTAATCGTGGGATTTAATCGGTATTAATGGTGTAACCGTCGAGCTATAACCCGACCTTAAACACGTCTTTTCTAATCGTGTATATATACTTAGATGTTGCTGCATCATTACACATTAGAAACCCACAACAAATTCCACATAAAAACGTCCAGAAAGCCCCTCTAATCGCGTTTTTTTTGGCGAGTTTTGAAGCTTCAATTGTGATCCTAAAAACGTGTTGTAAGTATACAATCTTGCTTGTATTATGTTAGTCGAGCATTGTAGAGTAAAACCCCCTTATTACAGAGCTTCAATCGTGTCTTAATCGGGTTAATTGAATATTGGTTGAGGTTAGGGTTCTTGATTAGATGAATTGGGGAAGATGACACTTTTTGTTAAAATTATAAATACAAATCAAGTTCAGATATATCAACAAAAGGCATTGATGGCCTAGTGGTTGGTGTGTTTGTTGGATTGGGTAAGGAGCCGGGTTCGAATCTCTCAGGGCCGGTTCTGGCCATTTTTTTTGCTTCCATTTTTTTGTTTGTTTATTTATTGAATTACTTATATATTTATATATAAAAATCTTATATTAATCATAGAAATTTCATTTTTGCTTCAAAAATTATGAAAATTTAGACATAACATCTTGACATCTAAAATAAAATTACCACACTTTTATTTTCCGGAAAATGTCTCAATTTTATATTTTTATTGAATTTAATTTTTTTAATCATAATTAAATGATTAAAAATTCATTTTAAGAGATTTTAACCTCAAATTTTCTGGAGATTTATTTTTATGGATAATAAACTGTAATAAAATGTAATTTCTTATAAAATGATTATTTTTGTTATTTTTACTAATTTTAACCATTAAAACACTATTTAAACTCATTAAATATGTTTTAAATACAAATAAATTGAGAGAAATTATGGAAATATTATTTTTAGTATTTCACACCATAAAATAATCATTTCTAATAATAATATCACTTTGGAATCATATCTCGTGTTATTTATTCTATTTATATTTAAATTAGATATAATAAATTATTTAATTAAATATAAATCATAAAATCTATTTCATGATTATTTTTCTATAAAATAGAAAATATTTCTATATGTGGAATACATAAGTGTTTTAGTCATTTATTAAATTAATCATGATATATATATATATTTCAAAACTGTCGTTCAAATTATTATTAACAATTTCACCTTCCCTATACGAGTCTTGCAAGCCCTAATGCCTTAGATGTTGGTTGTCTTAGACTTTTAAGACATTTTCCTCATTTAGTGTTTTATATATAGGTTGAGTTCCTTGGAATTCTTAAGCCTTTACGACGAACTTTCTCGGAATTTATACTTAGCGAAACTGTGAGTATATCTTTCCCTTTCTTACTGTTTTACTATTTTGGGATGATTCATGTACCTATTAATCAAGTTTTATTTCTTATACTTAATGCAATTCTCATGTGTGTTTGCCTTATGTGATTTGGTATGTATGATGCTTAATCATTAACCGCTGGGCGGCCTAGCATTTCAATGAATAGTACTATGGTATACCCCCTTGAGACTCTGTTGAGAGGATCTTGGTCATTGTTTTGTTAATTCATTATTCAGATTGTTAGTCATGTGTTAGTCATTATTCTTAGGTTTGGTTTTGACTGATACTACCTATTACATATTTGCAAACGGTATACAACACATGAATTGCGAAACATTTTTATACTATATATATCAAACGGGTGTACTCACCAATACATTATATGTGTTGACAAAATTGTTTTGTACATGTTTCAGGTGACGTTTGATTTTACACGCTTTCACGCTTAGGCTGGACCTAGTGCTTAAATAAAAGTTGAACATTTATTATTTATGTTTGAGATTTCTATTAAGACTCTTTGTATTTCGTTTTGAATAATGGAAGTTATTTGCTATTAATATTTACAATTTAGTCCATGTGCTATTGAACAATCGTCACTACGTGACACCTCGATGTTTCCGCCATCGGTTGGGGTGTTACAGATTGGTATCAGAGCCATGGTTATAGGGAATTAGGTTACTAGTAAATGCTTTTGACCTAGACTATAACTAAGTTACCCTTTATATGTTTTCTTTTATCCTCTTATTACTTTAGATAGATTTTTCTCCTTTTACTTTTCATTATATTCAAGAAGATCATATTTCACAAACGAAACGAAAACACCAAGTTAGGAGTGATATCCATATCTTGGTGAATAGTTTCACTCCCTACATGTTTTATTTATTTATCTTGGAATATTTTCCTTTCGAGATAGGAGACGTCCAAATCTCAAGGAATCTATCCCTCCAAAAGAAACTTAAATCCCTAAGCTAGGAGTGATATCCTTATCTTAGTGACCAGTTTCACTCCATCGTATTTTTACTTTTTGGAAGTATATCTTTGAGTTAGGAGTGAAATCCACATCTCAAGGATATATATTTCCACATCTCAAGATCCGCTAAGGTTTTGGAAAATTATTTGTGACGGGGCACGTGCAATCTGGAAGGGTGAGCGCCTGTATTCTGAGTTTTCTGTCTAGGTTTGTAATTCGCATAAATCCCAATCAGACGAGGGACCCGTTTACCTACCTGGGAATTCTCGGGATGAGCATTCACTTATAGGCTAAAGTACGCCCCCACGAGTCACTAATAATATTTCAATTTCTTTGGCTAGTCACCAGTTTCCTGAGAAACAATCCCAAATATCTCATTTTATTCTTGATATTTCATTTGCTTTTACCATGATTTGATTTTCATTCTTAATCTATTGAAAATTTTCCTATATTGATTTCTAAGTTACTCTTTAAATTTCTCGTATGCTATGTGTCATTCAAAATCTTGAAATTGGATCTCATAGGTGTTGCTTTATTTTTGTAAATGTCTGATCGCGAATCTCGCAAAAGAGCCTCTAAGCGTCAAGCTAAGTTGAAATCTGATCAGCGTATCGCGACCATGCTCAATGACAAGTTGGAAACACTTGTTCCTAACATCATTAATGCTATTATTCCAAACCTTAATCCGAACGGTAGCTCGAATGGGAACTCTAACGGGAATGCGGGTGGAAATGGTGGAGCTAGTGAGAATAAGTGCACTTTCAAACACTTCAACTCTTGTCATCCCAACAAGTTTAATGGAACTGAGGGAGCCACTGGGTTACTTGAATGGTTCGAAAGTATGGAGAATACGTTCATTAATAGCGACTGTCCAGCCAACTTACGTGTTCGTCATGCCACGGGTGTTCTTCAAAAAAGAGCGCTCACTTGGTGGAATGGTGAAAAACATGCTCGAGGGACGGAAGCTGCTTTAGCTATGTCTTGGGATGATTTCAAAATTGCCATGACTACTGAGTTCTGTCCTCGTAGTGAGATAAAGAAATTGGAGGATGAGTTCTATCACCTCAAGCAGGATAGTGGAAACAACGTTCCCTACAACAACCGTTATCACGAGCTGAGCTTACTGATTCCTCGTATGGTGACACCACTGCCCTTAGCCATTGAGAAGTATATTGAGGGACTACCACCTCAGATCCATGATACAGTTATGGGGAGTAAACCTGCTACTGTAGAGGATGCCATTCGTCTTGCAGCATCTCTTACCGACAAGCATGTCAAGGATGGTACCCTGACTCGTAAAGGTACTAAGCGACCAACTGAAACCTCTTCAACCCCTGCTACTACTGAACCTCTCAAAACTACCTCTGCCTCTACCTCTACTTCTGGATCCAACAAGAAACGTAAAGGTAGGAGTCAAAATTATGCTGTTGTTGCACATGTTAATCAAGCTTCTGTTGCTAACCCACCTGCCGCACCTCAAGCCCAATCAGGCCCAAAACCTTATACTGGCATTTTCCCCAAGTGTAGTAAATGAAACTGGCACCACCCTACTGACCGACCTTGCTGGAAGTGTGACACTTGCGGCAAAATAGGCCATACTGCCTCTCACTGCCGAGAAACTAAACCTGGGAATACTCAAAACCAGAGGGCTGGTCAACCCAGAACTTGCTATGCTTGTGGTGATCCTAACCACAGGCAAGATAGGTGTCCTCATCTGACTGCTTTTATCCAGTCTCGCCAGCACACTCCAGCAGCCCCAGCAGTTCCAGCAATCCAAGCAGCTCCAGCTCGTGGCCGTGCTTTCAACATTAATGCTAATCAAGCTCAAGCTGCCAATGATGTGGTCAACGGTACATTTCTTATTAACAATCTATATGCTTCAATTTTGTTTGATACCGGTGCGGATAAGAGTTTTGTCTCGTTAGAATTTGAACCTTTACTTGCTCGTGATCGTTCTCGTCTTACACATCCTTTTACCGTGGAGGTCGCTGATGGAAATCCTATTGTTATAAAATCTGTGATCCGAAATTGCACGTTGAATCTAAATGACTATGATTTCTCTATTGACCTGATACCCATGAAATTGGGTAGTTTCGATGTCATAGTAGGCATGGATTGGCTTTCTAAACACCATGCTGAGGTTGTTTGCTTTGAAAAGTATATTCGAATTCCACTTTCATCTGGTGAATCTTTATCTGTTTATGGGGAAACGACATCAAAGGGTTTGAAACTCATGTCTTGCACTCAAGCTCAAAAATATCTTCGTAAGAAGTATATATCTTTCCGGGCTCATGTTGTGGAAAAGAAGGATAAGGGTAAGAGTATCCAAGATGTTCCAGTTGTGTGTGATTTCCCAGAGGTTTTTCCTGAGGATTTAGCTGGGTTACCTCCTGTTCGCTCTGTTGATTTTCGTATTGATCTTGTTCCTGGTGCTACTCCAGTCGCTAAAGCCCCATATCGTCTTGCACCTTCGGAAATGCAAGAACTTGCCAGTCAACTGCAAGAATTGACTGACAAAGGTTTCATCCGTCTGAGTTCCTCGCCTTGGGGAGCTCCAGTGTTGTTCGTTAAGAAGAAAGATGGGACTTTTCGTATGTGCATCGACTATCGTGAACTTAATAAGCTTACGATAAAGAATCGATACCCTCTACCTTGCATCAATGATCTTTTTGATCAACTTCAGGGTGCAGTTTGTTTTTCGAAGATCGACCTTCGTTCAGGATATCATCAACTTCGCGTTCATGAGGATGACATTCCCAAAACCGCCTTTCGAACTCGTTACAGACACTATGAGTTCATGGTTATGCCTTTTGGTTTAACCAATGCACCCGCAGTTTTTATGGATCTTATGAATCGAGTCTGCAAACCTTTCTTGGACAAATTCGTAATTGTGTTCGTCGACGATATCCTCATTTACTCCAAATCCAGGACTACCCATGAACGGCATCTTCGCCAAGTTTTAAGCCTTCTTCGTGATGAGCAACTGTATGCCAAGTTCTCCAAATGTGAATTTTGGCTTAAGGAAGTTCAATTTCTTGGTCACGTAATAAACGACAAAGGAATACACGTAGACCCTGCTAAGATTGAAGCCATAAAAACCTGGATTGTACCCAAAACTCCCACTGAGGTTCGTTCGTTTCTTGGTCTTGCTGGTTACTACCGTCGTTTCATTGCCAACTTTTCAAGGATCGTGGTTCCACTTACCTCTTTGACTCACAAAGATAAACCTTTCATATGGGGATCCGGTCAGGAAGAAGCTTTTCAAACTTTGAAACAAAAGCTTTGCGACGCTCCTGTTCTCTCTCTTCCTGATGGTGTTGAAGATTTTGTGGTGTACTGTGATGCATCTAACCTAGGCCTTGGTTGTGTTCTCATGCAACGAGGCAAGGTCATCGCTTATGCATCACGACAATTGAAAACATCTGAGAAAAACTACACTACCCATGATCTTGAACTTGGAGCCGTGGTGTTCGCATTGAAAATTTGGAGACACTACCTTTATGGTACTAAATGTGTGGTTTTCATTGATCACAAAAGTCTTCAACATATTTTCAACCAAAAAGATCTAAATATGCGTCAACGTCGATGGGTTGAATTTCTAAATGATTATGATTGTGAGATTCGCTATCATCCTGGAAAAGCGAATGTTGTGGCTGACGCTCTTAGTCGCAAGGCGTATACTCAACTTAACTGCATTCAAACCCATGACCTCAAACTTCGAATCTATGAAGCCCAACATATCCATCCATAGTGGTGGAGTGGTGGAGAGGCCTTATGTTCACTTAGGTGATCATGGGTTCAATTCCCACTTCCAACATTATGGTTTGGTATCCGGGTGAAGATCGAATACGGGTGGCGCCGGTTCGAATCTGACGGGCGGCGAGGTTTTACCGAGTTCTATAACACTGTCGTGCCTTTGGGCGGGTGGGGCTCGGGTTTCCGCGCATCGGGAGAAGGCGGGGGCTGCTGGAGGTCGAGTAGTCGATTCTTGGGCACGGCGCCCCGCAAGGGTGGTTGCCACACAGTTGTTCGCCGATCAAAAAAAAAAATGAAGCCCAACATGTTTCGGTTACTAAAGGCAACATGTACAATGAAATCTCATGTGGAGCTGAAAATCTTTTGGAGACGAAACATGGATTGCTCTATCTCTCCAATCGTCTATTGATTCCTGATCGTGATAATCTTAGAACCTTTATCATGGACGAGGCTCATAAGACTCGTTACTCCATTCACCCTGGTGCTGACAAGATGTACCAGGATCTGCGTCCCATGTATTGGTGGCCAGGTATGAAAAAGGATATAGCTCACTACGTGGCTAAATGCCTTACTTGTGCCAAGGTCAAAGCGGAACATCAACGGCCATCTGGTTTACTTGTACAACCAGAGATTCCTGTGTGGAAATGGGAGAACATTGCTATGGACTTCATTACTAAATTACCCCGCACTGCACGAGGTCATGATAGTATTTGGGTCATTGTGGATCGTTTAACCAAATCTGCACACTTTTTACCCATTCGTGAGACTTATTCGGCTGAGAAACTGGCTAATCTTTATATCGCCGAGATCATTAGTCGTCATGGAACCCCTTTGAGCATCATTTCTGATCGTGACAGCAAGTTCACCTCTCGTTTTTGGCAAACTCTTCATGATGCGTTGGGAACTAAACTAAATCTTAGCACAGCATACCATCCTCAGACAGATGGTCAAACGGAGCGTACTATTCAAACATTAGAAGATATGCTTCGGGCTTGTGTCATAGATTTTGGTGGTAATTGGGATTCACACTTGCCTTTGGTTGAGTTTTCGTATAATAACAACTATCATGCCAGTATCCGTATGGCACCTTTTGAAGCTCTTTATGGTCGCAAATGTCGTTCTCCTGTGTGTTGGAGTGAGGTCGGTGATACTCTCATTACTGGTCCTGAACTTGTCCTGATTTCTACCCAATCACCTTCAACCCTGTGTTTTCAATAAACTTCGGGACGAAGTTCCTAAAAGTAGGGGAGACTGTAACATTTCGCATTTAATTTTGTGTATGTCAGTTATTAATAAAACGTCAATTTTTGTCATTTTCGTACCCCTTTAAAAAATGTTTCGTAACACTTTTGGACCCCTAGTACCATACTATAAACATATAATATCTTTATATTATTGTTAAAATTGTAAAAAAATATATTTGTTTGGGCCGGGGTTCGAACCCGTGCCCTAGGCCGGGTCAATCAGACACACACCACCAAACCATCTGATCTACACCACGTATCTGTTATTCTTCCACGCGTTTTACTTATATGACGTACTTAGGATCTTAACAGTTGACTTGGAAAGTCAACTGTGAAGACAATTATCCATAATTACTTGATCAATCCGCATTTATAATTCTGATAAGGCTTGAATGATGATTGATATGTTTGACTCGCGTCCATTACACGCTAATTAGCTATTATAACATTCCAATTTTGTACCAATCACGCGTGTATGATTGAAACCCAAGTCAAACATTACCATTTCGAACACACGAACCTCCCACTATAAATTGGAACCTCTTCCACAATCTACACTCGCCAATTACTCTTTCCCCTCTCAAAATTTCTGTTAAAAACATCTTTACAAGCATCAATTGTTCGCGTTTGACTTTCTGGTTGACCGCACATAATCACGCGATTTCTGTTTGTAAGTCTTCAATTTGTTTGTTGGTTTTGTTCATCGGCCCCCTAACAACAATAACCCTATGTTTAATCGGGTTATTGTTCGTCAAATCTGTTTATTGTAAAACTAGGGCTCGACATCTTGATTTTGGGGATAATCACGTTCTGCAGACATGTTTATTTATTTATTTATTTCTGAACCTGAAACATCACCAACCGATCAACAGATCAGTTGGTGTGACTCTTATGCTTAAAACACGAACCGGCCTGATGGCCCGGGTTCGAGTCCTTTACCACGCGTCCATTTCTTTTTCTTTAAAACAATTATAAAACAGATTTGTTAACTATATAATTAATTTCTAACCTAGAATATTCGTTCTCAGGGTCCAGCACAGTTGGTGGCTGGGCTTGTGATAAAACTCCACCCGGTCTCAGACCCAGGTTCGAGCCATAGCATACACAAAACTTTTTTTTTTAAAAAAAAAACCTTTATTACTTATATATTCTCTATTATTTTTTAAAAATGGTTTTAAAATACTAAAACTTCTTTATAAATTCTACAAAAAATATTTTATGATATTCTAATAGAAAAGTTTAACATACAATTTTTATTTTTCCAAAAATTATTTATTTATTATATATAATAAATATTTCAAGTTTCTTCCATTATAATTATAAAATTCTATAAAAATATCAAAACGATTATATAAATTTCCACAAAAATTATTCTGAGTTTATAAAACATTAAACATTTCTGAAATGATTTTTAGTTTCGAAAAATCATTTATTTAATAGATTTAATCAATTTTTGGTTTTTTTAATCATAAATAATTCATAATAAATTCATTTTTCAATATTTTTGCACCAAAATTTTATATAAATTTTTTCTGTCCATTTAGAACAGAAATACAAATTTTAATTTAAAAATTCTTTAATTTTAATATTTTTGGATATTAAAGTTATATTTTGGCAAAATAGAAATAAATAAACTAAATATTCTATTTTTAAGAAAATAATTTTATAAAAAATATTTTTATACTTAAAACCTTATAATGTGACCACCTTTAATCTAAAGTCTACAAAAAGACTTTTGTTTATTTATTTATCAAATTTCTTTTATTTCATAAACAATTTAATTATTAATCAAATGAATACCTATCCCCAAATTCGAAACCCTAGAATATATTTGTAGACTAGAAAGACTTAGACATATTTATTACCTTATATATAGGGTAATACTTGGCATCGTTGGGCTACACTTATTCTATTTTCACGAGACATAACATTTTGCTAAGGTGAGTTTACATAGCCCCTTTGTGAGCGTTGGATTTTAGTTAAAACAGGATTATATGATCATACAAGTCACAAAACTAGGTGCGGAAACCCTAGTTCTGAACAAATTGATAAAACACAAATCACGACACAATCAAGATCATTTTCAATATCATTTCATAGATTAACTTTCATTCAAAAAACATTTACAATGAGTTTATGTTAATCTAGAACACACACACTATCTCTCAAAAACACCTCTGAACCTGATCTGAACCTGGACACAAATGACAACTCTCTTACATTATCAAAAACACAAAAACTATATATAGGCACTGCACATTCGCCCGTTTCTTCTGGTCGAATGTGAGTGTTTTCCACATTCGCCCACTACAGGTGGTCGAATGTGTCTTCAGTTCATGTCCATTCTTCCTTCGTCCATAATCAGTCTTCCTTCGCCCAGTCCAAATCTACCTTCGCCCCATTCTATACACCTTCGCCCATAATCTTTTACCTTCGGCCATCACTAACATATGTTAATATAGTATATCCAATCCTTAGTCGCAAAACGCATCAACAAACTCCCCCTCGACTATTGATTGGATAGTTTTCTCTGTTGGTCCATCGTCTTGTTCATCAACTTGATTCTGAGCTGCTTCTTCTGCTCAGTAGTCATTGGCGGCTCAAATGTTTTCTTCACAGGCTTAGACACATTGGCTATCTTCACAGTCTTGCCAAGTTTACCCTCCAAGTTGCTTCCTGCATTGATATCATACGCAA
Source organism: Ambrosia trifida (assembly GCA_028751855.1). Classification (NCBI taxonomy): domain Eukaryota; kingdom Viridiplantae; phylum Streptophyta; class Magnoliopsida; order Asterales; family Asteraceae; genus Ambrosia; species Ambrosia trifida. The sequence goes on from CM054122.1 coordinate 27,821,413, forward strand.
AACAAACTCCAACAACTTGCGTATACTTTCTCGCTTGAGCAAAGTCATTAGGTTCATAGTAGATCGGATTGTAGAACAACATGATGATGTCTTCGAATGTGCAATTAATCAACCACATAGGATCAAATACATGAACATGCTTGTATTTATCCTTTCCATCCCTCAACACGATCACCGCTTCTGCCTTTCTCCAATCATAATACCAAAAGATGAAATCAGCACTAAAATGCTGTGGCATTGGCATCAACGGTATCTTCCTCATCACATTAGGTGCTTTGTAGATCAAAGTTACTCGCTTCATATTGGTTTGAGGATCAATATCCCTATGCTCTTTTCTACGGGGATATTGAGGCTTGAACCTGTTCCATCTCGTACGACTTTCCCAAATCAATTTGTCTGCGCACCAACCGACATGTGATCCATTTACTTCGGCACCTGACATTGGGAATCTGCATAAGTCTCTAACCGCCCAGTATGGTAGAGTAAGCAAGTCACAGAATCTGTTGAAATACAGAATTCCGGTTTCCCATTTTGCAGCAATACACTTCAGTCTGCCTAAGTAAGTCCACCCGAGAGCTCTGCCTTTGAACTTGGCATTATGAAAACGATAAAAGTTACCTTGAGCTTCAGGCTTTGGTCGGTTCTCATCCATTTCCTTCAATTTCTTCATATAATTCTTCAACTCATCAGACTGGTTAGAAGAATCTTTCTTTTCATTACCAAATACCTTCTCAACAAACTCTTCACTTCTTTTCTTTGCTTTCTGTTTCGCTGACTTATTTGGTATCTCAGTGAAGTCAGGAAATACTTCATTTTCATCATCTTGTCTGAAATATTGGGGAAACTCTTCATGAGTTATATCTTCTACTTCAACTTCATTGTTCTCTGGAGTCTGCACATCATCTGAATGACTTCCCATATCCTTTTCAGGAATATCAGGAATCGATTCATCCATCATAAACTCCTCAAACGTTTTCCCTACCCTCTGTGCAAGACCATCTAAAATTTCTTTTGCCACAGATGCAGGTAATTCCCCTTCCTCAAGATCTGGATCTTCATATTCCAACTCATATCTTAAGTCATCAGTCTGGAATATTTCAGCGAAGCATCCTGTGAACTCAATGGTCCATGATGTGTGAAAATGTGTATTAAATAAATTCGGGTCAAGTTTTAAAAATGGATAAACCCGCTAAACCACACACTAACGGCAAGTGCACCGGTCGCAGTGTAGCAGAGCAAGTAAGTCCGGAATATCGATCCGTGGACACAATGTGGCGACTCTCGGTACTAGACCTCTATCGACTCCTAGCCTAGCAAATTGAATTTTTGTGAATTTTTATTAATAAATTTTTAAAGTAAATAAATTAAAAGACTTAAACTAATAGATAGCAGAGGACTAATAAGGAGGGAAATCAGAGATGGGAAAGGCAACCACCTAGGTATCGAATCCTACTAATGAAATTGGAACTGCCTCGGCTTTGGAAACTATGTTGGCAATCAGGATCTTATAATATTCACCCTAGTATCCTAGTGGCTCCCGGATCATTTACCAAGACTGACCGAAAAGGAATCTTAAAGGCTACTAATCTCACTGATTGGTTAGATCACCTCTCGGTCTCACTAACTATGCTAAAGTACTCGCTAGACTGGTTTAGATTTCTCACTCTCCAATCACAATACACCCTAAAGTGCAAGGAGTAACCTGTAAAGTCAATCTATGACACAGATAAGCAAATAATACTAGAGAACCTAGGAAAACCTGATCTCTCAGCGTTTCTAGCCTAAACCTCTAGCACCAAAGACAAACCTGACTACCTATCACCTCTCGGTCTCAAGAGTAGGAAGAATACTAATTACCTCTAAACTCACAATCAATGTTCCTATGGAATTCAGGCCTAAAACCATAAAATAAACTACAAGCACAAAGCAAGTAATTCTAACAAGTATCCAAACATGAAAGACATTCACTAAGACACTCGTGAAACATCAAAAGATCATAAATTAGTAAAAAAGTACGCACACACATCATAGAATCATAAACAAGTTTCTTACTAAAACATAAATCCAACTATAAAATCCAAAACCGAAACATAAACCAAAATCAAAAAGTCATCATCTTCAACCTAGGTGGCCACTAATGTTTTAGCCAAACATAATTAGATAAAACAATAAAAACATAGGTTCAAGAAAAATCAAAGCCATAGTAATAATATTCATAAACACAAAGTCAATAAATATAAAAACTAAAACTTATTATAATCAAACCCGTTAGTTCAATCTTAAACCCTTGCCTTCTGGCCCTTCACTTCTTCTCCTCCAATGGCGGCTCTCAATTCGTTCGTGATATTATGTAGCTCCCCATAATATAATAATGTACACCGCCTTTATCTTTTTGTTGTAGGGTTTTTCTAATTTTTCTTGAGTTGACTATTGTTTGGCCCATCCATTCACGCATACAATTCTCTATCACTTTTTTAGTTATTATTATTATTATTATTATTATTATTATTATTATTATTAGTAGTAGTAGTAGTAGTAGTATACTCCAAGCTCGTGTCTCGGGTGTTCTTGGCTCAACCAAAATTTCTCGTCTACGCTTCAACGTCCATGAACACCGGCTCTCAAGTGTTGGTGTCTCGATAAAAATTCATTCGTTTTGAGCTCAATCTCTCCAAACACCTATAAAATAATAAAATACATAAATACATAATAAAAACGACACAAAACGAATAAAAATTTGACCAAATAATATACAAAATACATAGGAAAAGAGATGTGTTTTGCAACACATCAAACATCCTCACACTTAAAACTTTTGCGTCCCGAAAAAGAATTATACAAAATCCCAAACAACATTTTCAACAAAGCACTTAACAAAAACGATAGCATCAAACAGAGTCAAAAGCAGGCTACGAAATCAACAAGCATAGCGGTTTCACAAGACTTACATCGTTCAAAAGGCTGACTTGTCAAGATGATACAATTTAAAAAACAAGGCCTACCTAGTCAAGCTTCACTTACCTTCAAGCAACCGACTATGCACCTGTAAGTACCCCTCACAATATCACTCATCTCTCGGTTATATATTTATTTGGAGTGAATCTCTCAAAACCGAAATATGAAGCAAAATTATCATAAGCTTGTACGTCAATCAAATCTCCACCTAATTGCTAAAACTAACACAAATCAAGAGGACTTCGAAAGGGTAGGCAAGGGTTAAAGGTAGGTATTTTGTTGGGAAAAATTGGCTAAAAAGAAAAATAAGAGATAAACCGGATAAACCATAAACAAATAAACTCTAACTCTTTGGTCTTCTCGACCCACAACCTTTATTCTTTTTTTTTCTCTCACTTTTTCATATATTTTTCTTTTCTCTTTCAGTTTTTTTTTTTTTTTTTTTTTTTTGTCAGCTACTCTTTATGCTGATTTTTTTTGTCAGCTAATCTTGATGCTGATATATTTTTTTTCTTTTTCACATTATATAAATATATACAATCCGGTAATCAACATAAAATAAAATGGGTGACAAACGAAAGGTTTAGGCTCAAAGTGGTTTCTAAAGGTAAAAATGGGGTAACTGGTCAAATAACAAAAACAAATGAAAAGGCTAAACAAAATGGGTAATCCTAATGCCTCTATCATATCTGTGTCAAGTCCAAGCCTATGGTCTCAAAATGCATCAAAACGCACAAGTTCTAAAATAATGCAACAAAGTCGGTATATCACACATGAAACGAAATAGTGAATATTTATATATAATATTTAAGGCTCAAAACTCACTGTCATGTGGAAATAAAGGTTACCGATACTAGCCAGTGCAAAACCAGTTAACCATCCAGCTTGATCCACTATCCCAGGCACCCCAAACATTTTATTTCGGAAAAAACAACTCAGTCAAGCCTACTATCCCGCAACTTAAAGAAACATATGCTAAGACCCGTAAACCCGACAATCGACCCCGCTTTTAACCGACGTATTAAATTGAAAAGGCTCGTTTACTACGCGCAAAAAGGATCGGGACTAACACAAAACCCACTTTTTTTTCTTTTTTTTTTGTTTTTTTGTTTTTTTTGTTTTTTGTTTTGTTTTTTTTTTTTTTTTTTTTTGACTCAACCTACAACTAAGCAGAATAAAGACGAAGTCTCCCATCCCCACACTTAGAAAGACACAATGTCCTCAATGTGCTCCAGGATACAACGCAGACTAAAAATAAAAATGCAAAAATACGAAAAAAAAATATATAATAACAACAAAATAAATGGAACGAACTCCCCTGGAAAATGTGGCGATAGTTTGCAGAAAGTGTCCCGTCCGTCCATCATCTACAGCCGTATAGCATTTCCTTCGCGGCCATAGTCAGAATCCTGCAAAAATAAACTAAAAAGAAAATGAAAGTACAATGACTCAATGACAAGTGAGATGCCTGTTTACAAAAAATAATTTTAAAATCGACCCCACCCGAATGGAGATTGAGTACGGGCAGGGGAGATCCAACAGTGTAAAGGGCCAAGGCAATCCCACATGACTCGATAAACTAAAAATTGTATAAAAAAGAATGAAAATAAAATAAAATAAAAATATACTTGGCGGATGATGATACAAACTCTACACTTGGGTTTTAACCCAAGTTCAATCAGGTGGCTTCTCTTTTATCCACCCTTTATCCAACCCGTTTAATTCAGATCGTTCACCATTATTTGTCGAAAGACGAATGGTGAATCTCGAAAAACGTTTGAAAAATTGAAACGGGTCAGACCACCTATTCTTACACTTACCTGGACCAAACTTGATATGTGGCATATGATGAGGGGTATGGTCCATGTGATTGTGAACCCTCTCCCGTGATGGTGGCGGCACGGGCCGACAATCATGAATGTGAAGAGGTGGTTTGGTCTCCTTCTTTGTTACCACCTCTTCATCTTCTTCCTCGTTTGGTGTATTGATCTCCGTTGTTGGTATCCCTGCAAGTAAAGTTTCCAAAAATAATAGATCGCTAACATGGTCAAATTCTCCTTCTTCAAGAGTTGGTAAATTATCCAACTCTTCACCAAACTCGTCCTCCCAAGATGGTACATGCATATCTTCATCTTCATCTCCCATCTTGTTCTCCTTCTCAGTAACCTCTTCAATCACCCCGACGTCTTCTTCAACCTCACTATCACCCCGAAAATCATCTTCAATGGGTTCTTGTTGGACCGGAGGTGGGACTTCTTCGTCCATTATCGTCTCCGGTACTGGAGTGATATCATACGGCTGTAAGTACAGATTTTCCTCTTCATACCAATCTACAAAGATCCTTGGTACTGAAGAGGCAAGAAAACTATCGGGCTCCCTCAAAATAGGCATATAATGATTTTGCAATTGTGCGTAGATGCCTTCTTCATTGTAACCAGCCTGGTCGTGCTCTCTTATGTAGTCTGCTACAGTCTTTCTTCCACTTGCATCTGGCATCCTAAAAATTTTACTGCAAACAGACACTAAACAAACATATCACGGGCACCAGATAGAGAAAATATATAAAAGTGCTAATGAAAAAGAAAAATAAATAATTAAAAATAAAGAAGAATAAAAATATCTACAAAATGACTAGATCCCCGACTCGGGCCGTTCTCGAAAGCGCACTGTGTCCCCGGCAACGGCGCCAAAAACTTGATGTGTGAAAATGTGTATTAAATAAATTCGGGTCAAGTTTTAAAAATGGATAAACCCGCTAAACCACACACTAACGGCAAGTGCACCGGTCGCAGTGTAGCAGAGCAAGTAAGTCCGGAATATCGATCCGTGGACACAATGTGGCGACTCTCGGTACTAGACCTCTATCGACTCCTAGCCTAGCAAATTGAATTTTTGTGAATTTTTATTAATAAATTTTTAAAGTAAATAAATTAAAAGACTTAAACTAATAGATAGCAGAGGACTAATAAGGAGGGAAATCAGAGATGGGAAAGGCAACCACCTAGGTATCGAATCCTACTAATGAAATTGGAACTGCCTCGGCTTTGGAAACTATGTTGGCAATCAGGATCTTATAATATTCACCCTAGTATCCTAGTGGCTCCCGGATCATTTACCAAGACTGACCGAAAAGGAATCTTAAAGGCTACTAATCTCACTGATTGGTTAGATCACCTCTCGGTCTCACTAACTATGCTAAAGTACTCGCTAGACTGGTTTAGATTTCTCACTCTCCAATCACAATACACCCTAAAGTGCAAGGAGTAACCTGTAAAGTCAATCTATGACACAGATAAGCAAATAATACTAGAGAACCTAGGAAAACCTGATCTCTCAGCGTTTCTAGCCTAAACCTCTAGCACCAAAGACAAACCTGACTACCTATCACCTCTCGGTCTCAAGAGTAGGAAGAATACTAATTACCTCTAAACTCACAATCAATGTTCCTATGGAATTCAGGCCTAAAACCATAAAATAAACTACAAGCACAAAGCAAGTAATTCTAACAAGTATCCAAACATGAAAGACATTCACTAAGACACTCGTGAAACATCAAAAGATCATAAATTAGTAAAAAAGTACGCACACACATCATAGAATCATAAACAAGTTTCTTACTAAAACATAAATCCAACTATAAAATCCAAAACCGAAACATAAACCAAAATCAAAAAGTCATCATCTTCAACCTAGGTGGCCACTAATGTTTTAGCCAAACATAATTAGATAAAACAATAAAAACATAGGTTCAAGAAAAATCAAAGCCATAGTAATAATATTCATAAACACAAAGTCAATAAATATAAAAACTAAAACTTATTATAATCAAACCCGTTAGTTCAATCTTAAACCCTTGCCTTCTGGCCCTTCACTTCTTCTCCTCCAATGGCGGCTCTCAATTCGTTCGTGATATTATGTAGCTCCCCATAATATAATAATGTACACCGCCTTTATCTTTTTGTTGTAGGGTTTTTCTAATTTTTCTTGAGTTGACTATTGTTTGGCCCATCCATTCACGCATACAATTCTCTATCACTTTTTTAGTTATTATTATTATTATTATTATTATTATTATTATTATTATTATTATTATTATTATTATTATTATTATTATTATTAGTAGTAGTAGTAGTAGTAGTAGTAGTAGTAGTAGTAGTATACTCCAAGCTCGTGTCTCGGGTGTTCTTGGCTCAACCAAAATTTCTCGTCTACGCTTCAACGTCCATGAACACCGGCTCTCAAGTGTTGGTGTCTCGATAAAAATTCATTCGTTTTGAGCTCAATCTCTCTAAACACCTATAAAATAATAAAATACATAAATACATAATAAAAACGACACAAAACGAATAAAAATTTGACCAAATAATATACAAAATACATAGGAAAAGAGATGTGTTTTGCAACACATCAGTCCACTCTCTCTTTTCCAACATATTCTTATACAGCTGTTTAGCATCATCAGACAGAGATCTCACCTTTTCGTTCCAGAAAATACTTTCATCCGAATCTACATTCCCACCTTTCTTTTTGGAACTTGATTCTCCAGTATCTTTCTTCTTCGGTGTTCTCTTCTCATAACTAAATCTAGAAGTATCATCTCCTCCATCATGATCACTTCCACTGCTAAACTCATCACCTTGCTTTTTCCCAGTACCTTCAGCACCATCATCATCATCATTATTGTCATCATCATCATCATTGTCATCATCGCTTTTCTCCGATTCATCATTATCCTCATCATCATCTTCTTCTTTCTCAGATTCAGAATACTCATAATCTACTTTCTGTTCATCTTCTTCTTCATCTTCTTCACCCTCTTTCAATTGGGGTGCTCTGCTATAAAGCTCTTCAATCAAATTACCAAGGCGTTTGTTTTCCTTCTTTAGTTCTTTGTTATCAGCCTTAATCAATTTGATTTTGCTCTTGTTTCTTTCACACTTTCTTTCAAGCTTCTCATTCTTTGCTTCAATCATTTTAATCTTATCATTTATATCATCCTGATTAGATTTCGAAGCAACCACTATCTGAAGCATCTTTTCCTCATTCTGCTTGAACTTAACAATCTCAGCTTGTTGAGCAACCAACATCTTCATCATGTCTTCCATCTTCTTATTAACTTGCTTCATGACATCATCATCCACAGTTACTTTCTTCGACTTAGATCTGGATGGCTCAACTTCAATAACTTTCTCCTTCTGAGGCTTTTTAAACATATCGAGCACTTTATCCATATCGATATTGAATTGATCGATTGGTAAAGTCTCTGCCTCTTTCGCTTTCTTCTGCTTCTTGGCAACTGGTGAAGATAGCTTAGATGGTGTACCAGCCTCAGGTAATCTCTTTCCCTTCAATAACTGAGCTAACTCTTTCTCCCTCAGTTCTTTTACACTTGATTTCTTAGCCATAGTCTTTTGCTTCTTAGTCTTTCTGGGCAAATTCACCACTACAGTATCTCCAACACTCAGTTCAGCTAGGTCAATACCTAGACCCTCATCTTCAACCGATTTCTTTCTTCTATCAGCTTCTTCTATCGACTGATTCAAGGATTCAGACTCACCAACCATAGTGGCCTTACGTTTGGTGGTCCTCACGTTCTCATCATCAGAATCCCACTGTTCATCAACTTCAGTCTCTTCTGAATCTACCGACTCTTCATCCACCAAACCCGATCCTTTCTTCGCCGTCGATTTCTTTCTAGCCACTTGTTGCTTAGTACTTCCCTGATCCACAGCCTTTCCCTTGCCCTTCCCTTTGGCTCCAGGATTGACTACTTGGCGTTTCCGCTTAGTGCTTGAATCAACATACACTAAGGGATCATCGTTGTCTGAGTCACTGTCATCATGTCTTGCTTTGTTCTTGCCAGGATCAGTATAATCCGGACGAGCCAAAGCACCAAATAATCTCCTGTTAGGTGTCACACCCTCAAATTTCCACTGCGGAGTTTTACCGCGAGGTGCATGACAAACCAGGACCCATAGCCATAAGTATCATGAACGACTCTAAATGCCCAAACCATTTAGTTCGTTTTTAAGAAAAAGTTTCAAAGTTTAACCAAGCAATTTAAAGTAATGCGGAAGCGTAAACAAAGTAAAACATTTGCAAAAGTCTGCGCAAGACAACGCGCCCAAAACCAAAGTTTAAAAGTACGAAATAATAAATATCCATAACCCAAGACACGAATGATGCATGCCCTAAAACGTGCTCCGTACCTAAGGACCTGCAAAGCATGCTAAAATGTGTCAACATAAAGTCGGTGAGTTCACTATAAATGTAAGCGATGTAAATAATAACGTAGGTTCTCAAAACCCCAAAAGTCAAGTGTACAACGTTGGTCCCTCAGACCCTGTAAACAATAGCTAATTCAAATGTCAGGGGTAGCTAGCCCACTCATGATAACTAAAACCGGCGAATACCGAACTACTAATGAACAAGTTCCCATAACCGGGATAAAGATGCCTTGCATCATTGTCCATCGACAATGATTATGTTTGAAGCTAATAGTTCACATCCGTGCTCCCAGCACGATGTGAGGTTTGTTAGACCTAATAGCGCTATCAACTAATTAACCCGCTTGCCCAACCGGCAATTGATACGGTATTTTGAAGGACTTAAAAGATGTGTTTGGTTTAGTTCATCAAGGACATATACATGAATTAGTAAAAATAGATTCACCACGTGAACCATGCACCCCAAACCCGGGATGTGTAAAAGAAAGTTATCTCAAGATAGACTAGAAAACGTTACCAATGTGGTCTCAACCCGAGACGCATGCTTTGAGAAAAAGTAGTGAAACTCACCTTATCGCGTAAGCAAAGAATCCAAACAGCAAGTATTATATGCTACCGACACCCTAATAACAGTGTCACTACGTGAGTATAGGCGTAACATCATTACACCATATAACTCGTTTGTCCAAGGCGTTTTAAATATTCAAAGTGTGTATGCGACACCTAGTGATTCTACATGCAATAGTAAACCCTACGGACTCGTTGGTGAATGAGTTGGTTATAATTAGTTTCTACAGCCCATATGTGTCGTAAACATGTGTACTTCCGTTATATGTCAATTTTAGATCACCTAAGACCTCAAGTAATCACATAGTCACATAATGCACAATCTGTGTTTTCAGGACAGATTGTGCGCCATCAAAACGAATTTATTTAAAATAGTAAACCAGTGAGTTATCCTCCCAAATTTTTACTGAATTTTCTTTGGGATTCACTTGGCAATACCTATTTTTTTTTTTGTCTTAATTCCAAACCCAAAAATTATAAAAATTCGTACAACACAGCAGTGTTCAGAAAATTTCCACAACAGGTCAGTTTAGTAGGAAAATTCTTAAAAATTGTGTATTCATCCAAACGAGATGAATCCACTTGGAAAAACTCTATTTTTCCAGTATTGACCTACTGTAAAAATTTCATAACCTAACTCCTTGTAAATCTCAAGTTATGGCCATTTAAAGTTAACCCAATTTACAAATCCAAAAATCTGATATGACCCCTAATCAATTAAAATTCCAAAAACGACTCATCCTACGTCCAAAACACATGATTTTACCCATTATGAAAAGCTAAGATCAGGTGTGACCTAACCATGCCAAGAAAAACCCTAAAGTTATTATGTTAGAGCCGTGTTACAGCTCCTACAAGTTTGACTAACCATTCTGTCCAGATTTTAGTTTCGCCTAAATCATACTTTAATCGCCTACCGTGTGCACAAAAACTATTAACATTCACCAATCATCAACACAAAACATTCCTAATACCTATTTTATCAGATTCTATGATTAAACATGTCAAGATCAAAGCTTTACGAATCAAAACACCAATTACTTGCGCAACAAGTATCCTACGATGTTACTAAGCGTTTATGAGTATGTTTAATCCATTTAATCTTCAAAAAGATTCATGCTTTAATGTTTTATAAATTCATTCAGACCTGGACAAACTTATTATATGATTTTTATTAATGAAAACACAAGATAAAAGCATAAGAAATTGTAAGATATACCCTTAGCTCTCTCAATCGATCAATCGCGCGCCTTGGAGCCTCCCAATTGATGATCTTGAGCCTTAGCAGAGGTTGTTTGAGTGAAATATTCGTGTGGGGCAGTAAGGGGGCGATTAGGGTTGAGTATGGGGGTTGCATGGGAGTTTAGGTTGCTTAAATATAAGTTTAAGGCGGTTTAGACCCGTCAGTTCGTTTCGAGCGGCCGCTCGGTGCCTGTGAGCGGCCGCTCACAGGTCCGGGTGGCGCGCTCTTTTCTCGTTTCGTCTCCCGACGCGTTATCCTTCGACGTTTTCGCTATTTCGGACCGTAACAAGTGTAACCCCATGCATTAAGACCCTAATCAACCTCATGCTCCACTTTTAATGATTTCTATTAACGTGTTCGGTTTAGGTTCACATAATCACGTATGGTTTTCACATAAGTTTATTTTTCACCAACGTCCGAGGTTCACTAATCATGCAATCACACATTGACTCACAACCATGCACGTATGTCTTATCTAACTAACCCTAGTTAAGTATAATGCAAGGAAATGTAACTAGAGTTTAGTTAAAGTGAGAACCTGAATTTTCGGGGTATCACATCATCCCCAAGTTGAAAAGAATTTCGTCCCGAAATTCAGCAAGTAAACAGTAAAGCCAGCTAAAAATGTATGCTTGGTTTCCGGATGTCACATCATCCCCAAGTTGAAAGGAATTTCGCCCCGAAATTCACTTTGAGCGAGCTGCTTTATGTTCGGCATTTGATCTATGCACAGGTTCAGGTTCAGAAAAGAGGTGTGGATATTTGAGCCGCATCTGGTCTCTGCGCTCCCACGTGTATTCCGGTCCTAGACGGGAATTCCACCGTACCTTCACGATAGGTATAGTGCTTTGCCTGAGTTTCTTGACGCCCTGCTCAAGAATCTCCACTGGTTCTTCCACGAACCGTAACTGGTCGTCCACCTGGATCTCCTCCAGCGGTACTACCAGTGTAGTATCGGATAAGCATTTCTTCAAGTTTGAGACGTGGAATACATTATGCACTCCACTGAGTTCGTCTGGTAAATTCAGCTGGTAAGCTACCGGACCAATCCTTTTAACAATCTCGAAGGGTCCAACATAGCGGGGATTCAACTTCCCTCGTTTCCCAAAGCGTATCACTCCTTTCCAAGGTGACACCTTTAACAAAACTTTGTCCCCAACCTGGAACTCCAAAGGTTTTCTACGTTTGTCCGCGTAGCTTTTCTGTCGATCACGAGCAGCAGCCATTCTGTTTCTGATTTGCACTATCTTCTCAGAGGTTTCGTGCACGAGTTCGGGACCTGTTAGTTGGCTATCCCCAACCTCAGTCCAACAGATAGGAGACCTACACTTGCGGCCATAAAGTGCCTCAAAAGGCGCACACTGAATCGAGGTGTGGTAACTATTGTTGTAAGAGAACTCGATTAAGGGCAAGTGCTTGTCCCAGTTATTACCAAAGTCCACCACGCATGCTCGTAGCAGATCCTCTAATGTTTGGATGGTACGTTCACTTTGTCCATCCGTCTGTGGGTGATAGGCTGTGCTCATATCGAGACGAGTACCTAGAGCATCTTGGAGAGTAGTCCAGAATCGAGAAGTGAATCGCCCATCGCGATCAGATATAATGGAAGTAGGCACTCCATGCCTAGAGACTATCTCCTTGATATAAAGGTTCGCCAGCTTCTCTAACGAGTCCGTTTCTTTTATCGCCAGGAAGTGGGCCGATTTGGTTAAGCGGTCCACGATAACCCAAATCATGTTATGGCCCGCTGTTGTTTTCGGAAGCTTCGTAATGAAATCCATGGAAATCCCATCCCATTTCCACATCGGTATCTCTGGTTGCTGAAGTAGGCCTGAAGGTTTCTGATATTCAATCTTAACCTTCGCACAAGTCAAGCACTTACTAACATAAGTGGCTATCTCTGCTTTCATGTTTGGCCACCAGTAGAGAGTTTTGAGGTCCTGATACATTTTGTCCGAACCGGGATGTACCGAATAACGAGATGTGTGAGCCTCATCGAGCACTAGTTGTCTAAGATCCCCTGAACGTGGAATCCAGACTCGATCCATAAAGTACTGAAGCCCATCCGACTTCAGTTCCAGGTGTTTGTCAGCACCATGCAATGTTTCCAACCCGATATTTTCCTTTTTCAAGGCCTCGCCTTGGGCTTCACGTATTTTATCAGGCAGATTAGAGTGTATGGTAAGTTGTAAGGCCCGCACACGTTTGGGTTTCGTTTCCTTACGGCTCAGGGCATCAGCTACTACGTTAGCTTTCCCTGGATGGTACTTGATAGCACAGTCATAATCATTCAAGAGTTCGACCCATCGTCGTTGCCGTATGTTTAGGACCTTCTGATCAAATATGTGCTGAAGACTCTTATGATCTGTGAAGATTGTGCACTTCGTTCCGTAGAGGTAGTGTCTCCAAATTTTGAGAGCGAAGACAACCGCTCCCAGTTCCAAGTCGTGAGTGGGATAATTCTTCTCGTGAACTTTTAGTTGTCGTGAAGCATAAGCGATCACCTTCTCGCGTTGCATCAAAACACACCCTAGTCCTTGGATAGATGCATCGCAGTACACCACAAAGTCCTCCGTACCCTCAGGTAGTGATAATATTGGAGCACTGCAAAGTTTAGTCTTTAGTAATTGAAAAGCAGCTTCTTGGGCATCTTCCCACTTGTAGATAATCCCCTTCTGTGTCAAAGCAGTGAGGGGTTGAGCGATTTTTGAGAATCCCTGAATGAATCTGCGATAATAGCCTGCAAGGCCAAGGAATTGTCGAACCTCTGTGGGAGTCTTAGGGGCCTCCCATCTTTTAATCGCATCAATCTTAGCGGGATCGACCTGTATTCCTGCCTCGTTCACCACATGACCCAAGAATTGGACCTCACGAATCCAGAAGTCGCACTTGGAGAATTTTGCATATAGCTGCTCACTTTTCAGAAGTTCCAAGATCAGTCGTAGGTGTTGCTCGTGCTCTTCCCTACTCTTGGAATAGATCAGAATATCGTCTATGAACACTATGACAAATTTGTCTAGATAGGGTTTGCACACCCGGTTCATGAGGTCCATGAACACAGCTGGTGCATTGGTCAGCCCGAAGGGCATTACCAAAAATTCATAGTGCCCATAACGAGTTCGAAAAGCCGTCTTTGGCACATCCTCCTCTCGGACTCTCAGTTGATGATACCTCGACCTTAAGTCAATCTTGGAATAGAAACTCGACCCCTGAAGTTGGTCGAATAGATCATCTATGCGAGGTAAAGGGTAGCGATTTTTAATTGTCACCTTATTTAATTCCCGGTAATCGATGCACATACGGAAACTCCCATCCTTCTTCTTCACGAATAAGACTGGGGCTCCCCACGGTGAAGAGCTAGGTCGGATGAAACCCCTATCCAATAGCTCTTGGAGTTGGGTAGATAGTTCTTGAAGTTCGCCTGGTGCAAGGCGGTATGGTGCACGCGCAACTGGGGCGGCGCCTGGTGCAAGGTCAATTTGGAACTCCACTTGGCGAACCGGTGGAAGTCCTGGCAGCTCCTCTGGGAATACATCTGGAAAATCTCGGACCACCGGGATGTCCTCGATTTTTGTTTCGACTTCGGCTCGAGTGTCAGAAATGTTAGCCAATATGGCTGGATAGCCCTTCCGTATGCACTTCTGGGCCTTCAAGTAAGAGATGATGCCCACCATGGCACCACCGCGATCACCCTGGACAGACAATAGTTCCCCACTGGGGAGGGGGATACGAACAACTTTCTCCTTGCAGAGAATTTCGGCGTGGTGCTTGGACAACCAGTCCATGCCAACCACAAGATCGAAGCTTCCTAGGGTGATAGGTAAAAGATCGATGGCAAACAAATGTCCATCTAGTTCGAGCCTGCCGTCACGAAGAATGTGGGTTACCTCAACAGGCTTCCCATCAGCTAGTTCTATAGAGTACGGGGTCTCGAGTAATGTAGGAACTATCCCTAGTTGTCTGCTAAGTTTTGATGACACAAAACTATAGTCTGCACCAGTATCATATAAAACAGAAGCGAGAGTGTCGTTCAAGGAACACGTACCCGTCACGACGTTGTTATCATTCCTCGCTTCCCCAGAGCCAATCACGAATGCTCTACCACGCGCCCCATAGTTGTTTCCGTTGTTGTTGTTGTTATTACCAGTGTTGGTGTTATTATTTCCTCCATTGTTTCCATTACCGTTTAGCTGGGGACAATTCTTTTTAAAATGGTTCTCGCTACCACACTGGTAACACGCCTTTCCACCCTTCTGTTGCTGACCCTGCGGGGGTGGGTTACCCTGAAGGTTGACTCTACAGTCTTTCTGCACATGCCCCAGCTTTCCACAACGATCGCACTTAATCCTGTTACATGGCCCAGAGTGGTGATAGTTGCACTTAGCGCACTTGGGCCGATTTCCGTGATAACCACCTTGAGTCTGAGTACGGTTGTTGTTGTTGTTGTTGTTGTTGTGGTTGTCGTGTTTCTTGTTCGGGTGCTGCTGCTGTTGATTACCATTACTCGGGGGTTTGCCAGACGCACTCTCCCACTTTCTCTTATTATCATTAGTGCCAGAGGATGAAGCACCTCGAGGGGGCAGTAGTCCCTCCTCTACTTTCTGGTCAGTCAGCTGGTGTGCCATACGAATCACCTGCTGAAGATTGTTGAAGTTGGCAGCAGTAACCATGCCCTTGATCTGCGGCACCAAACCCTTGATGTACAGTTCAATTCGCTTGTAGAGCGGGGTTGAGTAGTTAGGGCACATAGTGGCTAGCTCATGTGACCTAGTGGTGTAGGCTTCAATATCCGACCCCACCATTTTCAGATTTAGGTACTCAGTTTCCAGCTTCTGGATTTCATCCCGAGGGCAGTACTCCTCCCTCATCATCTCCTTGAAAGCATCCCAAGGCGTAGCATTTGCCACATCCACACCCAGTATTTGCTTCTGAGAGTTCCACCAAGATAACGCCGCGTTCTCAAGTGTACCAGCGGCATATTTAACCCGGTCAGCTGGTGGACAGTTGCACATAGCAAAGCATGACTCCACCCTTTCGAACCACCTAAGTAGTCCAACTGCACCTTCAGATCCCCCAAAGTTTTGGGGCTTGCAGTCCATGAAGGTTTTGTAGGTGCAGGCTGGAGGGTGGTGTGGAGGTTGACCAGCTTGGATAGCTGCGAGGGCTGCAACCACCCTGTCGTTGACAAGTGCAGTCAGCTCAGCTTGTGTTAGGTTGATGTGTCCACGTCCATGACCTCTTCCCGCCATCGTAGTTCTACAAATATACTATACCCATGAGAATACAATCGTTTGTACATCACAGTGTACTAATAAATCGCGCACGTATAATTAATAAAATAAAAGTTAAATCAATAATAAAATACCAACGTTCTAAAACAATCCAAAAGATCACCCAGTCACACGAGATTAAATAGAAGTCATAATATTCTAGGAACAAAATAAATAACTAAATAAATAATAATAAATAAAATCAATCGTCGTCCGTAGAGATGACTGATCCTTCATCCTCACTTTCCTCCGGTAGCTCCTCAGGTTCTTCCTCCTCTTCCTCTTCAATAAGAGCTGCATCAAGTGCCGCTCCCAAATCATCAAACTCATCCTCCATGGGTTCCTCCTCGGGGTCCTCTTCCCCAATTGGTTCCAAAGCTTCCATAAGCTGGTTGCGAACCATGGCTAACTCCTCTCGAGTATGCGCCAACTCTTGTTTGGTAGCAGTAGCATCCTGTTTTGCTTCCTCAGCCTCTTTCTTAACTTTCCTTAGTTCGCTGAGTAAGTAGTCAATCTGTCCCGCCACATGTGTCAATGTCTCGTCAGCATTTCTTCTCCAGAACTGGAACTCCTTAATACCAGTGTAAGCATTATCCAACTCAGTGTGTACATGCCTCACCATTCCTGCAAGTGTCCTCTCCCACGAGTCCACAATGGGAGGTACTGTAGCTGGCACCCCATAACTTACGACCCACGAGTGCAAGATGTCCGTGAACCAACGCCAACGGTTAGTGGCTTCACTCGGCTCGAGTGACGAAGATGGGGCCTCATAAGGGTCATACATGGGGCGTCGCTGCCCGTCATGAGCACGGTAAGAGTAATTTCGGTGAGCGGGGTTAACCATAATTACCTGCAATATGTTAGGTTAGTGTTCGATGTCGAGAATAATAAGCGTGCACTGAAGACGATGAGTGTACTAATACTTATGCTATAATGATTATAGTCTAGAATGCAATGCAATTCCTAGTTAACTATAACCAATGGCTCTGATACCAATCTGTCACACCCTCAAATTTCCACTGCGGAGTTTTACCGCGAGGTGCATGACAAACCAGGACCCATAGCCATAAGTATCATGAACGACTCTAAATGCCCAAACCATTTAGTTCGTTTTTAAGAAAAAGTTTCAAAGTTTAACCAAGCAATTTAAAGTAATGCGGAAGCGTAAACAAAGTAAAACATTTGCAAAAGTCTGCGCCAGACAACGCGCCCAAAACCAAAGTTTAAAAGTACGAAATAATAAATATCCATAACCCAAGACACGAATGATGCATGCCCTAAAACGTGCTCCGTACCTAAGGACCTGCAAAGCATGCTAAAATGTGTCAACATAAAGTCGGTGAGTTCACTATAAATGCAAGCGATGTAAATAATAACGTAGGTTCTCAAAACCCCAAAAGTCAAGTGTACAACGTTGGTCCCTCAGACCCTGTAAACAATAGCTAATTCAAATGTCAGGGGTAGCTAGCCCACTCATGATAACTAAAACCGGCGAATACCGAACTACTAATGAACAAGTTCCCATAACCGGGATAAAGATGCCTTGCATCATTGTCCATCGACAATGATTATGTTTGAAGCTAATAGTTCACATCCGTGCTCCCAGCACGATGTGAGGTTTGTTAGACCTAATAGCGCTATCAACTAATTAACCCGCTTGCCCAACCGGCAATTGATTCGGTATTTTGAAGGACTTAAAAGATGTGTTTGGTTTAGTTCATCAAGGACATATACATGAATTAGTAAAAATAGATTCACCACGTGAACCATGCACCCCAAACCCGGGATGTGTAAAAGAAAGTTATCTCAAGATAGACTAGAAAACGTTACCAATGTGGTCTCAACCCGAGACGCATGCTTTGAGAAAAAGTAGTGAAACTCACCTTATCGCGTAAGCAAAGAATCCAAACAGCAAGTATTATATGCTACCGACACCCTAATAACAGTGTCACTACGTGAGTATAGGCGTAACATCATTACACCATATAACTCGTTTGTCCAAGGCGTTTTAAATATTCAAAGTGTGTATGCGACACCTAGTGATTCTACATGCAATAGTAAACCCTACGGACTCGTTGGTGAATGAGTTGGTTATAATTAGTTTCTACAGCCCATATGTGTCGTAAACATGTGTACTTCCGTTATATGTCAATTTTAGATCACCTAAGACCTCAAGTAATCACATAGTCACATAATGCACAATCTGTGTTTTCAGGACAGATTGTGCGCCATCAAAACGAATTTATTTAAAATAGTAAACCAGTGAGTTATCCTCCCAAATTTTTACTGAATTTTCTTTGGGATTCACTTGGCAATACCTATTTTTTTTTTGTCTTAATTTCAAACCCAAAAATTATAAAAATTCGTACAACACAGCAGTGTTCAGAAAATTTCCACAACAGGTCAGTTTAGTAGGAAAATTCTTAAAAATTGTGTATTCATCCAAACGAGATGAATCCACTTGGAAAAACTCTATTTTTCCAGTATTGACCTACTGTAAAAATTTCATAACCTAACTCCTTGTAAATCTCAAGTTATGGCCATTTAAAGTTAACCCAATTTACAAATCCGAAAATCTGATATGACCCCTAATCAATTAAAATTCCAAAAACGACTCATCCTACGTCCAAAACACATGATTTTACCCATTATGAAAAGCTAAGATCAGGTGTGACCTAACCATGCCAAGAAAAACCCTAAAGTTATTATGTTAGAGCCGTGTTACAGCTCCTACAAGTTTGACTAACCATTCTGTCCAGATTTTAGTTTCGCCTAAATCATACTTTAATCGCCTACCGTGTGCACAAAAACTATTAACATTCACCAATCATCAACACAAAACATTCCTAATACCTATTTTATCAGATTCTATGATTAAACATGTCAAGATCAAAGCTTTACGAATCAAAACACCAATTACTTGCGCAACAAGTATCCTACGATGTTACTAAGCGTTTATGAGTATGTTTAATCCATTTAATCTTCAAAAAGATTCATGCTTTAATGTTTTATAAATTCATTCAGACCTGGACAAACTTATTATATGATTTTTATTAATGAAAACACAAGATAAAAGCATAAGAAATTGTAAGATATACCCTTAGCTCTCTCAATCGATCAATCGCGCGCCTTGGAGCCTCCCAATTGATGATCTTGAGCCTTAGCAGAGGTTGTTTGAGTGAAATATTCGTGTGGGGCAGTAAGGGGGCGATTAGGGTTGAGTATGGGGGTTGCATGGGAGTTTAGGTTGCTTAAATATAAGTTTAAGGCGGTTTAGACCCGTCAGTTCGTTTCGAGCGGCCGCTCGGTGCCTGTGAGCGGCCGCTCACAGGTCCGGGTGGCGCGCTCTTTTCTCGTTTCGTCTCCCGACGCGTTATCCTTCGACGTTTTCGCTATTTCGGACCGTAACAAGTGTAACCCCATGCATTAAGACCCTAATCAACCTCATGCTCCACTTTTAATGATTTCTATTAACGTGTTCGGTTTAGGTTCACATAATCACGTATGGTTTTCACATAAGTTTATTTTTCACCAACGTCCGAGGTTCACTAATCATGCAATCACACATTGACTCACAACCATGCACGTATGTCTTATCTAACTAACCCTAGTTAAGTATAATGCAAGGAAATGTAACTAGAGTTTAGTTAAAGTGAGAACCTGAATTTTCGGGGTATCACATTAGGTGGCTTCTCACTATCAGGCACACCTTTGTAACCCTTCATCCTCATCAAGGTTCTGATGTTCATATGATCTTGACCTAGGATCATAGTCGGATCCTTTTTCAGCATTGGATACTTGTAGTCAAAGATCATCATTAGAAATCTCGGATACAACATGAACTTCTTATTCTTCATTCCCTTCAGCATCTCCAGCATATGATCAAGAATCATCCCAGAAACATTAAATGGTTTGTTGAGTGTCAACGCAACCATTAATGAACTCAAACTCCTTCTCATCACATCATAACCACCACTCACACATCCAAAGACATGAATAAGAACATGTGCAAAATACTTGTACTGCACTCCCAGTTTCCCCTTATACATAGATCCGTCAGTGATTGGACCTTTGTATTTCATTCGTAAGAAACACGCCTTCTGTTCTGTCCATGACAATTCCCTGGGATCTTCACTATCTTCAAACTTAATCTGTAAAGCTTCCCGAATATCAGCTTCAGTCAAGAACATATCCATCTCCTGAATCTTGCTCTTGATGATCGTCTGATTCTCCCAGTAGTCATACTTCGCATTCTGATAAAAGTCTTCAATGATGTCTTTGTATATGATGGTTGGTGTAGCTAAAGCATGAACAATCCTGCTCCTCTTCAGAAACTCTATAATCCCGGTAAACTCCGTGTTTTTCTCAACATCTCCGAGATAAGCGCAACAGTTGTGCGATCTTTCAAACGGCCAACTACTCGGAACAGATGTTTCAGCTTCTGGTGCTGGATTTGGAACTGTAATTTCTGCTGGAGTTTCAACATTGACTGCTAGTGTTTCAACATTCTCGGGTTGATCAGCCATCTGCACATGAAAATCAATAAAACACGTCAAAATTCAAAAACGACAAAATGATAAAAATTCTGGTCAAAATGAATCTGCACATTCGCCCGTTCTGAAATGGTCGAATGTGAGTTTATTTGGTCGAAAGTAGAAACTTATGGTCGAAAGTGAAAAAGTCCTAAGTAAAAATCACATTCGTCCACATTGTTCCACCTTCGTCCAACCTGATTTCACCTTCGCCCAGTTTTTGAACCGAAGGTGAAAAAGGTTTTCCCCAAAATTTGAAATTTTGCCATTGTTAATTTTAACCTGTAATTTTCATCCTAATATGTACTAACAATTCCGACTAACACTCGTTCATTACCAATTTTGTCAATTAATCAGTTTTCATTGGTTTTAAAGTGGAATTAGGGTTCAACTGTGTTCAATCAATCAAAACTAACATCTAAATGTGTTATTATCCTAATTCCTTCTACATTCTCCCCCTAAAACCTATGAGAACTGATCGGCAAACAACAACATGCATCAATAGTTATCATAAACCCCTAGAATTGAAACCCTAGGTCGTGTTCATAAAACAATCAAAACTGGTCTGAAACGTTGTCCATTACCTGCAATCAAAGTCTTAAAATGATCAATAATAGTCAGGGAACAAATCAATGAATCATAGGAATCACGAGCAACAAGGTCTGGTAATGATTGAAATGTTTGAAAAATTTTGAATGAGGGGTTCGAACCTGAAAGACTGTATTTATAAGATTCCACGTTCGCCCGTTTAGTGTGGACGAATGTGGGTTAAGTCCACATTCGCCCCAAGTGAATGGCACGAGTGTGAAACTACTCCACCTTCGCCCCTATTTAAAGACCCGAAGGTGAAATTTGTACCCGGAAGTAGAATTTTTACCCGGAAGTGAAAAATCCACATTCGCCCATTTTCAAAACGGTCGAAGGAGATGATTTTTCCACATTCGACCCATTTAAGGGGCGAATGTGAAATGGAAAAATCTGAAAATTTCGCCAAATCACGAATTCGAATCCCGTTCAACATTTTTCAATCCGTTAAACTTCCAAAACTCAAATTTTCACTTTTTGAATGATACAAAGCCCAGATGGTGTTATCAAATCTCAGAAATTGACCATCAAGCATCCCCGGTTATCAAAAATAAAGCAGAAATGCAAATCTTTTGGATTTTCTGAAATTTTTATCAAAACACACCTAAAATCTTTTTGGATTTTGTATCTTTTTGACAATAAAAGTAAAATGCGACAAAGTAAAATGCATCAAAATAAATGAAAGCAGTAAACATTTTGTGATTTCCGGTAAGAGGATCATATCAGTTTTCTAAGAAATCTGAACACAGCGTTGATCTGTTTCAATATTATCATTAGATACAATATGTGATACGGCAATTGCTGATATTGTTGTCCACATAAGCTCACATGCAGACAATTACGCAATGCTTTAAAATGATACGAATTAGATGTATTAGACTAACACATTGTGGTTCCCACACACACGACATACTCCCGTATCAAGACTCATTGTAAAGCGTGATTATGCTTTCGTCGTCTGTAATTGTACAAGATATAATGCATAGAGGTATACAGGTCAGCTAATTAATGCAGCAAAGTAACATATGCACCATACCAGGTTGAGGACTGATATTAATCATGATTTGCATCAATGATCAATACGATATTATAGATAATCTTTGATCATCATATAACATGGAAAGTTCCTCAATTCGGTAACTTTAGGTTTTGGCATAAAGCTCTTTTATAAAGACATCCTGTCTGATCTAGGTCCGTAATGACTTACAGCAGAAGATCAGATAGGCTATCCCCAGACAACTAATAACATAACGACCCTAAACCTCCGAGTTTTGTACAAACACCCTATCAAACGAAATTACGGTACTAAGACCATATGCCCATGAGGTGTTCATCCACAAACGCGTAGTTTGTTATGTTTGTATCACTAATGCACGCAATATATAGTCTACGAAGCCTATCAGCATATCACACGTAATCAACATACGTCTCATAAAACTATACAATTCTTTAGCCTGTGTCAGATCCCCACTGATGTACTATCATTTCCTCTTTTTATCCAGGAAATCATTTTGGGTTTTTCTAATTTTTAGGTATTTTGAAAATTTTTCAATGTTTTTGGTTTTTCTGATAAAATGACTCTTCCTAAAATAAAGAACATATTTTTGGGTTTTTAATTTTTCTGAAAAACAAAACAAAAAAATGAAAGAAACAATCCTCTTGAAAGCATCAACTTCTTTGAGGATTAAACAACCCCCTCGAAAGCATCAACTTCTTTGAGGATTACGATAGTAAAGAGAAATTCCCAATTAGCAAAGATTTAAAACTAAAACTAAAAATTAAAAAATGATAAACCGAGGATCCGATTAGTCCTGTTTTTCCTTTATATTGTTTACTTTCAAAAGATATTCAAAGCGGGATCTGTCAAAAGCTTTTGTAAACAAATCTGCACGTTGGTAGTCAGTATGGATTTTGACCATATCTATCAATTCCTTAGCGTAACAATCACGGATAAAATGATATTTAATCCGGATATGTTTCGCTTTAGAATGATTTTCAGTATTTTTAGTTAATGCAATTGCGGCTTCGTTGTCACAGTGTATAGGGGTTTTAAGAAACTGCAAACCGTAATCGACCATCTGTTGTTGGATCCAGAGCACTTGCGAACAGCAACTCGAGGCTGAAATGTACTCGGCTTCACATGTAGACAGTGCGACGGAAATCTGTTTCTTGCATTGCCAGGTAATTAACCTGCTCCCTAAAAACTGGCAACCGGCTGTGGTTGATTTGCTGTCTTTGTCACAGCCGCCCCAATCTGCATCGCTAAAAGCAATAAAATCAAAATCATCATCATTAGGGTACCAAAGTCCTTTTGATGGACAACCCTTCAGATATCGAAGGATACGCTTGACCGCCGTCAGATGACTTTGTTTCGGCTTCGATTGATAGCGAGCACAAAGACACGTTGCATACATAATATCTGGTCGAGACGCTGTCAAATACATCAGAGATCCGATGATTGCTCTGTATGTAAATGGATCTGTCAGCTCCCCCTTAGCGTCCACTCCAATCCCGTGATTGGGTTGAATCGGGGTATCCATCGGCTTAGAGTCCTCCATCTGGAATCGGCTCAAGATGTCGGCTACGTATTTCGTCTGGTGAATGAAGATCCCGTCGGGTCTTTGATCCACCTGTAAGCCGAGGAAAAACTGCATTTCCCCCATAGCGCTCATTTCGAACTTCTCCTGCATAACAGTTTCAAATTCCCTGCACAAAAGTTCGTTAGTTGAACCAAATATAATATCATCAACGTAAATCTGTACTAGAAGCAAGTCATCTCCCGTCTTCTTCGTAAAGAGGGTGCAATCGACGAGGCCGCGCTTGAATCCTTTGGAGATGAGGTATGTACTTAGCTCCTCGTACCACTGTCTTGGAGCCTGGTGCAAACCATATAAAGCTTTGTTCAGCACGTAGACCTTGTCCCGGTGGATTGGGTCCTCAAAGCCTGGTGGCTGCCCGACATAAACCTCCTCCTTGACTTTACCGTACAAAAATGCGCTCTTGACGTCCATTTGATAGACTTTGAATTTCTTATATGAAGCAAACGCAAGGAACATCCGAATAGCTTCAATTCGTGCTACTGGTGCATAGATTTCGTTGTAATCAATTCCTTCGATTTGATGGAAACCCTGCACGACCAATCTGGCTTTGTTGCGAACAATAACTCCACGATCATCCTTTTTGCACTTAAACACCCACTTAGTGCCTATTTTCTTTCTTCCCGGCGGCAAATCTGTGAGCGTCCAGACTCCCAATTTCTGGAATTGCAATAACTCCTCCTGCATTGCCTCAACCCAGGCATCTTCATTCAAAGCATCTTTGTATGTCCTTGGCTCTACCTGCGACACATAACATGCAAACGACCAATCATTTTGACTACCAGATTTCTGAATTTTGGCATACAATGCTAAAGCACCAAAACTCTCTGGCGAATTAACGCTTTTAAGCTGCCCTCTGGTCATCACTCCACTACCAGGATCACCGATAACTTGCTCCAGCGGGTGAATACGATGAATCCGAGATTCCGGATTAACAGGTACAATCACTCCCGTCTGAGCAGTCAAGTTCTCTACAGCATCCTGATCATGACCCGTGTTAGATGATGAAGCAACATCTGGATTTGGAGTTGGGTTCACAGTTTGCTCTTCTAAGTCTTCTGCATGTTCAAGAACTGCTTCTTCAAATTGTTCATCTTCGGATTCTGAAGTGTCTAATGAAGTTGAAGCTTCTTGAAACATCTCTTCTTCTTGTATAGGAGCACTGGTATCATTAGAAGCTGGTGGGGGGTTTACGGTGATTGGACGCATCAACGGTGAAGTTGCCGCGTTTTCACACTCGTAAAGTAATCTGATAACAGCTTCTTCAACCAGGCTATCTAGGTTGAATGATTCAAAGAAATCTTTGTAATCAAACATCCAATCAGGGCCCGTGCCTTGCAAATTTTGTGTGTATCGTTGAACTTCCACGTTAGCCCAATCCTCCACTTGACGAGTTCGCTTGTTGAATACCCGTTTTAGCGGGGTTGCATATCCAACAAAATATCCCTCTTCAGCTTTAGGACTAAACTTCTCGCTTGGATTCAACATCGTGCATGGCGCCCCAAATGGTTCTAGATACTCTAAATTGGGCTTTCGTCGGTGTAACAGCTCATAAGATGTTTTTCCAAACTTCTTCACTGTTAGAACCCGATTTAATGTATAATTTGCTGCATAAATCGCCTCATTCCAGAACATTACCGGAAGATTTGAGTCAGCGAGCATTGTTCTTGCAGCCTCAATTAGAGTCCTATTCTTTCTTTCAGCAACACCGTTCTGTTGCGGGGTATACGGAGCCGAATATTCATGATGTATCCCTTTGCTTTCACAAAGTTCATCCATCTTTGCATTTTTGAACTCCGTCCCGTTGTCACTCCTGATCCTTTTTATCTTCAAATTGTAGATATTCTCCAGTCGAGTGAACAGAACTTGTAAGTTGGTAAAGGTGTCGCTTTTGTTCTTCAAACACATCACCCATGAAAATCGTGAATAGTCATCAGTGACGACTAAACAATAAAGCTCTCCAAGATGACTTTTGCGCTTGACCGGTCCAAAAAGGTCCATGTGCAATCGCTCAAGCGGCATCTCAACAGAGTTAACTTTCTTCACTTTATGGGACTGTTTGTGTTGTTTTCCTTTCATACAGCTCACACACTTGTCGTTCAGATGGAAATGTTTCACGTTTACTCCATCGACAAGTCCATTTCGCACTAACTGATTCATTTTCCTCAGATGAATGTGCCCCATTCTGCGGTGCCACATTATCGATTCTTTTTCGGTCGCCTTGGATAAAAAGCATGTTATCTGCCCCTGTGATGTCATCGCCTTGGACATATCAAGAATATAAAGATTGTTGACTCGAGGTGCCATCAACATAACCCACTCCTTTGGAATTTTGAAGCCCGGTTTGAGAATATAGCAGGATTTGTCATCAAAATGCACAGAAAATTGTTTATCGCATATTTGACTGACGCTCAACAGATTATAGTCTATCTGCTTGACATAAGAAATCCGCTCAAAAGTCACAATCCCATTACTCACGCTTCCTTCCATCGTAATATATCCTCCTTTATTACCCGCGAACGCGACATATCCTCCATTAATATTCTTCACATCAAACAGCAACGCCAAATCCCCCGTCATGTGGCCTGAAGCTCCACTATCAACAATCCAGAGACTGCTAATAGGGCCAGCTGAAGCTCCCTGCACACAAAAAGTAAACATTTAGTTCTTTCGGGGGACCCAAGCCTGAGTCTTGGGCCTTTGAACATTGGATTTCAAAGAAACATCCTCAACAACTTTTTCAACAATTTTCTGTTTTGAATCAATCGTTTTCTGATTTTTCAAAACAGTTTCATTTTTCTCACTTGCCTTTGAAGTAGAAGCTCCTGGAGTACCATTAGGTGTCCAAGATTGTTCAGACCTTTTGAGAATACGAATTTGAGATTTTGGTTTCTCAATAGGTTTCTGAACATTGTTACCAAAAGTAACTTTCTTGGCAACCTTATCTGAATTAACAGACTTAGGTCCAACATTTGACTTGACAATTGGTTTTTGTGGAACCTTTTGTCTATCAGCTGTTGTGTTCACCACAGGTTTTCTCCAAGATTGTTCCATTGCAATCCGATTTCTGTGATCATATTGAAATGGACGGTTGTTCCTCATTTGAAAATTGTTTTGATTATAAAATTGTTGTTGTGGAGGAACAGTCCGTCTATGTGGTGGGACATAATGATCAATCGGCTTTTTCATGGAATTTCGAACTTCAACCTCATGTCTTTTGTGCCTTACATATGGACACTGAGCAAGTAAATGCCCGCGTTCTCCACATTTAAAGCATTTTCTATATTCCTCAAACACATAATGAGCATTTGGTGAAGCAAATGTTTTAACAGGAAATTGATCATTATATTGTTGATTTCTTAAACTCTCAGGAAGTGGTCCTTTCGAGTAAGAAGGCTCATGAAAACCATTTGCTTTATCATTTGGTCGAATGAACTCAGTGACATGGATTTTTGGTTCTTGAGGAACTTCTGAAAACAATTTCTTTAAGATTTCTGGTGGAATTTCATTGGTTCTCTCATGTTTTGGAAACCATATTGTGCTTTCTTGCCAAATTTTATCAAGTTTAGAATAGTTAACATTTTTGATCGGAAATTCCTCATCAGAAATGATCTTATCGGATCCTTCCATCCGATAAAACACTTTAACCGGTTTGTCACTTTGTTCATTCAGCTCATTCAATTTAACCACATTCTTAACATCATTATCTTTCTTAACATCAATCTTTTCAGACTTTTTATCACGATTAACATTTGCCATCGGATGAACATGATCAGATGGTGACACTGGTTCAGTAGTAATGATGTGATTTTCTTTTGGAATCTCACATTCATTAACAGATTGATCACTACCAGTATCATCATTTTCTGAGTCTGAATTATCACTCTCAGCATAAACACCCTCATTGTTCAAGCCCAAAATCGGTCTCACATCGGAATATGGATCACCAATACTCGAGGTATTAGATTCCATTTCTGATGATGAGTCTGATTTTACCGAACTCTCCGGTATAACTTGATGATAGTTATGGTTTTCAAAAAGAACCGGAGATGGTACAGACTTGTAATTGGTGGTGTTATCATCAATGATATGATCTACCACATAAGCAACATTCTTATAACTTTCCAGCTTTTTGTTCACCTTTTCAGCAAAGCATTTTATGGCTGCCATTTCCAACTTTGTGTTTTCAATTTCATTGATATAGTTATTTATGGCCAATTGTTTCAATGACAAAGTGTTTTTCAAGTCGGAAATGTCCTTTTTATAGCCATCTAATACTTTGTTAAAAGCATTCAACTCTTTGCGAGTAGATTGACAGTTCAAGATAGCACTATCTCGTGAAATTCGGAGTTGTTTATTCTCCTCAGTCAATCTATCACATGTTCCACAGTATTTATCACTCATAACATCAGTGCTAGATTCAGAACTTACAGGTTTTGGCGGTTCAGTCATGGCCATCAACGCAAAATGAGCTTCCTTTCCAGTGAAAAACTTGGAGTAGTCAATCTTGGTGAAAGCATCATCAGCGATACACGACTTCCTCGTCATCAAAAAGTCAGCTTCTGCCAGCAACTGATCAATATCATCATCTAAAGAATCAACACTTGCCTCCGTGTCTGATTCGCTCTCAGAATCTGAATAAACTGATCTACACTCTTCGGGAACATCAGAAACTGAATCAATCACCATTCCAGAACTCTTTTCCTCAGCTTTAACCTCAACAGGTTCACTCTCCACTTCCATCTCAGTCTCAGAATCATCACTTTCACACTCCTCAGTTTCTTTCTTCTCATCAACTGCCACCGACTCTTCCATATCAACCTGATAAGCAACACATGCCACATTCCCACCAGTAGTCACTTCCTCAACTCCTATTTGCATACCCGACCAGTCAAACCTCTCATCTTGTTGAGTCACCAAAGCTTGGTTCTGACTCGCATTCTGTTGAATCTCATTAGGTGTAGTGATAGGTACAACTGTTCGGTTTGTGTGGTTAGGAGATTGGTTTTGAATCTGGTTTTGAGTGTTTGGTTGTCTGTTTTGGTTGTTAAAGTTTCGGTTTTGGTAGTTGTTGTTATTTTGGTAAGAAACTTGGTTTTGTTGACGGTTCTGGTAATTTGCATTGAAAGGGTTTCGATTACCTTGTTTAGGTGGCTGGGTGCATTCCCTTTTGAAGTGTCCTTTTTCTCCACAATTAAAACACGTAACCTTCTCCTTGTTGAATCCATAGGTTGTGTTGGGAGAAGTTGCCAAATCAGTCCTTCCAGTTTTCTCTATGAACTCTGTTGCTCTTCTCATTATACTCGCAAAAGCCCGTTGAATGTCAATGAGTTCCATCTCTTCCTTGTCTATCTGTGCGTAGTCTTCGTTGGTTAAATTGTTGTTCCCAATCTGACTAGCAACCAATCCATTGTAGGATGAAACCATTGCTGAGACTAATGCAATGTGTTGCTGAGCAACCTCCA
The DNA here is from genome assembly GCA_028751855.1 of Ambrosia trifida. Taxonomy (NCBI): domain Eukaryota; kingdom Viridiplantae; phylum Streptophyta; class Magnoliopsida; order Asterales; family Asteraceae; genus Ambrosia; species Ambrosia trifida. Next base: position 27,850,854 of record CM054122.1, read on the forward strand.
CAGTCACATTTCCCAAGTTAGATGTATCCAAAACCACTGGTTGTTGTTTATGTTGAGTAACTTGGTTTACTGGTTGTTGTGATTGGTTAGCGGTGTAAAAACTTGCTTGTTGCATTGGAGAGATTGGTGAAATGTAGGAATTATATTGTGGTGGTGTATATGATGGTTGTGAGTAGGAATTGTATTGTGGTGGTGTGTAGTTGGTGGTTGGTTTTGATGAATCCATGACATTGGAAATACATGCAACATGTGGTGCAACGCTTCCAGAGCTCGAGTTTCCAGCTGGAACTGAAGTGCCTCCAAAATACAAACTGGGATTCTGAGGAATCTGTGACCTTCTCGCTTTCCTCCTATCCTCCAACTCTTTGTTCTCCAGCTTTTCAATAAACTCTGAAATGGTCCAGAATTGATAAGCATCCTTCTCTCTGAGTACCTCCACATGTTGATCCCATTGTGGTGGTAAAGCATCTGCAAACTTATCCACCTGTTTAGTCATTGGAATCTGTACACCATAACTAGACAATTCAGACAACAAATGCATATATCTCGGAGTTAGTTCTTTCAAAGTTTCATTATTAATGAAAGAAAAATTCTCAAACTCTTTAACCAATTCCTCCATTCTCAGACTCCTGGTCTTCTCATTACCATCATGCTTCCTCTTCAGCTTATCCCAAAGCTGCTTTGACGTAGTACATGTCCCAAACTGATGCAACAGGTCACTTGTGATTGCCTGTGTCAGTTGAGAGAACGCCTTCTTCTCCACCACATATTTCTTCTTTTCGTCCTCAGTTAAGCTTTCCAGAGGAATCATCTCACCAGTATTCTCCAGAATTGGTGCTGTGTATCCTTTAACAATCATGCTCCATGCCTCTGCTCCTTCAACTCCCATGCCTTCCAGATGGATCTTGAACATGATATGCCACTGATTATACTCTTGCATATCCATGAGCTTTGGTGGCCGAGTTCCACTACTTGTAGACAAATCCTTAATCAAAGTAGAAATAGCATTAGTGGTTTGAGTATTTACCGCCGCTGCAGCTACTCCCCAGTAATCAGATTGTAGTGCCGGATGTGCTACACTTTGAGGCATCGTACTCGTTGTCGTCATGTAGTTAAGTGGTTGTGAGGACTGTGTGTTCGTCTTTTGCGCTGCCACTGTCCATGGGTCCATCGTCTGCTGTTGTGGTTGTGTTGTTGCTGATCCCGGAGTAGTTTGAAAACGCCACATGATCACAATCTGAAAATCTCAACACTTAGAAAAATTTTTCAGCAAAAATCCTAGATTCGCCCGATAAATTCTAAGTTCGCCCAAATTTTCTCACTCTCGTCCAAACTTTCTCACTCTCGTCCCTTCTGATCCTACTTTCGTCCAAACAGGAACACCCGAACGTGAATTTAACCAGAATGTAAACAAAGACTAACACTATTCCACTTTCGTCCAGATTAAGAACGGTCGAATGTGGAAATTACACCCGAAAGTGAAAAGTTCAACAAGAAAATTCCAGGTTCGTCCACTCTATACTCAGGTTCGCCCACTTTCTTACACTTTCGACCACAACACTCAGTCCAGGTTCCAGGTTCGCCCAAAACTAGCAGATCTCATTTTTGAAAAACGGTTATTGTTTGAAAAACGGTTATTCAGATCTCAGATTTTCAAAAGTTCATGGATTTGAATGATCTCAATCAGGTTATGTTTCGGAATTGATTTGGAACAACTTTAAGTCTTGGAAAACTTGAATTCGACCACAAATTCACCTTTAAATCGATCAAAAACTCTTAGAAACAATGTTTATGTAAAAACAGATGATTTTATGTCAAAAACATGTCCAAATTAGCTCTGATGTTATCAAATTTGTTGTTGTATGATCCTCTAGGCTCTGATACCACTTTGTGAGCGTTGGATTTTAGTTAAAACAGGATTATATGATCATACAAGTCACAAAACTAGGTGCGGAAACCCTAGTTCTGAACAAATTGATAAAACACAAATCACGACACAATCAAGATCATTTTCAATATCATTTCATAGATTAACTTTCATTCAAAAAACATTTACAATGAGTTTATGTTAATCTAGAACACACACACTATCTCTCAAAAACACCTCTGAACCTGATCTGAACCTGGACACAAATGACAACTTTCTTACATTATCAAAAACACAAAAACTATATATAGGCACTGCACATTCGCCCGTTTCTTCTGGTCGAATGTGAGTGTTTTCCACATTCGCCCACTACAGGTGGTCGAATGTGTCTTCAGTTCATGTCCATTCTTCCTTCGTCCATAATCAGTCTTCCTTCGCCCAGTCCAAATCTACCTTCGCCCCATTCTATACACCTTCGCCCATAATCTTTTACCTTCGGCCATCACTAACATATGTTAATATAGTATATCCAATCCTTAGTCGCAAAACGCATCAACACCCTTTTCCATTCACTATTTTTTTTGGGGTGAAACATGTTACAACATTCAATTTACAATTCAATCACAAGTGTCTATGTGTTATTCTATGTTGCATTATGTCTTAAACATTACTAGGGTAAGCACAATATTCTAGCATAATCATTAACGTTGATCAGCCGACGGTATACAATGATAGATCTATTGGACTGACAACCCCACCCGGATACGTGTACCTCCTACATAGGTAGCGTGGGTGATTGTTATCGCATAACATAATCGAGTGAACCATGAGCGTATGGGATGGACCACAATATTCTAGTCACAAGGGTTGATTATGCACTCGATTTACCTACTAGTATGTTTTCACATATGGACTAGACTTGCCATGACACTTGAATTGTACAAGCTTTATTCAATTATCAAAACCTATGTAATTCTCACCAACTTTTGTTGACCCAAAATATTTTCAAACTTAACATGTTTCAGGTTATAACTTGCTTGAAGATTAGAGTTAATGCTTGAAGATGTGTATCTAGTATTTTTCATTTTGATGTACAAATTCTTGTAGAACAATTGTATGTAATGTATTTAAATCAATTATTGAAATTTATTATTTACCATGAGCTACTGAACAATCATCAATACGTGAAATCCCGATGTTTCCGCCATCGGTTGGGGTGTTACAGATTGGTATCGATGCCATGGTTATAGGGAATTAGGTTATTAGAAAAATAATCTAGTCTATAACCATAGGATTATAACCAGTATTTGCTCCTTTTACTTGCTATTCTCTATCTCCCTCCTACTTCTTATCCCTACCTTAATCCCTACAAGAAGATTGCTCTCCATCACAAGATCTACTCTTAGACTAATAGGACAATTCTCAGGTTTAGCCTGAACTACCTTGAGATCTCGTCGAAGTTCTAGATTTTAATAACGAACACGTGCAATCTGGATGGGTGAACGCCTGTATTCTGAGTCTTCTGTCTAGGCTGGCATTGCGCATATATCCCAATCAGACGAGGGACCCGGATGCCTACCTGGGAATTCTCGGGATGAGTGTTCACTTATAGGCTAAAGCATGTCTTCATTATGTTATTAGAATCTAGAATCTTTGATAAGTCAATGTTTTCGTTTATTTGTTTTAATTAATGGATAAATGATTACATTCCTTATATTACCTCATTCATTTCATTGTGTCTCTTACAGATCATGCCTCCACGTCGCAGCACTCGCAATAACAGTGGTGGTAATCATGAGGAAGGGAGCAGCAACCACAACCATAACCACTGCACTAACCACAACAATGGAGGTGATGCCCAACTGGCTGTAATCATTTCCCAACAAATGGCGCAACAGATCACAACTCTGGTTCCTAACTTACTGGCTCAAGTCATCCAAATGAATGGAAACGGCAATGGAAACCACAATGGGAACGGGAATGGTCTCCCAGCATGCACTCTCAAACACTTTAATACCTGTAATCCTCCTAAGTTTAGTGGGGATGAAGGAGCTACTGGATTCCTACAATGGTTCGAGGGTATCGAGAATACGTTCATAAATAGTGAGTGTCCCGATAACCTCAAGGTCCGTTATGCTATGAGTGTTCTTCACAAACGAGCACTCACTTGGTGGAATGAGGAAAAGCGTACCCGTGGAGCTGAAGTCGCACTGGCCCTAACTTGGGAACAAGCCAAAGACGTTATGAAGGCGGAGTTCTGTCCTCGTAACGAAATCAAGAAGTTGGAAGATGAGTTTCATGATCTTGCTCAGGATAGTGGAGAAAACCTTGCCTACAACACTCGTTTTCACGAACTTAGTCTACTGCTACCACACAAGGTCACCCCCTTTCCTATTGCGATCGAAAAATACATTGGTGGCTTACCCATGCAGATTCAGAACACGGTGTGGGGAAGGAACCCTGCTACTCTCGAGGAAGCAAAGCGTTTGGCGGCCACCATAACAGATAACCATGTGAAGGCAGGAACCCTGACTCGGAAAGGGGAAAAGAAAACTGTTGCGAAGGATAATCCCCAACCTGCTGTTGAAATTAAAACTGAGTCCTCAACCAATGGAAGGCGCAAGGTCAGGAATTTTGCAATAGATGCCACTGCCCCACCCAACAAGAAACAATATAACGGGAACCAACCTAAGTGTGACACCTGTCAGTATCACCACCCAACCCAAGTGCCCTGCCGTCAGTGTACCAATTGTCAAAGGTATGGGCATCTTGCGGATGTTTGTCGAATTCCTGCTGCAGATGCCCTTGCTGCTCCGAATAACCCTGCTAGGGACCCTCCAGCTACTTAACAACAAGCCCCACCATCTGAATGTTATTTTGCTTTTAAAAAAATAAAAAAATTTTAATGTATTGACGCTTTTAATTCCAGTATTTATTTTACATGAGAGTTGTCTATCTAGTATGATCATAACACTTGGATGCATGCTTGTTTGAATGTGAACTAATTGCTATATCAATATCTAAATCTATGCAATACTTGATACTTGAGGCATTCACAAACTTGCTTACATGTATGTATTATCAATTTGCAACTTATGTGTTAAGCCAAAAACAATTGTTACACTTAATCAAACAACTGGTAGAGGATGAAGTACTTGCTCAACAGTTAGTAGAGTACCTAATAACCTGCTCAACGATTGGTAGAGGTCATCATGCCTGCTCAACAGTCGGTAGAGGTTCTAATAACCTGCTCAACGACTGCTAGAGGCTATCGCACCTGCTCAACAATCGGTAGAGGTTCCTACTCACTGACTGGTAGAAGTCTTTTTCCTGCTCAACAGTTGGACTCATCTTGGGATACATTATACATGTAAATTGACACAAAGATTTATTAGACTCATTGATACAAAGATTTAATCACAAGATTATTTTGCATTATGTTTAGAGTCATAGAAGGACACAAAACCCTAATGTAAGGTAAATTGGTGATTGCGGTCCAGAACGTAATCATGAATTTACAGGTACGTTAAGGTAGTGTGAAATTCTATCAAGGTTTTCGGTACATAACCAATCATAAACCAATGTTACCTGGTAGTTCATTTAGTCTTTCTATAGTCAATCAATTCATGCATTTCTTTCCTAACACTTAAGTTTAGTGTTTTGCTAGATTCTTATTCTCCTTGCTATTTCAGACGAACCTAATCCAACCCTTAAAACTCACACATATCAAACCTTTTATCCAAATTATTCAAAACAGATTATTGTATTACCTATAAATTCATGTCGTGCCTTAACCCAAATTTTCCAAACCCCAGTTGACTTAATTTCTACCTAATCATCCTCAACCCTGTGTTTTTATTCTATTAAATTTATAAAATTCTATAAAAATATCAAAACAATCTTATAAATTTCCACAAAAATTATTCTAAGTTTTTATAACAATAAACTTTTCTGAAATGATTTTTAATTCTAAAAAATCATTTATTTAATATTTTAAATCAATTTTTGTTAGTTTTAATCATAATTAAATCCTAATAAATTCATTTTTCAATATTTTTGCACCAAAATTTTATATAAATTATTTCTGATTATTTGGAACAGAAATATAAATTGTAATCTAATAATTCTTTAATTTTAGTATTTTTTAAATATTAAAGTTAAATTTTGACAATTTGTAATAAATAGATTTAATATTCTATTTTAAAGAAAATAATTTTATAAAAATTATTTTTATATTTCAAACATATTATTGTGACCATCCTAAATTCAAACTCCATAAAAAGACTTTCATTTATTTAATTATCAAATTTCCCTTTATTTATTAAAACATTTTATTATTAATTCAACAAATGGTTATCCCCAAATCGAAACCCTAGAATATACTTGTAGACTAGATAGACTTAGACTTATTTGTTACCTTATACATAGGGTAATACTTGGCAATCTATTGGGCTACACTCATACTATTCCTCAAGACCTAATACTATACTAAGGTGAGTTTACGTAACCATGTTTATGCGATTCTTTATACTTGCAACATTTTACTTAAGCAATTCAACATGCATGTCTAGTTGTAAACTTTATTGCCTCATGAATTAGACAACAACAGTTTCAACGAGTTTCAACATTACATAATCATTAGCTATGGCCAAGCCGGCGATACTCAATAATAGATCTATTGGATTGACAATCCCACCCGGATACGTGTACCTCCTACATAGGTAGCGTGGGTGATTGTTATCGTTCCAACATATTACTAAGGTGAACCGTGGATGACGGGATGGACCTAAACTAGTCGGAGGTTTGATTATGTTGATTCAACATATTATGTTTATTCATGTAGACTTAAACTTACGATAGACATATGAATTGCTAAACTTTTATACTTAAACTATTTGCTTAACATGGATTATGTATTCTCACCAACTTCTAGTTGACCCACCCATTTTTACAACTCAACAGGAAATAATGATGCATGAAGACTAGAGTATTTTCAGGAAGACAATATGAAGTCTATGCTTGTTTGATCTTTGTGATGTATTAGATTTCCACATTGAAACTCATTATGTATTTCTATTTTTTGGATATTTGCACATTAAATTTATTTCAATTAAAATTTGGTTACCATGTGCTACTGTATACTCATTCTTACGTGACACCTCGATGTTTCCGCCATTGGTTGGGGTGTTACAGATTGGTATCAGAGCCTTGGTTATAGGGAATTAGGTTATTAGAAAATAATCTAGACTATAACCTTAGGGACTTAAACAGTACTTGCTCCTCTTACTTGTAACCCTAATTGCTTCCTTAATCTTATCCCTATCCTATGCAACCCTAAGCCTACATATGACCTACTCTTATTCATCTGCTGCAATCCTGATCCCCCATTAGATTAATAGGACAAAATCCTCAGGTTTAACCTGAACCCCCTTGAGATCTCGTCGAAGTTCTAGATTTTAATAACGAACACGTGCAATCTGGAAGGGTGAACGCCTGTATTCTGAGTCTTCTGTCTAGGCTAGCATTGCGCATATATCCCAATCAGACGAGGGACCCGGATGCCTACCTGGGAATTCTCGGGATGAGTGTTCACTTATAGGCTAAAGCATGTCTTCATATGTTATTAGAATTTAGAATCTTTGATAAGTCAACGTTTTCGTTTATTCGTTTTAATTAATGAATAAATGATTACATCCCTTATATAATCTAATTCATTTCATTGTGTCTATTACAGATCATGCCTCCACGACGCAGCACTCGCAATAACAATGGTGAGAACCACGAGGAAGGTGGTGACAACCATAACCATAACCACGGTCCTAACCACAACAACAATGGTGTCGATGCTCAACTGGCTGCGATCATTTCTCAACAAATGGCGCAGCAAATCGCGACTCTGGTTCTCAATTTACTAGCTCAAGTCATCCAGATGAACGGCAACGGGAACGGCAACGGGAACGAGAACGGCAATGGTAATGGAAATGGAAACCACAACGGGAATGGAAATGGTCTCCCAGCCTGTACCCTTAAGCACTTCAATTCTTGTAACCCCCCAAAGTTTAGTGGAGAAGAAGGAGCTACAGGACTCCTCCAATGGTTTGAGGGTATTGAGAATACCTTCATCAACAGTGAATGCCCCGACAACTTCAAGGTTCGTTACGCCATGAGTGTTCTCCACAAACGAGCACTCACTTGGTGGAATGAGGAGAAGCGCACCCGTGGGGCCGAAGTTGCTCTTGCTATGACATGGGACCAAGTCAAGGAGGTTATGAAGGAAGAGTTTTGTCCTCGCAACGAGGTTAAGAAGCTTGAAGATGAGTTCCACACCCTAGCTCAAGATAGTGGGGAAAACCTTGCCTACAACACCCGCTTTCACGAGCTTAGCTTATTGTTGCCTCACAAAGTCACTCCCCTGCCGGTAGCCATCGAGATGTACATCGGTGGTCTGCCCATGCAAATCCAGGACACCGTTTGGGGAAGAAATCCTGCCACTTTGGAAGAAGCCAAACGTCTGGCGGCTACTCTTACTGATAATCATTTGAAGAACGGTACTCTCTTCCGCAAGGGCACTAAGAAGACTGTTGCCAAAGACACTCCTCAGCCCGCTATTGAAGTCAAGCCCGAGACCTCAAGCAACAAGAAGCGCAAGGCAAGGAACTACATGGTTGCTACCACTCCACCTGCTGCCCAAAACCCAGCCAAGAAGCCGTATGGCGGGAGTCACCCTCTCTGCAACACTTGTCAATACCATCATCTTCCTGGCAGACCGTGCCGCCAATGTAATAACTGTAAGCGGTATGGACACTACACCAACTCTTGTCAAGCCCCTGCTGCCCAAAACAACAAAAACAACCCAGCCAGAAATGCCCCAGCTCCCAACCAACAAAACAACAGGCCTGCTCGTGGTCAATGCTACGAGTGTGGTAGCCCTGATCACTACATCAACAATTGCCCCAATCGTAACCAAAACCAGAACCAAAACCAAAACCGCAACCAAAACCAAAACCAGAACCGCAACCAGAACCAAGGTGCTCGAGGCCGCGCCTACAATCTCAATGCTAACCAGGCCCGTGACAACAACGAGGTGGTGAATGGTACGTTTCTCATTAATAACCACTATGCATCCATATTATTTGATTCGGGAGCTGATAAGTCATTTGTATCACTGAAGTTTGAACCTTTACTTAACTTACCCCACACTAACCTAGAGGAACCTTTAGTGGTAGAGGTAGCTAATGGGAAGTCCATCTCGATCGACTCTATTATTCGTAGCTGTGTGTTGAACCTCGACGATCATACTTTCTCTATCGATCTCATCCCTACGCATCTTGGAAGTTTTGATGTCATTGTAGGCATGGACTGGTTGTCAACCCATCGTGCTGAAATTCTGTGTTTTGAGAAAGTCATACGCATCCCTCTCGAATCTGGTGAGATTTTGAAGATCTATGGTGAAAAGCCTTGTGGCGAGCTTAAGCTCATGTCTTGTACTACTGCCCAAAAGTACTTACGAAAGGGGTATATAGCCTTCTTAGCTAACGTTATAGAAAAGAAGGACAAAGGCAAAAGTATCCAAGACATTCCAATCATTCGGGACTATCCTGAAGTCTTCCCAGAGGATTTACCTGGTTTACCTCCTACTCGACAAGTGGAATTTAGAATTGATCTTGTTCCTGGTGCTAATCCTGTCGCCAAAGCTCCTTATCGTCTTGCACCCTCTGAGATGCAAGAACTTGCCAGTCAATTACAGGAACTTTCTGATAAAGGTTTCATTCGCCCCAGTTCTTCTCCATGGGGAGCCCCTGTCTTGTTCGTTAAGAAGAAAGATGGATCTCTTAGAATGTGTATCGACTATCGTGAACTCAACAAGCTCACCATCAAGAATCGTTATCCATTGCCTAGGATTGACGATCTTTTCGATCAACTTCAAGGAGCAACCCACTTCTCGAAGATTGATCTTCGTTCTGGTTATCATCAGCTTAGAGTCCACGATGAAGATATTCCCAAGACAGCTTTTCGCACACGATATGGTCACTATGAATTCATGGTCATGCCTTTTGGATTGACCAACGCTCCCGCAGTGTTTATGGATTTGATGAATCGGGTTTATAGACCCTACCTCGACAAATTCGTGATCATCTTCATCGATGATATTTTGATTTACTCTAAATCAAAATCCGATCACGAGCAACATCTTCACTCCATCTTGGGTCTCCTAAAGAAAGAACAACTGTATGCTAAGTTCTCGAAATGTGAATTTTGGCTTAAGGAAGTTCAATTTTTGGGACATGTCATTGATATGAACGGAATTCATGTTGATCCCGCAAAGATCGAAGCTGTGAAAAATTGGAGTGTTCCTAAAACTCCAACTGAAGTCCGTTCTTTCCTTGGTTTGGCTGGTTATTATCGTCGATTCATCGCCAACTTCTCTAAGATCGCTGTTCCTCTCACTACCTTAACTCACAAGGGTAAACCCTATGAGTGGGGACCAAAGCAAGAGGAAGCATTTGAGACTCTTAAGCTGAAACTCTGTGAAGCTCCTATCCTGTCTCTACCTGATGGTAATGATGATTTCGTGGTCTATTGTGATGCATCAAACCAAGGTCTTGGTTGTGTTCTCATGCAACGAGGAAAGGTTATTGCTTATGCGTCTTGACAACTCAAGACTCACGAAAAGAATTATACCACCCATGATCTTGAATTGGGCGCTGTTATCTTTGCTCTTAAGATTTGGAGACACTATCTTTATGGTACCAAATGTGTGGTGTTCACAGACCACAAAAGTCTCCAACATGTCTTCGACCAGAAAAATCTTAACATGAGGCAACGACGTTGGGTTGAGTTACTTAACGACTACGATTGCGAAATTCGCTATCATCCTGGCAAAGCGAATGTTGTGGCTGACGCACTTAGTCGTAAAGAGCGTATCAAACTTCAATGTGCGAGAGTTCGTACTGATCTTCAGGATCTCATTCTCCAGGCTCAACATACATCAGTCACCCAAGGTAACATGTACGATGAAATGTCTTGTGGTGCTGAGACTCAACTTGAAACCAAATTTGATGGGCTACTCTATTTTCTTAATCGACTGTGGATTCCTGACCGTGATGATCTTCGTAGTTTTCTCATGAACGAGGCTCATAAATCTCGTTATTCTATTCATCCTGGAGCTGACAAGATGTACCAAGATCTTCGTTATTCTTATTGGTGGCCTGGTATGAAGAAAGATATTGCTCTTTTCGTTGCAAAATGCCTCACTTGTTCAAAGGTCAAGGCTGAACATCAACGACCATCTGGTATGCTTGAACAACCAGAAATTCCTGTATGGAAATGGGAGAGCATAGCTATGGACTTCATCACCAAACTCCCACGTACAGCCAAAGGTTTTGACAGCATTTGGGTAATCGTCGATCGTTTGACCAAGTCAGCCCACTTCTTACCTATTCGTGAGAAGTATTCTGTGGAAAGGTTGGCAAGGATATACGTAAGTGAAATCGTATGTCGTCATGGTATACCTTTGGACATTATCTCTGATCGTGATGGTCGTTTCACCTCTCACTTTTGGGATTCTCTACAAGATGCTTTGGGTACCAAGTTGAACCTGAGTACTGCTTATCACCCTCAAACAGATGGTCAGACTGAACGGACCATCCAGACACTTGAGGATATGCTCAGGGCATGTATCATCGATTTTGGTGGCTCATGGGATTCTCATCTTCCTTTGGTTGAGTTTTCATATAACAACAGTTATCACACCAGCATTAACATGGCTCCTTTCGAGGCACTCTATGGTCGTGAATGTCGTTCACTCGTCTGTTGGACTGAGGTTGGTGAAGCCCGGATCACTGGACCCGAATTAATCCAGGAAACCACAGACAAAATCCAACTTATTCAAGATAATCTTCTCAAGGCTAGAAGTCGTCAGAAGAGTTATGCTGATAAACGTCGTAAACCCTTGGAATTTCAAGTTGGGGACCTTGTACTTCTTAAGGTATCCCCTTGGAAAGGAGTAATTTGTTTCGGTAGAAAGGGAAAACTAGCTTCTCGATACGTAGGCCCATTCAAAATTCTTGATAGAGTTGGAAAAGTGGCTTACAAACTTGATCTTCCACCTGAGCTAAGCAATGTTCACCCGACCTTCCATGTTTCAAATCTCAAGAAATGCTTAGCAGACGAGAACCTCCATGTTCCTCTTGAGGATGTGCAAATCGATGAAACTATGCATATTATCGAGAAACCCGTCGAGATTGTTGATACTGGAGTCAAGAAACTCAAGCGCAGTCGCATTCCGATCATTAAGGTTCGTTGGGAATCTACACGAGGCCCAGAGTTCACTTGGGAACGTAAAGACCAGATGAAGTCTAAGTACCCACATCTTTTTCCACCAGACTCTCCAACTCCAACTTCGGGACGAAGTTCCTAAAAGTAGGGGAGACTGTAACATTACGCATTTATACTTGTACGTTACGATCATTATTAACAAAAACTTCAAGTTCTAGTTCGCATTTAATTATTTTTGTGACACTTTGGGAACCCTAATACTATATAAATTGTATATAATATACTTATATATATGTTAATTATCCAAAAAAAATAAATTGCTTGGGCCGGGACTCGAACCCGCGCCGAAGCCGGTTCAGTTATACAACATACACAAACCAACTGATCTAGCTCTCATACTTGTTTCAAACCCGGCTTATTATTAATATATCAATAGCCTAAAAACTCCACAGTTGACTTAGAAAGTCAACTGTGAAGACGCGACTTACCAAAATCATCACCAAAGCTCGTAATTGATCTGTGATTGGCATAATAACGTGATTACCGGCCTGTTGTGACTCATACACACGGCAATTAGCATTCAATTATTACCAAAATTAATCCAAGACGCGTCCCACATTCAATACGAGTCAACGATTGCCAATTCGAATACCTAAGCCATTACACTATAAATTGAACCTTGCTGGACCTTCACAACTCGCCAATTCATCTTTCTCAACCCCCAATTCCACTTAATAATCTTCTGTTCTGGTTAAATTGATCGCAATTTTTACTTTAAGCTTGACCGGATCGTTCGTGATCAATACGTGTTTGTAAGTAACATTTTTTCTGTGGGTTTTAATCTTCGGCATCCACACATCAATAGCCCTAAGGTTACTTGGGTTATTGATGTGTGAATTGGCCAATTGCAAAATCTAGGGTTCGTGGGTTATTTGGGTTCTAATAACCTGCTCAACGACTGGTAGAGGCTATCGCACCTGCTCAACAATCGGTAGAGGTTCCTATTCACTGATGGTAGAAGTCTTTTTCCTGCTCAACAGTTGGACTCATCTTGGGATACATTATACATGTAAATTGACACAAAGATTTATTAGACTCATTGATACAAAGATTTAATCACAAGATTATTTTGCATTATGTTTAGAGTCATAGAAGGACACAAAACCCTAATGTAAGGTAAATTGGTGATTGCGGTCCGGAACGTAATCATGAATTTACAGGTACGTTAAGGTAGTGTGAAATTCTATCAAGGTTTTCGGTACATAACCAATCATAAACCAATGTTACCTGGTAGTTCATTTAGTCTTTCTATAGTCAATCAATTCATGCATTTCTTTCCTAACACTTAAGTTTAGTGTTTTGCTAGATTCTTATTCTCCTTGCTATTTCAGACGAACCTAATCCAACCCTTAAAACTCACACATATCAAACCTTTTATCCAAATTATTCAAAACAGATTATTGTATTACCTATAAATTCATGTCGTGCCTTAACCCAAATTTTCCAAACCCCAGTTGACTTAATTTCTACCTAATCATCCTCAACCCTGTGTTTTTATTCTATTAAATTTATAAAATTCTATAAAAATATCAAAACAATCTTATAAATTTCCACAAAAATTATTCTAAGTTTTTATAACAATAAACTTTTCTGAAATGATTTTTAATTCTGAAAAATCATTTATTTAATATTTTAAATCAATTTTTGTTAGTTTTAATCATAATTAAATCCTAATAAATTCATTTTTCAATATTTTTGCACCAAAATTTTATATAAATTATTTCTGATTATTTGGAACAGAAATATAAATTGTAATCTAATAATTCTTTAATTTTAGTATTTTTTAAATATTAAAGTTAAATTTTGACAATTTGTAATAAATAGATTTAATATTCTATTTTAAAGAAAATAATTTTATAAAAATTATTTTTATATTTCAAATATTCTAAATTCAAACTCCATAAAAAGACTTTCATTTATTTAATTATCAAATTTCCCTTTATTTATTAAAACATTTTATTATTAATTCAACAAATGGTTATCCCCAAATCGAAACCCTAGAATATACTTGTAGACTAGATAGACTTAGACTTATTTGTTACCTTATACATAGGGTAATACTTGGCAATCTATTGGGCTACACTCATACTATTCCTCAAGACCTAATACTATACTAAGGTGAGTTTACGTAACCATGTTTATGCGATTCTTTATACTTGCAACATTTTACTTAAGCAATTCAACATGCATGTCTAGTTGTAAATTTTATTGCCTCATGAATTAGACAACAACAGTTTCAACGAGTTTCAACGAGTTTCAACATTACATAATCATTAGCTATGGCCAAGCCGGCGATACTCAATAATAGATCTATTGGATTGACAATCCCACCCGGATACGTGTACCTCCTACATAGGTAGCGTGGGTGATTGTTATCGTTCCAACATATTACTAAGGTGAACCGTGGATGACGGGATGGACCTAAACTAGTCGGAGGTTTGATTATGTCGATTCAACATATTATGTTTATTCATGTAGACTTAAACTTACGATAGACATATGAATTGCAAAACTTTTATACTTAAACTATTTGCTTAACATGGATTATGTATTCTCACCAACTTCTAGTTGACCCCCCCATTTTTACAACTCAACAGGAAATAATGATGCATGAAGACTAGAGTATTTTCAGGAAGACAATATGAAGTCTATGCTTGTTTGATCTTTGTGATGTATTAGATTTCCACATTGAAACTCATTATGTATTTCTATTTTTGGATATTTGCACTCTAAATTTATTTCAATTAAAATTTGGTTACCATGTGCTACTGTATACTCATTCTTACGTGACACCTCGATGTTTCCGCCATCGGTTGGGGTGTTACAGCCCGGGTTCGAGTCCTTTACCACGCGTCCATTTCTTTTTCTTTAAAACAATTATAAAACAGATTTGTTAACTATATAATTAATTTCTAACCTAGAATATTCGTTCTCAGGGTCCAGCCTAGTTAGTGGCTGGGCTTCTGATAAAACTCCACCCGGTCTCAGACCTGGGTTCGAGCCATAGCATACACAAAACTTTTTTTAAAAAAAATAACCTTTATTACTTATATATTCTCTATTATTTTTTAAAAATGGTTTTAAAATACTAAAACTTCTTTATAAATTCTACAAAAATTATTTTATGATATTCTAATAGAAAAGTTTAACATGCAATTTTTAGTTTTCCAAAAATTATTTATTTATTATATATAATAAATATTTCAAGTTTATTCCATTATAATTATAAAATTCTATAAAAATATCAAAACGATTATATAAATTTACACAAAAATTATTCTGAGTTTATAAAACATTAAACATTTCTGAAATGATTTTTAGTTTCGAAAAATCAATTATTTAATATTTTAATCAATTTTTGTTATTTTTAATTATAAATAAATCATAATAAATTCATTTTTCAATATTTTTGCACCAAAATTTTATATAAATTATTTCTGTCCATTTAGAACAGAAATACAAATTTTAATTTAAAAATTCTTTAATTTTAATATTTTTAGATATTAAAGTTATATTTTGGCAAAATAGAAATAAATAAACTAAATATTCTATTTTTAAGAAAATAATTTTATAAAAATTATTTTTATACTTAAAACCTTATAATGTGACCACCTTTAATCTAAAGTCTACAAAAAGACTTTTGTTTATTTATTTATCGAATTTCTTTTATTTAATAAACAATTTAATTATTAATCAAACGAATACCTATCCCCAAATTCGAAACCCTAGAACATATTTGTAGACTAGAAAGACTTAGACATATTTATTACCTTATATATAGGGTAATACTTGGCATCGTTGGGCTACACTTATTCGATTTTCACGAGACATAACATTTTGCTAAGGTGAGTTTACATAGCCCCTTTTCCATTCACTATTTTTTTTTTGGGTGAAACATGTTACAACATTCAATTTACAATTCAATCACAAGTGTCTATGTGTTATTGTATGTTGCATTATGTCTTAAACATTACTAGGGTAAGCACAATATTCTAGCATAATCATTAACATTGATCAGCCGACGGTATACAAAGATAGATCTATTGGACTGACAACCCCACCCGGATACGTGTACCTCCTACATAGGTAGCGTGGGTGATTGTTATCGCATAACATAATCGAGTGAACCATGAGCGTATGGACTAGACTTGCCATGACACTTGAATTATACAAGCTTTATGTAACATTTCGCATTTAAACTTGTACGTTACACGTTAGCATTTAATAAAACGTCAAGTTCCATCTTATATGTTCGCATTTATTATTTTTGTCGCATTTTGAAACCCTAATACTATGTATATATAATATTATATATGTATTGTATATATGTCAAAAAAATAAATATGCTTTGGCCGGGGTTCGAACCCGCGCCAAAGCCCAAGCAAACACAAACACACAACCAACTGGGCTGGGCTTCACTCTTGGTTTATATCCATCGCGTTTTATTTATAAAGGGATTTCAAGTCTTCACAGTTGACTCTCAAAGTCAACTGTAATGAAAGCCTTGCCTAATCCATCAACAATAACTCGTGATTGATCCTCATATGGCAACCTTAGTTGATTACCGGCCTTGTATTGCACGATTACACGTCAATTACAATCAAATCGTTGACTAATTTTGAATTCATACGCGTTTGTTATTAAACGAGGGTCAACTTTCCAATTTACCCAACCCACTGATCCTCTGTATAAATAGACCCTCTACAAACCTTGGATACTCGCTCACAACTCTCTCTCAACCTCCAATTATCTCTGAAACACTCTGATTATAAGCATCTTCGTTCGTTGTTTGACTCTGGCTTTGACCGGGCAATTATACTCGAATCAACACTGTGAGTTTGATTATTTATATGGGTTATGTTCATCGGCCATCACACATCAATAGCCCTATGGTTAATCAGGCTATTGATGTGTGATTTATCCAATTGCAATTTCTAGGGCTCGTTACTTTGAATTGGGGATAAACACTGATTCGCGTTATGTATTTATTTAATTTTAACCAGAGAATATCACAACCACTGGCCTAGGCCAAGTGGTTGTGACCTTGGCTCAATACAGAAGGTACCCGGGTTCGAGTCCCGGCTACTGCCCCTTTTTGCTTCTTTTTATTCTTTTAAACAAAACTAATTTATATATATATATTAAACCTTTTAATATTATAAATTCATTTTAAAATATTAAAACTATTTTATAAATTCCAAAAAAATTATATTTGTTTAATCTGAGATAAAAGTGTTATTCACAATTTTTATTTTTCAAAAATTCATTTATTTAGTATTTATAATAATTAAATCATTTTTATACCATTATATTTATAAAAATCCATTTATATATCAAAACAATTTTATTAAATTCTCCAAAAATTATCCCGACTTTTTATAAAGTTAAACTTTACTGAAATAATTTTTAATTCAGTAAAATCATTTATTTTTATATTTTTAATCAATTTTTGTTAGATTTAATCATAATTAAATCATAATAAATCCAATTTTCATCATTTTTGCACCAAATTTTATACAAATTATTTTTAATTATTTAGAACAGAAATATGATTTTTAAAATAGAAATTCTTTAATTTTAGTATTTTTGAATATTAAAGTTAAATATTGGCTATTTATAATAAATAGATTTAAAAATCTATTTTTAAATGAAATAATTTTATAAAAATTATTTTTATACTCCAAACACTTTAATGTGTACATTCAAAATTCAAATTTTATAAAAAGACTTTCTTTTATTAATTATCAATTTTTCCTTTATTAATTAACATTTTAATTTAATTTCAACAATTGATTATCCCCAAATCGAAACCCTAGGATACACTTATAAGTTAATTAGACATAGACTTATTATATATTACCTTATTATAGGGTGATATTTGGAATCATTTTGGGCAACACTATTATTTCATCTTTTCAACAAGTTTAACATTTGCTAAGGTGAGTTTTACATAGCCCCTTTTATTATCACCATTTTTGGGGTGAAACATGTTATAACATTATCATTGCAATTCAATCATCAATGTGTCTATGTGTTTTCTATGTTGCATTATGTCTTGAGCATGATTAGAGTAAGCACCATTCTAGCATAATCATTAACTCCGTACAAGCCGACGGTATACATTGATAGATCTATTGGACTGACAATCCCACCCGGATACGTGCCTCCTACAAAGGTTACGTGGGTGTTTGTTATCGCATAACATATTCAATTGGACCATGAGCGTATGGTATGTATCATATTATAACAGTCATCAGGGTTGATTATGCACTCGATTTATTTCTAGTATGTTCTCACATATGGGCTAGATTGACATGACACATGAATTGCACAACATTTTATTCATTTTATTATCAAAAACCTATGTAATTCTCACCAACTTATGTTGACCCAAAATACTTTCAAAATTAACATGTTTCAGGTAACAATGAAGCTGAGGCTTGAGTTGGCATGAGGATTTTACTTGAAGTTTTATTTGAAGTTATTGAAGTTGTTATTTGATATCATGTATTTGAATTCTTAGACATCATTTCATATTTTGGATATTATGTTTGAATAAATTATTTAAAATTTATATTATACCATGTGCTACTGAAAACAATCATCAATACGTGGCACCCCGATGTTTCCGCCATCGGTTAGGGTGTTACACTTTATTCAATTATCAAAACCTATGTAATTCTCACCAACTTTTGTTGACCCAAAATATTTTCAAACTTAACATGTTTCAGGTTATAGCTTGCTTGAAGATTAGAGTTAATGCTTGAAGATGTGTATCTAGTATTTTTCATTTTGATGTACAAATTCTTGTAGAACAATTGTATGTAATGTATTTAAATCAATTATTGAAATTTATTATTTACCATGAGCTACTGAACAATGATCAATACGTGACATCCCGATGTTTCCGCCATCGGTTGGGGTGTTACAGGCAAATAGCACTATATTCATCTACCCAGAAACCAGAATCCAGCTCCTCACACATAATTCCAACATTATGTGAAGCCGAAACATCTGATCCCAGATCAGACCTTCTGGCCTTCACAGAAGCTATTGCACTTCTTACCAAAACCTTTGAACACAGAATGTTAGGAAATCACACATTCAAAAGGTAAGGCAGATAGATCCAAGGATAGGAAGGTAAAAAAGGATAACTTAGAGTATAAATACATGTAATGGATGTCATTTTTAGTTCGGTTTAATTAATTTGGTTAATAACCAAAACCAAACTTTGGTTAAAATTTTGCTTAGAAACACATGAAATGAAGGTATAAATACATGTAATGGATGTATAAAGAATATACATGTATGAATGGTTCAGTTTTGGTTTGTTAATTTTGGTTAACTTAGGGTACAAAAAAATGATATTAGGTTAACTCGGTTTTGGTTAATTTGATGTTCAGTTTTGTATATTTTTGTTCGATTTCGGTTGAGTTTCAATTATTGTTCACCTCTAGATATTGTTAAGCATGTAAAAAATCAAATTTTTAATCAAAAGTATGTAGCAAATTATATTCTAATATGGTTTGAAGCTGCGTAGATAGGTTTATGAATTGTAATGGTGGTATAAATAGAGGGGGTTTTGAAATTTTTAGCTTTTATACCTAGCACTGTAAACGAACCGAATGTTCATTTAATTTTAACTGAACATGAACACATAATCAAACACATTTTTGTGTTCATGTTCGTTCATTAAGAACATCTTCTTGTTCGTTTATGTTCGTTCGTTTAAACCTAAACGAACAGTTCACCAACGAACATAAACGGACGTTCACGAACATAATAAATGTGAACGATTTTGTATTACTGAAAAACCCAATTACTAATTAGTTATATATTTATACAAGTAGCTAAAGCCCAATTTATGTTTGTATTTATGTAAATATAACTACGTATGTAATTAATAAACTTAAACAGGCATAAATAAACGAACATAAACGGACGTTCACGAATATAAATGAACAAACTCAACGTTTGTTCATGTTCGCTCATTTAACTAAACGAACAATTTTTTTTTCGTGATTGTTCGTTTATTAAATAAACGACATAAACGAACTTTCCCCAAACAAGTTCACGAACAGCTCATGAACATTCGGTTCATTTACAGGGCTATTTTTTTTACCTCTATTTCATGTATTTATACCTCAATTTCATGTACTTGTAGGCAAAAAAAATTTTAGCCAAAGTTTGTTTTTGTTATTCACCAAAATTAATTAAACCGGACTAAAACTGATAATCTAACAATACTAATCGAACCAAGGAACCAATTGTTTAATAATATTGTTTAATTAATGACTTTTGATTTTAGTTTTGGTTGAGGCTAATAATCAAACTTAACAGAACCATACGCACCCTTAGAAGTGTTTGTGTTTCCCGCTGCATCGCGCAGGGATTCTACTAGTATCTTTATAAAAGTTTAGAAATTATTCGAAACAACTGGTAACTTCACTTTTTGTGCATAATTGTCGTTTCTAAACGTATTTAGATGCTAATCTATCTCGACACTATATATAATCATTTCGTAAGGGTATTTTAAGATACCTAAAAATTTTAAGAACTTTTCTACTTTAAAGAATAAGTTACAAACCTAAATTGTGGGTATTAGTCTTTCGAACACTTTTACACTTGAATATCCTCATCTCAATTAAACCTTAATTCGTTCAACTTTACTACACTCTTGCTTATTTAAATAATAGTTGCATTATTTTTCCTAATTTTAAGCCAACTACCCTACCATTTTTAAAACACCGTAACTTTTTTCATAGGTTAGTACCATTTAAAATGAAAACATTATATAAAAACGAGTATTTTATTCTCTTTAATTTGAGTATAATATTACTATTATTCTTTAGTTTAAAAAAGTGATGTATTACGTTATTAACAATATATAAGGGGTGACTAATAACTGAAAACAAACGAAACAAAAATTAAATTAAACCAAGTCAATTGAAAACTAAATTAACCTACAAACTGAATTAACTTAAAGTCAATTATCAGATTTTTATACCCTTAGTTAACCAAATCAAAAACGAACAATCCATATATTCTTAGCTTTTATACCTCCATTTAACGTATTTATACCCCAATTCATGTACTTCTAAGAAAAAGTTTTAGCCAAAGTTTGGTTTGGGTTATTAACAAAAGTTAAATGAACCGAACAAAAAACCTACAATTTTACAAAATTAACGGAACCAATTAACTGATTGGTTAATAAGATCGATTAACCGATGAATTTGGTTTTGATTGAGACTAATCACCGAACTGAACAAAATCATGCATACCAACTGAAGTGTCTATATTTCCCGCTGCGTCGCGTGGTCACCATGCTAGTGTGTGTGTGTGTGTATGGCAAGGAATATCTGTTGATATCATCTTTCGTTCGTGGTTATCATTTTGTTTGCGTTCTAGGAAACGTTACTTGGGTTAGGTCGACACTCATTACTATTGAAGAGTGAATCTCGGGGCGAGATTCCTTTCAACAGGGGGATGATGTGACGACCGGGAAAATTTTCTTTTTATCACTTCGTTCTCTTTGACTTCGGGAAATTTTTGGGACGAAAATTCTTTCAACAGGGGGGTGATGTGACACCCGGCACGTTTAGGTTAACATTTTATAAAACACATAAGTCTACCTTAGCAAAAAAAACTTTTTCAAACATACTTAACTAGGTCAGTTGAGTCGTTATGATGGTTCTGGGAATCATCGGGAGTCGTTACAATTATCCACGGGATCATTGGGAGTCGGTCCATAACCATGTGAACACGGATTAGTGATTTGTAGAATCGCCAAGTTTAACGCACACACGTAAATCTCGAGTCCCGGGAATTGGTGAACAGATGGGAACGTGTTAGTTATCATGCATTATGTGCTTACAATCATTATATGACTTGTCGGTATGTGAATATGTGTTTATATGTGTTAAAATAGTGATTACACGTAATTGCATGACATTATAGGTGATTACACGTAATTGCATGACATTATAGGTGATTACGCGTAATTGCATGACATTATAGGTGATTATGCGTAATTGCATGTAAAAAAGGGGTGATTAGCCTAATCGCCAATAGGACAGGCGATTAGGAAATTTTAAAGGCGATTAGAGCCCTAATCCCTAGTAGGTATAGGCGATTACACACTCTAATCGCTTGTACTGCACTGTAATCGCCTGGCGCGTACTAAACGACTAGAAACGCCTATAAATACCACCCTTATGTTTTAAAACATCATTTGTGAAACCCTAATACACCCCAAAGCCACCCCACACCTTATTCAACCTCTGCAACACGTTTTTGATCAAGAAATCACATTTCCAAGCTTTACACCTCATAATCTTACAATTTCAAGGTGTGTTCTTCATCCCAAACCTTTGTAATGATATTGTTTTCATCCCTAAAGGTCCAGACCTGATTTCTAAACATTTGTGTCTTTGAAAACTCATTAAAATCAGTTTCTAAACAAACCCAACCTCTATGCTTGTTATATGTGATGTATTCATACAAGATAGGATTTTTATCATTTAAACATGGTTGTTCTTGTATTATTAATATGTTTCTAACCTAAATGAGTTGATATGATGTTAACCTAGGAGTTTGAAGGTTCATTGATGTGTATTATTGATATTAGGCGTTTTGACCCGTTTGAATGATCATGGAGGATTTATGATGCGATGTTTTGTTTTATTGATTGTTTGAGGTTAGGGTATTATTCTAGGATGATGCTAGATCAGTAGGATATTGTCGGACAATGTCATTATGTAATGAAATCTGGATATTTGCTATTTAGGGTAAGTTTTGCATGTTGATGTGATGTTTACATGCTAGTTATGCTATTTTGGGAAAACGCTTGCATTCAGGATGGCTAGGATGATGATAAATTAGGGATTTTTGTTTGAAATAGTTGGATTAATGTTTTGGGTTTGATATTGGGTGTTTCCACATGTTTCGGATCTAATTTTGAGGGTTAAACGCGCAAAAAGACGGCACAGTACAGCAGGGGCGATTAGGGAAACCTAATCGCCTATAGTATGGGCGATTGGCCACCAATCTTGTGTAACAAGAGGCGATTGGGAGCCCAATCGCCAATATGTCTGGTGATTGCAATCTTAATCGCCATTTGACCCTCCTAATCACTAGTTGACTTTTCCTAATTGCATTTTTGATTCCTAATCGCGTGTACTGTTGTCATATGTGCATTTTTAACATCCCGAAACACGGGTTGACACCTAGGAACATGTTAGGAACCCCGTGACATATCCAATAACTTAGTTATACGTGTTCGGACTTGTTTATGCGTTAATTGGGCGTTATGCTAGATAAGGTGAATGTTTGCGCATGCTAAGTGTTTAATTGCATATGTTGCATGATATCTTGTATGGGGCTAACACGTGGGATGTCGGGTCACCAATGGGATGTCGGGTTTTGTCTGGTTTGGTCGGTTTAACGTTTAAACATGTTTTCAACATACACGGTCACGGTCTGGACAATTTGGGGACTGATTAGCCTTCGGGTTAGTAGTCATCACACTTATGTAAACTCATTGATAGGTCGCCACTAGTAGGGACTATTACACACGTATCGGATTTCTAGTTTACTGAGGACACACTCTAAGGTGAGTTTCATGGCCCCACTCTTTTACTGGTTTTACATTTTCGGGGGAGAAAACATGCTGTATTCTTTAAACGTGTGTCAACTATGTTTTCGTAAAAGGCGTTTCAATTATGTTTTCATGAAAGGTGTGTCAACTATGTTTTGGTATTCACAAATTCATTGGGTTTTGGAGTATTCATTATGTTTTCAAGTATTCATTATGTTTTGGAGTGATTCATTATATTACTATGCGATTTTTGGAAGTCCCGGGGAGAACCATGAATGTGCGGGGATGCACAACGGGGGAAATGTGGATAGATCTATTTGGGCTTGACCCGCCCCACTCGTCTTCTGGAGGTCAGAGGGTGCATGTTGTCTCTTAGGTATTCAGTATTCAGTATTCATTCGGGCACGTATTCAGTATTCACAGTATTCGAGTCCAGTAATGGTTTTCCAATCGCAGTAGTAACAGGTATTCATATGTTTTGCATGCATGTGGTTTGGATTGACCATGGGTATTCATTTGGGAGTCGGTATTCATTAAAAACCTATGAACTCACCGTGTCACACCCTCAAATTCCCACATGCGGGGTTTTACCGCGAGGCGCGTGACACACCAGGATCCAAGTCAACGGTCACAATAAACGACATCTATATGATATGAAAACAACGTAAACTGCCATTGAGTTTCAAAACCATTCTAACACATCGGAAGCAAAATGTATTATTACAACTCAAAAGTAAAACTCAAAGTCTGAAATGTTTAACAAAACATGCATATGATCCCTAGACGCCGTGAGACTCCGTGCGCCTATACTCAATGCTGCTACATTAGCGACTTGAGAAAACATGCCAAAAAGACGTCAACATATAATGCTGGTGAGTTCACAGATTTTAAGTTCGTAAACGTTTTCATGTGTAAAGCGATTCCTCATAAAGTGCCAAGTGTGCAAAAGTTCCAAGTAAATAACAAACGTTCCCTTACTACTACGACTGTGTTGCTAAAACCATTACTGACAAACGTTGCTCGAGTTGCTGCCCATGTGCCAAGTGTCAAGTGTCAAGTAGAGACAATATGCACCCGCCCGGCTCCCAGCCGTCGGGTGGGGTTCGTCACGCTCGATAGATCTATCCACATTTCCCTCGTTGTGCCCCGCACATTCATGGTTTCAATAGGGACTTAGGTTTCGTCGTATAGTAAATAAGTGCCAAGCGCCAAGTGCCAAATGCCAAGTGTCAATGTTTAAAAGTGTCAAGTGCCAACGTTAAATATGCCAAGTGCCAAACGTGTCACGTTTCTTAAAAGAGTCACATTCCCAAAAGGCGTCATGTTTCTAAAAGCGTTGCGTTTCAAAAGCGTTGCGTTTCATAAGTGTTGTGTTTCAAAAGTGTTGTGTTTCAAAAGCGTTGCGTTTCAAAAGCGTTATGTTTCATAAGCGTTGCGTTTCAAAACATAAATGTTGTATTTGTTAAAACGTGTGGCATGCTTCTCCCCCGAGAGAAAAGTGTATAAAAGAGGGGCCGTGAAACTCATCTTAGAGTGCGTCTTTCGATAACTAGAATTCCAACACGTGTATGATAATCCCAACTAATGACAACCTATCAATGAGTTTACATAAGTGTGATGACTATTAACCCGAAGGCTAACTAGTCCCTGATTGTCCAGATCTTGACTACGTGTGTTAAAAAGTGTGTTTAAACGTTAACCGGACATCCTAGACCGACCCGACATCCCGTTGGTGATCCATTACATCAATTAGTCATGCACATAAGTTTAACACATAAGTTTCAAGCATAAAACACTTAGTTTGCATCAAAAATCTCATTCCGGACATCAGATGGTCGAATGTGGTTTTCCCATTTCCACGTTCGCCCGTTTGAGCCACGTTCGCCCGTTTTTCCCACATTTTGTTCCACGTTCGCCCGTTTGAGCCACGTTCGCCCGTTTTTCCCACGTTCGCCCGTTTTTCCCACGTTCGCCCGTTTTTCCACGTTCGCCCGTTTTCCCATGTTTTGTTCCACGTTCGCCCATTCGAACCAATTTTATTCCACGTTCGCCCGTTTTCATCAGAATTTTATAAAACACACCAAAACGCATCTAAACGGTCCGAAAACATCATGAAACATTACCAATCACAGCAGTCAACTATCATTAACATATTCCTACATAACCCTACCAATTTTATCCCGAAATCCGTCCGTTTTACAAGTTACCCGAAATAACAAATTATGGAAATGTCACATCAAACGCATGCAATCTTTACCCAATTAGGAAACTTTATGAAATCAATCAATAATCAACTTAATATACTCAGATTATCATGAACAATAAACCCCCCAATCATATCCTTATCACTATCATCATGAACAAGCCCTAGATCTAACCCAAAATCCCCAAAATGAACATAACATCATCAATAATCAATTGTAACCTATCTCAATCATAAATCATCATCAATAACAGTCCTAGATCATTGTCATAACATCTATACAGCAATCAATCATCAAACAATGCATAACATCACATAAAACACCATTAGCACATGTTATTTTGTATGAAAACTCATTGTTTATGAATAGGTTTTGTTTAGAAAGATATTAGGAAGGTTTTTATTCATGAAAACATGTTTGAATCGGATCTGGACTCTTGGGGTTTAATGAAAACGAATTGAAATGCTTTAAAAATGATTTAGAATGAAGAACACACCTTAGATCTTTGTGTAGAAGATGTTTATAGGTTAGATTATAGAAAACAAGGGCAAAAACTCCTTCCCCAATGTTTATAGTTGCTAGAGAGTGTTTTGAGACGGTTAGGGTTTGTGAAATGGTGAAAAATGACAAAGTGTGGTATTTATACTATGTCCACATTCGCCCCTTTTACCTGGGCGAATGTACCCTCCTTCGACCCTTTCATAAGGTCGAACGTACCCTGACTTGGTCGAATGAAATTCTTTCAATTCCATATCCCAGGTTCGCCCCTTTTACAAGGGTCGAACCAGGAGTATTGTCCAGGTTCGCCCATTCGATTGGTCGAACCAGGACTCACGTTTTTCTAGTTTTCCAATTTGTCGTGTTTAACGCATTTTAACGCACCCTAACATACGAGCATGCAACCTTAGTCTATGTTTAACATATTTGAGCACGGATGATTATCTACACATCATTTAAACACATCTAAGCATATAATCCACCATACGACAATTAGTCTACACATACACTTAATTAGTTTATGTAATTCACCAACAACGGGACTCGTATCGTGTGTGTGTGTGACTAACCCAATGATCTCCTGAATCATTGAACCCTGGACAATACGGACTGTGTTCCGACTCTACTGACCCCGTCAAGTACGTTTAATAAACGTTTTTCGTTAAGGTAGACTTATGTGTTTATAAAATGTTGACTCAAATATGCCGGGTGTCACACACCGGCATTATTTGTTGACGTTTTTTAGCATGTTTGTCTCAGGTCGCTAAGGTAACAGCTGTTGATAGGCGCACGGAGTCTCACGGCGTCTAGGAATCATATGCATGTTTTGTTAAACATTTCAGACTTTGAGTTTTACTTTTGAGTTGTGATAATACATTTTGCTTCCGCTGTGTTAGAACGGTTTTGAAACTCAATGACAGTTTACGTTGTTTTCATATCATATAGTGTCGTTTATTGTGACCGTTGACTTGGATCCTGGTTTGTCACGCGCCTCGCGGTAAAACTCCGCAAGTGGAAATTTGAGGGTGTGACAACCCCACTTAACATTGTCGGCAAAGATTAAAAACGCTTTAATACATGTATGTTACCTTGTGTATTTTTTTTTTCAAAAAAAAAATTAGATGGTTTTTACAAGGGTTTTCTTAACTCAAGTGGGTTTTCAATTTATCCTCCCATATATATATATATATATATATATATATATATATATATATATATATATATATATATATATATATATATATGGTAGAGTTCAAATAGGTACCAACCCTTAAGTAGGAACTATAGGAACCAATCTGAGCCATCCATCTTCAATGGCATGATTGTAAATAAGTAAACTTTAATTAATTGTTATTTTAATAAAGGGGTATTAATGTCTTTAGTTTAATATCATTGTTATTAGGTAATTAATAAGAAACTCCTGTATATTTAGAAACAACAAATTTGTGTGATTGAATGTCGTGTTTATGGTATACCCAAACGTATTTATTGAATATATACTATTAAAATTATATCTCGGTATATATACAACAGTGTATATTTGGTAAAATAAAATCAAAACAAGGATGTATATACACCATTGAACTATTGGCTACTATACTTATATATAAATGAACTATTGTCTACTAATATACACCTGTGTATATCATAGTATACGTATACATAGTTTTCTTTACATGCACAATAAATAAACTAGGTATACATTGGTGTATACAATTTATGTTCAATATTGTTGGAAACAAATTTATACGTTCAAATATTACTATTGTACAGCTGTGTATATTAAAGTTAATTATTGTGCATGTAAAGAAAACTATGTATACATATACTATGATATACACAAGTGTATATTAGTAGACATACATATTTATTGAATATATACTATTAAAATTATAATTCGGTATATATAGAATATTGTATATTTGCTAAAATACAATCAAAACAAGGATGTAAATACACCAATGAACTATTGGCTACTATACTTATATATAAGTAAACTATTGTCTACTAATATACACTTGTGTATATCATAATATACGTATACATAGTTTTCTTTACATGCATAAATAAAAAAACTATGTATACATTGGTGTATACAACTTATGTTCAATATTGTGTAAAACAAATTTACATGTTCAAATATTACTCTTGTACAGTTGTGTATATTAAAGTAGTTTTATTTAAAGTTTTGATGACTCAACAATAAATAGAGTATATATGCATAGGTGTATAAAATTTATATTCAAATACTGTTTAAAATTATGTACATGTTAAAAAGAAAAACTCAAAATCTGTTTGATTATTTCCATATCAAAAAGGGGAAACAAAAAGAAAAAAAAAACAAAAATGTTTAAAACAAAAAATATGCAAATGACGTTAGATCCTATTCTTTGTTCTCGTCATCTGAAGCTTCTTCCAAGTTGTCCTCATCGGTTGTTGTCTCCACCTCTACTTCTTTTCCCTTCTTGAGCGGACAATTTCTAGTGTCGTGTCCCCTAATCATCTTGTCACAGTAATTACAATGTCTTTTTGGTTTCTTGTATTTCTTTTTGACCTTTTCAACAGCTCTTATTTTTCTTTTATAAGTACCACACCCTTTGTTCCGTATACTTTTGGGTGCAGAACAAGAAACTACTTCCGGCTGTTTATATGAGATGATTTCTGGAATGACAACTTTCTTCTTGTTGTGATCAGGTTGATTAGGGACTTATGCAAAAATCTTATCCTTAATAGCTTGCATTTGCATGTCAAACTCTTTTAGCATTTCAGGATAACCCCTTGAACGGTCTACGCACATGTCAAAGTTGTTAGTGATGCGATGCAATATGATACTACTCTCTGGTAGCTTGCATTAAAATGGTAGTTTACAATATTAAAAAAATACAGTTAGACATGCTACAACTCATATATGGTACACCTGTGTATATTGAGTAACACATTGACTTTATTATACTACACAGTTCATGTTTCCTAATGAATATACACCTGTGTGTATTTACTATCGCATTTAGAACGTCACTTACCTACTATAATACACATGTGTATAATAATTAATACAACACATCTTTTGATCACTATACAACCCAATAACTACATATAATACACTAGTGTATATTTACTATCACATTTAACAACGTCACATCTTTTGATCACTGTACAACCCAGTTCATTTTTCCTAATGAATACACATCTTTTGATCACTGTACAACCCAATAACTACATATAATACACCAGTGTATATTATACAAACACACTATCGTTCTGCAATACTGTACAATGTATGAATTACAAACGATCAAAATACAAACAAACTGTTCAAACTCATCCAATACAAATCTCAAAAAATGTATGAAAGACGAAATACAGTTAAAAAAATAAAAAGAATAAATAAATACCTTGATTTTCAACACTATTTAGAAACAAAGGTTGTGAGGGTGTTTCATGATCTTCTATCGCATGAGATTATGATTCAATGTTTTCATGTGTAGAATTATTATCCATAACTTGGAATTATGAATCGTAAAACGATTTTAGTTTCTGTGTATCGCAAGTTTTTTCAATCGATTGAATTAAATCGTCTGATTGCTATGAACGAGATGTTTTATGATTAAGGAATTAAAAATGATAATGGTTGAGATATTTAAGGGAACCCAATCTCTAATGGCAAGTTTATCGCATACATAAAAAAACTGCCATATATAAAAAGTCTTAATCAATTAAAAAGATATATTTAATTGTCTAATTACACAAATACCCCTAGATCAAAATTATAAATGGATGGCTCAGATTTATTCCTACTCTAATTAGGGTATTGGCTCCTATTTGATCTTATTCCTGAACCAACCCTTAAGTAGGAACTATAGGAACCAATCTGAGCCATCTATCTTCAATGACATGATTGTAAATAAGTAAAACTTTAATTAATTGTTATTTTAATAAAGGGGTATTAATGTCTTTTGTTCAATATCATTTTATAGGTAATTAATAAGAAACTCATGTATATTTGGAAACATCAAATTAGTGTTTATGGTATACCCAAACGTATTTATTGTATATACTATTAAAATTATATCTTGGTATATATACAACAGTGTACATTGGTGTATATTCGTTTTTTCATTCAACATCATC
Source organism: Ambrosia trifida (assembly GCA_028751855.1). Classification (NCBI taxonomy): domain Eukaryota; kingdom Viridiplantae; phylum Streptophyta; class Magnoliopsida; order Asterales; family Asteraceae; genus Ambrosia; species Ambrosia trifida. The sequence goes on from CM054122.1 coordinate 27,881,488, forward strand.
ACCAACACAAGATATACATTGGTGTATATTCGTTTTTTCATTCATCATCATTCAACAATCAACACAGATATACATTGGTGTATATTGGTTTTTTCATTCATTATCATCAACACAGATATACATTGGTGTGTATTCGTTTTTTCATTCATCATCAACACAGATATACATTGATGTACACAGATATACATTGGTGTATATTCGTTTTTGAAGTGTACATTGGTGTATATCAGTTTTTTTTTTTTTTTTTTGTTCATTTATCATCATCATCAAACACATATATACAACGGTTATATGATCTTCTATCACATGAGATTGTGATTCAATGTTTTCATGTATAGAATTATTATCCATAACTTGGAAATCTAAATCGTTGGCCGATTTTAGATTCTTTTAAATCGAAAGTTTTTTCAATTCAATCAATTTAAATCTTCTGAATTCGACTGGAAGTTATTTCGATTCAATCGAATTCAATCGAACGTGATTTTTTTTATTTGGGATTAGAGATGATAATAGGTTGAGAGATTTAAGGAAAGTAAAAAAAAACTTGCATGTTAATCGTAGGAAGTTAATTAACTGACATATATAAAACTTTTAATTAAATTAAAATATAATATTTAATTGTCTAATTACATAACTACCCCCTAGATCAAGATCAAAGATGAATGGCTCAGATTGGTTCCTAAGTTCCTAACTAGGCTCTTGGTTCCTATTTGATCTTTAGGAACCAAGAGCCTAGTTAGGAACTTAGGAACCAATCTGAGCCATTCATCTTTGATCTTGATCTAGGGGGTAGTTATGTAATTAGACAATTAAATATTATATTTTAATTTAATTAAAAGTTTTATATATGGCAGTTAATTAACTTCCTGCGATTAACATGCAAGTTTTTTTTGACTTTCCTTAAATCTCTCAACCTATTATCATCTCTAATCCCAAATAAAAAAAAATCACGTTCGATTGAATTCGATTGAATCGAAATAACTTCCAGTCGAATTCAGAATGTCACACCCTCAAATTCCACGTGCGGGGTTTTACCGCGAGGCGCATGACAAACCAGGATCTAAGTCAACGGTCACAATAAACGACACTATATGATACGTAAAATGAAATAAACAACCATCAAGTTTCATAAATCCATTCGCTGCGGAAGCGTAACTTTTATTACAACCCAAAAAGTAAAAGTGCATAAGTCTGAAAAAGATATGATAATGCATATGAAGCCTAGACGCCGTGTGACTCCGTGCGCCTATAGTAAGCTGCTACCTCAACGACCTGAGACAAACATGCTAAAAACGTCAGCAAATAATGCCGGTGAGTTCACAGGTTTTTAATTAAATGTTTAAAGTAATGAAAGCCATCATGTTATCACTATATCAAAAGTAATAGCGTTAGCTAGACGCATGAGTTATACTACTACGACCGGAAACCATTACAGACAACGATATATGATTTTTGCCCGAAATGATTTAGCGTACGACCGAGACAATATGCACCCGCCCGGCTCCCAGCCGACGGGTGGGGTCTGTCAATCCCAATAGATCTATCCACATTTCCCCCGTTATGCTATCCAGCATATTCATGGTTTCCCCGGGACTTTACGTATCGTATAGTATGTAAATGAATCAACCACTAGCATAACATGATAATTTATGTAATAAGTATAAGCATGTGTCTCCCCCAAAATGTAAAGCATAAGACGGGGCCGTGAAACTCACCTGATGCTGCTCTTCGCACTACAATAAGTAAACCTGCTCAATAGACGGCCCCTAAGACTGGCGACCTATCATGACGAGCATATAAGGTGTTAGACTAACAACCCGTAGGTTGATTAGTCCCTAGTAGTCCAGACCATAACCGTGTACATGTGAAATGATGTTCCAACGTTTAACCGACCGTACCAGGCAAGGCCCGACATCCCATTGGTGACCCGACATTCCATGTGTTTAGACAATACAAGACATCATGCCACATATGCAATCAAACACTTAATACGCGCAACAGTTCACCTAGTCTAGCATAATATCCGTTTAACGCATAAACAGGTCCGAATACGTGTTACTAAGTCATTGGGTGAATCCCGGGGTTCCTATCATGTTCCTAGGCGTCAAATCATGTTCCGGGATGTTAAAATATACATACAGCAGCATTACACGCGATTAGGAATCAAACTAGCAATTAGGAAAAGTCAACATGTGATTAGGGCTAGTCAACAGGCGAGTACAAGGGCTAATCGCCCCTAAGGATGGGCGAATAGGGCTACTCGTGTGAACTATAGGCGAGTAGGGTCATAAGGTATGCAATTCAGGGCTTAACTAGTGATTAGGATCGTAATCGCATGAAGTAAAGGCAATTGGACCCCCAATCGCCACTTGTATACACGATTAGGCTGCCATATAGGCGAGTAGGCCTCCAATCGCCTATAACATAGGCGATTAGGATCCCTAATCGCCTATAGTGCAGCTGATGTGGTTATTCGCGCGCCGAACACTCCAAATCAGATCCGAAACATGTAAAAACACCCAATAATCATTCTAACATATTAACAAACATATTCTAAGCAAAACCCCTAAGTTTTCATCATTCTAACAGTCCCGAATGCGAGCGTTTTCCCAAAATGGCAACTTAGCATGTAAACATCACATCAACATGCAAGAACTTGCCCTAAATAGCAAATATTCAGATTTAACCACATAATCACGTTGTCCGATAGCATCCTACTGTTCTAGCATCATCCTAGAGCAAACCCTAACATCACATAATCAACAACACACCTCATATCATCCTTAATCATCCAAAATCCTTCAAACGGGTCAAAACATCAAGTATCAATAATACACCACCAAACCCATTCAAACTCCTAGGACATCATCATACTAACTTATAACAGCAATAAATATCAAAACAACACAAGAATAACCATGATTCAACCCTAAAAATCCTACCTTTAACACATATGACACATATAACGCATGTAAAGGTGTAGGTTTGTTTAAAAACGGTTTTAAATGGATTTTCAAAGACAAAAACCTTTATAAGTCAGGTCTGGACGTTTAGGAAGCAAAACATAATCATTTAAAGGTTTGGGTTTGAAGAACACACCTTGAAATTAAGGGATGATGATGGAATAAGCTTGAAAATGATGGTTTTGATGCAAAAACGAGTTCCAGAGGGTGTTTGGGTGTTGGGTTATGTTATGGGACGGCTAGGGTTGTTATTATGATGTTTTGGAGGTCAAGGGTGGTATTTATAGGCGTTTCTAGTCGTTCAGCACGTTACACGCGATTACGCAGACTTACACGCGATTAGGGAGCCTAATCGCATGAACCTTCATGCGATTAGCCCCTAATCGCCTATATGTACCTCCCAATCGCCCCTATATAGGCGATTAGGCTATTCTCCATCTGCCTAATCGCCTGAAGCCTCCCAGTTTGTGTGTTTTGCGCGTTAAACCCCGTTTTAACATATGTTAACACATATTCACATACCAACAAGCCACATAATGATTGTAAACATATAATACATGATAAATGACACGTTCCCGCCCGATCACCAATTCCCGGGACCCGAGACTTGCGTGGTTGCGTTAAACCCGGCGATCCCACGAATCACCGATTCTTGTACACGTGGTTATGGACCGACACCCAATGGTTTCTCGAACCATTGTAACGACTTCCGATGATTCCCGAATCATCAATACGACTTAGTTAACCCTAGTTAAGTATGATATTAAGTAGTTATTTGAAATGTTTTCGTTGAGATAGACTCGTATGCATGTAAAGTACGAAACGCATGTATGTAAGGTATAAAAGTATTGACCTGAATATGCCGGGTGTCACATCATCCCCCAGTTGAAAGAATTTTCGTCCCGAAAATTAAATGAAGTCCGTAGATGAAGAGACGAAAGGAAGAAAGAAAAGAAAAAATTTTCCCCGTTGTTACATCATCCCCCAGTTGAAAGGAATCTCGACCCGAGATTCATTTTCTTTTGGAGGCCACATAGTTTGATACGAACGCACGCTTAGGAAATAGATGAGGGTACTTAGCCTTCATCTGATCTTCTCGTTCCCACGTGAACTCCGGTCCACGATTAGAATTCCAACGAACCTTAACGATACGGATTTTACTCCGACGGAGGCTACGAATCTTATAATCTAAGATTTCAACTGGTTCCTCTACAATACGTAAATGATCATCAACCTTGATTTCTTCGAGAGGAACTACGAGAGATTCGTCTGCCAAACACTTCTTAAGATTCGAGACATGGAAGACGTTATGCACGCCACTAAGCTCGGCGGGTAAGTCAAGTCTGTATGCCACCGGCCCAATACGTTCCAAGATGGGGAACGGTCCGACATAACGAGGGTTAAGTTTGCCGCGCTTCCCGAAGCGTATAACGCCCTTCCATGGAGATACCTTCAATAAAACCCTGTCGCCAACCTGGAACTCCAAAGGTTTGCGACGACGATCAGCGTAGCTCTTCTGACGATCACGAGCTGCCGCCATACGATTACGAATTTGTACGATCTTTTCGGAAGTTTCGTACACCAATTCTGGACCGGTGAGTTGGCTTTCGCCCACTTCGGCCCAACAAAGAGGGGACCGGCACTTCCGTCCATACAGAGCCTCGAACGGTGCCGCCTTAATGCTAGAGTGGTAACTATTGTTGTAAGAGAACTCCACCAACGGTAAGTGAATCTCCCAACTCTTACCGAAATCGATGACGCATGCTCGAAGCATGTCTTCAAGCGTCTGAATCGTCCGCTCACTCTGACCGTCAGTTTGCGGATGATATGCGGTGCTCATGTCAAGTTGAGTACCCAACGCTTTATGTAATTGTTTCCAGAAACGGGAGGCGAAACGAGGGTCACGGTCGGAGATGATAGAGACGGGCACCCCGTGCCTGGAAACCACTTCCTTAAGATAGATACGAGACAACCGCTCCAGACTGTCGGTTTCCTTAATAGCGAGGAAATGTGCGGACTTTGTCAATCGGTCGACAATCACCCAGATCATGTCACAACCACTGGGCGACTTCGGAAGTTTGGTCACAAAATCCATGGTAATCCGCTCCCATTTCCATTCAGGAATTTCAGGTTGCTGTAGAAGACCAGACGGCTTCTGGTACTCCACCTTGACCTTAGCACAGGTCAGACACTTGCTGACATACGAAGCTATGTCAGCCTTCATATTAGGCCACCAATAGAGTATCTTTAAGTCCTGATACATCTTATCGGAACCCGGATGAATAGAATACCGGGATTTGTGGGCTTCGTCCAGGACAAGCTCCCGCAAACCCCCAAATAAAGGAACCCAAACGCGCTCGGCAAAGTAATGCAGGCCATCAGACCAAAGCTCGAGGTGTTTATCAGCACCATGCATGGTTTCAGCCTTAAGGTTTTCCTCCTTCAAAGCTTCCAATTGAGCCGAACGAATTTGGTCAGGCAACGAAGAATGAATAGTGAGCTGTAAGGCTCGAACACGACGAGGTTTGACAGACTCCTTTCTGCTCAAGGCGTCTGCCACAACGTTCGCCTTACCAGGATGGTACTTAATGGCGCAGTCATAGTCGTTCAGGAGTTCGACCCAACGTCGCTGCCGCATGTTCAATACTTTCTGGTCGAAGATATGCTGGAGACTCTTGTGATCGGTGTATACGTCGCACTTGGTACCGTACAAGTAATGTCTCCAGATCTTCAACGCAAAGATCACCGCACCCAACTCTAAATCATGAGTGGTGTAGTTCCTTTCATGGACTTTAAGTTGGCGAGAGGCGTAGGCAATAACCTTCCCGCGTTGCATTAACACACAACCGAGACCACGAATGGAAGCGTCACAGTACACAACAAAATCATCTGTGCCCTCAGGTAAGGATAAGATGGGCGCAGAGCAAAGTTTAAGTTTCAGCATCTGAAATGCTGATTCCTGCGGTTCACCCCAGTCAAACTTGCGGTCTTTCTGGGTAAGAGAGGTGAGGGGTTGAGCGATCTTCGAAAATCCCTCAATGAAACGGCGATAGTAACCCGCAAGGCCTAGGAACTGCCGCACCTCAGATGGCGTCTTTGGTGCTTCCCATTCCTTAATGGCCTCAATCTTTGCCGGATCGACATGAATTCCCAGTTCATTAACCACATGCCCTAGGAATTGTACTTCACGTAACCAGAAATCACACTTTGAGAACTTAGCGTACAACTGCTCCCGTCTCAAAAGTTCCAAAACCAATCGTAAGTGCTCCTCGTGATCCGTCTCGTTCTTAGAATAAACCAAAATGTCGTCGATAAACACGATAACGAATTTATCGAGATAGGGCTTGCAAACGCGGTTCATCAAGTCCATGAAGACGGCAGGTGCATTCGTAAGACCGAAGGGCATGACCAAAAACTCAAAGTGGCCATAACGTGTACGAAAAGCGGTCTTTGGAATGTCAGCTTCTTGTACCCGCAGTTGATGATACCCAGACCTCAGATCTATCTTGGAATAAAAACTGGAGCCTTGGAGTTGATCGAATAAATCATCAATTCGAGGAAGCGGGTAACGATTTTTGATGGTTACCTTGTTCAGTTCCCGATAGTCAATACACATTCGAAGGCTCCCATCTTTCTTTTTGACAAATAGGATAGGAGCTCCCCACGGGGATGAACTAGGTCTAATGAACCCTTTTTCTAACAACTCCTGCAGTTGGTTAGATAATTCTTGCATCTCAGGAGGTGCAAGGCGGTATGGAGCTCGGGCAATAGGCGCCGCGCCGGGCGCAAGATCAATGCTAAATTCAACCTGACGGTGAGGTGGAAGGCCAGGCAAATCATCGGGAAACACGTCGGAAAAATCACGAACGACAGGAATGTCCTCGATCTTCTTCTCATCGTTAGATGAAACCGAAACAAGAGCTAAGATCGCGGAATACCCCTTACGTAAATACTTATACGCCTTCATACATGAAATGATGCTCAAGGGAACTCCACTTTTCTCGCCATGAACCAAAAGAGTCTCTCCATCCGGGAGAGGGAGGCGAATGATTTTATCAGAGCAAACGATCTCTGCGCGATATAAGGACAACCAATCCATACCCACTACAACGTCGAAACTACCCAATGACACCGGCATGAGGTCGATAGGAAAAGATAACCCTGATAGTTCCAACTGGCATCCTTTAAGAATATGAGTCGCCTCAATATTCTTACCATCAGCCAATTCTATAAAATACTTGACCTCTAAGGGAGTCGGTACAATGTCTAACAGTCGGCTAAACTCAACAGATATAAAACTCTTGTCGGCACCCGAATCAAATAAAACGGAGGCATAACGATCACAAAGAAGAAACGTACCAGTAACAGTATCCGGATCCTGACGGGCCTCGCCCGACCCGATGACGAAGGCGCGCGCGTTCTTGCCGCCACCCCCGTTGCCCCTGTCATTTCTCCCAGCATTCCCTTGCTTCAGCTTGGGGCAGTCCTTCTTAAAGTGCCCCGTCTCCCCACAATTAAAACATCCCTGGTTACCCCTAGGTGCAGCAGTGGTAGTAGTAGTAGGGGCAACCACCTGTTGCTGAGTCTGAAGATTCACCCTGCACGTCTGGGCCAGATGCCCGTTCTTCTTGCAACGGGTACAAAAACTACAATTTCCCACATGATGATACCCACAACGATCACATCTAGGCAGCCTACCAGTATAACCACCCTGTTTTTGCCCAGAAGACGAACCCGTAGTCTCAAACTTCTTATGCTGCTGAGGCTGCGCTGTACCCTTACCCGTGTTATCCCATTTCCTCTTGTTGCTGTCAGAGGTCTTCACCACAGTACCCTTAGGAGGCAAAAGACCCTCCTGAACCTTCTGTTTAGTCAACCTGTGAGCCAATCGAATAGTATCCCGAAGTGTAGCAGCATCATTAGCGGTCACCAACCCGCGAATCTCAGGCACCAACCCACTGATGTAGAACTCAATAGCCTTATATTCAGGCGTCACAGAATCCGGGCACAAAAGTGCCAGCTCATGGTAGCGAGTGGTATACTCCTCTATCTCAGATCCCACCATCTGATGATTCCACAGCTCATGTTCCAAACTCTTGATCTCATCCCTGGGACAATACTCCATCTTCAAACGAAACACAAATTCGGTCCATGGCAACGCATGGGCCTCCAGTAAACCAATAGTCTGAACAGTCGAATTCCACCAAGTCAAAGCACGTCCCTCAAACGTCCCCGAAGCATACTTCACACGAAACTCCACAGGGCAATTGCACATGGAGAAAGCAGACTCAACCTTCTCCAACCAACGGAGTAGTCCCACAGCCCCCTCAGTCCCACTGAAGTTATGGGGCTTGCAATCCTGGAACATCTTATAAGTACAGTGGACTGGAGGAGGTGGAGGTGGTGGAGGAGGAAAAGCATCCCCTAATATCAACAAAACAACACTGTCAGAACACGATCAACACACGATAAAAGATAAGGAATGAGGGTAGGAGTAATTAAATTACCACCATGGCCCTGGTGGGCGGCCTGCTGCGCAGCAATAGCAGCTGCCACGTGCTCCTGGATCAGATTGTTCAGCTCCGCCTGGGTCATGCTGATGTTGCCACGACCCCCATTACGTCCCCCGCCATTCCGGCCTCCAACTCGACCACCAACGCGACCACCACGACGTCCTGCCATCTTCTGTCAAGATCAAAGACAAGACATCAGATTCCAGAACAGATAACAAAGAATCATGAAGAAACCGTAAAATAAGGTGAATCAAGGGATTGGGTTCCATCATAGTCATTAGATCAAACGCAGAGTCCACCAGGATTTCCATGCATCTCAACTTATTATTTCGTGTGCACCCGAAATGATAAGTCGCTCTACATGGTCCCCGAGGCGTGCTCCTAGCCTGACCCTCAAACCACTAGGCACCCATGTCCACAATATAAACAGCAAGTACAAGTGTGTGATAATGTGTGCAAGCAGGTGTGTCCGTTGGAGTATAGAAATGGGAGACGTCCGAATCTTGGACGAATCTCCGCAGGATGCCGAAGCCACTCCAACGTACGCCACCGCCTGTGCAAAGGTAATAAGGATCCTCGTTTCCAACGCGAAGTTGAAGTACAAGATAGGAGATAAGAATAATAGATAGATGATGTAAGCACAAGTAATAATAACGAATGTAATACGAACACCCCGGCAAATTCCCGTATGACATGACTTTTATGAATGTGACCGTCTAGTGTGTGCGACTCGGCTATAGACTTGACTCAACATGCAGTCCTAGTTCACTATAACCATTGGCTCTGATACCAATCTGTCACACCCTCAAATTCCACGTGCGGGGTTTTACCGCGAGGCGCATGACAAACCAGGATCTAAGTCAACGGTCACAATAAACGACACTATATGATACGTAAAATGAAATAAACAACCATCAAGTTTCATAAATCCATTCGCTGCGGAAGCGTAACTTTTATTACAACCCAAAAAGTAAAAGTGCATAAGTCTGAAAAAGATATGATAATGCATATGAAGCCTAGACGCCGTGTGACTCCGTGCGCCTATAGTAAGCTGCTACCTCAACGACCTGAGACAAACATGCTAAAAACGTCAGCAAATAATGCCGGTGAGTTCACAGGTTTTTAATTAAATGTTTAAAGTAATGAAAGCCATCATGTTATCACTATATCAAAAGTAATAGCGTTAGCTAGACGCATGAGTTATACTACTACGACCGGAAACCATTACAGACAACGATATATGATTTTTGCCCGAAATGATTTAGCGTACGACCGAGACAATATGCACCCGCCCGGCTCCCAGCCGACGGGTGGGGTCTGTCAATCCCAATAGATCTATCCACATTTCCCCCGTTATGCTATCCAGCATATTCATGGTTTCCCCGGGACTTTACGTATCGTATAGTATGTAAATGAATCAACCACTAGCATAACATGATAATTTATGTAATAAGTATAAGCATGTGTCTCCCCCAAAATGTAAAGCATAAGACGGGGCCGTGAAACTCACCTGATGCTGCTCTTCGCACTACAATAAGTAAACCTGCTCAATAGACGGCCCCTAAGACTGGCGACCTATCATGACGAGCATATAAGGTGTTAGACTAACAACCCGTAGGTTGATTAGTCCCTAGTAGTCCAGACCATAACCGTGTACATGTGAAATGATGTTCCAACGTTTAACCGACCGTACCAGGCAAGGCCCGACATCCCATTGGTGACCCGACATTCCATGTGTTTAGACAATACAAGACATCATGCCACATATGCAATCAAACACTTAATACGCGCAACAGTTCACCTAGTCTAGCATAATATCCGTTTAACGCATAAACAGGTCCGAATACGTGTTACTAAGTCATTGGGTGAATCCCGGGGTTCCTATCATGTTCCTAGGCGTCAAATCATGTTCCGGGATGTTAAAATATACATACAGCAGCATTACACGCGATTAGGAATCAAACTAGCAATTAGGAAAAGTCAACATGTGATTAGGGCTAGTCAACAGGCGAGTACAAGGGCTAATCGCCCCTAAGGATGGGCGAATAGGGCTACTCGTGTGAACTATAGGCGAGTAGGGTCATAAGGTATGCAATTCAGGGCTTAACTAGTGATTAGGATCGTAATCGCATGAAGTAAAGGCAATTGGACCCCCAATCGCCACTTGTATACACGATTAGGCTGCCATATAGGCGAGTAGGCCTCCAATCGCCTATAACATAGGCGATTAGGATCCCTAATCGCCTATAGTGCAGCTGATGTGGTTATTCGCGCGCCGAACACTCCAAATCAGATCCGAAACATGTAAAAACACCCAATAATCATTCTAACATATTAACAAACATATTCTAAGCAAAACCCCTAAGTTTTCATCATTCTAACAGTCCCGAATCCGAGCGTTTTCCCAAAATGGCAACTTAGCATGTAAACATCACATCAACATGCAAGAACTTGCCCTAAATAGCAAATATTCAGATTTAACCACATAATCACGTTGTCCGATAGCATCCTACTGTTCTAGCATCATCCTAGAGCAAACCCTAACATCACATAATCAACAACACACCTCATATCATCCTTAATCATCCAAAATCCTTCAAACGGGTCAAAACATCAAGTATCAATAATACACCACCAAACCCATTCAAACTCCTAGGACATCATCATACTAACTTATAACAGCAATAAATATCAAAACAACACAAGAATAACCATGATTCAACCCTAAAAATCCTACCTTTAACACATATGACACATATAACGCATGTAAAGGTGTAGGTTTGTTTAAAAATGGTTTTAAATGGATTTTCAAAGACAAAAACCTTTATAAGTCAGGTCTGGACGTTTAGGGAGCAAAACATAATCATTTAAAGGTTTGGGTTTGAAGAACACACCTTGAAATTAAGGGATGATGATGGAATAAGCTTGAAAATGATGGTTTTGATGCAAAAACGAGTTCCAGAGGGTGTTTGGGTGTTGGGTTATGTTATGGGACGGCTAGGGTTGTTATTATGATGTTTTGGAGGTCAAGGGTGGTATTTATAGGCGTTTCTAGTCGTTCAGCACGTTACACGCGATTACGCAGACTTACACGCGATTAGGGAGCCTAATCGCATGAACCTTCATGCGATTAGCCCCTAATCGCCTATATGTACCTCCCAATCGCCCCTATATAGGCGATTAGGCTATTCTCCATCTGCCTAATCGCCTGAAGCCTCCCAGTTTGTGTGTTTTGCGCGTTAAACCCCGTTTTAACATATGTTAACACATATTCACATACCAACAAGCCACATAATGATTGTAAACATATAATACATGATAAATGACACGTTCCCGCCCGATCACCAATTCCCGGGACCCGAGACTTGCGTGGTTGCGTTAAACCCGGCGATCCCACGAATCACCGATTCTTGTACACGTGGTTATGGACCGACACCCAATGGTTTCTCGAACCATTGTAACGACTTCCGATGATTCCCGAATCATCAATACGACTTAGTTAACCCTAGTTAAGTATGATATTAAGTAGTTATTTGAAATGTTTTCGTTGAGATAGACTCGTATGCATGTAAAGTACGAAACGCATGTATGTAAGGTATAAAAGTATTGACCTGAATATGCCGGGTGTCACACAGAAGATTTAAATTGATTGAATTGAAAAAAATTTCGATTTAAAAGAATCTAAAATCGGCCAACGATTCAGATTTTCAAGTTATGGATAATAATTCTATACATGAAAACATTGAATCACAATCTCATGTGATAGAAGATCATGAAACACAATCACAAGCTTTGTTTCTAAATAGTGTTGAAAATCAAGGTATTTATGTATTGTTTTTATTTGGATTTCTATTTGGATTAGCCTTATAGTGTGGTTTATTATTGATTTGCAAAATAGTTGTTTTGTATTCTATAAGTCATATTTTACGCACAGAATTGGAATGAGTAAAGAGTTATACACTAGTGTATCATATATAGTTATTGGGGTTGTACAGATACAATAAGATTTGTTCTTAGTTTCTTAGTTGTTATACACCAGTGTATAACAACAAATCTATTAATTATTATACACAAGTGTATTATAGGTGGTAAAAGACGTTATAATAAACTGATAGTATTTTGTTTGACGTTAAATATACACATGTGTATATTCATTATAAAAAAATGGAATGTGCAGTACGAATATACACCAATGTATATCTTGTGTTGGTGATGATGATGAATGAAAAAACGAATATACACCAATGTACACTGTTGTATATATACCGAAATATAATTTTAATAGTATATACAATAAATACGTTTGGGTATACCATAAACACTAATTTGCTGTTTCCAAATATACAGGAGTTTCTTATTAATTACCTAATAAATGATATTGAACAAAAGACATTAATAACCCTTTATTAAAATAACAATTAATTAAAGTTTTACTTATTTACAATCATGCCATTGAAGATGGATGGCTCAGATTGGTTCCTATAGTTCCTACTTAAGGGTTGGTTCCTATTTGAACCCTACCCTATATATATATATATATATATATATATATGGGCATGATCAAATACAAAAATATAAAATCGTGCGAAGCGTGCGAAGGATCACTTTGTACATGATAAATACGTAATGATAATTACGTAATGCACAAATGCATGATAATTACGTAATGATAATTACGTAATGCCTTCATGAACATAAAAAAACATTACGTAATTATCATGTACAAATGCATGATAATTACGTAATGCTTTCATGAACATAAAAAACATTACGTAATTATCATTACGTAATTATCATGTATAAATATCCTTCGCATCCTTCGTACGTTTCTTTATTTTTGTAGAATAACCGCCCCATATATATATATATATATATATATATATATATATATATATATATATATATATATATATATATATAGGTAGAGGTTCCCATACAAAAGGTGATTTTTGTGAGAAGGGTAAGAAATATTTATGACCATTGGATTTAGAGTTGGATAGTTGAGATTGATTGAGAACAAAAATCTAATAAATATTATTAAATTGATTACTTAATTAGACATTGTGGGGTATTATGGTAATTTTGTTTTCAACTATTTCATCTGCCATCCTATAATTTTGCTATTAACCCATTTTTATAGGGATTCACAATAATTTCCCCACAATTCTCTTCACCCTTTCTTCTCCAACACACCTTCTTCACCCATTATTCTTCTCCATTTTCCGTTCATTAACCCGATGTAGTCATCATCGGAAGTCACCACCGTCCGAACCACGACCATAACCGACTGTAACATCACACAATTTTTTATATATATATAGAACACCCTCGTTTATTCATCCGATTCATGTTTACATTATCTTTCCCGTCCTTTTTATTAATTTTTTTGTTTAAATAATGACTTATAATCAATATTAAATTGGATTGTATTAAAAATTCTGATTTAAAAACGTTAAAAAAAATGTTTGCCTGTGCCAGGATTCGAACCCGAGTCCCTTCGGGCTAAACCTTAACCACACCACACAAACCACTACACCATTTGATGTTTTGTGATGTTAATTAAAACCAATTAACCTTAAACCCTTTCAAGGTTCCTTAGTCAAACCTGAAAAGTCAAACGTTGTCTCTTAGTCAAGTCAAGTCAAGTCAAAGTGTTAGTAAATATGGTCCCATAGTCAAGTCAAAGTGTTAGTAAATATGGTCTTCTAGTCAAGTCAAAGTTGTTCCTAAATTCTAGCCTAGTCAAAGTAGTCCCTAATTACAACTCCAATTTCTACACTGTAAATACAATAGCGTACCATTCAACTCTTTATAACATTCAATAAAAAAACATTATTATCCCATCTCCCATATACTAAAGTTTTCATCCGTCATTATCTCCTCTAGCTAGTTTTGAGTTTTCCAAGGCATTATTACTAAGTGTTTGCACGCTCAATAAAACGCACGAACTCATTATGCACCTAAAGTGAGTTTACATAGCCCCCTTTTTCCATTCACTGTTTTTTTTGGGGTGAAACATGTTACAACATTCAATTTACAATTCAATCATAAGTGTCTATGTGTTATTCTATGTTGCATTATGTCTTAAACATTACTAGGGTAAGCACATTATTCTAGCATAATCATTAACATTGATCAGCCGACGGTATACAATGATAAATCTATTGGACTGACAATCCCACCCGGATACGTGTACCTCCTACATAGGTAGCGTGGGTGATTGTTATCGAATTTATAACATAATCGAGTGAACCATGAGCGTATGGGATGGACCACAATATTCTAGTCACAAGGTTTGATTATGCACTCGATTTACCCGATGGTTTTGTTTTCACATATGGACTAGACTAGCCATGACACTCGAATTGTACAAGTTTTTATTCAATTATCAAAACCTATGTAATTCTCACCAACTTTTGTTGACCCAAAATATTTTCAAACTTAACATGTTTCAGGTTATAACATGCTCGAAGATTAGAGTTAATGCTTGAAGATGCGTAGCTAGTATTTTTTTTTATTTTGATGTACAAATTCTTAGAACAATTGTATGTAATTTATTTAAATCATTTATTGAAACTTATTATTTACCATGAGCTACTGAACAATCATCAATACGTGACATCCCGATGTTTCCGCCATCGGTTGGGGTGTTATAGATTGGTATCAGAGCCAGGTTATAGGGAATTAGGTTATTAGAAAAATAATCTAGTCTAGAACCATAGGATTATAACCAGTACTTGCTCCTTTTACTTGCAACTCTATTTGTTTCTATTCTCTACCTCTATCCTACTTCTTATCCCTACTTCAGTCCCTACAAGATGTTTGCTCTCCATAACTGGAACAAAATTCTCAGATCCTAACCTGAAATACCTTATAAATCTCGTCGAAGCTCTATATTCTAATAACGAACACGTGCAATCTGGAAGGGTGAACACCTGTATTCTGAGTTTTCTGTCTAGGACTGGCATTGCTCATAAATCCCAATCAGACGAGGGACTCGGATGCCTACCTGGGAATTCTCGGGATGAGTGTTCACTTATAGGCTAAAGCATGTCTTCACTATGTTATTAGAATTTAGAAGCTTTGATAAGTCAACGTTTTCGTTTATTCGTTTTAATTGATGAATAAATGATTACACTCACTTTCCTTAAAACTAAGCTCTAAAATCTCAAAAATTTACAGCTTAAATCAATCCCATTTCCTAATCATATATGGATTTCACAATCACATTTCATCTTACCATCTTAGCCACATGTTTGATTATTTTCAACACCCTCCCTAAATCATATTATTTCATTTTTCAACATGTTACATATTTCTAAACTGTAACCTCATAACCTGGGTAGACCCTAGCCCAACACTAAAGATTTCTTAATATTATCAAAATTTTCATCACCTATAAACCATAGAAAATACATATTTTTGTTATAAGATATCCTCAAACTTAATTTCTAAATCCAAATGTTTATTCATTAGTATAACAAAGGATTTTTGATATAATGTCACCTTGATCTATAAAACCTAACGACGTGTTTAAAATCTTCGACTAAACTAAAATATTCTGATCTAAAGCCACTTAGTTTGTACTATTTAGCAACTTTTGTTTTATATAAGAAACTAGTTTTAAAAAGAAAAATGATAACATCTTTCCATCCTCATGAACAAAATTTAATCTCCATTGCCACCTAATTATTTTCAACTTGTTCGAACTTTTACAATTTTTGGTATTTATCACAATCATGTTTTCTCATACGCTAGATTCTAACCTTTGATCCAAACCCCACGATTTACACTGCTACATAATCTCCTTACTATAAAATAAACCCTTTATTAACTATTTTCACGTTCACTATCTTTCATAACCTTGATGATGCTTTGAGTTCTTCATCATCATCTCAAGAACTAAATTCATATTCTTCACCTTCTAGAACATGAACTTGATCCCTATGATAATCAGACTATTGAAAACTTGATTGTTCGTTGCATCAAACTTGATTCTTAGTTATACATGAGGATTTGATTATCTACTTGAACATTTGATTATTCATGATACTTGAAAGCATGGAATATAAACTATTTGCTATAAACACACCTAGAGTCATTAATCTTGTCTAGGACAACTCTATTACAACTCGCATGCTATACTTGATGCATTTACAAACTTACATACATGTATATATTACGAACTTGCAACTTATGTGTTAAATAAAAAACAATTGTTACACTTAATCAAACAACTGGTAGAGGATGAAGTACTTGCTCAACAGTTAGTAGAGTACCTAACAACCTGCTCAACGATTGGTAGAGGCCATCATGCCTGCTCAACAGTCGGTAGAGGTTCTAATAACCTGCTCAACGACTGGTAGAGGCTATCGTACCTGCTCAACAATCGGTAGAGGTTCCTACTCACTGACTGGTAGAGGTCTTTTCCTGCTCAACAGTTGGACTCATTTTTGGATACATCATACATGTAATTTGATACAAAGATTTATTAGACTCATTGATACAAAGATTCAATCACAAGGTTATTTTGCATTACTTACATATGTGTTTAGAGTCATAGAAGGACACAAAACCCTAATGTAAGGTAAATTGGTGATTGCGATCCGGAACGTAATCATGAATTTACAGGTACGTTAAGGTAGTGTGGAATTCTATCAAGGTTTTCGGTAGATAATCAATTATAAACTCTAGTTACCTGGTAGTTCATTTAGTCTTTCTATAGTCAATCAATTCATGCATTTCTTTCCTAACACTTAAGTTTAGTGTTTTGCTAGATTCTTATTCTCCTTGCTATTTCAGACGAACCTAATCCAACCCTTAAAACTCACACATATCAAACCTTTTATCCAAATTATTCAAAACAGATTATTGTATTACCTATAAATTCATGTCGTGCCTTAACCCAAATTTTCCAAACCCCAGTTGACTTAATTTCTACCTAATCATCCTCAACCCTGTGTTTTTAATAAACTTCGAGACGAAGTTCCTAAAAGTAGGGGAGACTGTAACATCACACAATTTTATATATATATATATAGAACTCCCTCGTTTATTCATCCGATTCATGTTTACATTATCTTTCCCATCCTTTTTATTAATTTTTTTGTTTAAATAATGACTTATAATCAATATTAAATTGGATTGTATTAAAAATTCTGATTTAAAACGTTAAAAAAAATGTTTGCCTGTGCCAGGATTCGAACCCGAGTCCCTGGCGGGCTAAACCTTAACCACACCACACAAACCACTACACCATTTGATGTTTTGTGATGTTAATTAAAACCAATTAAACTTAAACCCTTTTAAGGTCCCTTAGTCAAACCTGAAAAGTCAAACGTAGTCTCTTAGTCAAGTCAAGTCAAAGTGTTAGTAAATATGGTCCCCTAGTCAAGTCAAAGTGTTAGTAAATATGGTCTTCTAGTCAAGTCAAAGTTGTTCCTAAATTCTAGCCTAGTCAAAGTAGTCCCTAATTACAACTCCAATTTCTACACTGTAAATACAATAGCCTACCATTCAACTCTTTATAATATTCAATAAAAAAAAAACATTATTATCCCATCTCCCATATACTAAAGTTTTCATCCGTCATTATCTCCTCTAGCTAGTTTCGAGTTTTCCAAGGCATTATTACTAAGTGTTTGCACGCTCAATAAAACGCACGAACTCATTATGCACCTAAGGTGAGTTTACATAGCCCCCTTTTTCCATTCACTGTTTTTTTTGGGGTGAAACATGTTACAACATTCAATTTACAATTCAATCATAAGTGTCTATGTGTTATTCTATGTTGCATTATGTCTTAAACATTACTAGGGTAAGCACATTATTCTAGCATAATCATTAACATTGATCAGCCGACGGTATACAATGATAAATCTATTGGACTGACAATCCCACCCGGATACGTGTACCTCCTACATAGGTAGCGTGGGTGATTGTTATCGAATTTATAACATAATCGAGTGAACCATGAGCGTATGGGATGGACCACAATATTCTAGTCACAAGGTTTGATTATGCACTCGATTTACCCGATGGTTTTGTTTTCACATATGGACTAGACTAGCCATGACACTCGAATTGTACAAGTTTTTATTCAATTATCAAAACCTATGTAATTCTCACCAACTTTTGTTGACCCAAAATATTTTCAAACTTAACATGTTTCAGGTTATAACATGCTCGAAGATTAGAGTTAATGCTTGAAGATGCGTAGCTAGTATTTTTTTTTATTTTGATGTACAAATTCTTAGAACAATTGTATGTAATTTATTTAAATCATTTATTGAAACTTATTATTTACCATGAGCTACTGAACAATCATCAATACATGACATCCCGATGTTTCCGCCATCGGTTGGGGTGTTACACCGACCTTCATCAACCTCGAAACCACCACCATTACCGACACCCAACCCTAGTGAGAACAATTACCAACGAACCGGATCCCACCATTAGCACGAACCCGCTTCCACCAAAGCAGTGCCACCGTCGATCCAATCACAGCCATAACCACCATTCTGTAGGTTGCCGCTTGCTGAAGAAGAGGGAAAGGTTTTTAGATCAAGGTGGGAGAGGAGATACTCGTAGTGAGGGAAAGGGAGCGAGGCTTCTTCTGTTTATCTTCTCTAGAATGTGTTTTAAGAGCTTTAAAATGTGTTTTCAAGGCTTCTTTTTGTTCATCTTCAAGGCTTCTGTTCATAAATTTTAGAATGTGTTTCTCGAGATACCACAGATTTCTAATTTAAGCTTAGTGACTATTATGATGATCATGTTGAATTGAGATATTTATAAATTCTAGAAGTAGTTAGTGGTATCCATGTTTATGGTATTTTTTTTTTGTGTGTGTTAATGACTTTTTTTTAATGTGTTTTGTGTGTTTAAGAATTTGTTTTATGGTATGTGTTTTACGTGTATCACATCGGGTTAATATGAGTTTAAAACACAATAGGCTCAGATGAGTAGTTAACACAAGTTTAAAACACAATAGGTTTAAATAGGTTTTTATAAATAGATGGTTTTGATATAACACAATAAGTTCATCTGGTAGTTTAACATGAGTTTAAAACACACGATGTTTTTAATAAAACACGACGTTTATTGATGTTATAGAATCCCAAAAATATCTCCAATTGATTATAGATTGAAATTTCCACAATCTTGAATAGGCATATAATTACTTTAATGCCCTTTTTATTTAAATAAAACATTGCCACATGTCACCCTTACAGGCCTTCTCACCCTTCTCACAAAACACACCCTTTGTACCATAACCCTACCCTATATATATATATATATATATATATATATATATATATATATATATATATATGTAGAAGATCCGGTAGGAAAATTGTTTTGTGTAGGAAGTGTAGGACGTATTTTCAACCATTAGATCAAATCTGATTAAATCTTTAGATGAAGGGCATTATAGACTTTTTGTCCATTTTTTTATTTATTACAAACCCAGTAAATTAGCAACTAACATCTAGATATTTATGAAGATTAATCATCCTAAATTAACTAATTATTCATTATTTTTCATAAGAATCATAAGTATTCATATCAAATAAGTTGATCAATACCCAAAAACTTGTTTGATTCTTCAAACATATAACCCATCTCTATCACTTTTTCGATTATTCAAGTCATGGCAGAATGTTAACATCAGGAGTGTTTTATAATAACGTTAGGAGTGTTTTATAATGAAAGAGAAACTAGTATGCATTAATAAGGAGTGTTTTATAATATCATCGGGAGTGTTTTATAATATCATCGGGAGTGTTTTATAATAACATCAATAGTGTTTTATATTGAAACTAAACACAGTAGAAGTGTTTTAAAACAGCAGAAGTGTTTTAACAGATACGAATCATGTTTAGTAAAAAAAAAACACTATTATTCGGTTAGATCAGCAAAAAAAAAAGAAAAAAAAATAAGAAAACACTATTACTTTAAACCCACTATTATAGAAGATGAAGGTGTAAAGAAAGTTTTGTGGTTCTATTTGTTTTTTTTCTTTTTGTAAGATGAACAAGTTTGAATGTATAAGAGAGATTATAATAACTAATAATATTTAAGATTAAAATTAAGATAAGAGAGAGGGGTATGATTTAAGGGTGAAAATCAAATGGTTTCTATATCAAAATACAAGAAATGACATTACTACCCTCATTTAAGACACATATTAGACCATCCTACCCTTAATTATTAAAATACAATTAGTAGAATCTTAACAAACCCAAACTTTTAATCTCAACCATCTATTTCTAGATCCAATGGTTGAAAACACTTCCTACACTTCCTACACAAATCAATTTTCTTAAAGGAACCTTACCCTATATATATATAGGAATGGGTTCATGTGAGAACCCCTTTGAGTTGAGAGAACTTAAGAACTCCTCTAGACCAATAACAAGCTGACACATATACCACCTATCAATATAATATTAAGGGGTATGAAAGTAATTTATCCTCACCCTACCCCACCCCACCCCACCCCACTCCACCCTTTTATTATACAGTTTTTTTTTGTTTTTTAAATAAACCACACCTCTCTTTCTCTCTCTCATCAGACACATCCTCCCTCTCTCTCACACACATTCCTCTCCCCCCTCTCTCTCTTCTCTCTCTCTCTCTCTCTCTCTCTCTCTCGTACATCTGAGAACAACAACAATGATGGTGTTTTCGTGGCTGCGATGATGGTTTCGTGGTGGGGGGATCTGAAAAACGACGGTGGTGGTGGTTTCGTGGCTTTTTGGTGGGGGTTTTTCGAACAGATCTGAAAACAGTGGGATGGATGGTGACGGGTGGTGGTTCGTGGTAGGGGTTTCGATGGTGGGGATGGTGGTTTGATGATGCTCATGTCCCGATCTATTTGAAGATGATGGGGGGTGTTTTTTTAAAGATGGTTTTGATGATGATGAACGAAGGGTGGTGGTCGATGGTGGTCGACGGTGGGGATGGTGGTGGGGATGAAACAGATCTGGTATGTTCTTTTTCTTCTTCTCATTATTATTATTATTATTTGTTATTATTGGGTTTTGTTATTATGTTTGATGATTTGATGATGACGATGTGTTCGATGATGATGATTTTTGCAGATCAAGTTCTTTCTTTCTTCTTTTTTTTTTTTTTTTTTTTTTGTATAAGGTAAAATTTGGGGCAAGTGTTGGGGTTATTGTTAGTATTATTAATGTTAGAATTTTTCATGGTTTTTTTTTGTGTGAAAAGAAGATGATGATGGGAAGAAGATTATGTTGTTGAAGATGATGGGTTTTTTTTTTTTTTTTTTTTTTTTTTTTTTTTTTTTTTTTATAAGGTAAATAAACTATGGTGTAAAAGTTTTGAGTTATGTGTAGTATGAATGTATAGATGTTTGGGGTGTTTTACATTGATGTAATAAAGTTTTTTGTTGATGTTGTGGGCATTTACGTTGGTGTAATACGATTGTATAGATGTTTTGTTTTGGTTTTTACACTAGTGTTTTTGTGTAGTAGGGTTGTGTATGGCAGATTACACCGGTGTAAATAATTAAAACGGTGTAAATCATGGTAGAATTACACTGGTGTAAATAATTACACCAGTGTAAATCATGGTAGATTACACTAGTGTAAATAATTACATCAGTGGAAAAACAAGAGAGAGAAGACAGAATGTACAAGTTGATTTTTTGTTTTAAAAAAACTAAATTGGTTAAAAAAATAAATGAATAAAAAATAAATTAAAGTTAAAAAATGGTAGATTTACACTAGTGTAAATAATTACCCTAGTATAAATCATCTTCATCAAATTTATCTGATTATTAGTTTTAAAAAAGTAAATAAATTAAAAAATAAAAAATAGTTTAAAAATTATGATATTGTGAATTATTAAATAAAAAATTAATATCATATTATATTAATTATATTTCTCTCACATGGTGTTTTTACTTTAATACCCTCAAATGTACTTTATTAGATTAAAATATACATAATACAATTTTTAATTACCATGTAAAGACAAAAACCTCAAGAGTTAATCTCAACCATTGGATTGAGAAGATCAATGGTCTAGAATGGTTCATATGGTTCTCACAACTCACCATGGTTCTCAAAATAACCCAACCCTATATATATATATATATATATATATATATATATATATTGTGTAAGAAGTGTAGGGAAGTATTTTCAACCATTAGATCAAATCTGATTAAATCTTTAGATGAAGGGCATTATAGACTTTTTGTCCATTTTTTTATTTATTACAAACCCACTAAATTAGCAACTAGCATCTAGATATTTATGAAGATTAATCATCCTAAATTAACTAATTATTCATTATTTTTCATAAGAATCATAAAAAATTCATATCAAATAAGTTGATCAATACCCAAAAACTTGTTCGATTCTTCAAACATATAATCCATCTCTATCACTTTTTCGATTATTCAAGTCATGGCAGAAGGTTAACATCAGGAGTGTTTTATAATAACGTCAGGAGTGTTTTATAATTAAAGAGAAACTAGTATGCATTAATAAAGAGTATTTTATAATATCATCGGGAGTGTTTTATAATAACATCAATATTGTTTTATATTGAAACAAAACACAGTAGAAGTGTTTTAACAGATACAAATCATGTTTAGTAAAAAAAACACTATTATTCGGTTAGATCAGCAAAAAAAAAAAAAAAAAAAAAAGAAAAAAAAAAGAAAACACTATTACTTTAAACCCACTATTATAGAAGATGAAGAATAACCGGTGCAAAGAAGGTTTTGTGGTTCTATTTGTTTTTTTTTGTTTTTGTTTTTGGAAGATGAACAAGTTTGAATGTATGAGAGAGATTATAATCACTAATAATATTTAAGATTAAAATTAAGATGAGAGAGAGGGGGGCATGATTTAAGGGTGAGAATCAAATGGTTTCTATATCAAAATACAATTAGTGACATTACCACCCTCATTTAAAACACATATTGGACCATCCTACCCTTAATTATTAAAATATAATTAGTAGAATCTTAACAAACCCAAACTTTTAATCTCAACCATCCATTTCTAGATCCAATGGTTGAAAACACTTCCTACACTTCCTACACAAATCAATTTTCCTACAGGAACCTTACCCTATATATATATATATATATATATATATATATTTATTAATAGACGTAGTTAGTTTGGTAAGCCGGTCAGATGGAGCCTATGATTCTTAAACAACACGTAAATCTCTAGCTGATAAGTGATGCTTAATCACCTCACTATACAGGCCTATTAGATCATTTTTAATATATGTACTTTGAAGTCGACTGACATGTGATGATTATTGAAATAGATATTTAAATTATGTATGAGTAGAGCAAATAGTCGAGAGACATGAAAAGTTACCATTATACAATCTTTTTAGATGACTATAGTTAGATTAGTTTTATTTATATCTTCACTGCTTACCTATTGATTGTTTTATTTGGCTTGCCCCCCCCCCCCCCAAAAAAAAAAAAAAGAATCGCCCCTGGATACCAATTTAGTTGTTTATTCTCTTGGTTTACATCGTAGCTTTAGAGTGTCGTGAAGAAATGACGAAGTTGTACAAATACTTCACTCGAGATAGAGGTGCACACATAAAATTAGAAGTAGATTTTATAAGTAATCGAGTGTTGATCTTTTACAAATTTTTTTTCTAAATAAACGACATATTCATTTTATGATACACATTTTGTCGGTTCATACCTATTATAAACTATATTAAAAGAAAAAAAAAAGGAATAAAATCATCCTCAATTATTATTAGTCCCTCAAAAGACACCAAAAGGAGGAAAAAGAGTAGTTGGCTTGTGGACAATAAACCTGTAAAAACAAAAAATAAAGAAACGTAAAATGTTTAGGATCACAAAATAAAAGAATCTTTCTGCAAATTCACATATATAAAACAGACACATCCAAATTTGGGTCACCAGCAGCCAAAACCGTAGGCCCTTTACGTTTGTCGTACTATCGATTGTCTATCTATCTATAATATAATATAATATGACCACCTCTTTGGATTTGGATTTGGATTTGTTCGTCAGCAATGACGAACACATGGTTATCATTGCTTCAAATCCCTACTTATACTGTTTTTGGACTCCAGACGTCGAATTAACTTCACGATCTACCGGTAATATTATTCATTCCCCTATGCAAACTGTCACTTAATTTGTAACTTTTTTTGCTCTCTCTCTCTCTCTCTCTCTGTAAGTTAACTCATTTTGTGTTTTGTTTCAGAATTATTATTATATGTAATAAAAGTAACTTGCCTCTTCAAGTTGGCCTACCTTTGAGTTTTGATATCATTATTGACTCGGAACCATTGTTTACTTGCTCATTGCCTCTGCCGTGTGGATCGTTTGTATGTAATCCAAAATCTTAATTTATTAAAATTAAATTAAACCCAAAATCTTAATACGTACATATAAATTATAATCCAAATTTCAAAAAATATACACACACGCATGCACGCACATTATAATTATAGTTTCTGTCCTGTGTACGTATATATAAATATGTGAAATAAAATTTTTAAAAATGTACATTTTTATATAAATAAATAAGTTGGCTCGAGTTTTTGCAAGCTGATCGAGCTAGAGCTCAACCTTTCAGCTTGCTAACGTAAAGGAGCATTTTGTTAATTTGCAGCCATGGTTGTACTCTTTGATAATGGATTTTGTTAGAACTGAGAAATAAATGATCATGAGAAGGTTACCCAAAAAATAGAAACTGATTAACTAATTGAATTACGAAATTAATTATTTGAGATATGTTTGTTTCAGTGAAATTAATATTAACACAATTCACTTGTGAGCTGCCTGCAATAGTGATGGGGGGTTTGGTGCCATTGGTTTGGTTTTGCCGGGCGGAAGAAAATGACATTTGGGCAAAGACAACAGGCAGTGCTCTTGGTGCTTACACACCATGTGGCATTGAATCCATTGTGGGTGGTATATCGAATGTCGTCTTGATGGGCTTGTGCTTATATAGAATATGGCTGCTGCTCATCATCAAAGTCCACAGGTTTTGCTTACGCTCCAACTACTATAATTATATGCTGGCCTTTTTAGCTGCCTATTGTGCTGCAGAGCCCTTGTTCAGATTGCTTTTGGACGTGTCCATGTTTGACTTTAGTGCACACACTACCCTTGCTCCATTTGAGGTATATAATATTTCATTCTTCTTCTACTTAATTAATTGTACATTCAAAGCTGGGTAAATTATTGCATAAAATGGTAACAGACTTTGCTCTCATTTCTGTTTCCGATTCATGTAATCTCTTCAACCATATTAGTAATTAGTGGGTTGTTGGTTGGTTACTCAGTGCCAAAAAAAAAAAAAAAAAAAAAAAAAAAAAAAGGGACGGTACCTTGTATGCCAGCAAGACCTTAAATTGTAGCCTTTTAAAGATGAAGGATTTTATTAATCAATAATTTAAATTTCAGTAGTTTTTTGTTGGCAAAGAAAGACGGTTGGTTACCTTACCTAAAATAGAAATGGGACCCAAGATGGATATATGCAATTACCCTTAATCAAAAGATTAAAGGTTGTTTCCCTGCAATTTGCTTTCTTTAGCTCCATATGCAAGTATGTTAAGATATATCAAACAAAAAAAGTGAAAGAAAAATGTTTAGTACTAACTATATATGTCTTCATGCAGGTAGTTTCACTCGTGATTGAGACCCTTTGTTGGAGCTCTCTGGTGATGATGACGCTTTTGGAAACTAAAGTGTATGTTAGAGAGTTTCGTTGGTATGTCCGATTTGGTGTAGTTTATGTCCTGGTCGGGGATATTGTGAAACTTAGTGTCATTCTTTCAGTTGAAGATCTATACCCAAGGTTGGTATGCAGTCTTTTTATTGTTCTGAGTAAATTAATTTGCAGTTCTAAATTGATATTTAAATTTTAGACAATAACTTTAGAGGTATGTTATTTACACAATAACAAAAAGTAAGTTTGCACAGCCCTCTACGGCCCGTAGAAGAAGAAAAAATGTGGTATACGGGCCGTAGAGGCCTCTACGGCCCGTATAGGGTTGTCTGGATAAAATTTGAGATTGTGCAAATAGTGGGAGCCTAACTTTATTACAGACTACATTACTAAGTTAATTATTGAAGAACAAGTTAGAAGGACATAATAATGATCATGTTGGCCCAAATATAAGCATACCGTTCCATGTATTTGATATGGCCGGTTCTTCATTGAACTAATTTGTTAGATCACAAATGCTAGGCCAAAGTAGGTAAGTTTTTGGTTTTAGTTAAAACCAGTGGGGTTGGGTTGACCTGAAACATTGTTTGTCTAAGTTTTTATATATATATATATATATATATATATATATATATATATATATATATATATATTTGAAACTCAAGCCTTTTCACTAGTACTAGTCTGATTAAATTGATACACACTTTGGGTGACTTGCGACCTGTACGACCCAATTAGCTAATTTGTCTTGATTTTACCCTTTTGACTTGTTGGACAAAGTGTTTCGGCTCTAACAAATGCTATAGTGGTCTTAGTACGTCTGATAAATGAATTATTAATATAATGTAATATTTGTTGTTGGATAGAAGCCAAATATTCTAAGAAACCAAACAGAAATAATGATGGGAAACAAAGAATCTAAAACAAGTGGCACCCAGAGTTGGATATATAAAAGTTCCTTCTTTTTAATAATAATAATAAAACATCCCTCCCAGTTAAATTATGTCTTGTTCTCCTGGATGATAAAGGATGAGGTGACTTCATTTTTTTTAATAATAATAATAAGACACTAACAACTATATTTCTTATGCAGATACATACTCTATGTGTACATCAGTTCGTTGTTCTGCCAGGTTTGTTTTTATATTCTGTTATATTGTAAGTATGTTTAGAGGATTTATTATATATTCTAAAACAGTACATGCAATGTTTTGGTAATTAACTGAGCAGTTTGTAACTAACATCTTAAATATGGAATGAAAAAGGAACTACGAAAAGCATCCAAGTATATCTTTTGGTGTGATGCAGGCTTTATTTGGAGTACTTCTTCTTGGTTATATACCAAATTTGGATAGCTACCTGGGTCATATCCCACTCCAAACTGATCCTGGTGATGACATTAAGTATGAAGCGCTTCCTGGAGGAGAACATATATGTCCAGAGAGGCGTGCTACCATATTATCAAGTAAGTACTAAGTAGCTTTGATTGAGATATCAACAGGGGTCGCTTTGACCCGTACACTTTGTCCAAAACATTATCAACAATTGGCGTGATAAATATCTATTATGACAATAAGGGTATTTTTAAATAAAACTATCTATGAGGTTGTATACCTAAATACACACTTTGTGATACTATTTCACTTGTTTCCTTTATAGCCAAGGTTTGACTTGACCTGTTGGAGAAAAAAACATAACCTGGTCAACCCATTTCTAGTAATTGTCACCTCTAATCTTTATGCATGGTAAATTGATGAATCATACATTATGATGAAGCCCTATTTATAATCATCTATACAAGCAACCCTAATCATAAATATAGGAATAGATAAGCACTATCTCTATCAATAATAACAGATCTATACTAAATATATATTCGGCTAATATATATTGTGTTAAAGTGCTAACTGATATTGTGGTAGGAATATATTTTGGGTGGATGACTCCCCTTATGCAGGAGGGCTACCGAAAACCTATAACAGAAAAAGATGTATGGACGTTAGACACATGGGACCAGACTGAGACATTGAGTAAAAAGTAGTTGGAAGCTTTGTGAAATCATGAAATTTAAATATGTCTGTATTCACAGCTTTAACTAAAATGACAAGTTGTTGCCAACTGTAGGTTCCAGAAATGTTGGGCTGAAGAAGCTAAAAAGTCAAATCCATTTCTTTTACGCTGTCTGAATAACTGTGTTGGAGGAAGGTCACTACTAATTAACACTTTGCCCAATATGCTACCACTAGATGATACTTACCCATTGGCTGGCTGTTTGTTCTTTGCAGGTTCTGGTTTGGAGGCCTTTTCAAAGTAATGATTTCATTATCCTAGCTAATTATTAGCGGTGTTCAAAATTTGCGGGTCAGATGGGTTGGGTCAAAATGTATGGTTTGGGTTGGGTTGTCTAAAACTCCAATAATCAAATAGTGTGATTGCAAGAATTATATATATTATTATAACTGTTATATAATTTCCTCAACACACTGATTTTAAGAGGATTAAAAATACAATTCCATCAACTTTCAACCCATTTGACGCTTTTCCATCCTTTTGGATTTTGCCCGTTAAGAGTATAACCTGAATGGAGCCACCCAAAAGAAACTGGGTTGAATGTGTTGTGAGATCACACCCAGTAACCCTAATACATCATTTATGCTTCAAATGTTGATTTTTGATACTCGTTTCACTTGTAGGTAGGCAATGATCTTTCTCAGTTTGTGGGACCAGTTATATTAAGCTATCTTCTTCAGGCAAGTCACGTACATGTGATTTTTGTTATTACTTTCTATAGAATTGAACTTATGAAGTTGCAAGCTGTACATATTATATAGAAATGAACTTATGGATACCACATTTTCAATTATTATGGTACATATGTAATCCTTGTGGAACTTGACCTATTAACGTTTTACTTTTTAATCCACAATGACATTCATGTGATGAATACAGGAAGGAAATAAGCATATTATATATGACTTTCTTCTTTGTTCCCTCTAGATGCGCATGTGACAACACACGTTGATTATAGCTGAGAATGACTGGAGTTTACTAGACTTTTTAGTATTTCAGTAGAATGTAAAGTTTATAGTAAAAATTCTAGGGTGAAGTTGTTTACTACTGTATGTGCTTTTACAATAAGTGTAGTTGGCAATTTGTTGTTGACATGTGAATTGTGTTTTATTTATTTTGCAGTCTTTGCAACGAGGTGATCCTTCATGGATTGGCTACATGTATGCCTTCTCAATTTTTGTTGGTGTGGTATGTTGCAAATTATACATTGGTTTTCAACTTCATATATTGAACATAATTATGGGAGTCATGATGCTTATATCTCTGCTAACGAACAGTCAACTTCCATTTATATAAAATCCAGTCATTAGGAGTTCTTTGTGAAGCACAATACTTTCAAAATGTTGCAAGGGTTGGATTCAGGATTAGGTCAATTTTGGTAAGTTATTTATTATCACATTCCCTTGTAATTAATTAACTTGTTTAATTAATTTACACATAATACTTCATCTTTGTCATGATTTCGATAGGTTTCTGCTGTATTTCGGAAATCCTTGAGGCTAACCCATGAAGCCCGAAAGAATTTCCCTTCTGGGAAAACTATGAATATGATAACGACAGATGCTAATGCACTTCAGGTATGCATATGATTCAAAAATCTTGCTGTTATATATAAAGACTCTGAATCATTGCTATGTGCAGCAAGTATGCAATCAACTTCATGGCTTATGGTCAGCTCCATTCAGAATTGTGCTTTCCATGATTCTTCTTTACCAACAACTAGGAATTGCTTCACTTGTGGGTTCTCTGGTTTTAATTCTAATGTTTCCTGTACAGGTAATTTCGGTTATTTTAATTGCTTAAAATCATCTCAGTGACGGATTTTTATATGAAAAAGAATTGCGGCAACTTTGATTAGTGATTACAGATTTTAGTAGTATTTTCCCGGATAATTTTGTTCTTACATTTTTGTACATTAATCTGCTGATAATAGACGATGATTGTCAGCAAAATGAGGAAATTATCAAAGGAAGGATTGCAGTACACTGACAAAAGAGTTGGACTAATGAGTGAAATTTTGGCTGCAATACAGACCGTAAAGTACATGTTTCGTTTTGGGATTATAACCTTTGTAGCTGCTAGATTGATTATTATTATTATTCATTTATTCCTTGACACTACGCAATTTACAGATGCTACGCATGGGAGGAAAGTTTCCAATCTAAAATTCAAACAATTAGGAAAGATGAGCTTCTATGGTTATGGAAGTCACAATTTTTGGGAGCGGTGAGCACCACTATTTTACACCAATTTTTGTTATTGTTTCGTACGTTATACAGGTTTAAATACAGAAGGTTCATGTTGTAAGTCTCCTGGTTCTGGTTCTGGTTCTGGTTGTTTGTTTTATTTTTCTTTTTAATTATTTTTCTCCTTCTTGCAGTGCAACAACTTCATACTGAACAGTCTTCCAGTTGTTGTGGCGGTGATTTCATTTGGTTTTTTCACATTGCTGGGTGGAGATTTGACTCCTTCAAGGGCTTTCACATCGCTTTCCTTATTTACAGTGCTGCGAACTCCTTTAAACACTCTTCCCAATTTAATCACTCAGGTTGTCTCTTTTCTCCAATTCATGTATATTCTTTTCATGTCTTCAGATAACAAATCCAAACGGGTTGACCTGGAACATCGATCTTTGTCCAGAATTTTTTTATATTTTAGTATATAATTATTGTTTCAAATTTGATTAAAGTTGTTATACATTTTCAATCAATAGTTTTATTTCTTCATGCAGTATATATTACACTACTTTAGCACGGTCAGAGTTTCCTGTTAGGCTAGTTGCTTTTATTTGACCTTTTATAAATAAAACGTAACCCAAAGTGGTCCATATATATGTAAAGTGGATCAAAATTGCCACCTCTACAATGTTCTTAAAGTAGGTGTTTAGCATGACATCTTAATTTTTCCTCCATTTCGTTTCATGGCTATTTGTAGGCGGTGAATGCATATGTTTCGTTACAGCGTTTGGAGGAATTATTTTTAGCTGAAGAGAGAGTTCTGTTACCCAACCCACCTCTTGAACCAGGGCTTCCTGCAATTTCAATTAAAAATGGCTGCTTTTCATGGGATCCGAACGCCCCAAAACCAACATTATCCGATATAAATATAGATATACAAGTTGGCAGTTTAGTGGCAATTGTTGGGGGTACAGGAGAAGGGAAAACGTCCCTTATTTCAGCAATGCTTGGGGAGCTTCCTCCTTTGGAAAACTCGAGTGCTATCATCAGAGGAACAGCTGCTTATGTCCCTCAACTTTCATGGATATTCAATGCTACAGTAAGTTAATGCCTTTTGTTCTTTTGTGCATATTCAGGTGGTCTGGGCAATGGGCCAATAATGGATTTCCGTTTAACAGGTTACTTTTTGATACATGCCCATGTTTGACCTGCAAATACTATATTGTGCATTTTCCGTTTTGTATAAGCAGTAAATGTGTAAATTATGATAACATAAACAGTTTTGTTCAAATACTATACTATATTGTGCATTTTCGAATAGAACTTTTAAGGAAGTTGTATGAACTACAAAAATGGACTTCAAATTCAAGGTACATTCCATGCGTTTGATCCTTTCACCTTGTAGCGATTGTTTTTTTTTTTTTTTTTTTTAACTGTTTAGATTTGAACACGTCCAAATTGGCCGATTCATAAGTAAATGGATCAATCTCCACCTCCAGTGTATCTAAACACACACACAAACATCATATCAAAACTCATGTCAGCCTTTAATATATAATTAAATGGGGATTTTTGGCATGCCCGGCCATTTCAACGAATGTTTGCAGGTACGTGAAAACATTTTATTTGGATCAAAATTTGAAGCTTCAAGATACTGGAA
This sequence comes from Ambrosia trifida, assembly GCA_028751855.1. Classification (NCBI taxonomy): domain Eukaryota; kingdom Viridiplantae; phylum Streptophyta; class Magnoliopsida; order Asterales; family Asteraceae; genus Ambrosia; species Ambrosia trifida. The sequence continues at coordinate 27,913,594 of CM054122.1, forward strand.
AACCGTACAAGTAACTGCATTGCAACATGACCTTGATATTCTTCCAGTTAAGTTTCTCAAGAGTATCCCCTGTAGTTTCTTGATGGTTTTGAGCTTAAATTTGTGCTCCTTTCTCTTGCTGATTGTTAGGGCCATGATCTAACTGAGATTGGTGAACGAGGGGTGAATATTAGCGGTGGTCAAAAGCAAAGAGTCTCAATGGCTAGAGCAGTGTACTCAAACTCGGATGTCTACATATTTGATGATCCGTTGAGTGCATTAGATACTCATGTGGGCCGAGAGGTAAATTTATGGTAGCTTTTTGTTATTTTTCTTTTTTATTTACACAGTTTCAGAATAATATCTTTGGGCAAGCTGATGAGTTTCAGAATCACCCATGTATGTTTAGATAGAGGTACTGGAAAGATGGGCATGTTGGGTCACATGTCATAGCGTGTTCGGTTCAAAATAGGTTTCTATTAGGTGAAACGGGTCTGGTCGGGTTGACCCGAAGCTTTTTATACTGTTTAATAATCTATAATATTTATTGTGTATTCTGATTAAAGGTTAAACTATTAAACTAATATGTATATAAAGTAGGTTAGGTGGTTGTATGCTTAAAGAATACATTTTGCATGAGCTTCAACCAATTTGACACATTAACTCATTTTCTTTTCAATTGAATCTTTTATTTATACTCATTTTGGTATGTTGAGAGATAAAACATTGGCCAAATTTATCCATTCATAAGTAAATGGGTCAAATTTACATCTCTAGCTAGTTTGATAGTTTCTGCATCTTATAATAATATACATCATATTAGTTCTCTATAACACAGTGCACATTGATCTCCAGGTTTTTGAAAAATGCATCAAGGAAGAGCTGCGAGGGAAAACAAGAGTGCTTGTCACAAATCAGCTACATTTTCTTCCTCAGGTGGATAAAATTATTTTGGTCTCAGAAGGTATGGTTAAAGAGGAAGGAACCTTTGAAGAGCTATCGGAAAATGGGTTGCTGTTTAAAGCATTAATGCAAAAAGTCGGTGGAATGGATGATCATGTGGAAGGAAGTGAATGCGAAACCAATATCCATCATGGATCCTCAAAACAGTATGCTGATGACTCGACTAATGATCAAAGCATCACAACAAAAAAGAACCGTAAATCGGTTCTTATTAAGCAAGAAGATAGGCAAACCGGCATTGTTAGCTGGAAAGTATTGGCAAGGTAAGCATTGCATTGCATTGCAGCATCTAATCTTCTGCCTTTTTCTTTTACCTTTTTAATGTTCCCCCGATATAAAATGTTGATGACTGAGATCAGACTTGTATATACGGATTTGCATTGTCATAATATACATTTATTTAATCACACCTATAACACTAATTATGTATAAAATTAAATAAAAAAGCGGGTTCAAAAATCAGCTTTATGTTGGCCCAACCCGTTTTGAGCCATTATCCTGCGCGCACATTTTTCCACCTCTACTTGGTAGATATTTTTTTTTGGGGGCCTTAATTAACTTTTTAGGCTCAAACAATGATTAAAAAAGATAAAATATCACTGTTTCTAACTTTCTATTCACAGGAACAATTAAGACCAACATTTGGCAACTATTTGACATTTTAGACTATTTACTCCCTATAACTTAGTTATGTGAGTTCTGACTATATTTATCACAACTTACAGATACAAAGATGCTTTAGGTGGCCTATGGGTTGTCCTGATATTATTCGCTTGCTATATTTCAACTGAAGTGCTTCGAATATTAAGTAGCATGTGGTTAAGTTACTGGACAGAACAAAGCAGTACAACAAGTCGTGGGCCTGGTTTCTATATTCTCGTCTATGCCCTCTTGTCCCTTGGACAGGTATGTGGACACTGGATTGTATTTTAGTGTTTAATAGGTAACAGTCAAACGTGAAGACTCTAAATGTGTATTCAAATGCATACTCAAAAGATATTTATATTGTTACTTTAATAATATAGTATCCTTAATCATATTTACCACATTAAGAATTATGTTGTTTTTTTTTTTTTTTTTTTGGGGGGGGTTTAAAACTAGACCAAATGTGTTGGTGGGTAGTTTAACGCGACATGGCCCATTTTGACTTGTTACCTAGCTCCATGTTTTGTTAGTTATGCAATTCTATGCTTTAATATCTGGAACCACACAATGTGTATGCTCACACCACCAGCTGCTGCTTGCAGGTAGCGGTAACTTTTGCAAATTCATTCTGGTTAATTTCATCAAGCCTTCATGCAACGAAAAGACTTCATGATACAATGTTGCATTCAGTTCTTAGAGCCCCGACAACATTTTTCCAAACTAATCCAATTGGGCGGATGATTAATAGGTTTGCAAATGATCTTGGTGATATTGATCGAAATGTTGCTAATCTTGCAAATCAATTTCTGAATCAAGTTTGGCAATTACTTTCTACTTTTGTGCTTATTGCTATTGTGAGCACAATATCTTTATGGGCCATAATGCCTCTTCTTTTCTTGTTTTATACAGCCTACCTCTACTATCAGGTTACTCTTACCCTTCATGTTTTTCTATTCCTACTTTAATAAATTATTATATTTGTGAGGTAAAATCCAAAAATGCTTTGCAGAGCACATCACGGGAAGTGAAGCGTTTGGACTCCATAACCAGATCTCCTGTGTATGCACAATTTGGTGAAGCATTAAATGGTTTATCAAGTATTCGTGCTTACAAAGCCTACGATCGTATGGCCAACATTAGTGGCAAATCAGTGGATAACAATATAAGATTTACCCTTCTAAACTTCAGTGCCAACCGTTGGCTCACCATAAGATTGGAAACATTAGGAGGTTTGATGATTTGGTTAACCGCCACCTTTGCTGTCATGCAATTTTCAAGAACAAGTGATCAAGTAGCTTTTGCATCTACAATCGGCTTACTACTCAGTTATTCTCTAAATATCACAAATCTTATGAGTAATTGTTTGAGACAAGCAAGTAGAGCAGAGAATAGTTTTAATGCTGTTGAGCGTGTGGGCACGTATATAGATTTACCATCTGAGGCTCCATCTGTAATTGAGAACAAGCGTCCGCCACCTGGCTGGCCCTCAATGGGTCTAGTGGAATTTGAAAATGTGGGATTTCGTTATAGACCAGGTCTTCCTTCGGTTTTGCATGGTTTATCTTTTAGGATATCTCCTACTGAGAAAGTAGGAATAGTTGGAAGAACGGGTGCAGGGAAGTCTACCATGATTAATGCGTTGTTTCGGTTGGTGGAGCTTGAAAAAGGAACAATTTTTATTGATAATTATGATATCTCAAGTTTCGGACTCACAGATTTGCGTAAAGTTGTTGGTATTATACCTCAGTCACCTGTTCTCTTTTCAGGTATAGTATATCTCATTCTTTACATTGCATTCTCTAGTTTGGATATAAATATAATCTTGGTTTTAAAAAGCGTTAGGCGCACAAAAGCGACGAGGTCTAAGCGCATCGCCCGAAGCGCAAACTAATTTTATAATTTTTTTATATATCCCATATATATTTCATGATTTTTTAGCTTCATTTACCCAAAAATATAGCTATAAATAAGGTTTTTATGTGAATTTACCTGTATGTACAAACCAAAAACACCAAGTGTTAAAGAACGAACAGAGAAATCAAAGAACACAAACAATAGCCAACGATTGATCGGATCTTTATTGAAACTAATCGAATGATTATAAGAATAAACTGAAAACGAATACAAGAATTATGGATGCCCAATCTGAATGATCAGGCCCCCTTTTATTGACCTAGCTGATTAACGACTTCATAACAACCGAAGTTTTAAATTGACAAGAATAGTCCCTTTACTTTGGGCCTTCTATTATTATCAGCATAAACTTGATCCCACGTTCAGAAAAGACTTTTGTTGACCGGTGATGAGATCTATACTTAACAATTCTCCACCTTAGATCCATCACCAAAAACAATCCTGCATCAGAATTAACCAACACCTAATGCATCATTACAGAACTCAAACTTTGGTCCAGGAACAGACTTTGTAAACATGTCTGCTGGATTTGATTCTGTATCCACTTTCTCCACTTTTACTTCACCTTCATTGACAATATCTCTGATGAAATGAAGCTTAACTTTGATGTGCTTTGTCCTATCATGAAACACACTATTCTTTGACAACTGAATAGCTCCCTGATTGTCACAACCAATCACTGTTTCATCAATATCAACACCTAGTTCAGACACAAGTCCCTTTAACCATAATGCCTCTTTTACCCCTTCAGTCAATGCAATATACTCTGCCTCTGTAGAAGACAAAGCCACAACATGTTGTAACTGGGCTTTCCAACTCACCAAATTCCCCATAACCACAAATGCATACCCAGAAATAGACCTTCCCTTGTCTAAATCTTTTGCATAATCTGAGTCCACAAAACCAATGACCCTTTTACCCCTGTCATCAGCCTTGTTACCAAACACTAGACCAACATGCTTAGTACCACTCAGATATCTTAGTATCCACTTCACAGCATTCCAATGATTCTTTCCAGGATTAGCAATATATCTGCTTACTAGACTGACTACATAGGCTAAGTCAGGTCTAGTGCAGACCATCATATACATCAGACTACCAACAACCTGTGCATAGGGAACCTTCTCCATATAAGACTTTTCAGCATCAGTCTTAGGAGAATCATGACTTGACAACTTAAAATGAGCTGCCAAAGGAGTTTTGACCGTTTTAACCTTACTCATTCCATAATTATCAATCACCTTTTGAGCATAGGAACTCTAAGTCAACCTCAAAGTTCTATTATTCCTGTCCCTCACAATTTCCATTCCCAATATCCTTTTAGCTTCACCAAGCTCTTTCATATCAAACTCAGACTTCAACATATCTTTTGTAGTCTGAATTTCAGATTTACTTTCACAGGAAAGTAGCATATCATCTACATATAATAGCAAATAAACAAACTTACCTGTGTCATATTCTCTGAAATATACACAGCTATCATAAGAGCTTCTTAAGAATCCATTGTGCACCACATAGTCGTCAAACCTCTTGTACCATTGTCTTGGTGATTGCTTCAGACCATACAGAGATCTTTTCAACAAACATACTTTATCCTCTTGACCTTTAACTTCAAATCCAAGAGGCTGCTATGTCACACCCTCAAATTCCACGTGCGGGGTTTTACCGCGAGGCGCGTGACACACCAGGATCTCAGTCAACGATCACAATAAACATACAACAAACATGCATTCATAATTATATTTAAAACCCAAAATATCATGCTTTGAGCTGTAAACCAGTAGCGGAAGCATTCGTGTTTACAACCAAAAGACATATCATTGTTTACAAAGACATTGTTTAGTATGTTTCAAAATAATAGACGCCGTGCATGACCTCGTGCGCCTAGTCCGATAACCGCTACCTTAGCGACCTGAGAAAACATGCCAAAAATGTCAACATATAATGCTGGTGAGTTCACAGGTTTTCTTTTATAAAGTGTTGTCACAAGTTTTACAAAGATCATTCCCGTTAATACTATGTCATGAGAACGTTAGCTAGACGTTAAGTGTTTTTACTACTACGGTTGGGAACCCATTACTAAACGTTTCCAAAAGTTGATACCAGCCCAGAATGACTGGGCTACCGATGCCTCGGTAACCCGATAGGTAGAGACAATATGCACCCGCCCGGCCCCGCCGTCGAGTGGGGTTTGTGAGGCCCAATAGATCTATCCACATTTCCCTCGTTGTGCGTGCCAGCACATTCATGGTTTCCCCCTGGGACTTTCCATAAAAGCCGTATAGTAACATAAAGTGCCCATAGTATAACATGACCTTTAAATAGTTCGTACAAAGCATGTTTCTCCCCCAAAAGCAAAACAGTAAAAGTGGGGCTGTGAAACTCACCTCGGTTTGCGTTACTTGAAAATAGTTAAGTAGTTATGTTACGATAGTCCCAAATAGCGGCGACCTATCATAAGATGTGTATAAGTATTGGACTAATAACCCGCAGGCTAACTAGTCCCCGTATGTCCAGACCGTGACCATAAACGTTTGAAAACACCTTTAACCGTTAGACCGACCGTGCCAGACAAGACCCGACATCCCATTGGCGACCCGACATCCCACGTGTTAGATAAATGCAAGACATCATGCAACATATGCAATTAAACACTTAGCACGCGCAACAATTCACCTAGTCTAGCATAATATCCAATTAACGTATAAACAGGTCCGAACACGTCTTACTAAGTCATTGGGTGTATCCCGGGGTTCCTAACATGTTCCTAGGTGTCAAATCGTGTTCCGGGATGTCAAAACGCGTTCACGACAGCAGTACATGCGATTAGGAAGGTTACACGCGAGTAGGCAATAGCCTATAGGCGATTAGGGGGCCTAATCGCATGAAGTATAGGCGATTAGGGTCCCAATCGCCCCAAAGTCTGCATAATCGCCTATAGCTCAGGCGATTAGGATGCCTAATCGCCTGCAGCTGCTGTACAACGAGTTTTCGCGCGTTAAACCCTCCAAATCAGATCCGAAACATGCAACAACACCCAATATCAAACCTAAATCATTTACCAACCCTTTTCAAGCAAAAACCCCCAACATATCACTGGTCTAGCATGTTCTATGCAATTATTTCCTAAAATGGCAAAGTACTAGGTTTCTTCTACCAACCTTATCTTTCCTTAAATGGAAATAATCAGATTTCAAGCTCTACAACATGTAACTCATAAAATCTCTGATCTAACATCTTCCTAGTGTGAATTCTAACAACATTGCATCAACAATCACACCATAATCATCCTAAATCCTCAAGAACATACAAATGGGTCAAAATATGCATTTTCTTCAAAACACCATAATAATGGCTAAGATTCTAAGACAACCTTCCTAATGACCTCTACATAACAGAAGTACAATCATATCTTAAAAACATCCATGTTAAAATCACCAATAAGACCAACATTTGCATATAAACTTCACATATAACAAGCATTAAGGTGTAAACTTGGTTTAAGACTCTTTTGAAAGGTTTTTAAAGACACATTTTGGTAAAACAAGGTCTGGAACTTTGGGGAACTCGAAATAACAACTTTACAAAGGTTAGGGATGAAGAACACACCTTGGATTTTGCTAAAGAAAGGTGTATAAGCTTGAGGATGGTGATTTTTGTAGCAAAATGAGTTCCAGAGGTGTTCTAAGGTGTGTGGGCGACTTGGGAGCAGCTAGGGTTGTTCTAGAGGTGTTTGGGGAGTTAAGGGTTCTATTTATAGGTGTTTTGACCCGAGCCCTGCAGTACACGCGATTAGGGACCCAGATCAGGCGAGTAGGGGCCTAATCGCCTCCATGCTCACGCGATTAGCCACCTACTCGCGAGTAGGGGTCCTAATCGCTACTATTCATGCGATTGGCCACCTACTCGCCCCATTCCCTTTGTACTCGTGCACTGTTCATGCGATTGGGAGTCCCCCCAGGCTCCTAATCGCCTATAAGGTGCTGGAATGGGTTTTTGGCGCGTTAAACACTATTTTAACATATTTAAACACGTATTCACATACCGATAAGTCACATAATGATTCCAAACATATAATGCATGATATCCAACACGTTTACATCCGTTCACCAATTCCCGGGACTCGAGACTCGTGTGTGCATTAAACCCGGCGATTCCCCGAATCGCCGATCCTTGTACCCATAGATGTGGACCGACTCCCGATGACCCCGCGGATCATCATAACGACTCCCGATGATTCCCCCGAATCATCGTACCGACTCGACTGACCTTGTTAAGGACGTAATATGCATGACTCGCTAAGGTAGACTTACTAGTTTAGTCAACGTTACTAACCTGAGTTTGCCGGGTGTCACATGCTACATATAAATCTTCTCTTCCAAATTCCCGTGAAGAAATGAAGTTTTAACATCTAAATGCTCCAACTCCAAAAGAGCAGCAGTTAATGACAAAATTACCCTTATTGAGGTATGCTTCACAACAGGTGAAAATATCTCATTATAATCCAAACTAGCCCTTTGAGTAAACCCTTTAGCAACAAGCCTTGCTTTAAACCTAGGCTCTTCTTCCTTTGTCAGTCCTTCTTTGATCTTATAGATCCACTTACAAGATACTAACTTATGTCCTTCAGGCTTGTTCACTAACTCCCAAGTACCATTCTTTTCTAATGAACTTATCTCTTCTTGCATTGCTAGCTGCCACTTACGACTCTCATTTGAACTCATTGCCTCAGTATAAGTCAATGGTTCAAACAAGCTTTCATTCTCAGCAGCTAGAAATACTATAGCAGATAAATCATAATCTCTGAACCTTGCTGGTTTTTGTACATTTACTTTTCTAGGTCTGTCCCTTGCCAGATTATAACTATCATTTGTACCTGTTTCACCTCCATTGTTTGACTGTTCTTCATCATTGACAGACTCATCATGCTCCACCTCAATTCGAACATCACCTTTAACACTGTCTTCTGGTTTCTTGTCAAACAAATCTTTATAGACCACATTCTCTCTCCATTCAACATTTCTGCTGTTAATGACTTTACCATCACTGATTCTCCAAAGTCTACTACCCTTCATACCAGCAATATAACCAAGAAATACACACTTCTCAGTTCTTGATTCTAACTTTCCTTGACTTATGTGAGCATAAGCCAAAGAACCAAATATCTTTAAGTCTCCATACTCTGGTTTGACACCAGTCCACATCTCCATTGGTGTCTTCATCTTTAAGGCAGCAGAAGGAGACCTGTTTACCAAATAAGCTGCAGTTGACACAGCTTCACCCTAAAATTTCTTTGGTAAACCAAAACAGAACAACATACATCTCACCTTTTCTAGCAAAGTTCTATTCATCTACAGAATTCTAATCCATTGTCAGTCCTCAGTTTCTTGAGCTTCTTACTAGACTGGTTTTCTATCAAAACCTTCCACTCTTTAAACTTCCCAAATGCTTCATGTTTATGTTTAAGAACATAAACCCACATTCTTCTGGAATAATCATCTATAATAGACAAAAAATACCTTGCACCACCCAAGGTTTCTGTCTTAGCAGGCCCCCACAAATCAGAGTGCACATAATCCAGTGGCCCTTTAGTACAATGTCTTCCTTTACTAACTTAACTCTTTTCTGTTTTCCCATAAGACAATACTCACAAAAACTGATCTCACAACTTTTAAGATCACCAAGAACTTGTTGCTTATTAAGCTCTTCAAGTCTTTGTTTGCTTATATGTCCTAATCTTTTGTGCCACAAAAGTGCCTCAACATCACCTTCTTCTGAGGCAACATTGATACAACCATTATCTACTTGTCTATCCAATAAGTAGATATTATTATCTTGCCTAGTACCAGTCAACATCACCATAGACCCTTTAACTATCTTGGCTTTGCCATTCTTTAAACTAACTGCATAGCCTTCTCTTTCAAAAGTACCCAAAGACAATATACTTCTTTGAAGTTCAGGAACATACCTTACACCTTTAATGATCACTTCAGTTCCATTGCTCAACTTGAAGGTGACAGTTCCTATACCTTGAATCTTGTAGGGCCTATTATCACCAAGCTTGATTGTACCAAAGTCTCCTTTCTTGAGATCTTTAAAATATTCTTTCACAGGAGTCATGTGGAAAGATCCACCTAAATCCATGACCCACTTACTCTTCACATCACCACATGTTATGATAAGTACATCAGCACTATCATACCCATCAGAGGATTCATCTTCATTACTGTGTTTCTTGTTGTAATTCTTTGAACCTGAATCACCCTTCTTCTTTTTCCACTCAGGACAGTTTCTTCTCAAATGGTTCTCAGAATTACACACAAAACACCTTCGTTTAAACTTTGACTTGTATCTTGATTTGTTTCTTGACTTGGAGTTTCTTTGATAAGATCTTCCTCTTATCAACAGGCCCTCTCCACCCTCTTCCTTAGAATCAGACTTCTTCTTTAATTCTTTGGAGTTAAGTGCTGCAAGAACCTCATCCATTGTTAATGTTTCTCTGCCATACATCAAAGTATCAACAAAGTGTTCATAATTTGATGGCAGAGAAGTCAAGAACAATATGGCTTGATCTTCTTCATCAATCTCAACTTCAATATTTTCTAAATCAAGAACCAACTTATTAAACTCATCAGTATGATCCTCTACAGTCTTTTCAGACCCCATATGAAAAGTATACAATCTTCTTTTCAAATACAGACGATTAGCCAAAGACTTCGTCATATACAGAGATTCCAACTTAGCCCACACCCCTGCTGCAGAGGTTTCTTTCGACACCTCCCTAAGAACTCTATCCCCAAGACTCATTATAATAGCACTATGGGCCTTCTCCAAGATGTCCTTCTTCTCCTTATCGGTTAACGTACCATGCAAATTAGCTTCTCCCAACAGGGCATCACTAATTCCGTGATACAAGAAGGGCTCTCATCTTGACTCTCCATAAACTAAAGTCATTCTTCCCATCAAACTTCTCAAGATCAAACTTCGTCGACACCATCTTCTTCTTTCTCTAGATCGAGCCAAACCAGGCTCTGATACCACTTGTTAAAGAACGAATAGAGAAATCAAAGAACACAAACAATATTCGATTACAAGAATAAACTGAAAACGGATTAGAAAACGAATACAAGAATTATGGATGCCCAATTTGAATGATCAGGCCCCCTTTTATTGCCCTAGCTGATTAACGACTTCATAACAACCGAAGTTTGAAATTGACAAGAATAGTCCTTTTACTTTGGACCTTTTATTATTATCAGCATAAACTTGATCCCACATTGACTTTGACTTTAGAAAAGACTTTTGTTGACCGGTGATGAGATCTATACTTAACACCAAGGTACAACATTTTTATGCATAAAAAATGCCCTGTGTACGTGAGGTGCGCGCCTCAAGTGAAAAGCGACTGGAATTTTGGCAAAAAAAGCGCCTGAGGCACGCGCCTTTGAGGAAAAGGATAGGCGTAAAGCCCTGAGGCGCCTCAGGCGCGCTTTTTAAAACACAGAATAGAATTCAAGTGATAGAAAAAGAAAATGAAATAGTAAAATAAATCTTTGCGTGTTGGTGAGACAGAAAGATGGGAAAAGAGTGTAATTTTTCAATAGCAACTGGTTTGGGTCAAAACAGGCTTTGTCGGGTTGGGTTGACACGCTAATATTTCTGTAAATAACTAATGTCATACTTCTGATTACAAAACAATGTTTTTTTCCTTATGAGTCTAATAAAGCGATCTAGGAGATTTTATGTATTAAAAATGGATTGTGGAACACGTTTGACCCATTTCTCTTTTAACACAACTTTTTATTTCATTTGTTTGAGATTAGAAAAACAATCGGAATTAATCCATAATGGAGTTTAAGTTGCAACCTCCAGATAAAAGGAACAAATAAAATGAATTTGTACATTGCAATCTTTTGAACAAGTTGTACCAAAGACTGAAAAAGATGTAAACAAAATAATTTGTCTTGTTAATCGGGTCGACCTATCAACCTAAGAAGATATAATTTCTGTTCAACCTGTTTAAAAGTTGCCAACACATGTGATGTGTAAATATACAGGTTAGAGGAGTATTGGTCGGGTTAGGGTTGATGTCTTTGACACAAAAAAATTTTATGGGTCGTGTACGGGTTCATTAATTTCAACCTACCAACCTGCTAACCCGACACAATTGTCACTCCTAAGAAAACCTAGCTAAACCTGATGCCAACCTAATAATGACTAGCATTTTCTACCCAGAGATAATTATCACCAAATAGAGGAATATGGGGAGCTTATGTTAAGATGGTACACCTATAAATATAAGATTTAGCCAAATTATGTTCTTTCTAAAACATGATAAGAAATAAGATCAGGCAATTTCAAAATTTACTAAACTTTCATTGTTCTCTAGGTACGGTGCGGTTTAATCTAGATCCGTTTAATGAACATAGTGATCTTGAGCTTTGGGAGGCTCTTGAACGGTCGTATCTCAAGAACGCAATCGTTAGAAATCCCTTTGGTTTGGATGCTGAGGTATGACTTCGTTTTTTACTCTTATGTTGCCTTTTTCACTATGAAGGTATGGTTTAGAGGTGCCAAAAAAGATAGGTCAGACAGGTTGGGTAACGGGTTAAAAAGAGTTTGGGTCAAAAAGGGTAACTTCTTTTTTCACACCGGATCAAGTTGGGTTGACACAAAACACTTTTTGAGATTGTTTTAAATTTCATTGTGTTAAAACCTAAAATTTATATTATTTTAAAGATAATCGAATCTAAGTTTTACGTATAAAACAAGCTTTTGACATGTTCAAGCCATATGACATGTTTCTCTTTTAAGCTATTTTATATTATATATATGTGACCAATTAAGATAAAATACAATCCCAATCAACCCTTCGTAAGTAAGTGGGATGTACCTTTACCCCTCTCTCTCTCTCTCTCTCTCTCTTTGAAAAAATGTAGAATAAGTCACACATTGCAGGCATGTAATCATTTAAAACCAACTGAATTTGTATCTAGTACCTCACATGTTTGGAGAAAATATGAAGATATTTGTGTATGACTGATGGTCATGAATGACTTTTCTTATTGTAATCAAGGTGTCTGAGGGAGGTGAGAATTTTAGTGTTGGACAAAGACAGCTGTTGAGTCTTGCAAGGGCATTGCTAAGAAAATCAAAGATTCTTGTTCTTGATGAAGCAACTGCAGCAGTTGATGTCAGAACCGATGATTTAATACAAAAAACAATTAGAAATGAATTTAAATCATGCACAATGCTAATTATTGCGCATCGACTCAATACCATCATTGACTGCAATAGAATTCTTGTGCTTGAAAGCGGTCAGGTATGTCTTCTTAGTAACATTACATTCTAGGTAGCAGGGTCGGGTTGACCGGCAAGCATTACTTTCCTTTTTTCATCATTGATTAATGTAATTATTATGATTATAAAAACAATATTATGTACTAAAATAATCTTGTATCTTTAAATAAACACATTTCTTCTTGGGTAAAGGGCATTGCACTACACGAAATTATATAAAATTTAAAATTAAAAAAAAAGAATGCACCTTTAGGATAGCATACTTTCTGTCTATAGTAGATTGTTTTCCAAAACATGCTTCGGGAATTGAAAATCAAGGGAGAAGGCGAAAGCGCATCACCACATCTATACAAGTAACACTGCAATTCTTACTATTTAACCCTAGGTCGTATGTATTTGACAACTTTGGACTAGCTGCAACTTGTTAATCCTTTCTATCATTTTTTTTATTTGGCATATATGACCCATTTGAGATAAACACAACACAAGTCTACCAAATGAAAATTCCATGATACATTTTACAAAAATGTTTCGTATCCATTTCAGATTGCGGAATATGATACCCCAGAAAGACTAATATCACATGAAGGACCGTTCTTGAAGATGGTTCAAAGTACAGGGGCTGCAAATGCTCAGTATTTACAGGACATTATTCTTGGTGGAGAAGGAATAAACAAGTTTAGTGGAGAAGAGGAGCCTGTAGCACAAATTGTTGTTGATATAAGCCTTGAAGATGACATTTGACAAGTGTTTTTAAAGAAGACAAAAATAGAAGAACATGCGAACCCTTCTAAGTGAAGAAAGGAAAATTCAAAAGGGAAATATATAGAACATCTAGTGAAGAAAACAATTACAAAGTGTAGAAGACTTCCTATTCTTGAATGTGGATAAATATGGTTCTATGTATTTCTTTTAATTAAAGGGACAATGGTGTTGTCAAACTTTTAACCACACACAATATTTAATCTTCATGTTAATAACTTTGCCTCTTCTTTAAATAATTTTACCAAGGAATACTTCAAGTATCCACCCACTCAAGTTTTAATATTGATACATTGTAGAAAAAGTTACAGTTAGTTAAGTGACCTACAAAGGTTACTATTATTTCTCCTTTTTATTGAAGAGATATGGTCTCGGACTCCCCTTGGTCCGGGCTAAACCTACATCAGAATCTACAAAACATCCAAGCTCAACAAGCCATCCGTGAAACACACCCAACACGTGGAAAACATGCAAGCACAAGGAAAACATGTTGGTACAAAGGACAATGACTTGTAACCAATCACCATCCACAGACCATTGTACCAGGTCTGCCTCCACCAAGCGTACAACGGTAGTGACATCCGGTCAATCATAGCGTACAGACCACTGTACCATGCATCTCTCCAGTAGCAAAATGTGGCAGAGAGGACATGTGTACATGTGATAGCAACAACCAACGAATGATGCATCACGGATCCTTAACTTCCACTAATGGTCGGCACAGTCAAGACAAATAGTACCCCCTAAAAACGACGTGTACCCAATCAGGCCATGCGAACGTGCTCCCACCTTTGTGCGCGCCCATGGCGAGGGCATAGGGGACAAAATGGATATTGTTGACAACGACCCCTCGTCTAATACCTCTCATGCATTCCCAGCTATAAATAGGACCTCTCATCCAAGGTAAAAAAGGCTCTTGCACTGTGCATTCAAGCTTTTATATTTCTACTTCCATGAACGCTCTTTATTCACCGGAAAACCATGCTTGTTCTTACGCTGGATGGTGGTTACGAGAAGAACCTCCCGCCTTTCCTTCTCAAGTTCTCGTAAAGTGCACACCGTGTTGATCGAGGTTCCCAAGTAGTTCTAGGTTCTTGCCTGTAGAGGTTTACGTGTACCATAAGCTTCACGTAGAAAAAGAAGAAGGTCAAATCACAACGTATGAGTTCGGTTGATTAGAGTTTCTAGTTCAAAGTTGTTCTGGTGATCATTGCTACGGTGTATGCATCCTTAAGAACTCGAGTTCCATTTTATTTACAACCCCTTGATGTTGCATCGGCTGTGATCAGGTTGCAGGACCGTGGTGGCTGGACAGCCAAACCACGATCAACCATGGTGGTTTATGGTTGGGTTTGGAAAGAACAGTGTGGCTAGGGACATGCAACACTTGAATGTAAATGATATAGTAATAAGGTTTTGTATGCATGATCATAAGATTGTCTTCATGTATTAGTTAAATGAAGTTAACATGTTTAATGCTTGTAATGAAGTTATACATGGATCTATTGGCTATGTGATGTGATTCGAAACATGTATATTATTGGAGCCATTCAGGATTTGAGCCTTCTCCCATTTCTCTCGCTTTTATAGTTCACGTATTTACAATAACGTGAGTTCTTAAGCCCACTCTTTTAAATATTTTTTAATACTTTAGACTAACGCGCATGCTAAACCCGTATGAGTATTTTTATAAAGAAAGTTATAAATATATTTGCATATAAATGGAATTCATATTCACTCATATGATTTGTAGTAAGTAGCTCTATATGGTTACATACCTACTTGTTTGAAGGTAAACTAGGATAAAACTCATACAGATAGTAGTATATGTTTATATGTAGATAAAAATAAATTCACGTACATATAGGTGTACATATATTTATGCATGAGTTTATGAAGGAAAGTGTATATACAAGTATGAGATGTGAGAAGGTACGTAGATATACGTATGATGATTAAAATATATGTATTCATATGTATGTATGTATGTATGTATGTATGTATGTATGTATGTATGTATGTATGTATGTATGTATGTATGTATGTATGTATGTCTGAGTTCTTGTGCCCATTTCGTTTATAACTGTTTTTGAATTCTTTGGGGCTGATGTACAAACTAAGATGATTTTAATGATTTTATTTATATATACACAAACTTTATTCTTTTATGAGGTTGTATTATAATATATATAGACCGCGTAACAAAAACTGCCGAAAACCAACCTCAACTTTTGATCCTGGCCCACCAAACTCAACTCAACTGCCAATAATGTGACACCTGGCAAACTCAGGTTAGTAACATTGACTAAATTAGTAAGTCTACCTTAGCGAGTCATGTATATCACGTACTTAACCGAGTTTGATGAGTCATTACGATGGTTCGGGGAAACATCGGGAGTCGTTACGATGATTCTCGGGATCATCAGGAGTCGGTCCATAACCATGTGTACAAGGATTGGTGATTCGTGGAATCACCGGGTTTAACGCACACACGCAAGTCTCGAGTTCCGGGAATTGGTGAACGGATGTAAACGTGTTAGTTATCGTGCATTATGTGTTTGTAATCATTATGTGACTTGTCGGTATGTGAATACGTGTTTATATATGTTAAAATAGTGTTTAACGCGCCAAAAACCTAACCTGGAATGCTATAGGCGATTAGGAACCATTGGGTTGCCTAATCGTCAGTATTATATGCGATTGGGAGGGATTAGGGGCGATTGGAGCTCCTAATCGCCAGTATATAGGCGATTAGGACTCCTAATCTCCTAATCAGCTCCCCTACTCGCCTGATCTGTTATGCACGAGTCAAAACACCTATAAATACAACCCTTGACTCTCCAAACACCCTTAGTGCAACCCTAACAGATCCTATGCCTCCCACACACCTCAACACACTTCTAGAACTTGTTTTGCTTCAAAACTCACCATTTCCAAGCTAACACACCTTTCTTTGATAAAATCCAAGGTGTGTTCTTCATCCCAAACCTTTGTAATGTTATTGTTTTGGTTCCCTAAAAGTCCAGACCTTATTTTACTAAGTATGTGTCTTTAAAAACCTTTGAAATGAGTTCTAAAACAAGTCTACACCCTAATACTTGCTATATGTGAAATATTTATGCATATGATGATTTTTGGTGATTATAACATGAATGTTTCTATGAAATTGATGTACTTCTGATGTGTAGGAGTTATTAGGATGATTATCTAAGGATTTGAGCTATTGTTATAGTGTTTTGATGAAAGTATGCATTTTAACCCATTTGGATGATTCTTGAAGAATTAGGATGTTATGATATGATTCAATGCTTGTTTGTTGTTAGGAATCACACTAAGATGATATTATAACAAAGAAATGATGATTTGCAAGTTGTAGGAGGTGTCATCTGGTCTTTACCATTTAAGGAAAGATTTTATAGTTAACGAAACCTAAAACTTTGCCATTTTGGGAAATAATCGCACCGAGGCCGTTAGAGCAGAGATAAATTGGGGGTTTTTTCTTGGAATGGGTTGGTAAATGGTTTAGGATTGATATTGGGTGTTTTTACATGTTTCGGATCTGATTTAGAGGGTTAAACACGCGAAAACGCACCACGCATCTGCAATAGGCGATTGGGAATCCTAATCGCCTGATGCAGGGGCGATTAGGACCCCAATCGCATGATACATCAGGCGATTACACCCCTACACCCCAATCCCAATCACCAGTTGACTTTTCCTAATTGCATGTTAGTTTCCTAATCGTGTGTACTGCTGTCGTATTCGTATTTTGACATCCCGGAACATGATGTGACACCTAGGAACATGATAGGAACCCCGGGATACGTCCAATGACTTGGTAACATGTGTTCGGACTTGTTTATGCGTTAATTGAACATTATGCTAGAATAGGTGAACTCTTGCGCGTATTAAGTGTTTAATTGCATATGTTGCATGATGTCTTGTATTCGGCTAACACGTGGGATGTCGGGTCACCAATGGGATGTCGAGTCATGTCTGGTACGGTCGGTTTAACAGTCAAAGGTGTTTTCAAACGTTTACGGTTATGGTCTGGACATTCGGGGACTAGTTAACCTGCGGGTTATTAGTCTGGATACTTATACACATCCTATGATAGGTCGCCGCTATTTGGGGCTATCATAGCATAATTACTTAACTGTTTTCAAGTAACGTAATCTAGGGTGAGTGTCACAGCCCCACTTTTACTGTTTTACATTCGGGGGAGAAACATGCTACATACTTACTTACTAAAGGTCATGTTATACTATGGTTACTTTATTATACTATACGGCTTTTATGGAAAGTCCTAGGGGGAAACCATGAATGTGCGGGGATGCACAACGGGGGAAATGTGGATAGATCTATTGGGCCTCACAAACCCCACTCGACGGCGGGGCCGGGCGGGTGCATATTGTCTCTTATTACTGGCTCGCCGAGGCATCGGTTATAGCCAAAACGTCTAGGCATGATTCAACTACTTACACACGTATAGTAATGGGTTCCCAACCGTAGTAGTAAAAACACTTAACGTCTAGCTAACGTTCTTATAACCTAGTAGTAACGGATATGATCTTTTCAAACTTATAACAATTCTTTTATAAAAGAAAACCTATGAACTCACCAGCATTATATGTTGACATTTTTGGCATGTTTTCTCAGGTCGCTAAGGTAGCAGTTAATGGACTAGGCGCACGGAGTCTTGCACAACGTCTAGAATTTTGATGCATATTATACAATGTTTTGTAAACTATAATATGCCTTTTGGTTGTAAACAAGAAATGCTTCCGCTGCTGGTTTACGGCTCAAAGCATGGTGTTTTGGTTTTAATATATATATAAGTATGCATGTTTGTTGTTTGTTTATTGTGATCGTTGACTAGGATCCTGGTGTGTCACGCGCCTTATGGTAAAACCCCGCATGTGGAATTTGAGGGTGTGACAGATTGGTATCAGAGCCAACGGTTATAGTAAAGTAGGACTGCATGTAGAGTCTAGTCTATAACCGAGTCGCACACACTAGACGGTCACAGATGGTCGAGTCTTAACATGTGGGTAACAATATAACTTGTCGGGGTGTCGGTGTCATCATCTTCTACGCTACATCATCTGTTTACTCTTTATCATTCTATTCCTTGACCCATCCTTACCATGATTCGACGGCGAACGATATACTATTGAACCTTCTTGGCGGCGGTGTACATTGGGGTAGCTTCGGCATACTCTTGAGATTTGTCCAGGGATTCGGACATCTCCCTTCTATGCCCCAATAGACACGCTTGTCCTTATGCATACTATCCTATACTTATACTTATAATAATACCATGATTGGGTGCTAGTATTCGGTGACTTGAACTTCAAACTTAAAGCATGTCTGGAGGACCATGTAGAACAGTTTATCATGTCAGGTGCACACGAGATCATAAACTGGGATGCATGGGAACCCTAGTAGACTTTGCATTTGAACGGATGGACCCAAACTGGGCGCGGTCTAGTTTCTTGAAATTCCTAATGGGTTATACCACGAGCAAGCCTAAGTCTTTTGTTTCATGTTGTGACAGAAGATGTCAGGAGCTCGTGGACATAGCCGTGCTGGCGGTTGTGCTGGCGGCTGTGGTGGCAGCAGTGGCCGTGGAAACGCTAATATGACCCAAGCGGTGTTGGACAATCTGATGCAGCAGCACGTGAACATAGCCTTGGCTGCATTCCAAGCTGCTCATAATGCTATGGGTGGTACGTCAATTTCCACCTATTCTACCTTGTTCTAGGGTACTGTACCTTTCTTGTTATTTACCTGTGTGTCTGTCCCAGGTGGTGCTGTCAATCCCCCTCCACCCCAGTGCTCCTACAAGAAGTTCATGGATTGCAAACCCCACAACTTTAGTGGAACTGAAGGGGCAGTAAGACTGCTCCGATGGCTGGAAAAGGTTGAATCTGTGTTCTCTATGTGCAGTTGCCCGGTGGGCGACCGCGTAAAGTATGCTTCTGCGACCCTTGAGGGTCAAGCCTTGACTTGGTGGAACTCCACCACCCAGACCATGGGTATTGGCGAAGCTCATGCTATGCCCTGGGCAGAATTCGTACAGCTTTTGAAAAATGAGTACTACCCGAGGGATGAGATCCAGAAGCTCGAGCATGAGGTTTGGAATCACAAGATGGTGGGGTCTGAGATTGAAGCTTACACAGCTAGACGCAATGAGCTGGCGGTGTTGTGCCCGGATTTGCACACACCGGAATACAGGAGGATTGAGCACTATATTTCTAGGTTAGTGCCGGAGGTTGCGGGATTGGTAGCTGCAGGCAATCTCACTGTTTATTCTGAAGTTGTTCGGTCGGCTCACAGGCTGACCAATATGAAGGTAGCTGAAGGAGTCTTGCCTCCCCGAGGTGCTACTGTAAAGGCTCCAGAGAGCAACAAACACAAGTGGGAAGGCGTAGGTAAAGGCTCGAGTTCAGCTCAGCCTCAGCAGGTGAAGAGGTCTGATGTTGGGGGATCATCATCTGAGCAGAAAACGGGGGGTTATTAGGGGAAAATGCTAAAGTGTGAACGGTGTTGGTTTCATCATGCTGGTCGTTGTGACAAGAACCAGTGTCGCCGGTGCAACAGGGCTGGGCACGTGGCTAAAGATTGTAGGGTTAACCTTCAGGGTAATCACTACCCACCTGCTACACCTACCTCTGCCCCTAAGGTTGCTGCTCCCCAGGGAAACCAGGGAAAACAGGGGTGTTATGACTGTGGTGAGCTTGGTCACTACAAGCGTGAATGCCCCAAGTTGAAGCAGGGCGAGGCTGGGAAGAATGGATTGGGTAATGGAAACAACAGGGGCGGAGGCAGGAATGCTTGCGCCTTTGTGATTGGTTCGAGCGGGGCTCGACAGGATCCTGACACTGTTACCGGTACGTTTGTTCTTGATAATCGCTATGCTTCAGTTTTATTCGATTCTGGTGCCGATAAGAGTTTTATATCTCTTGGATTTAGTCAATTGCTTGATAGGGTACCTACACCTTTAGAGGTTAAGTACTTGATAGAATTGGCTGATGGTAAGAAAGTTGAAGCGACACACGTCCTTAGGGAGTGTCGCCTTGAATTGTCGGGTTATTCTTTTCCTATTGACCTCATGTCGGTGTCCTTGGGTTGTTTTGATGTCGTTGTGGGTATAGATTGGTTATCTTTGTATCATGCTGAGATCGTTTGTTTCGATAAAGTCATCCGACTTCCTCTCCCTAATGGAGAAATTCTGTTGGTGCATGGCGAGAAGAGCGGGGTCCCTTTGAGTATCATTTCGTGTATGAAAGCTTATAAGTATCTTCAAAAGGGGTATTCTGCCATTCTGGCACTTGTTTCGGTTTCGTCAGAGGAAGAGAAGAAGATTGAAAATATTCCTGTTGTTTGTGACTTTCCCGACGTATTTCCTGAAGATTTACCTGGCCTTCCGCCTTATCGTCAAGTCGAATTCGGTATTGAACTTGCTCCAGGTGCGACCCCTATTGCCCGAGCCCCATATCGTCTTGCACCTCCTGAGATGCAGGAGTTGTCTAACTAGTTGCAGGAGCTATTGGAGAAGGGTTTCATCCGACCCAGTTCATCCCCGTGGGGAGCCCCTATTCTTTTTGTCAAGAAGAAAGACGGAAGCCTGCGTATGTGTATCGATTATCGTGAATTGAACAAGGTTACCATCAAGAATTGCTATCCTCTTCCTCGCATCGATGATTTATTTGATCAACTTCAGGGTTCCAGTTTCTATTCGAAGATTGACTTGAGGTCGGGGTACCATCAGTTGAGAGTCCAGGAAGCCGATATTCCAAAGACCGCTTTTCGAACTCGTTATGGCCATTTTGAATTCTTGGTCATGCCTTTTGGTCTCACTAATGCGCCCGCCATATTCATGGATTTGATGAACCGTGTTTGTAAGCCCTATCTTGATAAATTCGTGATTGTATTCATTGATGATATTCTAGTCTATTCCAAGAACGAAGTGGACCACCGGGAACACTTGCGTCTTGTCTTAGAACTCTTGAGGCGGGAGCAGCTGTACGCCAAGTTCTCTAAGTGTAGCTTCTGGTTGCGTGAAGTCCAATTCCTTGGTCATGTGGTTAATGAAAAAGGAATTCATGTTGATCCAGCCAAGATAGAAGCCATCAAAGACTGGGAAGCACCGAAGACGCCATCTGAGGTGCGGCAATTCCTGGGTCTTGCAGGTTATTATCGTCGTTTCATCGAGGGATTTTCGAAGATCGCTCAACCCCTCACCTCGCTTACCTAGAAGGACAAGAAGTTCGACTGGGGTGATTCGCAAGAGTCAGCCTTTCAGATGCTAAAGGCTAAACTCTGTTCTGCTCCTATCTTGTCCTTGCCTGAAGGCACGGACGATTTTGTGGCTTATTGTGACGCTTCTATCCAGGGTCTTGGTTGTCTGTTAATGCAGCGCGAGAAGGTCATCGCCTATGCTTCTCGTCAGCTTAAGGTCAATTAGAAAAACTACCCCACCCATGATCTAGAGTTGGGTGCAGTAGTCTTTGCTTTAAAGATCTGGAGGCATTAGTTGTACGGTACCAAGTGCACCATTTACACCGATCACAAGAGCCTCCAGCATATCTTTGATCAGAAGGTGTTGAACATACGACAGCGTCGCTGGGTCGAGCTTCTTAATGATTACGAGTGTGCTATAAAATACCATCCTGGCAAGGCAAATGTTGTCGCAGACGCCTTGAGCAGGAGGGAATCCGCTAAACCTCGTCGTGTTCGAGCTCTTCAGCTCACTATCCATTCAGGTTTACCTGACCAAATCCGTTCGGTGCAGCAAGAAGCTTTGAAGGAGGAAAACCTTAAAGCTGAAACCATGCATGGTGCTGATAGTCACCTTTGTGACCAAACTCCCGAGTGGAAGTGGGAGCGGATTACGATGGACTTTGTGACCAAACTCCCGACGTCACCCAGTGGTTGTGACATGATCTGGGTGATTGTCGATAGGTTGACAAAGTCTGCGCACTTCCTCGATATGAAGGAAACTGATGGCCTTGAGTGTTTGGCTCATTTGTATCTTAAGGAAGTGGTTTCTCGGCACGGGGTGCCTGTCTCTATTATTTCCGATCGTGATCCTCGGTTCGCCTCTAATTTCTAGAAATCCTTGCATAAGGCTCTGGGTACTCAGTTAGATATGAGCACAACTTATTATCCGCAAACTGACGGTCAAACTGAGCGGACGATTCAAACACAAGAAGACATGCTTCGGGCATGTGTGATCGACTTTGGCAAGGGGTGGGAGAGTCATCTACCATTGGTGGAATTCTCCTGCAACAATAGCTACCATTCTAGTATCAAGGCGGCTTCGTTCGAGGCTCTTTACGGGCGGAAATGCCGGTCTCCTCTTTGTTGGGCTGAGGTGGGTGAGAGCCAACTCACCAGCCCGGAACTTGTGTACGAGACTTCCGAGAAGATCGTGCAAATTCGTAACCACATGGCAGCAGCTCGGGATCGTCAAAAGAGCTATGCCGATCGTCGTCGCAAGCCTTTAGAGTTTGAGGTTGGCGACATGGTCTTACTGAAGGTATCTCCGTGGAAGGGTGTTATACGTTTTGGGAAGCGTGGAAAATTGAATCCTCGGTATGTGGGACCGTTCGCAATTCTGGAACGGATTGGACCGGTAGCATTCAGGCTTGATCTGCCAGCTGAACTCAGTAATGTTCAAAATGTCTTCCATGTCTCTAATCTCAAGAAGTGTCTGGCGGATGAATCTTTGGTTGTTCCTCTCGAAGAGATCAAGGTGGATGATCGTCTACGCATTGTGGAAGAACCGATAGAGATTCTCGATTATAAGATCCGTAGCCTTCGCCGGAGTAAAATCCGCATTGTTAAAGTTCGTTGGAACTCAAACCATGGACCGGAGTTCACGTGGGAACGGGAGGATCAGATGAAAGCTAAGTATCCTCATTTATTTCCTAAGCGCGCGTTCGAATCAAGACATGTCTCTGCTGAAGCTGAATGAATCTCGGGTCGAGATTCCCTTCAACATGGGGGATGATGTGGCAACCGGAAAATTTTTCTTCTCTTTTGTCTCTTCCTTTTTGGCCTTGGGCAATTTCCGGGACGAAAATTCTTTCAACAGGGGGATGATGTGACACCTGGCAAACTCAGGTTAGTAACATTGACTAAATTAGTAATTCTACCTTAGCGAGTCATGCATATTACTACTTAACTGGGTTAGATGAGTCATTACGATGGTTCGGGGAATCATCGGGAGTCGTTACGATGATCCGCGGGATCATCGGGAGTCGGTCCATAACCATGTGTACAAGGATTGGTGATTCGTGGAATCACCAGGTTTAACGAACACACGCAAGTCTCGTGTCCCGGGAAGGGTGAACGGATGTAAACATGTTAGTTATCGTGCATTATGTGTTTGTAATCATTATGTGACTTGTCGGTATGTGAATACGTGTTTATATATGTTAAAATAGTGTTTAACGCGCCAAAAACCCAACCCGGAATGCTATAGGCGATTAGGAACCAGAGGGTTGCCTAATCGCCAGTATTATAGGCGATTGTGTGACATCCGGTAATTTTCTTTTCGTTCTGTTCTTTTCGTTTCTTTCTTTTGGGGCTTTGCGCAATTTTCGGGACGAAAATTCTTTCAACGTGGGGATGATGTGACACCCGGCATGTTCGGCTTAAACATAGTAGTAACACCTAAGTCTACCTTAGCGAGAAACGTTTATAAACAAACTTAACTGGGTTAGTTGAGTCGGGTCAAGTTAGGATTGTCCAGGGTACAATGATCTGGAGGATCATTGGGAGTCGTTTTGGTAATACACTAGTACCGGGTTCCGTTGTTGGTGACATTACATGAACTAATTAAGTATATGTGTAGATTATGGGTCGTGTGGTGGATTATATACATAGATGTGTTTAAATGATGTGTAAATGATTATTTGTGCTTAAATGTGTTAAATATAGACTAAGGATGCATGCTTATGTGTTAAGATGTGTTAGAATGCGTTAAACACGACAAACTGGAAAACTAGTTAAAAAGGGGTTCTGGTTCGACCACTTCGAGTGGTCGAAGGAGAAGAAAAGTGTCTGGTTCGACCCATGCAAGTGGGCGAACCAGGGAAGTGGAATTTGAGGAATTCCCTTCGACCAAACAGGGCTCATTCGACCCTGTGAAAGGGGCGAAGGGGACCACATTCGACCAATGAATTGGTGCGAAGGAAGATTAGTATAAATACCAACCTTTGTCATTTTTCATCATTTCACAAACCCTAACCGTCCCAAAACGCTCTCAAACGATCTTAAACACTAAGGAAGGAGTTTTTGCTCTTCTTTTTCATAATCTAACCCATCTACAACATTTAAACAAGAATCCAAGGTGTGTTCATAATCCTAAATCTTTTTAAAAGCATTTTAATTCGTTTTCATCTAACCCTAATTGTCCGGATCTGTTTCAAGGGTGTTTTTATGATTAAAAACCTTTCAAACATCTTTCTAAATCAAAACATGATCATTTAACATAGGTTTTCATAATGAATAACATGTGTAAATTGTGTGTTATGAGGTGTTATGTGTTGTTCACTGATTTGCTGTTATATCTATGATAGAAACATGATATAGGATTGTTATTAATGTTGGAATATTGTTGTCTAGGGTTAGGATTGGATATATTGATATTTGGGGGTTTTATTGGATTAATATTTGATGTATGAATATTTATGATCAATAGAATGAATAAGAAAGATCGGATAATCGACAAACTGAGTATTTTTAAGCTAAACATGAATCGATTTCAAAAGTTTCCAAATTGGGTAAATAATTCATGCATGAAAGTGATGTTTCCATAATCTTTACCATTTTGGGAAAGGGCTGAAACGGACGTATTATCGGGGGAAATCGATGGGGTTTTGTAGGGATAAGTTATCCATGCTTGACTGCTGTGTTTGATGATGTTTCGGGTCGTTTTGAATGTGTTTGAAGCGTTTTTAGGAAAAATTATACAACAGGGGCGAACCTGGCCTCCTTCGACCAGTCGATGGTGCGAAGGAGGGATCCAGGGTCGAACCTGAGTATATATTGGACGAATGTGATAAAACGGGCGAAGGAAGCATCAAACGGTCGAACGAGATGTAAAAAGGGTGCGAAGGAGACTAAAAGGTGCGAAGGAGACTTAAAACTGACTGGTTCGACCGTTCTGATGCAGAAATGAGATTTTTGATACAAACTAAGTGTTTTATGGTTGAACCTTGTGTGTAATCTATGTGTATTTGATTAGTTTATGTGAACATTTTGATAGATCTCCGGTAGAGGGATTATCAAGGGCTAAACATCTTTACTTATAACTGAAGAACGCTATCTAAGGTGAGTTCACGGCCCCACTTTTACAGCTTTAACTTTTGGGGGAGAAAACATGCACTAAACTATTTTGGTAACATATGTCATACTATGGTTTTAAACTTGTGTACTATACGATCTTTTAAAGTCCCGGGGAAAACCATGAATGTGCGGGGATGCACAACGGGGGAAATGTGGATAGATCTATTGGGTTTGACAAACCCCACTCGACGGCTTGGAGGGCCGGGCGGGTGCATGTTGTCTCGAACTGGTAACACTCGTAGCGTGGCTACAACACATCGGGCTGAACACATGGTAACATTCTAGTAATGGTTTTCCAATCGTAGTAGTAACAAAACATACGCCTAGCTAGCGTACTTGGTAACATGGATATGGTATGGACATGGTAACATTCTGGTAACATCTTGATAGCATTTCTAACAAACCTGTGGACTCACCAGCATTATATGTTGACATCTTTTGGCATGTTTTTCTCAGGTCGCTAAGGTAGCAACAAATGGAATTAGGCGCACGGGTCTGCATTGGCGTCTAGGCTTAGTTGCACGTTTTAAAATAAAGTGTTTGAACTACTTTGGGATATTATTGTAACTGATTAAATTCTTCTTTAAATGCTTCTGCTTATTAAATTCATGGTTATGTCTAATTACGTTTTCATATAGAGTTGTTTATTGTGATCGTTGACTTGGATCCTGGTTTGTCATGCGCCTCGCGGTAAAACCCCGCAAGTGGTAATTTGAGGGTGTGACAGATTGGTATCAGAGCCAATGGTTATAGTGAACTAGGACTGCATGTAGAGTCTGGTCTATAGCCGAGTCGCACACACTAGACGGTCACATACTTTGGATCTATTAATGGGATATGTATTAACGTTGTCGGGGTGTCCTTACATCATCATCATGCTTCTCCGTTACATCATCCGTTTTTATTTGGGATCTTACCTACTCTTGTCTTCTTCTTCTGGATTGAAGGAGGAGGGGTTGATTTGTTGGTTCTAGCACACACATGCCTTCTTACACTTGCACCTATTTCCACATAGGCGACAATGTTCGGTGACTGGGGTCTAGATTAGGGGTACATCTGGAGGACCATGTAGAGCATTTTATCATTTCGGGTGCACACGAAATAATAAACTGGAATGCATGAAAATCCCGATGGACTTCGAGTTTGGATGTATAGTCCTGGATTGTCCCTAGGTTAACTCTTGTGAATTTCTAGTGGATGACACTGGAAGTGAATCTGAATTTCTCGTTCTCTTGATTTGTTAGATCATGTCTGGTGCTCGCGGTGGTGGACGTCGTGGTGGAGGCGGTGGCCGTGCTGGCGGCGGTGGTCGTGCCGGAGGCGGTGGTCGTGGGAACATCAACATGACCCAAGCTGAACTGAACAACTTGCTCCAGCAGCAAGTGAACATGGCTATGGCTAATTTCCAGGCTGCAATTAATGCCATGGGTGGTGAGTTGATTTCTGTCGACCTTGCCTCATTTTTGGGTTTTGTGTCCTTTCGTCTGTGTTTTATTCGTGTACCGTGTTTCAGGTGTTGGTGCCAATCCACCCCCACCTCAGTGTTTATAAGAAGTTTCGGGACTGTCAGCCCCATAACTTCGCTGGAACTGAGGGAGCGGTGGGACTGCTCCGATGGCTGGAGAAGGTTGAGTCTGTGTTTGTTATGTGCAACTGTCCTGCTGGGGACCGAGTGAAGTATGCTACCGCGACATTTAAAGGGCCTGCACTGTCGTGGTGGAATGCTACTACTCAGAACGTGGGATTGGGAGAGGCTATTGCTATGCCTTGGGCGGAGTTTGTGCAGCTTTTGAGAGGTGAGTACTGTCCGAGAGAGGAGATACAGAAGTTGGAGCATGAGGTCTGGAGTTTCAAGATAGTTGGGTCTGAGATTGAGGAGTACACCGTGAGGAGGAACGAGCTGGCGGTGTTGTGTCCTGACTTACACACACCCGAGTACAGGAGGATCGAGCACTATGTGTCCGGACTAGTACCCGAGATTACTGGGTTGGTGGCTGCTGGGAATCTTCCCACTATTGCTGAAGTTGTCCGATCAGCTCATCGGATGACTAACCTGAAGGTGGCGGAAGGCGTTTTGCCACCCAAGGGTGCTACTGTGAAGGCTGCTGAGGGGAACAAGAGAAGTGGGAGAGTGTGGGGAAGAGTGTTGTACCGGTGCCGTCTCAGCCGGCAAAGAAGTTTGAGTCGTCTGGATCGTCTTCGGGGCAGAAGACAGGTGGGTATATCGGGAAGCATCCCAAGTGTAACCGGTGTGGTTACCACCACTCAGGGAACTGTGATAAGGCACGCTGTCATCGGTGCAACCAGCTTGGACACTTGGCCAAGGATTGTAGGGCAACACTTCCGTCGGCCCAAGCTCGTACCTCTACTCCTGCTCCTGCTCCCGCTGTTCAGGGGACTCAGGGGAGGCAGGGGTGTTACAACTGTGGTGACACGGGACATTTCAAGCGTGACTGTCCCAAGCTGAAACAGGGCGAAAATGGGAAGAACGGGAACGGTAACGGGAACAACGGTGGCGGAGGAAGGACTGCGCGTGCTTTCGTCATTGGATCTGCGGAAGCTAGGCAGGATCTAGACACAGTTACCGGTACGTTCCTTCTTAATGATCGCTATGTTTCTGTCTTGTTTGATTCTGGTGCCGATAAGAGTTTCGTATCTTTGGATATGAGTCGATTGCTAGATATAGTACCCACACCTTTAGAGGCTAAGTACTTAATAGAATTGGCTGATGGTAAGAAAATCGAAGTGACACACACCCTTAGGGAATGTCGCTTGGAGCTGTCGGGTTTGTCTTTCCCCATTGACCTTATGCCGGTACCTCTGGGTAGTTTTGATGTCGTGGTTGGCATGGATTGGTTATCGTTGTATCGCGCGGAGATCGTTTGTTTTGACAAGGTTATTCGGATCCCTCTCCCTGATGGAGAGATTCTTTCGGTTCGTGGCGAGAAAAGCGGTGCTCCGCTGAGTATCATTTCTAGCATGAAAGCCCGTAAGTATCTTCGGAAGGGCTGTTCGGCCATTCTGGCACTTGTTAACGTTTCTACTGACGATGAGAAGAAGATCGAGGATATCCCGGTGGTTCGTGACTTCTCTGATGTATTTCCTGATGATTTACCTGGTCTTCCTCCCCATCGTCAGGATGAGTTTGGTATTGATCTCACTCCGGGCGCAGCTCCTATTGCCCGAGCCCCGTATCGTCTTGCACCTCCCGAGATGCAAGAGTTGTCCAGCCAGTTACAGGAACTCTTGGAAAAGGGTTTCATTCGACCGAGTTCTTCCCCGTGGGGAGCTCCTATTTTGTTTGTGAAGAAGAAGGACGGAAGCCTTCGTATGTGTATTGATTATCGAGAGCTGAACAAAGTGACCATCAAGCCTCTTCCTCGCATTGATGATCTCTTTGACCAGCTTCAGGGCTCCAGTTACTATTCGAAGATTGATTTGCGGTCCGGTTATCACCAGTTGCGTGTCAGGGAAGCTGACATTCAGAAGACTGCTTTTCGCACTCGTTATGGCCATTTTGAGTTCTTGGTCATGCCTTTCGGTCTCACTAACGCACCGGCGGTGTTCATGGATTTGATGAACCGCGTCTGCAAACCTTACCTTGACAAGTTCGTCATCGTGTTCATTGACGATATTCTGATTTACTCCAAGAACAAGGCGGATCATGAGGAACATCTGCGGTTGGTCTTGGAACTTTTGAGACAGGAGCAGTTGTATGCTAAGTTCTCAAAGTGTGATTTTTGGTTACGTGAACTTCAATTCGTAGGGCATGTGGTGAATGAACTGGGAATTCATGTCGATCCGGCTAAGATCGAAGCTATTAAAGAGTGGGAAGCACCAAAGACGCCATCTGAGGTGCGGCAATTCCTAGGTCTTGCGGGTTATTATCGTCGTTTCATTGAGGGATTTTCGAAGATCGCTCAACCCCTCACTGCTCTTACCCAGAAGGACCGAAAGTTCGACTGGGATGAACCACAAGAATCAGCCTTTCAGATGCTGAAGCTTAAACTTTGTTCTGCACCTATCCTATCCTTGCCGGAAGGCACTGATGATTTCGTTGTGTACTGTGATGCTTCTATTCGTGGTCTCGGTTGTGTGTTGATGCAGCGCGGGAAGGCTATTGCTTATGCTTCTCGCCAACTCAAAGTTCATGAGAAGAACTACACTACTCATGACTTGGAACTGGGTGCGGTAGTCTTTGCGTTGAAAATCTGGAGACATTACTTGTACGGTACCAAGTGTGAAGTATATACCGATCACAAGAGTCTTCAGCATATTTTCGACCAGAAGGTGTTGAACATGCGGCAGCGTCGCTGGGTTGAACTCCTAAACGATTATGACTGTGCCATCAAATACCATCCTGGAAAGGCGAACGTTGTGGCGGACGCCTTGAGCAGGAAGGAGTCTGCGAACCCTCGCCGTGTTCGAGCCTTACAGCTCACCATTCATTCGTCGTTGCCTGACCAAATCCGTTCTGCACAGTTGGAAGCCTTGAAGGAGGAAAACCTTAAGGCTGAAACTATGCACGGTGCTGACAAGCATCTTGAACTCAGGACCGATGGCTTACACTATTTTGCGGGACTTGTTTGGGTCCCATTGTTCGGGGGATTGCGCGAGCTTGTTCTGGATGAAGCTCACAAATCCCGGTATTCTATTCACCCTGGCTCCGATAAGATGTACCAGGATTTGAAGATACTTTATTGGTGGCCAAACATGAAAGCTGATATAGCTTTTTATGTCAGCAAATGTTTGACTTGTGCTAAAGTCAAGGTGGAGTATCAGAGGCCGTCTGGTCTCCTGCAACAACCAGAAATTCCAGAATGGAAGTGGGAACGAATCATGATGGATTTTGTCACCAAGATACCAAGATCGCCTAGTGGTTATGATATGATCTGGGTGATTGTTGACCGGCTGACAAAATCGGCACGTTTTATACCTATTAAGGAAACCGACGGACTCGAGCGGTTGGCTCGACTTTACCTTAAGGAGGTGGTTGCTCGGCACGGGGTGCCTGTTTCTATTATCTCCGATCGTGATTCTCGTTTCGCTTCGCGTTTCTGGAAGGCTCTGCACAAGGCTTTGGGTACTCAGTTGGATATGAGTACGGCTTATCATCCGCAAACTGATGGACAGAGTGAGCGGACGATTCAAACCTTGGAAGACATGCTTCGGGCATGTGTTATCGATTTCGGCAAAAGTTGGGAGATCCACCTGCCGTTAGTGGAGTTCTCCTACAACAACAGCTATCACTCTAGCATCAAGGCAGCTCCGTTCGAGGCTCTTTACGAACGGAAATGTCGATCACCACTTTGTTGGGCCGAGGTGGGCGAGAGCCAGCTCACTGGTCCGGAACTCGTGTACGAAACTTCGGAGAAAATCGTACAGATCCGTCAATGTTTGGCTGCTGCACGGGATCGTCAGAAGAGCTATGCCGATCGCCGTCGAAAACCTTTAGAGTTCCAGGTTGGGGACAAGGTACTTCTGAAAGTTTCACCATGGAAGGGCGTCATACGCTTTGGAAAGCGTGGCAAGCTTAACCCTCGTTATGTCAGACCGTTCGCAATCCTGGATCGGATTGGACCGGTGGCATACAGACTTGACCTACCGGCGGAGCTCGGTAGTGTACACAACGTCTTCCATGTGTCTAACTTGAAGAAGTGTTTGGCCGATGAATCTCTCATTGTACCACTGGAAGAGATCAAGGTTGATGATCGTCTTCGCATCGTGGAGGAACCTGTCGAGATTCTCGACTACAAAATTCGTAGCCTTCGTCGGAGTAAAATCCGCATCGTTAAAGTCCGTTGGAACTCGAACCGTGGACCGGAGTTCACATGGGAACGGGAGGATCAGATGAAATCTAAGTATCCTCATCTCTTTCCGAAGCGCGCATTCGAATCGAGGCATGTTACTGCTGAAGCGGAATGAATCTCGGGTCGAGATTCCTTTCAACGTGGGGATGATGTGACATCCGGTAATTTTCTTTTCGTTCTGTTCTTTTCGTTTCTTTCTTTTGGGGCTTTGCGCAATTTTCGGGACGAAAATTCTTTCAACGTGGGGATGATGTGACACCCGGCATGTTCGGCTTAAACATAGTAGTAACACCTAAGTCTACCTTAGCGAGAAACGTTTATAAACAAACTTAACTGGGTTAGTTGAGTCGGGTCAAGTTAGGATTGTCCAGGGTACAATGATCTGGAGGATCATTGGGAGTCGTTTTGGTAATACACTAGTACCGGGTTCCGTTGTTGGTGACATTACATGAACTAATTAAGTATATGTGTAGATTATGGGTCATGTGGTGGATTATATACATAGATGTGTTTAAATGATGTGTAAATGATTATTTGTGCTTAAATGTGTTAAATATAGACTAAGGATGCATGCTTATGTGTTAAGATGTGTTAGAATGCGTTAAACACCACAAACTAGAAAACTAGTTAAAAAGGGGTTCTGGTTCGACCACTTCGAGTGGTCGAAGGAGAAGAAAAGTGTCTGGTTCGACCCATGCAAGTGGGCGAACCAGGGAAGTGGAATTTGAGGAATTCCCTTCGACCAAACAGGGCTCATTCGACCCTGTGAAAGGGGCGAAGGGGACCACATTCGACCAATGAATTGGTGCGAAGGAAGATTAGTATAAATACCAACCTTTGTCATTTTTCATCATTTCACAAACCCTAACCGTCCCAAAACGCTCTCAAACGATCTTAAACACTAAGGAAGGAGTTTTTGCTCTTCTTTTTCATAATCTAACCCATCTACAACATTTAAACAAGAATCCAAGGTGTGTTCATAATCCTAAATCTTTTTAAAAGCATTTTAATTCGTTTTCATCTAACCCTAATTGTCCGGATCTGTTTCAAGGGTGTTTTTATGATTAAAAACCTTTCAAACATCTTTCTAAATCAAAACATGATCATTTAACATAGGTTTTCATAATGAATAACATGTGTAAATTGTGTGTTATGAGGTGTTATGTGTTGTTCACTGATTTGCTGCTATATCTATGATAGAAACATGATATAGGATTGTTATTAATGTTGGAATATTGTTGTCTAGGGTTAGGATTGGATATATTGATATTTGGGGGTTTTATTGGATTAATATTTGATGTATGAATATTTATGATCAATAGAATGAATAAGAAAGATCGGATAATCGACAAACTGAGTATTTTTAAGCTAAACATGAATCGATTTCAAAAGTTTCCAAATTGGGTAAATAATTCATGCATGAAAGTGATGTTTCCATAATCTTTACCATTTTGGGAAAGGGCTGAAACGGACATATTATCGGGGGAAATCGATGGGGTTTTGTAGGGATAAGTTATCCATGCTTGACTGCTGTGTTTGATGATGTTTCGGGTCGTTTTGAATGTGTTTGAAGTGTTTTTAGGAAAAATTATACAACAGGGGCGAACCTGGCCTCCTTCGACCAGTCGATGGTGCGAAGGAGGGATCCAGGGTCGAACCTGAGTTTATATTGGACGAATGTGATAAAACGGGCGAAGGAAGCATCAAACGGTCGAACGAGATGTAAAAAGGGTGCGAAGGAGACTAAAAGGTGCGAAGGAGACTTAAAACTGACTGGTTCGACCGTTCTGATGCAGAAATGAGATTTTTGATACAAACTAAGTGTTTTATGGTTGAACCTTGTGTGTAATCTATGTGTATTTGATTAGTTAAGGTAATGGGTCACCAACGGGAGGTCGGGGCGGTCTAGTGTGTCGGTTAAACATTTAAACACATTTTAAAACATACTTGGTTACGATCTGGACAATCGGGGACTAGATAACCTTATGGTTATTAGTCGGAGCACTTATGTGAACATTTTGATAGATCTCCCGTAGAGGGATTATCAAGGGCTAAACATCTTTACTTATAACTGAAGAACGCTATCTAAGGTGAGTTCACGGCCCCACTTTTACAGCTTTAACTTTTGGGGGAGAAAACATGCACTAAACTATTTTGGTAACATATGTCATACTATGGTTTTAAACTTGTGTACTATACGATCTTTTAAAGTCCCGGGGAAAACCATGAATGTGCGGGGATGCACAACGGGGGAAATGTGGATAGATCTATTGGGTTTGACAAACCCCACTCGACGGCTTGGAGGGCCGGGCGGGTGCATGTTGTCTCGAACTGGTAACACTCGTAGCGTGGCTACAACACATCGGGCTGAACACATGGTAACATTCTAGTAATGGTTTTCCAATCGTAGTAGTAACAAAACATACGCCTAGCTAGCGTACTTGGTAACATGGATATGGTATGGACATGGTAACATTCTGGTAACATCTTGATAGCATTTCTAACAAACCTGTGGACTCACCAGCATTATATGTTGACATCTTTTGGCATGTTTTTCTCAGGTCGCTAAGGTAGCAACAAATGGAACTAGGCGCACGGGTCTGCATTGGCGTCTAGGCTTAGTTGCACGTTTTAAAATAAAGTGTTTGAACTACTTTGGGATATTATTGTAACTGATTAAATTCTTCTTTAAATGCTTCCGCTTATTAAATTCATGGTTATGTCTAATTACGTTTTCATATAGAGTTGTTTATTGTGATCGTTGACTTGGATCCTGGTTTGTCATGCGCCTCGCGGTAAAACCCCACAAGTGGTAATTTGAGGGTGTGACAGATTGGGAGGGATTAGGGGCGATTGAAGCTCCTAATCGCCAGTATATAGGCGATTAGGACTCCTAATTGCCTAATCAGCTCCCTACTCGCCTGATCTGTTATGCACGAGTCAAAACACCTATAAATACAACCATTGACTCCCAAACACCCTTAGTGCAACCCTAACAGATCCTAAGCCTCCCACATACCTCAAAACACTTCTGGAACTTGTTTTGCTTCAAAACTCACCATTTTCAAGCTAACACACCTTTCTTTGATAAAATCCAAGGTGTGTTCTTCATCCCAAACCTTTGTAATGTTATTGTTTTGGTTCCCCAAAAGTCCAGACCTTGTTTTACTAAGTATGTGTCTTTAAAAACCTTTGAAATGAGTTCTAAAACAAGTCTACACCATAATACATGCTATATGTGAAGTATTTATGCATATGATGATTTTTGGTGATTATAACATGAATGTTTCTATGAAATTGATGTACTTCTGATGTGTAGGAGTTATTAGGATGATTATCTAAGGATTTGAGCTATTGTTATAGTGTTTTGATGAAAGTATGCATTTTGACCCATTTGGATGATTCTTGAAGAATTAGGATGTTATGATATGATTCAATGCTTGTTTGTTGTTAGGAATCACACTAGGATGATATTATAACAAAGAAATGATGATTTGCAAGTTGTAGGAGGTGTAATCTGGTCTTTACCATTTAAGGAAAGATTTCATAGTTAAGGAAACCTAGTACTTTGCCATTTTTGGAAATAATCACACCGAGGCCGTTAGAGCAGAGATAAATTGGGGTTTTTTTTGCTTGGAATGGGTTGGTAAATGGTTTAGGTTTGATATTGGGTGTTTTTACATGTTTTGGATATGATTTGGAGGGTTAAACGCGCGAAAACGCGCCACGCATCTGCAACATGCGATTGGGAATCCTAATCGCCTGATGCAGGGGCGATTAGGACCCCAATCGCATGATATATCAGGCGATTACACCCCTCCTCGCCTGTTGACCACTCCCAATCACCAGTTGACTTTTCTTAATCACGTGTACTGACTACAAGAAATTGGGGTCTTTACCCACACATAACTTACCTACACATGTAAATGTGTGGGTAAATATCTACACATTTTTGTACATGTGTGGGTAAAATTTGATGATTTATGTTAAATAACAACTAACACTTAATATATGTTGGTAATACGTTTTACCTACACATTTGAGTTGGTGGGAATATTTCCCCCCAAAATTGACATCAATTAAATATTAGACTACCTACACGTATGGTAAAATTTTGTTATGTGTTGGTAAATTATCTACAAATATGTAAACAACTAATATATGTGTAGGTAAATGATTATGTTTATCAACACATAATATATTTAAACAAATATGTATATAAATCAGTTATATAATTTTTCATCTTTGTTTTGGATAATGACATGACAAAATATTGTACATTTTTAAATACCTACACATGCTTAAAATGTACAACATGCGTAGATATTGGTTACATATAAAAAATAATAATTTTATTTTAAATGACGTGTCAAATAAATACCTACACTTTTTTAAAAATGTACAATATGCGTAAATATTAGATATATATATATATATACTTAGTAAATGTCATGGACATTGTTTTGAAACCCGGACGGGACCGGCCGGTCATACCTGTTGGACCAGGAACCGGGTGTCGAACCGGTCTGGGTTGAGGTATTGAACCGGGGGTGCATCGGACCAGTAAACTGGCGGTCGGACCGGGAACCGGACCGGTTGAACCGGGTTTTAAAGGAGCTAAACCATTAGTCGTGGCATAAAAATATCTACGCCTACCTAAAAAGTATATGTAGATATTGGATATCTATAAATTGAATATAATTAAATCATTATTTTATTTTGTTAACATGGTTAGACAAAAAAAAAAAAAAAAAAAAAACCTACACGTATTAAAAATGTACAATATAGACATTGAATACACACAGTATAAGAAAAAGTAACGTTAGGGACTAAATTATGAAGGTTAATATAGAAAAATATAGTTAGTCATGGTTATTATTGGTTAACTAGGATACATGATGGCTAACTTTAGCTAAATAGTGTCAGTTATGATCGTTTTATGGTCAATTAGTTTATTTCTGATCAAAATTGTTCATTAATGGAATTTGG
This sequence comes from Ambrosia trifida, assembly GCA_028751855.1. Taxonomy (NCBI): domain Eukaryota; kingdom Viridiplantae; phylum Streptophyta; class Magnoliopsida; order Asterales; family Asteraceae; genus Ambrosia; species Ambrosia trifida. The sequence goes on from CM054122.1 coordinate 27,950,316, forward strand.
AGCGTAAACGAGTAACTTTGGTCGTGACCCGAACACCCAATACGAGAGCACGAAGTTATAATACTATATATATAAATAAATAATATAATAATAATAATATATTATTATATATATAATTAGCAAAATGGGTTTGTGAGACAAAGTACATGTCTTCCAACCATAGAATTCCTAATGTACATCTCATTTCACACGTCTCCACCACTGCATCTACTCTCTCTCTCTCTCTCTCTCTCTACGAACATTTCTTCTGATAATTAGGGTTCTAACAATACTGGTGATGAAGAACCGGACGGTGGCTACACCGATGTTGAGTGCTTGCTTCTCCAGCAATGGCGATGTCGAGATGATGATTGATTGGAACAGACGACTAACATGATGGTTACGAGTAGCGGAGATGACGGTGTTGATTCAAATAGGTTGATTGATGGTGGGGACCACTACGACTGAGAGAGAGAGAGAGGCAGAGGAGAAAGAAAGGCGAAGGACGGAGAGGACCTTCGGTCAAGACACCCGACAGGCCAAACCTGTCAACAAGAAGAAGACGGCAGTGACGAGGGCGTTAGCGGTGGTTACTGTTACGATACCAATCGGGTCAGATCCAAGTACAAGGTAAAAACACAAACCACCCCTTTCTCTTCACTAGTAGTCTGTGAATCGTGATAATGGTGGGAACGAAGGGGTTGATGGCAAAGAAGTGTCATGGTTAACACTACAACCCTTCAAGTTCTGCACACCAGGTGTTTGACTTAATGCTTCGCGGTATGTTCGATTTAATGCTTGCTGTATCCCTTTAAAATAAATTGATGTTTGTGCTTACTGATGGATGTCTATATGTTGAAGGTGGGTAATGATGGTGCATATCCTCATAAGTTATATTCATCTCTATCTCTATAGCATGTTATTTGTTTTTTTTAACATATGTACACTTATCAATTTAGTACCGATTACACCATCTTCTATTTTGTTTATATTGCTAAATTATAGGTGTGCACTCACTAAGATTTGTAGTTTCTTTTTAGAGCGGCTTATAATACTAATACACCTTCTATAGTATAAGATTTTTGCTGCTGCTATCCAACTAATTGCCTATCACTATGCCCAAAAGATGACAAATCCGAGAAAATGTCGTAATTCATCAACATTTCCTAATGCTGGATAGCAGACCAAACCCATAGCTTTCCTTTTGACAGAATTTGATTATTAAATGATACAATTGATCTACACATCATAGTGGTCCCGTTACCTAAATGTATTACGATGTAATGACACAACATAAGCGAGAAGTTAGAAATCAAATCGTGTACACCGGAGGTATATATGTTCCTAATTCTGTTCAATCGAGTATATATGTTTTCTTTATTTAAATGTTGTTGTTTGCACCAACAACTGAGAACATGTTTACCAGTATTGAGCTTCTCATATCAAAGTTAACAAACACATACGACTATCTCTTTGATAACAGTATAGGCAGAAGGCGCTGATGAACCCAAACAATAGAGATGGTGGTGCTCCTCGAGTGTAAGTTCACCTCGCAGGTATTCGATGGTGATGTTAGGCTAATAGACACCGTACGTCGTGGCGATGCTACCCCTACGCTGCATATGGGCGGTGCTGTTGGTCTCCCTCTGAGCAGCCGTGTACTCCAACAAGTTTAGGCGGAGTATTATTGGTATTAATCTACCAACAGTTTATTGACCTTATTTAGTTATTTTGCTCCGATGCAAATCTATTTGTTTATTTTTTTTAGAAATACTATGGTACTCAAACATGTAGAAGCTCATTTTAGTTATGTCAAATTACTGTCTACATATGTCAAGATGTTACTATTGATTGGTTGAAAAAAGATGCAGCCTATAAAAATACTTCCATACTTGAGGTTCCATAATTAGAATTTTCAAGTAACTTTTTTATGTCCCCTATTACAACAACCTTAAAGTTGGTTGACAACATTTTGATTGGGTTGGAAGTATGTTTTTTATTACTTGGTTTGTATATAGATTTTGGTTTTATTTTAGATTTCACTGTCTACGAAAAATCAAACATTTACATGAACATTTAAAATTTTAACTTTGCAACTTCTCGCTTTCAGGTTTGTAATATGTATGATTTGGCATGTATGATTTGGCTTCAATATAAGGCGCCACATCACCACGTTGTACGGTACGTTATTATTTTCTAAATCGGATTGTGTATCGTCTTATCATTTCATATTTATTTTAGTGGTTATCCGACAATGGTTTAGCGGTATTTGGTGACTTTCTTTACGGGTTACACACAAGCTCGCGGGGCAACGCCTGCAGGCAAACACCTAGTATATATACATTTAGTAAGGCTTTTATGCATGTTTTTTTGTACCTTTTGGTACAACTCTTGAAAGCATGTATTTGTGAGGTGTTTATTCTTCCACGTGTGGTGCACTGTAATATTATAATTATAAAGATATACAATTACCATGTTTTTTGTACAAGTATTGAAAGGATGTGGTACAAGCATATTAAGCTGCGTACAAGGCTAGAAAGCATGTGATACAAGCATATAAAGCGTGTGGTAATATTATAATTCCCTAAAGTTGTATGGCCATATCCCTCATTATTATTTTTACAGCTCACAACCCACAACTGGTTTTCATGAAATTTGCTATTAGGTGAAATTGTTTATGTTGTTACTATCTATAACACACTATCTCATTAATTTCATAATCTTTCTCCTTTTTCAGGTTATAATTCCAGCTCCCTTTTAGGTGAGTTACCCCGGAATGGCAAGGCCGGTTGAGGCAACACCCGTGATTCTTCCGGTAAGCATTTTAGAAAACTTTCTGAAAAAGAAAAGGTTAGTAACTATTTTTTTTACACATTTTATATATAGCTTACTATGAGGCCTTTATGCACATTTTGAAAGAAAAAAAATATAAAGCTGATAAAGTATACATTTCATTAAATAGGCAAATGTTTTATTCTTTCTACTTAGAGAACGCTACAGAAAGAAGTTACATTGTCGCCGTTTCCAGGTTAATAGCGGGGTTCATGAAACCCATCTGATTATATTGATTCTGTATGATAAGTTTTATTTGTGAAAAAACATTAGTATTAGGTAGTTGCCAAACAGACGTGAATTTGTACTCGGTTATTTATTGCAGAATGATGCAGATTTGCAGGCTATGGCTTGGTCAATGGTATTGGAGGTTATTGTATCAACTCATCTAGGAGAAACAAAATTACATGATGGTTCATTTTGAGTTTGAAGATGAAATAAATAGGCCATAATCAAAGAAAAATCCAAGTCTCAAGTCACATTTTGTGGTTATATTATAAATATTTTGAAAGTATGCTCATATAAATTCTTTAACAAAATTACACTGTGTATCCTTAATGTATCAATGAAATTATGAAACATGCCCTTTAAATTTTATTTTTTTTGCATTTTATGTCCATAATCTCAGTTTTTTTAACAGTTTATGTTCTTTAGAAATAACTCAGTTAAGAAACTCAGTTATCCTCAATCCCCATAAGGGTAAAATGGTCCTTTCAAAATCCCCACCCACCACCACTTCATCTTCAACCTCCACCCACCACCACTTCATCTTCAACCACCACCATCAATATTACAGAAAACCACACGATTATTATTATTATTATTATTATTATTATTATTGTTATTATTATTATCCCCAATCAAAAGCATCAACATTCAACAGTCAAAACACACACAGAGCTTTTCAACTTAGGCGTAAAGGTTACAAAAATAGGTTCTTCAACATCACCGCTTTCTACCAAGATAATATTAATCTCCACCGGTGTTCTATCAGCTGCAACGGCTATTAAATTCTGTTTTATACTCTCCTGTTATCTGGTCGGTTATACTCTCCTGGATCACACCACCTTATTTATACGTCGTCGTTAATGGTATCATCATCACCATCGTTGCTTCTTCACGCTTCCAGCACCACTACATCGTTGCTCAGAGTAAACAGCTTCAAAACGGACATGTATCTCCGTTCACGTTTGCCAAATTGCTTGATCCTGAAGCTTCTTGGTACAAGGTTTGATTTTATTTTATTTCAATATATTGTTTATTGTTAATTGACCTGAAAATTGATGTAAAGTAATTAAGCAACCTAGTTGAGATTGAATAATTGATCCAGAGTTGTTTATGTGAGATGAAAAGGTTCCCTCTCTGTTAGGGTTTTATAGATGAGGGGATGATGGTGGTGGGTGGAGGTTGAAGATAAGGGGATGATGATGATAATGAAATTAGGGTTTTGGATGATGTAATTGAGATTAATCGTGAAGTTAGGGTTTGGGATGATGATGATGAGGAGGTTATAGAAGGGGATGAGGAATTTAATGTCTGCAGCTTCTGTTTATATCTCAAGATTATGGATTTCGAAAAACACAAATCATATAATTATGACATACAGGTGAAGAATATAAAAAGAGGTGGTGGGTGGAGGTTGAAGATGAAGTGGTGGTGAGTGAGTCCCACAAATAAACTAAACTATAATAAAAAAGGACAAAATTACACTTTGTGTCCTTAATGTGGTGAATGAACAATAATACCCCTGATGGTTTTGAGGTTAACTGGGAAATCTAACCCAGTTAGTCAGAAAGGACATAAAATGCAATAAAAAAGCAAATTTTGGACATAAAATGCAAAAAAATAATAATTTAAAGGGCATGTTTCATAATTTCATTGATACATTAAGGACACAAAGTGTAATTTTGTCAAATTCTTTTGTGCAGCACAATACTTTGGTGGTATTGTCCGCATCATTCTCAAACCGGTCAACTTGAGACTTGGCGGCTTACACATTGGGATGCGAAAAAGGTTGGATATCTAAAAATGCGGTTGCAATATATGTAAGTTTACGTTTTCTTTTCTACCACCAGGTATTCATGAATAGTAAACTGTTGAAGGTTAAAGACAGAAACACAAAAAGGGACATAAGGAAGAAGCTCAAGATGTTTTCTAAAGAAGAACGCTAGAGACAGCAACTAGCTGTGACAGATGTTATAAAAAACACAAATGTCGTTTTAACAACTCTCACTGGTTCATTGTCAAAAAAATAGATGGCACTTCATTTGATCTTGTGATAATTGATGAAGCGACTCAAGCACTTTTAACATCAACATGCTAGTTTAATTTTCTATCTCGATTTTTAGGTGTATTTTTCTTGTATGTAATTCATTAATTTGGCCGCTTATGTTTTTGTATTTGTTTGTATACATTTAAAAATTATTATTTAAATAAATCGTGGTTATTATCCACACATTTGAATATTTTACCAACACATGAATATATATTATTTCTACACATTTTAAGATCAATGTCTACAAATGTTAAGATCAATATCTACACATCCTTTACATTTACCTACACATAATTAGCTGCCATGTTGGATGCCACGTCAGCTGCCACGTCATACCTCAATCTAACAAGTTGCTATAGTTTTACCAACACATATATATTAGTTTTAGCCACACATATATGTGTAGGTATAGCTTGCTATATACCTACACATAATAAATGTGCAGGTAATGATCAATATCTACAGTGCTGAGTCTACACATCATAACACTTAATTTATGTATAGGTAAACATAATTACTAACACATTATATGGTTTTTCCTACACATACTATGTGTGGGTAAATATCCAAATTTCTTGTAGTGGCTGTCGTAAGCGTATTCTGACATCCCGAAACATGATGTGACACCTAGGAACATGATAGGAACCCCGGGATATGTCCAATGACTTGGTAACACGTGTTCGGACTTGTTTATGCGTTAATTGAACATTATGCTAGAATAGGTGAACTCTTGCGCGTATTAAGTGTTTAATTGCATATGTTGCATGATGTCTTGTATTCGGCTAACACGTGGGATGTCGAGTCACCAATGGGATGTTGAGTCTTGTCTGGTACGGTTGGTTTAACAGTCAAAGGTGTTTTCAAATGTTTACGGGTATGGTCTGGACATTCGGGGACTAGTTAACCTGCGGGTTATTAGTCTGGATACTTATACATATCTTATGATAGGTCGCCGCTATTTGGGGCTATCATAGCATAATTACTTAACTGTTTTCAAGTAACGCAATCTAAGGTGAGTGTCACAGCCCCACTATTACTGTTTTTACTTTCGGGGGAGAAACATGCTACATACTTACTTACTAAAGGTCATGTTATACTATGGTTACTTTATTATACTATACGGCCTTTATGGAAAGTCCCAGGGGGAAACCATGAATGTGCGGGGATGCACAACGGGGGAAATGTGGATAGATCTATTGGGCCTCACAAACCCCACTCGACGACGGGACCGGGCGGGTGCATATTGTCTCTTATTACTGGCTCGCCGAGGCATCGGTTATAGCCAAAACGTCTGGGCATGATTCAACTACTTACACACGTATAGTAATGGGTTCCCAACCGTAGTAGTAAAAACACTTAACATCTAGCTAACGTTCTTATAACCTAGTAGTAACGGATATGATCTTTTCAAACTTATAACAACTCTTTTATAAAAGAAATCCTGTGAACTCACCAGCATTATATGTTGACATTTTTGGCATGTTTTCTCAGGTCGCTAAGGTAGCAGTTAATGGACTAGGCGCACGGAGTCTTGCACAGTGTTTAGAATTTTGAAGCATATTAAACAATGTTTTGTAAACAGTAATATGCCTTTTGGTTGTAAACAAGAAATGCTTCCGCTGCTGGTTTACGGTTCAAAGCATGGTGTTTTGGTTTTAATATATATATATATATATGAATGCATGTTTGTTGTTTGTTTATTGTGATCGTTGACTGGGATCCTGGTGTGTCACGCACCTCACGGTAAAACCCCGCATGTGGAATTTGAGGGTGTGACAAATAACTTCCCTAAGATTTAATCTCAGCCGTTTATATTCCTGAAATTTGGCGGTTATGCTTTTTGCCCTTGCGGTTTTTTATGTTCAGTGTTTTTCGCTATCTCTCATACGCTCCTACACGATATAAGCAGTTGTATATGTCCTCACAACGACTTGGCACCTATAAAATGGCATGTTGATTGTTCAGACATATCCTACATCACCCCCTTTGATTAAGCAAATGTTCATATCTCTGTTGCATGTTTTTCATATACATATATCATTCAACCTATTACTTATTTGGTTTGCAACTTCTCATTATTAATTTGTCAGTTATTCATTGAACCGCTATTTTACATTCCAATTTATGTGCAAAATTGATTACTTATTATATGGATCATTTATCTACTGATGTTATATGCAGGTTATCTTTGGTGTAGTGGATGGCAAATCAAAACATGGTAATTCCAATTTATTTTATAGTTTAGTTTCATACTATATGATTCACTTATTTACTGATTGGATATCATATGCAGCACATAAGTGATTTTGTGGATGTAACAGCAGCTGTATTGGAAAATCAAATAATTAATGTTTTTTTTTTTTACTTTTATGTACATATTTGTATATTCATTCAGTCGATAGATTATGTTTCGATGTAGTAGCTAATTTGCTTTCATTTTATATTCATCAGTTATTTAGTGAATGGATATTATATGCAGTCCAACATTTGTGTTCTGTATAGCAATTCCAAACATCAACAACAACAACAGCAATTCCAAACATCTAATTCGAATTTATATACTCGTATTATTTCTGTTTATATCTTATATTTCAATGTAATATATGATTTTCTTTCATATTATATTGATAAGTTATTTATTGAATGGATATTATATGCAGGTCAGCAGTTGTTGTTCTGTATAGCAATTCCAAGCAAGGTAATTTGCTTTTATGTGATACTTTTATGTCAGTTTGTAACTTATATTTCATTGAATTATTTATTGGAGAATTGTATATTCATCAGTTATTTATTTAATGCATCTTATGCAGGGCATCATGGTTGTTGTGGATGTCAATTCCCAAGTTAATTGTATTAGATGTTCAAAATAATTGTTATGTTCTTACTGAAGTTTATAACCGGTCTATGTTCTTACTGAAGTTCAACAGTATTTATCGTATTTCATAGTATATGGACAACTGATTGGAATATGTTTATCAACATATTTGTTACGTCTGATTATTATTTCCATCAGTAGTTATTGCGTATAATCAATACCTTTTATATCATATTATATTTTATGTATAGTCTTTTTCTTTTATTTATTTAGTTGATTTAATTTGTGTTTATTATTATTATTATTAACGTTTTTTATATATATAAATTTTGTTTTCGCTACATATTATCCAAGTCAGATAATTTGAATTCAAAAATTTCGTTATGTGAATGTATTAGTTTTTTAAATAATAACAACCCACTAAATCATTATGTTCTTACTGAAGTTTATAACCGGCATATGTCAAACTTGTGTATTATACAAAAATTATGGTAAACCTTATGAACAAACTGCTGATAAAGCATATTTGTTAAGCAGTAGTTATCGTATTTTATAGTTAATGAACAACTGATGGGAATATGTTTATCAGGATATTTGTAACTTATGATTGTTATGTCCATCCGTAGTTATTGCATATAATCAATACCTTTTTTATCCTATCAGGATATTTTCTTTTACTTATTTGTAACATGATACCACACACACACCAAGCTATTCGGGTGAGTTACAAGGATTCACGACAGTACCCGGTTATGATTCCCGAGTAGACAGATGGTTACAAATCTGATGACAGTCACCATGACCCGTGACTGTCTGATTATACGGACGAGCAGAAACAAGAAGGGTTGGAGTTGTGTTATCTAGTACACCACCAGAAAAGGCTCGGTTAACTGATTACCGGTTTCATAACTAAAACAGAGAAGGATTAGGGTGTTATCGGTGTCCGATTATCAAGCAAGGTCATGGGTTTTGGTTTATGATGGTTTGATGTTTAAGATGAAGACACAATTGATGTCGGTTGCTGCTCGTTAACAGAGAACAGAAGAGGAGCAGGGTTCGGGGAGGTGGAAACTTACCAGAGAAAGGAGGCGGCGGCGGCCGGCGGCGGCGTTTCTGGTTGGCTGCTCTGGTACACACATGTGTGTGTGAATTGTTTGTGTAGAGAACAATGAGAGAGAGAGAGAGAGGAAGGTTTATAAAGCTCAAGACAATAGAGGGTGTTTGGATACTTAGTTAAGAGCTGACAAAAGGAGCGTTTGGTAATGAGTATAACAACAGAATAAGAGGCGTTTGGCAGCAGGTTTATAACTAGATATGGAGCGTTTGGCTGCGACATAGGAAATTGATAAATTATAATTTATACAATCGGGTGGTCGGGTACAATCCGACCTGTTTATGAGACCCGTAACACTCGAGGTGTTACACTCTCCCCCCTTTAGGAAATTTCGTCCTCGAAATTTGAGGGATCTTATCCTTTATACCCTTAATCTTTAAGGATATTACAAATCTAAACCGAACATTTATCAGTGAGACATGATCAGTTTTCATGGTTTGTGAGGAAGTCGATCTCATATCAATACAATACTATGACTAATTAGAAATGTCAATCTTTAAGACTACATCTTGACCATTCTGCTAATCACGTTTTAACCTTTCTTACTATAGTCTTCTTAATTCAGATACATGAACTATCTGTATTTTCCTGGTATGACTATTAAAGGTTTTTCTATATAAATTGATATTTTCTATAGAATATTAATATTCTTTTATCTTTTCCTCATTAGGATGAGAAGTAGACTGAATATTATTTCTATATAAAGACGATTTAAACATACTTTGAGATCCTGATCGTTTTTCTTCTGAGAGATTTACAAACCTCTAGCAAACATCGCTAGAGTCTCAAATCGATACGATATTCTCATCGTTTGATATTCGGATTCATTTACAATGATGGATTCTATATGGTTCTTAAGAGATAGATACGGAAGTCCCTTCATTATCATGACTTGAATGGGATCCGAGCTACTACCTCTTATATTCGAACTTTAGAATTTACCATCATTGTAATTCTGATTCTTAGAGAGTAGAAATGATTTCTAGTAACTATCGGATTATTTCTTAAAAATTCTATCTTGTGTGTTCTATCTATACCGGTGTAATATGGTTGACTTCTTGGTTAACTCTATGCGTATATATACTTAGGAGGTTTATCATGAGTCTTTTAAGAAAGATCTCTGAATTATATCCTAATACCTCTTTCTTTGATAATGATTCAACTGACATTGAATTCTTATCACTTTTCCTTTTTCATTATCTTGACCTACTGAAATCGGTCATTGAGATTTCTCTTAAATCATCTGTCACACCCTCAAAATCCACTTGCGGAGTTTTACCGCGAGGCGCATGACAAACCAGGATCCAAACCAACGATCACAATAAACAAGTCTAAATTAACATATGCAATTTCAAAAACATAGTTTAAATCTCCAGTTACAGCGGAAGCTTATTCTCAAAACAAAATCCAAAAGTAAACCACATTATTAATGTTTGAAAACCATGCAATCCTAACTAGACGCCGTGCAGACGCGTGCGCCCTAGTTCCATAGTGCTACCTTAGCGACCTGAGAAAACATGTAAGAGTTTACGTCAGCACAAAAATGCTGGTGAGTTTACAGGTTTTGTAATCAAAGTACCAAGTTCAACCTGTCCATACTATAACAATTTGCAAACCAGAGTACGCTAGCTAGGCGTATGTTTATTACTACTACGATTGGAAAACCATTACTAACTCACAAACCAGATGTTGTGCCCGAATAGTAAACCTGTTCCTGTTTGAGACAATATGCACTCGCCTGGCCCTCCAAGCCGACGAGCGGGGTTGGTCACTCCCAATAGATCTATTCACATTTCCCCGTTGTGCTAACCCGCACATTCATGGTTTCCCCCGGGACTTCCAAAGATCGTATAGTAAACCATAGAAACCCATAGTATGACAGTTGTTACCAAAACATAAGTTTAACACATGTTTTCTCCCCCAAAAAGTGAAACCAGTTAAAAGAGGGGCCGTAAACTTACCTTAGGTTGCGTTACTTCGAAACACGAATAATATCAGCAAGCTATGCTAGCCCCGTAAAGCGGCGACCTAACATATGACAGTTACAAGTACTTAGACTAATAACCCGTAGGTTAGTTAGTCCCTAGATGTCCAGACCATAACCAAGTTCGTTTGAAAACACCGTGACTGTTAAATTAACCCAAAGTACAAGACTCGACATCCCATTGGTGACCCGAGACTCCCCGTGTTATACTTGTACTCACAAACATACAATCATGCAATACACACTTAACATACGTTAAAGTCCAACAAGTTATAGCACGTAGTTCAAGTATTACATAAATAAGTCCGAACACATGTTACCAAGTTATTAGATATGTTACGGGGTTCCTAGCATGTTCCTAGGTGTCAAATCGGGTCCCGAAATGCTATATTACACTTACAGCAGCAGTACAGGCGATTAGGAAAAGTCAACTAGTGATTACGTGGGTCAACAGGCATTTAGGAATGCTAATCGCCTATACTATAGGCGATTAGGGCTATCTCATATGTAATTTATGAGTTTATAGGCGATTACGTCGCAAAGCATGCAATTCAAGACTTAACTAGCATTTAGGATCGTAAATGCATGAAGTAAAGGGGAATAGGATCCTATTCGCCTATACTATAGGCGACTAGGGCTCCCCTTCAGGCGAATGGGCTCCTAATCGCCTATAGTATAGGGGATTAGGATTCCTATTTGCCTATAGCATAGCTGTTCCGGTTTTTCGCGCGTTTAACACTCCAAATCCAATCCAGAACGTGTGTAAACATCAAATATCAATCAAACAACTATATCAAACATATTTCAATCAAAATCCTTCGTTTAACCTTGTTCTATCAGCCCCGCATGCAACCATGTATCCCAAAAACAACACATATAGCATGAAACATCACATTAACATGCATAACCCTAACCCTAATGAACAATTACTCAGATTTCATCAACATGCTATCATTACTAATCTGTAACTATCTTAATATCATGTTACTAATCCCTCTTGAATCATAAAAACCCTATCTTTTAATCATAAACCCACAAACAACAAGCATGATAGTTAGAATCCAATTAACAACGATTAATAACGAATTTCAGAAGACATTTACGTTTATAAACAGGTCTGGACTATTAGGGATTTAATAAAAACGTTATTAAAGATTGCATGAATGAAAACCACACCTTAGATTTGTAATAGATTGATGTAATAGGCTTGAAATCTTGTGTTTTGATCCAAAATCGTGTTCCAGAGGTTGTGTGGGTGTTGGGACGAGTTGTGGGACGACTAGGGTTGATATAATGAAGTTTAGGAGGTCAAGTATTGTATTTATAGGCGTTTTTAGTCGTCCAGCACGTTATAGGCGATTACGCAGCATCATCAGGCGAATAAGGATCCTATTCGCCCCTAGTATAGGCGAATAGGGCCTATTCGCCCCTAATGGGACCCTACTCGCCTACCCTATAGGCGAGTACAATCTCCTATTCGCGTATAGGGTCCGGTTCAGCATGTTTGGTGCGTTAAACTCCGTTTTAACATATGTTAACACATTTTCACATACCGACAAGTCACATAATGTTTGTAAACACATAATACTTGCAAACAAACACATTCACACTCGTTCACCAATTCCCGGGACTCGAGACTTGTATGTTCCCTATGTTCTGACGATTCTACGAATCGTCACCCTTTGTACACTTCGTTAAGGACCGACATCTAATGAGCCTCTAGACTAACATCTAATGATCCTCTATACCAAACTAACGGTTCCCGAACCGTAACACGACTCAACTATCCCAGTTAAGTATAATATACGCGTGACTCGCTAAGGTAGACTTTAATCTAGACAACGTTGTTAATCAGAATTTGCCGGGTGTCACATCATCTATAATAATCTTACTGACTATTTCATTGATGATTGACTGCATTATTTATCGCTAACCATTCTTTGACTTAAGATTCTTATGATAATGCGTCACGTATTCTTTCTCAAAATCATGATTATCATTCGGGATTTAAATACTTATTGCATTAACTATTTCTATATAGATTTTTCTTAATGCTTTCGGAATTCGTTGACACTCTCGATAAAAATATTCTATAATTTCTTTTAATATATATTTATTTTGATAATTATTTATTCTGGCATAACTGATACATTCTGATAATATTTGGCACTTCAATTGCCTTTTCGTGTTATCTGGCATTTTTAATGCCTTTTTATTATTAGACATATCGGATGTCTTTTCAAAGTATAATTCTTTTTATTTGTCGATTTATATTCTTTTATATCCAAGCGAATACTGATAATCGTTTATAGCAGACACTATAAATCCTTCATTTCTATATTATATACTTGCTTGGAATAATTCTTTCTTATTTATATATTCGATTAAAGTCTATACTTTCAGTGTCTGAAAACACATTCTGATAAAATTATATAAAGGCAATGTATCATATCTTCTTAATCCAACTTATTATAAGCGAGGCTTATTTCATTGGGATATTCATGTAGATAATTATTTGCCAAAACAGTGATTTCTTAAATTATCTCTCACAACCTTTAACTCGGAATAGGAAATTGATCATTCCTTGGCCAGAGAGTTTCAATGGAAAAATGAGCATAATTCTATTCATTTTTCGTTTTCACTTTGATTACACCTTGCGAATCTCTACGCGATTCCAATTGGTATTTAATCGTATTTCGATATATTCGTTATAATTTATTTTCTTTTGATAACTCGTTGGATTCCACCATTTCAGATTTCTGAATCCATGTTGATTTCTATCTGTTATATTTTCTGGATTTAACAAATCTTTCACCACTTCTTATTCGTGGTTCTCAACTTGGTAACACTTGACCGTTTTACCAATTTGTTTGTACTATAACTCTCGCGAGTTTTTATACAAAAGTGACTACGAAGATTCTTTCGTATCATCATATGTTCTCACAAAGAATCCTGTGACTTAGTAGCAAATGTCTGGATATACCTTCTGTAAGGATCCGGATATCCTTTGCCACAGGGATTGCACAGAGGACATACAACTATCTTCGGTTGGCAATCAAAAATCAATCGACTGATTTCTATGATTTGTAGAATTTAACCCATCGATGGTTTTTATTCTGCGAATATATTCTTAGTCGTATTTCACGAAGAAATTTCAACTAGATTGCCAATTATATGGTCGTATTCTCCATATACAATACGCTGATAATTCGGATTTATATTTCTTCTTATTATTTCTCTTAATATATTCGTGACCCAAACCTATTATGATCTCGATAAACTCCTACTCGAATGTTCCTGTGTCTGTGGCGTTCATAATTATGTTTGCAACCATAATTACTATTCCACCTCACCTAACATTCCAGTATTCGTTTATTTTAATCACAATAGGTATGTGTCCTTTACATATTATTCCGATATTCTGTTCTTTATTTTCTCTTGGGTTCGAAATTATATTATTTGGGATAAAACTTGTTGATCCAAGTCTAACGGAATAGACTGTCATTCGTTCAAGAATTTGATCGCGTTAAAAGATGTCAAATATAACCATCCAATCTTTTTAATCTTTCTGACTTGTTCGAGTCATAGGATTAAGATGGTACTTATATTTTCGCATAATCGAGCGAGTAAGAATTCGGTTTATTTAGATAGATTCCAAATTATTTCTGTCACGGAATTTTGAGGTAATAATATTTCTATCCAAAATATTACTGAATTTTGGGAAAGATCGAAGGTGATACATAGCTGATATTTCTATATATACACAAAGATAGATTTAGATTATTAAACCTAATATATAATACTCATCGTTCATATCGAGATAAAATATCAAGGAAGTTATATGATCGAATATAGATATAGAATCGTGCCGAAAATACTCTTGACATATATATATATATGGATACATATTCGATTAAAGATCTTTTACTAAAATGGCACTAAATATGGAGTGAAATATGTTCGGGCAAAATGATACGGCGGTGGTTCTTTCATATTTTGAAATAAAAACTTTTAGGTAGGATTTATAACAATACTGGTTTGAGTTTCGTAATGGTATCCGTTTTCGAAAATGAAATTAACGATTCAAAAGAGTCATGGTAGAATTTTTTCATAGTGTCGGAATTCTTAAATTTTTAATAAACAAATTTCTTATTATGAATTGATAAAACAAAATAGATTTCTCAAAAATGTTAGATCAAAAGTTTAATATTAAACGAATTACACCCGATTATCTGCTAATCAAAACGTAATAATCAAATTACGAAAAATTCTGGGGACTTTTTAATAACATAAGGAGTATCACTACTCGATTTAATAAAAAGGATATTGATAATTTTTCTCTATCTTATAAATTGAATAAATCATTTATTTGAAATTAAAGCGGAGGGGTATATATATATATATATATATATATATATATATATATATATATATATATTTGCTAAAAATTAAAATACTCGGTTCTGTATATAATACGAATGACTGGAAACAAGTTTAAAAAAAATCACAAAGTCATTTTGGAAAAGGTTTAAAATCTTTTAAATAACCGCGGAATATGTTTGATTTCTGATTAAATAATCGAAAAATTTCTTTAGAAACATAATACTTGTATGTCTCTAGCATATATGATTTATAATGAAATTTCGAAATTTATAAAAATAATATTTCAGGAAACTTGATCATAGGAATGTTCAAGTTGGAGCATAGTATTCTGGTTTTATTTATAAATACCGGAATAACCGTAAGGTTAACGATCTAAACAATTACTGAAACTGGAATGGTTCGATAATTTATACGAAATTTCTGAAATGTGTGACGAATGATTTTAAATCAACGAGTTTTTCTAGAGAGTGAAATACGATTTCTTAACTCTCGTACAAGTCGATTCAATTATCGAGGGATAATATTGTAATTTTAATATTTATTTATATATATACTTTTATAACTTTCGTCATTTCTTATTTATATCCTGATTTATTTTCTGATTTCTTTTAATATCCTGGTTTCTCTTTCTGTATTATATCTAATTTCTTATAGCCTTAATATCCTGTAAAATTTCCCCGAAATTAAATGTGCATGTAAATTCACAATTGTGTACATAATTGTCAATTTAACCCACAAAATCATTCTAGTAATATCCTGTAGTGGACTCGTTCTGATTTCTAGTATACTGTTATGGTTCTCACCAACTTTATAATAGTTTGGTATTTAGGTACCCAAAAATTTTATCATCTAATATTCTTTTACTCTTTATATATATTTCTAATCAAAATTTCTTTTAAAAGACATTTCTGGTAGATCCTGGATTAGTAAAGACTTCAAGACTGTCATTAAGCGCCGCTCTGATACCACCTGTAACGACCCTGGCAATCGGAGCCGGATCGTCGGGTCGGGTTATCAGAGCTACGCAGCGGATTCGGATCATAACAGTCTTTACTCTTCCAGGATCCACGTCATCATATCTGTTGGGTTACCTGAACAAATGCCAAAAATAGTTTCTGTCAACATAAAGTTGGTGAGGTCGTGTATTTTATAAAGCGAATGGCCAGTTCGTTTATTGATAATTCTTTCATAACTTTCTTTTTATATAAAACATTCTTTTATAAACATGCTTTACAGTTATAACTTCTGGAGGGGAAAATATATTCTATTATATCAATTCGATTATATGTCAATTCTAATATATTATTCCGATTATATTCTATTATGTGACACCCGGCATGTTCGGCTTAAACATATTAGTAACATCTAAGTCTACCTTAGCGAGAAACGTTTATAAACAAACTTAACTGGGTCAGTTGAGTCGGGTCAAGTTAGGATTGTCCAGGGTACAATGATCTGGAGGATCATTGGGAGTCGTTTTGGTAATACACTAGTACCGGGTTCCGTTGTTGGTGACATTACATGAACTAATTAAGTATACGTGTAGATTATGGGTCGTGTGGTGGATTATATACATAGATGTGTTTAAATGATGTGTAAATGATTATCTGTGCCTAAATGTGCTAAATATAGACTAAGGATGCATGCTTATGTGTTAGGATGTGTTAGAATGCGTTAAACACGACAAACTGGAAAACTAGCTTAAAAGAAGTCTTGGTTCGACCACTTCGAGTGGTCGAAGGAGAATAAAAACGTCTGGTTCGACCCATGCGAGTGGGCGAACCAGGGAAGTGGAAATTGAGAAATTTCCTTCGACCAAACAGGGCTCATTCGACCCTGTGAAAGGGGCGAAGGAGCCTACATTCGACCAAGGAGTTGGTGCGAAGGAAGACTAGTATAAATACCAACCTTTGTCATTTTTCATCATTTCACAAACCCTAACCGTCCCAAAACGCTCTCAAACGATCTTAAACACTAAGGAAGGAGTTTTTGCTCTTCTTTTTCATAATCTAACCCATCTACAACATCTAAACAAGAATCCAAGGTGTGTTCATAATCCTAAATCTTTTAAAAGCATTTTAATTCGTTTTCATCTAACCCAAATTGTCCAGATCTGTTCTAAAGGTGTTTTTATGATTAAAAACCTTTTAAACATCTTTCTAAATCAAAACATGATCATTAACATAGGTTTTCATAATGAATAACATGTGTTAGTTGTGTGTTATGTAGTGTTATGTGTTGTTCATTGATTTGCTGCTATATCTATGATAGAAACATGATATAGGATTGTTGTTAATGATTGGATTATAGTTGTCTAGGGTTAGGATTGGGTATATTGATATTTGGGGGTTTTATTGGATTAATACTTGATGCATGAATATTTAGGATCATTAGAATGAATAAGAAAAATCGGATAATCGACAAACTGAGTATTTCAAGCTAAACATGAATCGATTTCAAAAGTTTCCAAATTGGGTAAATAATTCATGCATGAAAGTGATGTTTCCATAATCTTTACCATTTTGGGAAAGGGCTGAAACGGACGTATTATCGGGGGAAATCGATGGGGTTTTGTAGGGATAAGTTATTCATGCTTGACTGCTGTGTTTGATGATGTTTCGGGTCGTTTTGAATGTGTTTGAAGCGTTTTTAGGAAAAATAATACAACAGGGGCGAACCTGGCCTCCTTCGACCAGTCGATGGTGCGAAGGAGGGATCCAGGGTCGAACCTGGGATTTTTATTGGACGAATGTGCATAAACGGGCGAAGGAAGCATCAAACGGTCGAACGTACTGTAAATGGTGCGAAGGAGACAAAAAGGTGCGAAGGAGACTCAAAACTGACTGGTTCGACCGTTCTGATGCAGAAATGAGATTTTTTATACAAACTAAGAGTTTTATGCTTGAACCTTGTGTGTAATCTATGTGTATTTGATTAGTTAGGGTAATGGGTCACCAACGGGATGTCGGGTCGGTCTAGTGTGTCGGTTAAACATTTAAACACGTTTTAAAACATACTTGGTTACGATCTGGACAATCGGGGACTAGATAACCTTATGGTTATTAGTCGGAACACTTATGTGAACATTTTGATAGATCTCCGGTAGAGGGATTATCAAGGGCTAGACGTCTTTACTTGTATTTGAGGAACGCAACTTAAGGTGAGTTCACAGCCCCACTTTTACTGCTTTAACTTTCGGGGGAGAAAACATGCGCTAAACGGTTTTTGTAACATATGTCATACTATGGTTTTAACTTTATATTGCTATACGATCTTTTGGAAAGTCCCGGGGGAAACCATGAATGTGCGGGTTTGCACAACGGGGGAAATGTGGATAGATCTATTGGGCGTGAGCTGCCCCACTCGTCGGCTTGGAGGGCCGGGCGGGTGCATATTGTCTCGAACAGGTACATTGGTATCATGCTGAACATACGGGCTGCTTAAACATGCTGAACATTGCTAAACGTGTCTAGTAATGGTTTCCAATCGTAGTAGTAATGAAACATACGCCTAGCTAGCGTACTTGGTAACATTGATATAGTATGGACATGGTAACACTTTGGTAACATTTTTGAACAAACCTGTGGACTCACCAGCATTATATGTTGACATCTCTTTGGCATGTTTTTCTCAGGTCGCTAAGGTAGCAATGAATGGAACTAGGCGCACGGGTCTGCATTGGCGTCTAGATTTTAGTGCACGTTTTGTAATAAGTGTCTTGGATACTTGGGAACACTGTTTTGTAGAGATTAAATTCTTTAAATGCTTCCGCTGGTTAAATTAATGGTTATGTTTGTTTACGTTTTTTCATATAGAGTTGTTTATTGTGATCGTTGACTTGGATCCTGGTTTGTCATGCGCCTCGCGGTAAAACCCCGCAAGTGGTAATTTGAGGGTGTGACAGATTGGTATCAGAGCCAATGGTTATAGTGAACTAGGACTGCATGTAGAGTCTGGTCTATAGCCGAGTTGCACACACTAGACGGTCACATACTTTGGGTCTATTAGTGGGATACGTACTAACGTTGTCGGGGTGTCCTTACATCATCATTATGTTTCTCCGTTACATCATCCGTTTTTATTTGGGTTCTTATCTACTCTTGTCTTCTTCTTCTGGATTGAAGAAGGAGGGGTTGATTTGTTGGTTCTCGCACACACATGCCTTCTTACACTTGCACCTATTGCCACATAGGCGACAATGTTCGGCGACTGGGGTCTAGATTAGGGGTACATCTGGAGGACCATGTAGAGCAGTTCATCATTTCGGGTGCACACGAAATAATAAACTGGAATGCATGAAAATCCCGATGGACTTCGAATTTGGATGTATAGTCCTGAATTTGTCCCTAGTTAACTCTTGTAAATTTCTAGTGGTTGACACTGGAAGTGAATCTGAATCTCTCGATTTCTTGGTTTATTAGATCATGTCTGGTGCTCACGGTGGTGGACGTCGTGGTGGAGGCGGTGGCCGTGCTGGCGGCGGTGGTCGTGCCGGAGGCGGTGGTCGTGGGAACATCAACATGACCCAAGCTGAACTGAACAACTTGCTCCAGCAGCAAGTGAACATGGCTATGGCTAATTTCCAGGCTGGGATTAATGCCATGGGTGGTGAGTTGATTTTTGTCGACCTTGCCTCATTTCTTTGGGTTTCGTGTTCTTTCGTTTGTGTTTTACTCGTGTACCGTATTTCAGGTGTTGGTGCCAATCCACCCCCACCTCAGTGCTCTTATAAGAAGTTTAGGGACTGTCAGCCCCATAACTTCGCTGGAACTGAGGGAGCGGTGGGACTGCTCCGATGGCTAGAGAAGGTGGAATCTGTGTTCGTTATGTGTAACTGTCCTGCTGGGGACCGAGTGAAGTATGCTACTGTGACATTTGAGGGGCCTGCATTGTCGTGGTGGAATGCTACCACTCAGAACATGGGGTTGGGAGAGGCTATTGCTATGCCTTGGGCGGAGTTTGTGCAGCTTTTGAGAGGTGAGTACTGTCCGAGGGAGGAGATACAGAAGTTGGAACATGAGGTCTGGAGTTACAAGATGGTTGGGTCGGAGATTGAGGAGTATACTGTGAGGAGGAACGAGCTGGCGGTGTTGTGTCCTGACTTACACACACCCGAGTACAGGAGGATCGAGCACTATGTGTCTGGACTAGTGCCCGAGATTGCTGGGTTGGTGGCTGCTGGGAATCTTCCCACCATTGCTGAAGTTGTCCGATCAGCTCATCGGATGACTAATCTGAAGGTGGCGGAAGGCGTTTTGCCACCCAAGGGTACTACTGTGAAGGCTGCTGAGGGGAACAAGAGGAAGTGGGAGAGTGTGGGAAAGAGTGTGGTGCCAGCTCAGCCGGCGAAGAAGTTTGATACATCTGGGTCTTCTTCTGGGTCGAAGACGGGTGGGTATGTTGGGAAGCATCCCAAGTGCAACAAGTGTGGTTTTCATCACTCTAGGGGTTGTGATAGGGCTCGTTGTCATCGGTGCCATCAGTTGGGGCACCATGCTAAGGATTGCAAGGTGGCGCTCACCCCAACTCAGACTCCTGCGGCTGCTCCTGCTCCTGCTGCTCAGGGGACTCAGGGGAGGCAGGGGTGTTATAACTGTGGTGACACGGGGCATTTCAAGCGTGATTGTCCCAAACTGAAGCAGGGTGATAATGGGAGGGGCGGGAACGGTAACGGGAACAATGGCGGCGGAGGCAGCACTGCACGTGCTTTCGTCATTGGATCTGCAGAGGCTAGGCAGGATCCAGACACAGTTACCGGTACGTTCCTTCTTAATGATCGCTATGTTTCTGTTTTGTTTGATTCTGGTGCCGATAAGAGTTTCGTATCTTTGGATATTAGTCGATTGCTAGATATAGTACCCACACCTTTAGAGGCTAAGTACTTGATAGAATTGGCTGATGGTAAGAAAATTGAAGCGACACACACCCTTAGGGAATGTCGTTTGGAACTGTCGGGTTTGTCTTTCCCCATTAACCTTATGCCGGTACCTCTGGGTAGTTATGATGTTGTGGTTGGCATGGATTGGTTATCGTTGTATCGTGCGGAGATCGTTTGTTTTGACAAGGTCATTCGGATCCCTCTCCCTGATGGAGAGATTCTTTCGGTTCGTGGCGAGAAAAGCGGTGCTCCGCTGAGTATCATTTCTAGCATGAAAGCCCGTAAGTATCTTCGGAAGGGCTGTTCGGCCATTCTGGCACTTGTTAACGTTTCTTCTGACGATGAGAAGAAGATCGAGGATATCCCGGTGGTTCGTGACTTTTCTGATGTGTTTCCTGATGATTTACCTGGTCTTCCTCCCCATCGTCAGGTTGAGTTTGGTATTGATCTCACTCCGGGCGCAGCTCCTATTGCCCGAGCTCCGTATCGTCTTGCACCTCCCGAAATGCAAGAGCTGTCCAGCCAGTTGCAGGAACTGTTGGAAAAGGGTTTCATTCGACCGAGTTCTTCCGCGTGGGGAGCTCCTATTTTGTTTGTGAAGAAGAAGGACGGAAGTCTTCGTATGTGTATTGATTATCGTGAGCTGAACAAAGTGACCATCAAGAATTGTTATCCTCTTCCTCGCATTGATGATCTCTTTGACCAGCTTCAGGGCTCCAGCTATTATTCAAAGATTGATTTGCGGTCCGGTTATCACCAGTTGCGCGTCAGGGAAGCTGACATTCAGAAGACTGCTTTTCGCACTCGTTATGGCCATTTTGAGTTCTTGGTCATGCCTTTTGGTCTCACTAACGCACCGGCGGTGTTCATGGATTTGATGAACCGCGTCTGTAAACCTTACCTTGATAAGTTCGTCATCGTGTTCATTGACGATATTCTGATTTACTCCAAGAACAAGGCGGATCACGAGGAACATCTGCGGTTGGTCTTGGAACTTTTGAGACAAGAGCAGTTGTATGCTAAGTTCTCGAAGTGTGATTTTTGGTTGCGTGAAGTTCAATTCCTAGGACATGTGGTGAATGAACTGGGAATTCATGTCGATCCGGCTAAGATCGAAGCTATTAAAGACTGGGAAGCACCAAAGACGCCATCTGAGGTGCGGCAATTCCTAGGTCTTGCGGGTTACTATCGTCGTTTCATTGAGGGATTTTCGAAGATCGCTCAACCCCTCACTGCTCTTACCCAGAAGGACCGAAAGTTCGACTGGGATGAACCACAAGAATCAGCATTTCAGATGCTGAAGCTTAAACTTTGTTCTGCACCTATTTTATCCCTTCCTGAGGGTACGGATGACTTTGTTGTGTACTGTGATGCTTCTATTCGGGGTCTCGGTTGCGTGTTGATGCAGCGCGGGAAGGTTATTGCTTATGCTTCCCGTCAACTCAAAGTTCATGAGAAGAACTACACTACTCATGACTTGGAACTGGGTGCATTGGTCTTTGCGTTGAAAATCTGGAGACATTACTTGTACGGTACCAAGTGTGAAGTATATACCGATCACAAGAGTCTTCAACATATTTTCGACCAGAAGGTGTTGAACATGCGACAGCGTCGCTGGGTTGAACTCCTGAACGATTATGACTGTGCCATCAAGTATCATCCTGGCAAGGCGAACGTTGTGGCGGACGCCTTGAGCAGGAAGGAGTCTGTTAACCCTCGCCGTGTTCGAGCTTTACAGCTCACCATTCATTCGTCGTTGCCTGACCGAATCCGTTCTGCACAATTGGAAGCCTTGAAGGAGGAAAACCTTAGGGCTGAAACGATGCACAGTGCTGACAAGCATCTTGAGCTCAGGACTGATGGCTTGCACTATTTTGCGGGGCGTGTTTGGGTCCCATTGTTCGGGGGATTACGCGAGCTTGTTCTGGATGAAGCTCACAAATCCCGGTATTCTATTCACCCTGGCTCCGATAAGATGTATCAGGATTTGAAGATACTCTATTGGTGGCCGAACATGAAAGCTGACATAGCTTCTTACGTCAGCAAATGTTTGACTTGTGCTAAAGTCAAGGTGGAGTATCAGAGGCCGTCTGGTCTCCTGCAACAACCAGAGGTTCCGGAATGGAAGTGGGAACGAATCAAGATGGATTTTGTCACCAAGCTGCCAAGGTCACCTAGTGGTTATGACATGATTTGGGTGATTGTTGATCGGCTGACAAAATCGGCACGTTTTATACCTATTAAGGAAACCGATGGACTCGAGCGGTTAGCTCGACTTTATCTTAAGGAGGTGGTTGCTCGGCACGGGGTGCCTGTTTCTATTATCTCTGATCGTGATTCTCGTTTCGCTTCGCGTTTCTGGAAGGCTCTGCACAAGGCTTTGGGTACTCAGTTGGATATGAGTACAGCTTATCATCCGCAAACTGATGGACAGAGTGAGCGGACGATTCAAACCTTGGAAGACATGCTTCGGGCATGTGTTATCGATTTTGGCAAAAGTTGGGAGATCCACCTGCCGTTAGTGGAGTTCTCCTACAACAACAGCTATCACTCTAGCATCAAGGCAGCTCCGTTCGAGGCTCTTTACGGACGGAAATGTCGATCACCACTTTGTTGGGCCGAGGTGGGCGAGAGCCAGTTCACTGGTCCGGAACTCGTGTACGAAACTTCGGAGAAAATCGTACAGATCCGTCAACGTTTGGCTGCTGCACGGGATCGTCAGAAGAGCTATGCCGATCGCCGTCGAAAACCTTTAGAGTTCCAGGTTGGGGACAAAGTACTTCTGAAAGTTTCACCATGGAAGGGCGTCATACGCTTTGGAAAGCGTGGCAAGCTTAACCCTCGTTATGTCGGACCGTTCGCAATCCTGGATCGGATTGGACCGGTGGCATATAGACTTGACTTACCGGCGGAGCTCGGTAGTGTACACAACGTCTTCCATGTGTCTAACTTGAAGAAGTGTTTGGCTGATGAATCTCTCATTGTACCACTGGAAGAGATCAAAGTTGATGATCGTCTTCGCATTGTGGAGGAACCTGTCGAGATTCTCGACTACAAGATTCGTAGCCTTCGTCGGAGTAAAATCCGCATCGTTAAAGTCCGTTGGAACTCGAACCGTGGACCTGAGTTCACATGGGAACGAGAGGATCAGATGAAATCTAAGTATCCTCATCTTTTTCCGAAGCGCGCTTTTGAATCGAGGCATGTTACTACTGAAGCGGAATGAATCTCGGGTC
The DNA here is from genome assembly GCA_028751855.1 of Ambrosia trifida. Lineage (NCBI taxonomy): Eukaryota > Viridiplantae > Streptophyta > Magnoliopsida > Asterales > Asteraceae > Ambrosia > Ambrosia trifida. The sequence goes on from CM054122.1 coordinate 27,974,812, forward strand.
GAGATTCCTTTCAACGTGGGGATGATGTGACATCCGGTAAGTTTCTTTTTGTTCGGTTCTTTTCGTTTCTTCCTTTTTGGGGCTTTGCGCAATTTTCAGGACGAAAATTCTTTCAACGTGGGGATGATGTGACACCCGGCATGTTCGGCTTAAACATATTAGTAACATCTAAGTCTACCTTAGCGAGAAACGTTTATAAACAAACTTAACTGGGTCAGTTGAGTCGGGTCAAGTTAGGATTGTCCAGGGTACAATGATCTGGAGGATCATTGGGAGTCGTTTTGGTAATACACTAGTACCGGGTTCCGTTGTTGGTGACATTACATGAACTAATTAAGTATACGTGTAGATTATGGGTCGTGTGGTGGATTATATACATAGATGTGTTTAAATGATGTGTAAATGATTATCTGTGCCTAAATGTGCTAAATATAGACTAAGGATGCATGCTTATGTGTTAGGATGTGTTAGAATGCGTTAAACACGACAAACTGGAAAACTAGCTTAAAAGAAGTCTTGGTTCGACCACTTCGAGTGGTCGAAGGAGAATAAAAACGTCTGGTTCGACCCATGCGAGTGGGCGAACCAGGGAAGTGGAAATTGAGAAATTTCCTTCGACCAAACAGGGCTCATTTGACCCTGTGAAAGGGGCGAAGGAGCCTACATTCGACCAAGGAGTTGGTGCGAAGGAAGACTAGTATAAATACCAACCTTTGTCATTTTTCATCATTTCACAAACCCTAACCGTCCCAAAACGCTCTCAAACGATCTTAAACACTAAGGAAGGAGTTTTTGCTCTTCTTTTTCATAATCTAACCCATCTACAACATCTAAACAAGAATCCAAGGTGTGTTCATAATCCTAAATCTTTTAAAAGCATTTTAATTCGTTTTCATCTAACCCAAATTGTCCAGATCTGTTCTAAAGGTGTTTTTATGATTAAAAACCTTTTAAACATCTTTCTAAATCAAAACATGATCATTAACATAGGTTTTCATAATGAATAACATGTGTTAGTTGTGTGTTATGTAGTGTTATGTGTTGTTCATTGATTTGCTGCTATATCTATGATAGAAACATGATATAGGATTGTTGTTAATGATTGGATTATAGTTGTCTAGGGTTAGGATTGGGTATATTGATATTTGGGGGTTTTATTGGATTAATACTTGATGCATGAATATTTAGGATCATTAGAATGAATAAGAAAGATCGGATAATCGACAAACTGAGTATTTCAAGCTAAACATGAATCGATTTCAAAAGTTTCCAAATTGGGTAAATAATTCATGCATGAAAGTGATGTTTCCATAATCTTTACCATTTTGGGAAAGGGCTGAAACGGACGTATTATCGGGGGAAATCGATGGGGTTTTGTAGGGATAAGTTATTCATGCTTGACTGTTGTGTTTGATGATGTTTCGGGTCGTTTTGAATGTGTTTGAAGCGTTTTTAGGAAAAATAATACAACAGGGGCGAACCTGGCCTCCTTCGACCAGTCGATGGTGCGAAGGAGGGATCCAGGGTCGAACCTGGGATTTTTATTGGACGAATGTGCATAAACGGGCGAAGGAAGCATCAAACGGTCGAACGTACTGTAAATGGTGCGAAGGAGACAAAAAGGTGCGAAGGAGACTCAAAACTGACTGGTTCGACCGTTCTGATGCAGAAATGAGATTTTTGATACAAACTAAGTGTTTTATGCTTGAACCTTGTGTGTAATCTATGTGTATTTGATTAGTTAGGGTAATGGGTCACCAACGGGATGTCGGGTCGGTCTAGTGTGTCGGTTAAACATTTAAACACGTTTTAAAACATACTTGGTTACGATCTGGACAATCGGGGACTAGATAACCTTATGGTTATTAGTCGGAACACTTATGTGAACATTTTGATAGATCTCCGGTAGAGGGATTATCAAGGGCTAGACGTCTTTACTTGTATTTGAGGAACGCAACTTAAGGTGAGTTCACGGCCCCACTTTTACTGCTTTAACTTTCGGGGGAGAAAACATGCGCTAAACGGTTTTTGTAACATATGTCATACTATGGTTTTAACTTTATATTGCTATACGATCTTTTGGAAAGTCCCGGGGGAAACCATGAATGTGCGGGTTTGCACAACGGGGGAAATGTGGATAGATCTATTGGGCGTGACCTGCCCCACTCGTCGGCTTGGAGGGCCGGGCGGGTGCATATTGTCTCGAACAGGTACATTGGTATCATGCTGAACATACGGGCTGCTTAGACATGCTGAACATTGCTAAACGTGTCTAGTAATGGTTTCCAATCGTAGTAGTAATGAAACATACGCCTAGCTAGCGTACTTGGTAACATTGATATAGTATGGACATGGTAACACTTTGGTAACATTTTTGAACAAACCTGTGGACTCACCAGCATTATATGTTGACATCTCTTTGGCATGTTTTTCTCAGGTCGCTAAGGTAGCAATGAATGGAACTAGGCGCACGGGTCTGCATTGGCGTCTAGATTTTAGTGCACGTTTTGTAATAAGTGTCTTGGATACTTGGGAACACTGTTTTGTAGAGATTAAATTCTTTAAATGCTTCCGCTGGTTAAATTAATGGTTATGTTTGTTTACGTTTTTTTCATATAGAGTTGTTTATTGTGATCGTTGACTTGGATCCTGGTTTGTCATGCGCCTCGCGGTAAAACCCCGCAAGTGGTAATTTGAGGGTGTGACATATTAGTTGCCATTCCTATCGATGGTACCACTCTGCTTGTGGTAAATATAATTATTCCTACCTTCTACTCGGGTAAGACTGGTTCTTGTCCTCTAGTTGGACAAGAAAGGAAATGGCGATATACCGGTCAGTACTGTCCTTGTCGTTTCTATTATCCCCTTTCTATTATATAACTTCTATTAGTAATCATTCTATTATGTAAAGCATTATTATGTTTTCTTATAAATGACATGTATTCCCCCGAACACATTAATAAAACAGTAAAAGTGGGGAGTTCACGATACTCACAGGTTTGCGTTATATCTTCTACTTAAACGTCTTATTATAATTATCGGTCATATATATTGATACGTTTTACGTGTGGGACTTGTTAGATTGTAATACTTAGGATTTATATCATATATACAATTTATACATATAGAATTCGGTATATATTAGATAGTCCTAAACCCGGGGTTCATTATTGACACGACACGGACATCCTAAATCTAGCAGGCCATTACAGCTTGGCACTCGTAAACTAATAAAGCTGGCCATTACAGCTTGGCAGATCTAAACTAACAAAAGAATAGAAAATATTATTATTAACCCGAGTCTAGTATATCGTCAATATATCAAATTGTGTATATATAAACATATATATATGTTATATATGTTTATTAATGTCTTATTATTATTATCAAATCCGGCGTTATCCGTATAATATATATATTCTTATAATTCTAATAATATTCCTCGTCTAGTTATTGGACCGGGTTCTATTCCGGTTGTTGATCGAGTCACTGAGTCGGCTCGGTAATAAACTCAAGCTCTCCGAATTGATTAATGGTACCTCGCAATCAATATAACCAACAACTAACACAATGATAGTAGATTATAAGATTGTCACCAATTTATCAAATAGATGGGTCCTTTACCGGAGGAATGACCGGAGTTTGACCAGAATACAGATCGGGAACCAAATCAGTATCCTGATTACTAGACATGATACCACACACACACACCAAGCTATTCGGGTAAGTTACAAGGATTCACGACACTACCCGGTTATGATTCCAGAGTAGACAGATGGTTACAAATTTGATGACAGTCACCATGACCCGGTGACTGTCTGATTATACGGACGAGCAGAAACAAGAAGGGTTGGAGTTGTGTTATCTAGTACACCACCAGACAAGGCTCGGTTAACTGATTATCGGTTTCATAACTAAAACAGAGAAGGATTAGGGTGTTATCGGTGTCCGATTATCAAGCAAGGTCACGGGTTTTGGTTTATGATGGTTCGATGTTTAAGATGAAGACACAATTGATGTCGGTTGCCGCTCGTTAATAGAGAACATAAGAGGAGCAGGATTCGGGGAGGTGGAAACTTACCGGAGAAAGGAGGCGGCGGCGGCCGGCGGCGGCGGTTTCTGGTTGGCTGCTCTGGTACACACACATGTGTGTGTGAATTGTTTGTGTAGAGAACGATGGGCGAGAGAGAGAGAGAGAGGAAGGTTTATAAAGCTCAAGACAATAGAGGGTGTTTGGATACTTAGTTAAGAGCTGACAAAAGGAGCGTTTGGTAACGAGTATAACATCAGAATAAGAGGCATTTGGCAGCAGGTTTATAACTAGATATGGAGCGTTTGGCTGCGACATAGGAAATTGATAAATTATAATTTATACAATCGGGTGGTCGGGTACAATCCGATCCGTTTACGAGACCCGTAACACTCGTGGTGTTACATTATTTTTTTATATATTTTTTTTTCGCTACATATTAGCTAAGTCACATAATTTGAATTCAAAAAGTTCGTTATGTGAATCTATTATTTTTTAAAATAATAACAATCCACTAAATCGTTATGTTCTTACTGAAGTTTATAATCGGCCTATGTGAAACTTGTGTATTGTGAAAAAAATTCTGGTAAACCTTATGGACAAACTGCTTATGAAACATATTTGTTCAACAGTAGTTATCGTATTTCATAGTTTCGGAACAACTGATGGGAATTTGTTTATCAACATATTTGTAAATTTTGATTATTATTTCCATCAGTAGTTATTGCATATAATCAATACCTTTTATATCATATCATATGTTATGGTCTTTTCTTTTATTTATTTAGTTGATTTAATTTGTTTTTATTATTATTATTATTATTATTGTTATTATTATTATTATTAACTTATTTTATTTTTTTATATATATTTTGTTTTCGCTACATATAGCCAAGTCACATAATTTGAATTCAAAATTTTTGTTACGTGAATGTATTAGCTTTTTAAATAATAACAACCCACTAAATCGTAACACATCACGGATTATTATAACTACCCACGTTTCAAATGCGTAGTTGGCTAAAAATCAGGATTACTTAACTGTTTTTTTGTGTTAGGTTGATTTTTTATTTTTATTTATATTTGTGGCCTTTTTTGTCCTACTTTATATATACTCACAGGTCACTTAATATTTTATACATTTTAAGGTAATAGTAGGAAGTATAGTTTCTTTCAGATGTTGTGGTTGAATTCTCTTGGTACCAGTGTCATTCGTGATCAGTCAAATCTGAAAAATGATAAACTGTTTATTGATTCACATAAACCAAATAGTTATACACGGTTTAAGGTAACATTTATTTCATGCATGCATATTGTATGTTACGTGACTGAGTTAAATGTGTTAATAGTTTTATTATTATTTTATGATACGCTCATATATGTGTAGTATGTATATTATATACATCGTTTATTGATCTTCACAGAAACGGTCGGATGCTGGGGAGATAGTGAAATGTCTAAAAAAAGGAAGCTCGTGAAAGAAGATCTATTTGATCGGGATTTTGATTCATATGTAGGTATTTTCGTTTTTTTTTATAATATTTGAGGCTTGATATATATTTATACTTTGCTGAATGGTTAATGTTTTGTCATGTTTGATTTGTATCAGTTTGACTTCACAAACGGCTTATCTGACCTTGAAGTGGATTTTAACCAATCCAAGTATGATTTCATAGATCCGTATTTGACATTTGGTAAATCTACCGAGGATAAGCTTTTAAGCGGAGCATCGACCAATACGAATGTTAGTTATATTTATTACTATATAAAAACATATAGAATATGGTGTGGATTATATAATGTTAAACATATTTATATAACCTAATTATTATTAGGTTTACACTTATCAAAATGTTGGTGGTTCTTCAAATGAAACGTAATTCGCTCATGGCACATCATTGTTTCCTTGTAGTTCATGCTACGAAAAGGTTGTTTTGTGAGTTATAAGTGTATGTTTCTTTAATATTAAATTATTGATTTTATTTGCTAAATTGTTTACTTACTTATATATATACATATATATATATATGTATGTATGTATGTATAAAATTTTGTTTAGATCCGTACGTTTTACAGATTCAACAAACAGATAGAAAACTTGGCTACTTGGAAATGGGCTGATGTCATTGATGTTGATCTTCTAGCTGATAATGATGTTAACTTTATAAATAAGTAGATCAACTATCATACTATGTTTAGTTTTTAAAATTTGTGGTACTTTGGGTTTATTTTATTTTTGTTACATGTATATTTGGTGTTTTTTATGTCTTTATGTACAATCCGCGGCCATTTTGTTCACTTAATTATTTTTTTTTTTGCTTATATGATACGAATGAAGCTATTATCTATCTCTAAAATCTAATCTCTATACCGGTATTCTCCTGCATTAGAGTATTGGGCTTCACACCAGTTTCATATATTCTTGAATTCGCATAAATCATCAATATAAAATCGGTAATACATGTTTTTGTATGTTTTGTGATGCTAAATTGAATCATATTAATTTTATGTTGTATTTAATATCCATATAAATTAACATGACTTAAAATTAAGTTAACAAAGATACCGTCAACACATAGATGTGTTCACACAATTATTGCAACAAATTTATAAAAAAAAAAGTATACAATTTGGGTAAAATACTTAACTTTAACAAATTTATCATTAATTTAGCTATTCGTGGATTGACAGACTTCATTCCATCAAAAAGGCTTAAAAATTGGTGATTCATATCGTTTCAAGTTTGATAAAGCAGTTGGGTTTTTAATCATGACTAAACATTGATGTTTGTATTTGGTGATGCTTATATCAAGATGATATATACTTTATATTGTTGGCGATGTTTTATTATAAAAGAAATATAAAAAGAATCTGACGTTATTGTTTTTTTAAAATTGGTATAAATGTACAGACATTTAAAAAAAATGGAAATATAGATTTGGCCTAATTGGTGTACAAATAAACAGTATATTTAAGTTGTTTTCTTATTCAGTTAATTTTATCGTGTTTTTTTAACATCTGACTGAAATTTTAAGTGAATTATCTACTCATTCATCAGTTATTTGGAACTACTGACTGTTCATTTATGTCTTCGGCCGGATAATTAAGGAATTAAAGATTATTATTATTATTTAAGTTAGTATAAACAAAATAAAATATATATATTAAAAAATAATAATAAGAAACTGTCTAGGCAGTTATCTAGGTATGTTTATTTAAGGTGAACGTGGGGTTAGCAAAAAACTGATATCTTTGTTTGTTATCACAATACGGAGTTGTTTCTCATATCCCAACATTCAAAACAAATGGTGAAAATCACAATCAAAACGATTATGCATTTTTCTTCCTTTTGTCTTTGCATGCTAATTTTATTTTTATATTTTAACCACTTCGTAATGTATTATTCCATCTTGAATTCACAGGCAATGGTTAAAGAGACTGAAAAGTCAGTACATGTTCATGAGATTGTTCAAACAACCGAAGTATATGAGCATCATCACAAGCTACCAGAAGTAAGTAATGTTATATGTTAGTTGTTATTACATAAATTTACATTTACGTTAATTTATTTATACTTTCTATTGAAGGTGGACTCAATTCCGAATGTCGAAAAGGATACCTTTGAAGCAAATGTTCTTAAATTACAAATGACACTTAGTTGTATACTTGCAATTTATTTAGTCTGTTATTTTTTTTTATTTTTTTCTTAGTACAGGTTGATGCTGTTAATGCGGATGTTACTGATTTTAGTGAGAATTTTAGTACGTGTGAATCACCTTTGGCATCGGAGTTTATAGATGTGGTATGTCTTAAAAATTATGTGAAAAAAAACATTTAAATTTATATTATATATATTTAATAAATTATTTTTTTTATCCCAGTTGGATAGCTTGGAAAATGACAATGCACGTCCTGTATCGGTTGTGGAAAGCAATTTTGGAGATGATATATATTTCATGAGTGTTGACGACGAGATGCCTGAAATTATATTGGAACATAATATAACTGAAGATTTTGAAGATGACTTGGATGATACTGCTGACTCTCCGGATTCTTTTTTTAAGAACTTCAACATTCCACGAGTTGCGGAGTTTTACCGCGAGGCGCATGACAAACCAGGATCCAAGTCAACGGTCACAATAAACAACTCTATATGAAGATACAAAACGTTCAAAAGACACAGTTTTCATAATCTTAAAAGCAGTAGCGGAAGCATTTAATAAGTTACAGACCATGGACCCAAATGTACCAAATGTTTATTACAAAACATGAACTAAGTCTAGACGCCAATGCAGACCCGTGCGCCTAGTTCCATTTGTTGCTACCTTAGCGACCTGAGAAAAACATGCCAAAAGACGTCAACATATAATGCTGGTGAGTCCACAGGTTTGTTCAATATGTTACCAAGTGTTGACAAAACGTTACCATGTCCATACTATATCAGTGTTACCAAGTACGCTAGCTAGCCGTATGTTTTATTACTACTACGATTGGAAACCATTACTAGACACGTTTAGCAATGTTTAGCATATGTTTAAGCAGCCCGAATGTTCAACATGATACCAATGTTCTAGTTCGAGACAACATGCACCCGCCCGGCCCTCCAAGCCGACGAGTGGGGCAGGTCACGCCTAATAGATCTATCCACATTTCCCCCGTTGTGCATCCCCGCACATTCATGGTTTCCCCCGAGACTTCCAAAGATCGTATAGCAATACAAAGTTAAAAACCATAGTATGACATATGTTACCAAAATAGTTTAGCGCATGTTTTCTCCCCCAAAAGTTAAAGCAGTAAAAGTGGGGCCGTGAACTCACCTTAGATAGCGTTCTTCGGTTACTAGTAAAAATGCTAAGCCCTTGATAATCCCTCTACCGGAGATCTATCAAAATGTTCACATATGTGTTCCGACTAATAACCATAAGGTTATCTAGTCCCCGATTGTCCAGATCGTAACCAAGTATGTTTTAAAGCGTGTTTAAATGTTTAACCGACACACTAGACCGACCCGACATCCCGTTGGTGACTCATTACCCTAACTAATCAAGTACACATAGATTACACACAAGGTTCAGGCATAAAACGCTTAGTTTGTATCAAAAATCTCATTTCTGCATCAGAACGGTCGAACCAGTCAGGTTAAATCTCCTTCGCCCGTTTTTAAGTTTCCTTCGCCCATTTTACCACGTTCGACAGTTTTGATGTCTCCTTCGACCGTTTTACCACGTTCGCCCAAACATAATCCAGGTTCGACCCTGGATTCTCTCCTTCGCCCATTCGATTGGTCGAAGGAGTCCAGGTTCGCCCCTGTTGTACAAATTTTCCTAAAAACGCTTCAAACACATTCAAAACACCTCGAAACATCATCAAACACAGCAGTCAAGTATGATTAACTTATCCCTACAGATCCCCACCAATTTTGCCCCAAAACCAGCTTGCTTTAATACTTTCCCAAAATGGCAAAATTATGGAAATGTCACATCATGCATGAAATCTTTACCCAATTAGGAAACTTTTTAATACTAACCTATACTCATCTACAAATGCTCAGTTTATCTTGTTAGTCGAAAACCCTCATTCATTTTCTCACTAATACTTAACATGCACAAGCCCTAGATTTCATAAAATCCCCAAAATACCCATAATATCACCATCGATCTAATTGTAACCCTAAACAACAATAAACCAACATCAATAGCAACCTTAGATCATGTTTCTAGCATTAGAACAGCAGCAAATCATTAAACAACACATATCATCACATAACACATATTTAACATATGTTTATTGATACAAAACCTATGTTTAATGATAGGGTTTAGGTTTAGAAAGATGTTTAAAAGGTTTTTATTGATAAAATCTTCCTTAGAACAGATCTGGACATTTAGGGTTAGATAAAAACGGATTAAAATGCCTTAAAAAGATTTAGGATTAAGAACACACCTTGGATTCTTGTTTAGATGTTGTAGATAGGTTAGATTATGCAAAAGAAGAGCAAAAACTCCTTACTTAGTGATTAAAATCGTTTGAGAGTGTTTTGAGATGGTTAGGGTTTGTGAAATGGTGAAAAATGACAAAGTTTGGTATTTATACTATTCCACCTTCGCCCCCTGTAAGTGGTCGAAGGTAGCCTCCTTCGACCCTTTAATAGGGTCGAATGAGCCCTGTCCTGGTTGAAGGGAATTCTTTCAATTCCACATCCCAGGTTCGCCCATTCACAAAGGGTCGAACCAAAACATAATTCCACCTTCGACCACTCGAAGTGGTCGAACCAGAACATATGTTTGTCTAGTTTTCCAGTTTGTCGTGTTTAACGCATTTTAACACACCTTAATACATGAGCATGCAACCTTAGTCTATGTTTAACACATTTAAGCATGGATAATCATCTACACATCATTTAAACACATCAATGTATATAATCCACCACACGACCTATAATCTACACATATACTTAATTATTTTATGTAATGTCACCAACAACGGGACCCGGTACTAGTGTATTCCCAAAATGACTCCCAATGATCCTCCAGATCATTGATCGCTGTACAATCCTAACTTGACCCGACTCAACTAACCTAGTTAAGTCTATTTATAAACGTTTCCCGCTAAGGTAGACTTAGATGTTACTATAAGGTTTAAGCCAAATATGGCGGGTGTCACATCATCCCCACGTTGAAAGAATTTTCGTCCCGAAAATTGCACAAAGTCCCAAAGTGAAAGAAACGAAAAGAACGAAACGAAAAGAAAATTGACCGGATGTCACATCATCCCCACGTTGAAAGGAATCTCGACCCGAGATTCATTCCGCTTCAGCAGTAACATGCCTCGATGCGGATTTTACTCCGACGAAGGCTACGAATCTTGTAGTCGAGAATCTCGATAGGTTCCTCCACAATACGAAGACGATCATCAACCTTGATCTCTTCTAGTGGTACAATGAGAGATTCATCAGCCAAACACTTCTTCAAGTTAGACACATGGAAGACGTTGTGCACATTACCGAGCTCCGCCGGTAAGTCAAGTCTGTATGCCACCGGTCCAATCCGATCCAGGATTGCGAATGGTCCGACATATCGAGGGTTAAGCTTGCCACGCTTTCCAAAGCGTATGACGCCCTTCCATGGTGAAACTTTCAGAAGTACCCTATCCCCAACCTGGAACTCCAAAGGTTTTCGACGGCGATCGGCATAACTCTTCTGACGATCCCGTGCAGCAGCCAAACGGTTACGAATCTGCATGATTTTCTCCGAAGTTTCGTACACAAGTTCCGGACCAGTGAGCTGGCTCTCGCCCACCTCGGCCCAACAAAGTGGTGATCGACATTTCCGTCCGTATAGAGCCTCGAACGGAGCTGCCTTGATACTAGAGTGATAGCTGTTGTTGTAGGAGAACTCCACCAATGGCAGGTGGATCTCCCAACTTTTGCCAAAATCGATAACACATGCCCGAAGCATGTCTTCCAAGGTTTGAATCGTCCGCTCACTCTGTCCATCAGTTTGCGGATGATAAGCTGTACTCATATCCAACTAAGTACCCAAAGCCTTGTGCAGAGCCTTCCAGAAACGCGAAGCAAAACGAGAATCACGATCAGAGATAATAGAGACAGGCACCCCGTGCCGAGCAACCACCTCCTTAAGGTAAAGTCGAGCCAACCGCTCCAGTCCATCAGTTTCCTTAATAGGTATGAAACGTGCTGATTTTGTCAGCCGATCAACAATCACCCAGATCATATCATAACCACTAGGTGACCTTGGCAGCTTGGTGACAAAATCCATAGTGATTCGCTCCCACTTACATTCCGGAACCTCTGGTTGTTGCAGGAGACCAGACGGCCTCTGATACTCCACCTTGACTTTAGCACAAGTCAAGCATTTTCTGACATAAGAAGCTATACCAGCTTTCATGTTTGGCCACCAATAAAGTATCTTCAAATCCTGATACATCTTATCGGAGCCAGGGTGAATAGAATACCGGGATTTGTGAGCTTCATCCAAAACAAGGTCGCGCAATTCCCCGAACAATGGGACCCAAACACGTCCCACAAAATAGTGTAAGCCATCGGTCCTGAGTTCAAGATGCTTGTCAGCACTGTGCATAGTCTCAGCCTTAAGGTTTTCCTCCTTTAAAGCTTCCAACTGTGCAGCACGGATTCGGTCAGGCAATGACGAATGAATGGTGAGTTGTAAGGCTCGAACACGGTGAGGATTTGCAGACTCCTTCCTGCTCAAGGCGTCCGCCACAACGTTCGCCTTGCCAGGATGGTATTTGATAGCACAGTCATAATCGTTCAGGAGTTCAACCCAGCGACGCTACCGCATGTTCAACACCTTCTGGTCGAAAATATGCTGAAGACTCTTGTGATTCGTGTATACTTCACACTTGGTACCGTACAAGTAATGTCTCCAGATTTTCAACGCAAAGATCACCGCACCCAGTTCCAAGTCATGAGTAGTGTAGTTCTTCTCATGAACCTTGAGTTGACGAGAAGCATAAGCAATAACCTTCCCGTGTTGCATCAACACACAACCGAGACCACGAATAGAAGCGTCACAGTACACAACGAAGTCATCCGTACCCTCAGGTAAGGATAAGATAGGTGCAGAACAAAGTTTAAGCTTCATCATCTGAAATGCTGATTCTTGTGGTTCATCCCAATCGAACTTTCGGTCCTTCTGGGTAAGAGTAGTGAGGGGTTGAGCGATCTTCGAAAATCCCTCAATGAAATGACGATAGTAACCCGCAAGACCTAGGAATTTCCGCACCTCAGATGGCGTCTTTGGTGCTTCCCAGTTTTTAATAGCTTCGATCTTAGCCGGATCGACATGAATTCCCAGTTCATTCACCACATGCCCTAGGAATTGAACTTCACGTAACCAAAAATCACACTTCGAGAACTTAGCATACAACTGCTCATGTCTCAAAAGTTCCAAGACCAACCGTAGGTGTTCCTCATGATCCGCCTTGTTCTTAGAATAAATCAGAATATCGTCAATAAACACGATGACGAATTTATCAAGGTAAGGTTTGCAAACGCGGTTCATTAAATCCATGAACACCGCCGGTGCGTTAGTGAGACCAAAAGGCATGACCAAGAACTCAAAATGGCCATAACGGGTGCGAAAAGCAGTCTTCTGAATGTCAGCTTCCCTGACGCGCAACTGGTGATAACCGGACCGCAAATCAATCTTCGAATAGTAGCTGGAGCCCTGGAGCTGGTCAAAGAGATCATCAATGCGAGGAAGAGGATAACGATTCTTGATGGTCACTTTGTTCAGCTCACGATAATCAATACACATGCGAAGACTTCCGTCCTTCTTCTTCACAAACAAAATAGGAGCTCCCCACGGGGAAGAACTCGGTCGGATGAAACCCATTTCCAAGAGTTCCTGCAACTGGCTGGAGGCTGAGTTGGGGTAAGTGCCACCCTGCAATCCTTAGCATGATGCCCCAACTGATGGCACCGATGACAACGAGCCCGATCACAATTCCTAGAGTGATGAAAACCACACTTGTTGCACTTGGGATGCTTCCCAACATACCTGTAACATTTCGCATTTAAATACTTGTACGTTACGATTATTATGAATAAAACGTCAAGTTTCATCATTATTCGTCTTTGAAAAATATTTTTGTGACGCATTTGGACCCCTAATACAATACTATATATATATATATATATATATATATATATATATATATATAGGGGAGGGTTATCTTGAGAACGCTAAATATCGCGAGAACCGTGAGAACAAATGAGAAAACCAATCAAAATCATTTTTTTTCAATACAAACCTAATTATAATCAAAATACAACATTAAAAAACGAATTTTCTTTCCAAATAATTCATCTTTTCTTGCAAAAACACTTTCAAATTAACTTTTTACACATGTGTAAATGAAACAGTTTACACATGTACAAACAGTAAATTTACACATGTGTAAAAACAATTTATTTCCGTATACGTTAAAATTTTTACGCGTAAATTGTGTTTTTGGAATTGTATTTTAGTAATAAAGATAAGTGTAAAGAGAAAATTTTGATTTGAATGGTTTTAGATGGCGTTCTCGCGGTTCACACGAAATATAGGTGTTCTCAAATTAACTTTTCCCTATATATATATTATACATATTTGTGTGGAATAATTATCAAAAATAATAGGCTTGGGCCGGGATTCGAACCCGCGCCCATAGCCGGGTCACCAATACCAAGCAGCACAACTAGCTAGTCTACACAACATATTTGGTTTATCTCCAACACGTTTTAGTTTTATAATGTATTGGCATATCAACTATTGACTTAGAAAGTCAACTGTGATGAACGATATGCCTTATTTAACCATTCAAACGTGTACTGATTCTTGATTAGGAATGATTGGTGAATGGTCTGACTTTTACGCGTCCAATTATACCATCAATTGTCGTTAAAACATACAATATTCTAGCATAATCGTTAACATTGATCAGCCGACGATATACAATGATAGATCTATTGGACTGACAATCCCACCCGGATACGTACCTCCTACATAGGTAGCGTGGGTGATTGTTATCGCATAACATAATCGAGTGAACCATGAGCGTATGGGATGGACCACAATATTATAGTCACAAGGGTTGATTATGCACTCGATTTACTGCTAGTATGTTTTCACATATGGACTAGACTTGCCATGACATTTGAATTGTACAAGCTTTATTCGATTATCAAAACCTATGTAATTCTCACCAACTTTTGTTGACCCAAAAATATTTTCAAAATTAACATGTTTCAGGTAACAATGAAGCTGAGGCTTAGAGTATGCATGAGGAAATACTATGAAGTTTTTTTTTGAAGTTATTTGAAGTTATTTGCTTTATTTAATATCATGTATTTGGGATTTCTAGACATCATTTTATTTTGGATATTTGTTATGAATAAGTTATTTAAAATTTCAATATATACCATGTGCTACTGAAACAATCATCAATACGTGACATCCTGATGTTTCCGCCATCGGTTGGGGTGTTACAGATTGGTATCAGAGCCTTGGTTATAGGGAATTAGGTTATTAGAAAAATAATCTAGTCTATAACCATAGGATTATAATCAGTATTTGCTCCTTTTACTTACTATTCTCTATCTCCCTCTTCTTATCCCTACTTTGATCCCTACAAGAAGATTGCTCACCATCACTGGATCTACTCTTAGACTAATAGGACAAAATCCTCAGGTTTAACCTGAACCACCTTGGGATCTCGTCGAAGTTCTAGATTTTAATAACGAACACGTGCAATCTGGAAGGGTGAACGCCTGTATTCTGAGTCTTCTGTCTAGGCTGACATTGCGCATATATCCCAATCAGACGAGGGACCAGGATGCCTATATGGGAATTCTCGGGATGAGTGTTCACTTATAGGCTAAAGCATGTCTTCATTATGTTATTAGAATCTAGAAACTTTGATAAGTCAAAGTTTTCGTTTAATCGTTTTAATAAATGGATAAATGATTACATTCCTTGTATCACCTCTTTCATGTCTCATTAAACATTCATTGTGTCTCTTACAGATCATGCCTCCACGTCGCAGCGCTCGCCTTAACAGTGGTGACAATCATGATGAAGGGAGTAGCAATCACAACCATAACCACGACACTAACCACAACAACAACAACAACAACAACAATGGTGTTGATGCCCAACTGGCTGCAATCATTTCTCAACAAATGGCACAGCAGATCGCGACTCTGGTTCCTAACTTTCTGGCTCAAGTCATCCAGATGAACGGAAACGGCAACGGAAACGGTAATGGAAACGGAAACGGTAATGGAAACCACAACGGAAACGGGAATGGTCTCCCAGCTTGCACTCTTAAGCACTTTAATTCCTGTAATCCCCCTAAGTTCAGTGGAGAAGAAGGAGCTACGGGACTTCTACAATGGTTCGAGGGTATTGAGAATACCTTCATTGACAGTGAGTGTCCCGATAACTTTAAGGTCTGTTATGCCATGAGTGTTCTTCACAAACGAGCACTCACTTGGTGGAATGAGGAAAAACGCACCCGTGGAGCTGACGTCGCACTGGCCTTAACTTGGGATCAAGCTAAAGACATTATGAAGGTAGAGTTCTGCCCTCGTAATGAAATAAAGAGGCTGGAAGATGAGTTTCATGATCTTGCCCAAGATAGTGGAGAAAACCTTGCCTACAATACTCGTTTTCACGAACTTAGTCTACTACTACCACACAAGGTCACCCCCTTGCCTATTGCGATCGAAAAATACATTGGTGGCTTACCCATGCAGATTCAAGACACGGTGTGGGAAGGAACCCTGCTACTCTGGAGGAAGCAAAGCGTTTGGCGGCCACCCTAACAGATAACCATGTGAAGGCAGGAACCCTGACTCGGAAAGGGGAAAAGAAAACTGTTGCAAAGGATACTCCCCAACCTGCCGTTGAAATTAAAACTGAGGCCTCAACCAATGGAAGGCGCAAGGTCAGGAATTTTGCAATACACGCCACTGTCCCACCCAACAAGAAACAATATAACGGGAACCAACCTAAGTGTGACACCTGTCAGTATCACCACCCAACCCAAGTGCCCTGCCGTCAGTGTACCAATTCTCAAAGGTATGGGCATCTTGCGGATGCTTGTTGAATTCCTGCTGCAAATGCCATTGCTGCTCCGAATAACCCTGCTAGGGGCCCTCTAGCTACTTAACAACAAGCTCCACCGTTTTAATGTTATTTTGCATTTAAAATTCTATGTATTGACACCTGTCAGTATCACCACCCAACCCAAGTGCCCTGCCGTCAGTGTACCAATTGTCAAAGGTATGGGCATCTTGCGGATGCTTGTTGAATTCCTGCTGCAAATGCCATTGCTGCTCCGAATAACCCTGCTAGGGGCCCTCCAGCTACTTAACAACAAGCTCCACCGTTTTAATGTTATTTTGCATTTAAAATTCTATGTATTGACGCTTTGATTCAAATATTGGAATTTTTGTCTTTTACATGAGAGTCGTTTATCTAGTATGATCACAACACTTGGATGCATGCTTGTTTAAATGTGAACTAATTGCTATATCAATATCTAAACCATACTCGTTATACTTATAAACTTGCTTACTTGTACAACAGTTAGTTGGCTACCAAATAATCTACTCAACGATTGGTAGAGGTCATCATGTCTTTTCAACAGTCGGGAGAGGCCCTACAACCTACTCAACGACTGGTGGAGGCTATCGAACCTGCTCAACAATCGGTAGGGTCATAGAAGGACACAAAACCCTAATGTAAGGTAAATTGGTGATTGCGGTCCGGAACGTAATCATGAATTTACAGGTACGTTAAGGTAGTGTGAAATTCTATCAAGGTTTTTGGTAGTTGACCAATTATAAACCTTAGTTACCTTGTAGTTCACTTAGTCTTTCTATAGTCCATTAACTCATGCATTCCTTTTTTAGGATTCCTAAAACTTAAGATCCTTATTCTCTTTGCAATTTCAAGACACATCTAAACTCTTATCCAAATTATTCAAAACAGATTACTCTATTCATGTCGTGTCCTAACACAAAACTTCCAGACCACACATATCCTGATTTCTACCCAATCACCTTCAACCCTGTGTTTTCAATAAACTTCGGGACGAAGTTCCTAAAAGTAGGGGAGACTGTAACATTTCGCATTAAAATACTTGTACGTTACGATTATTATGAATAAAACGTCAAGTTTCATCATTATTCGTCTTTTAAAAATATTTTTGTGACGCATTTGGACCCCTAATACAATACTATATATATATATATTATACATATTTGTGTGGAATAATTATAAAAAATAATAGGCTTGGGCCGGAATTCGAACCCGCGCCCATAGCCGGGTCACCAATACCAAGCAGCACAACTAGCTAGTCTACACAACATATTTGGTTTATCTCCAACACGTTTTAGTTTTATAATGTATTGGCATATCAACAGTTGACTTAGAAAGTCAACTGTGATGAACGATTTGCCTTATTTAACCATTCAAACGCGTACTGATTCTTGATTAGGAATGATTGGTGAATGGTCTGACTTTTACGTGTCCAATTATACCATCAATTGTCGTTAAAACATACCAATTTTACACGAAATTACGCGTCATCACATTCATGGCGAGTCAACCTTACCAAATCGTTCAACCAAGCCTCACCCTATAAATTGAACCATCCTATTCACTCTCAACTCACCGATATCCCTTTCTACACCTCCAATTTCTGGTTTAATTCAGCTTTCAAAGCTTCTTGATCGGGTTTTGACTTTTCTGTTGACCAAGCGATTTATACGAATTCGTGTTTGTAAGTTGTTTATTTTTGATGGGTTTTGTTCATCGGCCTATACACAACAATAACCCTATGATCAATTGGGTTATTGTTGTGTAAATTGGATTATTGCAAAATTAGGGCACGATTGGGTTTGAATTGGGGAAGAACACATTTCAGAACATGATTATATATTTTAAACAGATACAAACCCAACACAACCACTGATCCTGATCAAGTGGTTGTGTCTGTTGTTGTTAAACCAAAGCACACGGGTTCGAGTCCCACTCTAAACGGTTTTTATCCTTTTCTTTTAAAAGATTATAAACCAGATTTCCATTATACTATATAATTAATTTAAACTAAGATTAATCGTTCTTAGGGTCTAGCCCAGTTGGTGGCTAGGCTTGTGATTAAAACCCGAACCGGTCCCAGACCCGGGTTCGATTCTCGGCATCAACAAAAACATTTTTTTTTATTTTAAGCTTATATATATATTCTCTTATATTTTTAAAATTAGTTTTAAAATACTAAAACTCTTTTATAAATTCTACAAAAATTATTTTATGTTATTCTAGTAGAAAAGTTTAACATACAATTTTTAGTTTTCCAAAAAATATTTATTTAATTTATATAATAAATATTTTAAGTTTATTCTATTTTATTTATAAAATTCTATAAAAATATCAAAACAATGATAGATCTATTGGACTGACAATCCCACCCGGATATGTACCTCCTACATAGGTAGCATGGGTGATTGTTATCGCATAACATAATCGAGTGAACCATGAACGTATGGGATGGACCACAATATTCTAGTCACAAGGGTTGATTATGCACTCGATTTACTGCTAGTATGTTTTCACATATGGACTAGACTTGCCATAACACTTGAATTGTACAAGCTTTATTCGATTATCAAAACCTATGTAATTCTCACCAACTTTTGTTGACCCAAAAATATTTTCAAAATTAACATGTTTCAGGTAACAATGAAGCTGAGGCTTAGAGTATGCATGAGGAAATACTATGAAGTTTTTTTTTGAAGTTATTTGCTTTATTTGATATCATGTATTTGGGATTTCTAGACATCATTTCATTTTGGATATTTATGTTATGAATAAATTATTTAAAATTTCAATATATACCATGTGCTACTGAAACAATCATCAATACGTGACATCCCGATGTTTCCGCCATCGGTTGGGGTGTTACAATACCCACTCGACTTCTGCCCATAAGAAGACCCAGATGAATCAAACTTCTTCGCCGGCTGAGATGGCACTGGTACAACACTCTTCCCCACACCATCCCACTTCCTCTTGTTCCCCTCAGTAACCTTCACAGCAGCACCCTTAGGAGGCAAAACACCTTCTGCCACCTTCAGGTGAGTCATCCGATGAGCTGATCGGACAACTTTAGCAATAGTGGGAAGATTCCCAGCAGCCACCAACCCAGCAATTTCCGGCACCAGCCCAGACACATAGTGCTCAATCCTCCTATACTCGGGTGTGTGCAAATCAGGGCACAACACCGCCAGCTCATTCCTCCTCACAGTGTACTCTTCAATCTCTGACCCGACCATCTTGTAGCTCCAGACTTCATGTTCCAACTTCTGTATCTCCTCCCTCGGACAGTACTCACCTCTCAACAGTTGCACGAACTCCGCCCAAGGCATAGCAATAGCCTCCCCCAATCCCATGTTCTGAGTAGTAGCATTCCACCACGACAGTGCAGGCCCCTCAAATGTCGCAGTAGCATACTTCACCCGGTCCCCAGCAGGACAGTTACACATGACGAACACAGATTCAACCTTCTCAAGCCATCGGAGCAGTCCCACCGCTCCCTCAGTTCCAGCGAAGTTATGGGGCTGACAGTCTCGAAACTTCTTATAAGAGCACTGAGGTGGAGGTGGATTGGCACCAATACCTGAAACACGATACACGAGTAAAACACAAACGAAAGGACATGAAACCCAAGAATGAGGCAAAGTCGACAGAAATCAACTCACCACCCATGGCATTAATCCCAGCCTGGAAATTAGCCATAGCCATGTTTACTTGCTGCTGTAGCAAGTTGTTCAGCTCAGCTTGGGTCATGTTGATGTTACCACGACCACCGCCACCGGCACGACCACCGCCGCCAGCACGGCCACCGCCGCCACCACGACGTCCACCACCGCGAGCACCAGACATGATCTAACAAATCAAGAAATTGAGGGATTCAGATTCACTTCTAGTGTCAACCACTAGAAATTCATAAGAGTTAACTTAGGGACGAATCCAGGACTATGCATCCAAACTCGAAGTCCATCAGGATTTTCAGGCATTTCAGTTTATTATTTCGTGTGCACCCGAAATGATAAACTGCTCTACATGGTCCTCCAGATGTACCCCTAATCCAGACTCCGGTCACCGAATATCGTTGCCTAGTAACGTGTTACGATAGGTGCAAGTGTAAGAAGGCATGTGTGTGCTAGAACCAACAAATCAACCCCTTCTCCTTCAATCTCGAAGAAGAAGACAAGAGTAGGTAAGAACCCAAATAAAAGCGGATGATGTAACAGAGAAGTATGATGATGATGTAAGAACACCCCGACAACGTTAGTACGTATCCCTCTAATAGACTCAAAGTATGTGACCGTCTAGTGTGTGCGACTCGGCTATAGACCAGTCCTAGTTCACTATAACCATTGGCTCTGATACCAATCTGTCACACCCTCAAATTTCCACTTGCGGAGTTTTACCGCGAGGCGCATGACAAACCAGGATCCAAGTCAACGGTCACAATAAACAACTCTATATGAAGATACATAACGTTCAAAAGACACAATTTTCATAATCTTAAAAGCAGTAGCGGAAGCATTTAATAAGTTACAGACCATGGACCCAAATGTACCAAATGTTTATTACAAAACACGAACTAAGTCTAGACGCCAATGCAGACCCGTGCGCCTAGTTCCATTTGTTGCTACCTTAGCGACCTGAGAAACACATGCCAAAAGACGTCAACATATAATGTTGGTGAGTTCACAGGTTTGTTCAATATGTTACCAAGTGTTACCAAAACGTTACCATGTCCATACTATATCAGTGTTACCAAGTACGCTAGTTAGGCGTATGTTTTATTACTACTACGATTGGAAACCATTACTAGACACGCTTAGCAATGCTTAGCATATGTTTAAGCAGCCCGAATGTTCAGCATGATACCAATGTTCCAGTTCGAGACAACATGCACCCGCCCGACCCTCCAAGCCGACGAGTGGGGTAGGTCATGTAACATCGCGCATTTTTCCCCAAGTGTTGAGTTAATCAAATCACCACTTCACCCACTATATGCTTGTATTATGATATATACATATATATGTATTTTTTTAATTATTTATTTAGTTATTTATTTATTTATTTAAAAACACTTTATATACTTTTAATATATATATATATATATATAATAATAATAATAATAATAATAATAACATGGGACATTATAGAAGAAATAAACCAAACCACAACCCAAATTAACCCAACACCTCTAGTCCAACACCCTTAGCCCAACTCTGAAGCCCAATCCACCCAGCCCAATTCCCCCTCTACCTGTTTAAATATATATATATATATATATATATATATATATATATATATATATATATATACACGCTGCTGCATGACTCGAACCCGGGCAGAGAGCCGGGTCAGCACATCCCACGAGCAACAAACCAGTTGAGCTATGACTCTTCTTTGATTAAACCCCAACACAAAATAAATAAAAACCCACCTTGACGGCTCCTTCCCTTCCCTTGCTGCTGCACGATAGCCAGTTGACCAACAAACAAACCATTGACCAACTTCAATCCATGAATTAGCCGAAATTTTCGGAACAATCATCATCATTTATTGTTTTAAATTGACCGACCATATATTCTAGGCAGTCACAACTCATCATTGATGCGTACACGGCTCTTGATTGAGCTTAATTGACTGGGTTTGACCAAATGAGTCAACGATCGTGATCTTTCCATTCTTGGTGTTTTGTATAAATTGAATCCTTGATAATACACCTAAGGTGCCGATAGACAGAAACCCCAATACACATTTCAATTAAAAACTCTCAAGTTATCGGATTTGATGGCTTGGTGTTCGACATCTACGTAGTCCGATTCGATCCTGTTCTAGTACTGTAAGTTCAATTAAAATACATGGTTTTGTTCGGTTTCTAATGTAGATTAATAGCCCTAACGTTAACCTTGTTATTGAAATCGTTTTATGGGTCAATTGATGGGCATGGTATCTAGGGTTTATAAGATATTAATTGGGGAAGATGGTTGCTTTATGGTATTATATAAATAAAACTCGAATTCAATATAATCAACAAACAAATACCCAGACCAGCTGGTCTGGGCATGCTTTTACTAAACACAGGTCTCGGGTTCAATTCCTGGCATAAGCAAATTTTTTTTAAAACTCTTTATACTTATATATTTATCATTACTTTTAAAAAATAGTTTTAAATTACTAAAATTGCTTTATAATTTCTACAAAAATTAATTTATGATGTTCTAATAGAGAAGTTTATCATACAATTTTTAGTTTTTCAAAAATCTTTTATTTATTATATATAATAAATATTACAAGTTTATTCAATTATAATTATAAAATTCTATAAAAATATCAAAACGATTTTATAAAATTCCACAAAAATTATTCTGAGTTTATAAAACAATAATCATTCCAGAAATGATTTTTATTTCTGAAAAATCATTTATTTAATATTTTTAAACGATTTTTGTTAATTTAATCATAAATAAATCATAATAAATTCATTTTTCATTATTTTTGCATCAAAATTTCACATAAATTATTATTAACCGTTTAGATCAGAAATATAATTTTTTGATTCGAAATTTATAATTTTTAATATTTTTAAGTATTAAGTCTATATTTTGTCAAATAAGTATTTATATATAAATATTCATTAATTAAGAAAATAATTTTATAAAAATTATTTTTACATTTATTACATTATAACTCAACTACTTTTAGTTAATACTGGTTAGAAAACATTTTTGTTAATTATTTCTTTATTTATTTAAATTATTCATATTTAAACATAAATCAATTAATAATCCCCAAATTAGGAACCCTAGCACATTTTAGACTAGAAAACTTAGACTTATTAAGTTTTTCCCAACGCTTATTTATTACCTTGAAATAGGGTGATATTTGGATACACACGAGCCACATTTACTTATAACAAGGGTCTCCATTCTAACACTATGGTGAGTTTACAAAGCCCCTTTTTCTGTTTTACATTTTTGGAGTGAAACATGTTTAAACATTTTATACACTATTATTTACTCATTCTTATATTGTTGAAACTTATGATTCAATTACACTATCATTTACTCATTCTATCATTTGACTGTAACAAAAAGACACAGTACAATCATTAACAATGATCAAGCCGGCTGTTTAGATTATAGCGCTATAGGTCTGACAAACCCATCCCCACGCATAAATTCAGGGATGATCGAAAACAGTAACAACATTTAACTAACTTGCGAGTTAGGCCTCAGTCGACACAAGGTTTGATTGTACAAAGACGCATTGTTACATGTCGGTCTCATACTCTACCATTATACAACTGTGATTGTTGTACAAACTATTGTTATCAAAAACCTATGTATTCTCACCAACTTTTGTTAACCCAAAATATTTTCAAACTTAACATGTTTCAGGTTCTACTTGCTTGAATATTTGAGTTAATGCTTGAAGATGTGTACATAGTATTATTCATTTTGATGTACGAATTCTTGTAGAACAATTGTATGTAACTTACTTAATACATTTAATGAAATTTTTTATTCACCATGAGCTACTGAACAATCAACAATACGTGACATTCCGATGTTTCCGCCATCGGTTGGGGTGTTACAGATTGGTATCAGAGCCATGGTTATAGGGAATTAGGTTATTAGAAAAATAATATAGTCTATAACCATTGGATTATAACCAGTATTTGCCCCCTTTACTTGCTATTCTCTATCTCCCTCCTACTTCTTATCCCTACAAGAAGATTGCTCTCCATCACTGGATCTACTCTTAGACTAATAGGACAAAAATCCTCAGGTTTAGCCTGAACCACCTTGAGATCTCGTCGAAGTTCTAGATTTTAATAATGAACACGTGCAATTTGGAAGGGTGAACGCCTGTATTCTGAGTTTTCTGTCTAGGCTGGCATTGAGCATATATCTCAATCAGACGAGGGACCCGGATGCCTACCTGGGAACTCTCGGGATGAGTGTTCACTTATAGGCTAAAGCATGTCTTCACTATGTTATTAGAATCTAGAATCTTTGATAAGTCAACGTTTTCGTTTATTCGTTTTAATAAATGGATAAATGATTACATTCCTTATATTACCTCATTCATGTCTCATTGAACCTTCATTGTGTCTCTTACAGATCATGCCTCCAAGTCGCAGCGCTCGCCTTAACAGTGGTGACAATCATGATGAAGGGAGTAGCAATCACAATCACAACCACGACACTAACCACAACAATGGCGTTGATGCCCAACTGGCTGCGATCATTTCCCAACAAATGGCGCAACAAATAACAACTCTGGTTCCTAACTTACTGGCCCAAGTCATCCCGATGAACGGAAACGG
The DNA here is from genome assembly GCA_028751855.1 of Ambrosia trifida. Lineage (NCBI taxonomy): Eukaryota > Viridiplantae > Streptophyta > Magnoliopsida > Asterales > Asteraceae > Ambrosia > Ambrosia trifida. Next base: position 27,999,791 of record CM054122.1, read on the forward strand.
CAATGGAAATGGAAACGGCAATGGAAACCACAATGGGAACGGGAATGGAAACGGGAATGGTCTCCCAGTCTGCACTCTCAAACACTTTAATACCAGTAATCCTCCTAAGTTCAGTGGAGATGAAGGAGCAACTGGTCTTCTACAATGGTTCGAGGGTATTGAGAATACCTTCATTAATAGTGAGTGTCCCGATAATTTTAAGGTCCGTTATGCTATGAGTGTTCTTCACAAATGAGCACTCACTTGGTGGAATGAGGAAAAGCGCACCCGAGGAGCTGAAGTTGCACTTACTATGACCTGGGATCAAGTCAAGGAGATAATGAAAGCTGAATTTTGCCCACGTAACGAGGTCAAGAAATTAGAGGATGAGTTCCACACCCTTGCTCAGGATAGTGGGGAAAACCTTGCTTATAATACCCGCTTCCATGAGCTCAGTCTGTTTTTGCCCCATAAGGTCACTCCTCTACCTGTAGCCATTGAGAAATATATCGGTGGGTTACCCATGCAGATTCAGGACACGGTGTGGGGAAGGAACCCTGCTACCCTCGAAGAGGCCAAACGTCTAGCGGCTACCTTAACTGAGAATCACGTAAAGAACGGTACCTTAGTTCGGAAAGGGGAGAAAGCAAGTATTGTAGTCGCGGTAATTACTGAGAACCAGAAGCGTAAGACCAGGGATCCTGATGTCAACCTCACTACACAAGCTTCTAACAAGAAACCTTATATAGGAAACTATCCATCGTGTAACACATGCAAACGACATCATCCCACTGCTTCAGCGTGTCGCTTATGCACCAATTGTGGTAACTATGGCCATCTAGTCAACACATGTCGCGAGACACCAAACCCTAATGCCAACCAACCCACCAACCCTGCTCAGGCTGCTAATCCTAATCGATACAACTATGGTCAGTGCTATGAATGTGGAGACCCAAATCACTTCCGTAACCGATGCCCTAAACTAAACCGAGATCAAGACCCCCAGCTACTTAAACAGCAAGTCCCACCATTTGAATGTTGTTTGCTTTTATTCTATGTATTGACGCTATTTGATTCAAGTAATATATTCTAGAATTGAAATTTTGGCTGAGAGTTGTTTATATGGTATAATCATAACACTTGGATGCATGCTTGTTTGAATGTGAACTAATTGCTATATCTAAACCTACACAACTACAACTCATATACTATACTCGTTATACTTATAAACTTGCTTGCATAAACCTATTATCAATTTGCAAATTTATGTGTATAATAGTTGCTACACTTAATAGAGGATAAAAGTACTTGCTCAACAATTAGTTAAGTACCAAATAACCTACTCAACGATTGGTAGAGGTCATCATGCTTTTTCAACAGTCGGGAGAGGCCCTACAACCTGCTCCACGAATGGTGGAACCTATCGAACCTGCTCAGTCGGGAGAGGCCCTACAACCTGCTCCACGACTGGTGGAGGCTATCGAACCTGCTCAACAATCGGTAGAGGTTCCTACTCGCTAACTGGTGAGAGTCTTTTCCCTGATCAAACGGTTGGACTCATTATACACAAAAGTTCAACCACATGATTATTTCTGCATTACTTACATGTGTAATAGAAGGACACAAAACCATAATGTAAGGTAAATTGGTGATTACGGTCCGGAACGTAATCATGAATTTACAGGTACGTTAAGGTAGTGTGAAATTCTATCAAGGTTTCGGGAGATAACCAAATGTAAACTCTAGTTATCTGGTAGTTCATTTAGTCAATCAAATCACACATAACACGCCTCTTATCCAAATTATTCGAAACAGTTTATTCTATTCTTGTCATGCTATAACCCAAATTTTTCCAGACCACACTTGTCCTAATTTTTACTCAAACACCTTCAATCCTGTGTTTTCAATAAACTTCGGGACGAATTTCTAAAAGTAGGGGAGACTGTAACATCACGCATTTTTCCCCAAGTGTTGAGTTAATCAAATCACCACTTCACCCACTATATGCTTGTATTATGATATATACATATATATGTATTTTTTTAATTAATTATTTAGTTATTTATTTAAAACCACTTTATATACTTTTAATATATAATAATAATAATAATAATAATAATAATAATAATAATAATAATAATAATAATAATAATAATAACATGGGTCATCATAGAAGAAATAAACCAAACCACAACCCAAATAAACCCAACACCTCTAGTCCAACACCCTTAGCCCAACTCTGAAGCCCAATCCACCCAGCCCAATTCCCCCTCTACCTGTTTGAAAATATATATATATATATATATATATATATATATATATATATATATATATATATATATATATGCTGCATGACTCGAACCCGGGCAGAGAGCCGGGTCAGCACATCCCACGAGCACCAAACCAGTTGAGCTTTGACTCTTCTTTGATTAAACCCCAACACAAAATAAATAAAAACCCACCTTGACGGTTCCTTCCTTTCCCTTGCTGCTGCACGATGGCCAGTTGACCAACAAACAAACCATTGACCAACTTCAATACATGAATTAGCCGAAATTTTCAGAACAATCATCATCATTTATTGTTTTAAATTGACCGACCATATATTCTAGGCAGTCACAACTCATCATTGACGCGTACACGGCTCTTGATTGAGCTTAATTGACTGGGTTTGACCAAATGAGTCAACGATCGTGATCTTTCCATTCTTGGTGTTTTGTATAAATTGAATCCTTGATAATACACCTAAGGTGTCGATAGACAGAAACCCCAATACACATTTCAATTAAAAACTCTCAAGTTATCGGATTTGATGGCTTGGTGTTCGACATCTACGTAGTCCGATTCGATCCTGTTCTAGTACTGTAAGTTCAATTAAAATACATGGTTTTGTTTGGTTTCTAATGTAGATTAATAGCCCTAACGTTAACCTTGTTATTGAAATCGTTTTATGGGTCAATTGATGGGCATGGTATCTAGGGTTATAAGATATTAATTGGGGAAGATGGTTGCTTTATGGTATTATATAAATAAAACTCGAATTCAATATAATCATCAAACAAATACCCAGACCAGCTGGTCTGGGCATGCTTTTACTAAACACAGGTCTCGGGTTCAATTCCTGGCATAAGCAAACTTTTTTTCTAAAAACTCTTTATACTTATATATTTATCATTACTTTTAAAAATAGTTTTAAATTACTAAAATTGTTTTATTATTTCTACAAAAATTATTTTATGATGTTCTAATAGAGAAGTTTATCATACAATTTTTAGTTTTTCAAAAATATTTTATTTATTATATATAATAAATATTACAATTCTATTCAATTATAATTATAAAATTCTATAAAAATATCAAAACGATTTTATAAAATTCCACAAAAATTAATCTGAGTTTATAAAACAATAAACATTCCAGAAATGATTTTTATTTCTGAAAAATCATTTATTTAATATTTTTAAACGATTTTTGTTAATTTAATCATAAATAAATCATAATAAATTCATTTTTCATTATTTTTGCATCAAAATTTCACATAAATTATTATTAACCGCTTAGATCAGAAATATAAATTTTTGATTCGAAATTTATAATTTTTAATATTTTTAAATATTAAGTCTATATTTTGTCAAATAAGTATTTATATATAAATATTCATTAATTAAGAAAATAATTTTATAAAAATTATTTTTACATTTATTACATTATAACTCAACTACTTTTAGTTAATACTGGTCAGAAAACATTTTTGTTAATTATTTCTTTATTTATTTAAATTATTCATATTTAAACATAAATCAATTAATAATCCCCAAATTAGGAACCCTAGCACATTTTAGACTAGAAAACTTAGACTTATTAAGTTTTTCCCAACGCTTATTTATTACCTTGAAATAGGGTGATATTTGGATACACACGAGCCACATTTACTTATAACAAGGGTCTACATTCTAACACTAAGGTGAGTTTACATAGCCCCTTTTTCTGTTTTACATTTTTGGAGTGAAACATGTTTAAACATTTTGTACATTATCATTTACTCATTCTTACATTGTTGAAACTTATGATTCAATTACACTATCATTTACTCATTCTATCATTTGACTGCAACAAAAAGACACAGTACAATCATTAACAATGATCAAGCCGCCTGTTTAGATTATAGCGCTATAGGTCTGACAAACCCACCCCCCACATAAATTCAGGGATGATCGAAAAGAGTAACAACATTTAACTAACTTGCGAGTTAGGCCTCAGTTGACACAAGGTTTGATTGTACAAAGACGCATTGTTACATGTCGGTCTCATACTCTACCATTATACAACTGTGATTGTTGTACAAACTATTGTTATCAAAAACCTATGTATTCTCACCAACTTTTGTTGAACCAAAATACTTTCAAACTTAACATGTTTCAGGTTCTACTTGCTTGAAGATTTGAGTTAATGCTTGAAGATGTGTACATAGTATTATTCATTTTGATATACGAATTCTTGTAGAACAATTGTATGTAACTTACTTAATACATTTAATGAAATTTATTATTCACCATGAGCTACTGAACAATCAACAATACGTGACATCCCGATGTTTCCGCCATCGGTTGGGGTGTTACAGGTCACACCCAATAGATCTATCCACATTCCCCCGTTGTGCATCCCCGCACATACATGGTTTCCCCCGGGACTTCCAAAGATCGTATAGCAATACAAAGTTAAAAACCATAGTATGACATATGTTACCAAAATAGTTTAGCGCATGTTTTCTCCCCCAAAAGTTAAAGCAGTAAAAGTGGGGCCGTGAACTCACCTTAGATAGCGTTCTTCGGTTACTAGTAAAAATGCCAAGCCCTTGATAATCCCTCTACCGGAGATCTATCAAAATGTTCACATAAGTGTTCCGACTAATAACCATAAGGTTATCTAGTCCCCGATTGTCCAGATCGTAACCAAGTATGTTTTAAAGCGTGTTTAAATGTTTAACCGACACACTAGACCGACCCGACATCCCGTTGGTGACTCATTACCCTAACTAATCAAGTACACATAGATTACACACAAGGTTCAGGCATAAAACGCTTAGTTTGTATCAAAAATCTCATTTCTACATCAGAACGGTCGAACCAGTCAGGTTAAATCTCCTTCACCCGTTTTTAAGTTTCCTTCGCCCATTTTACCACGTTCGACCGTTTTGATGTCTCCTTCAACCGTTTTACCACGTTCGCCCAAACATAATCCAGGTTCGACCCTGGATTCTCTCCTTCGCCCATTCGATTGGTCGAAGGAGTCCAGGTTCGCCCCTGTTGTACAAATTTTCCTAAAAACGCTTCAAACACATTCGAAACACCTCGAAACATCATCAAACACAGCAGTCAAGTATGATTAACTTATCCCTACAGATCCCCACCAATTTTTCCCCAAAACCAGCTTGCTTTAATACTTTCCCAAAATGGCAAAATTATGGAAATGTCACATCATGCATGAAATCTTTACCCAATTAGGAAACTTTTTAATACTAACCTATATTCATCTACAAATGCTCAGTTTATCTTGTTAGTCGAAAACCCTCATTCATTTTATCACTAATACTTAACATGCACAAGCCCTAGATTTCATAAAATCCCCAAAATACCCATAATATCACCATCTATCTAATTGTAACCCTAAACAACAATAAACCAACATCAATAGCAACCTTAGATCATGTTTCTAGCATTAGAACAGCAGCAAATCATTAAACAACACATATCATCACATAACACATATTTAACATATGTTTATTGATACAAAACCTATGTTTAATGATAGGGTTTAGGTTTAGAAAGATGTTTAAAAGGTTTTTATTGATAAAATCTTCCTTAGAACAGATCTGGACATTTAGGGTTAGATAAAAACGGATTAAAATGCCTTAAAAAGATTTAGGATTAAGAACACACCTTGGATTCTTGTTTTGATGTTGTAGATAGGTTAGATTATGCAAAAGAAGAGCAAAAACTCCTTACTTAGTGATTAAAATCGTTTGAGAGTGTTTTGAGATGGTTAGGGTTTGTAAAATGGTGAAAAATGACAAAGTTTGGTATTTATACTATTCCACCTTCGCCCCCTGTAAGTGGTCGAAGGTAGCCTCCTTCGACCCTTTCACAGGGTCGAATGAGCCCTGTCCTGGTTGATGGGAATTCTTTCAATTCCACATCCCAGGTTCGCCCATTCACAAAGGGTCGAACCAAAACATAATTCCACCTTCGACCACTCGAAGTGGTCGAACCGGAACATATGTTTGTCTAGTTTTCCAGTTTGTCGTGTTTAACGCATTTTAACACACCTTAATACACGAGCATGCAACCTTAGTCTATGTTTAACACATTTAAGCATGGATAATCATCTACACATCATTCAAACACATCAATGTATATAATCCACCACACGACCCATAATCTACACATATACTTAATTAGTTTATGTAATGTCACCAACAACGGGACCCGGTACTAGTGTATTCCCAAAATGACTCCCAATGATCCTCCAGATCATTGATCCCTGTACAATCCTAACTTGACCCGAATCAACTAACCTAGTTAAGTCCGTTTATAAACGTTTCCCGCTAAGGTAGACTTAGATGTTACTATAAGGTTTAAGCCAAATATGCCGGGTGTCACACTCTCGTAACAGAGTTGCCCCAGTCCGTTTGTTTTAAATTCAGTTTTATTATCGTTTATCATGCATGTTTGTTAAATGAGTTGTAATGTATTTGTTTTATTTGGAACCTTTTAATGTTAGTATGTTATGTGAGTTTGGTTGGATGTGCAATACAATTTTTAATGTAGGATATGGTTGACTATCGTTACATAAGTTGGCCAGTCGTGTTTATATGGTAATTAACAAATGAAATTTTAAAGTACAAGTTCGTAAAGAAGTCCTGGATAAAATGTAAAAAACCGATAATTTTACTGAACATCCTATATTAGAAGTCTATATTACCTGTTTTTACTGGTGTTATATATTTCAAATTATGTTTTTATTAATTATGGGTTTATATTATAGTATGTAGAATTAAATTAATTTATAAACTTAAGTTAGCATGCCTAAATAGTATTGTGTATAATGTATGATACTATGTTATTTTAAAAACCAATTATACTTATATATATATATATAATAATTATAATAATAATCTTTTTACACATTAATATAAAATAATGAATACCATAATGTAATCTTATTGTATTTAGGTTTTGTTTTAAATTTATTGTATGTCCAACTTAGTGTAAGGTTAAAATAATCTATCAACGTAACAAAAAATGCATAATTTGTATACAATATACTGTACGTATAAAAAAATTAAATTGGTTATGTAATTATATTGGTGTCGGGTTGTGTATATGGTAACCGAATATTGAATTCATGTATGAAGCAGTTGTTTGATCAGTTGTATACATGATCGTTTAAATCCATAAGTAAAAAAAGGTTGTAAACTTATACTACTTCTTGTAACTACCCACGTTAAAAAGAAAACGTTGCTAAAACTTAGGAATAGAATAACTGTAAATATTTAACCGTGATGTCTATTTCTATATATACTATTAACATCGACATTAATAACTTATATATTTTCTACTTAACGTACACTTTAATAATTAGCAATGTCGTCTTCTGGTGATGATGCTGCTAATCTGGACTATGATCTGCCGGATCAGCATAATGAAGACAAAATAAGAGAAGAACGTATGGAAGCTGGTATTTTTGCTAAACATATCAAGGTAATATTGTGTTAAATCATAATTTTAATGTTATATTTAACGTTGTTATATATATATATATATATGTAATGATTTAATTTGTTATTGCCTTTTTTGTGCATCATGTTTTGTTATTCATAATTATAGATGACATGGGATGATGATGAGGATGTTTCTAAAGGGTGTGATAGTTTAAGCCAAATGTCACCATCTCCTTTTAAAAATTATGATCAACCTGACAATATGGTTGGTAAGCGGACAAATTTCATAATGCGTGATGAGGACGAAGAAAATGTTGATCCATTTGAAAGATTTGTTTTGTAAAATTATATTTGTTTCACATGTTTCATAATGTAATTGGTATTAGTTACATTTATGCATAATTTTTGTATTGTGTTATTCATTTATGTTTTTAAAATTACAGTCAACACCCGATCCTGTTGATGCTATTTAACATGGATGTGATTTTATACCCCGAATATCACATTCGCGTCGTATAATCTGTGATGGTCCTGCTACTTCTGTTATTAAAAGGAGAAAGTTAGTATTACGTGATGAAGATGAAGAAGATGTTGATCCATTTGTAAGTTTTATTTTTTTATAACTATTCAAATTGACAACATGTATTATTTATACATAAAAATGGATAATGTTTGTCATAATTATGTTTTTCCAGGCTGGATTAGAAACAAGAATTGCAGATTGGGAAGTAGGTGTTAATGTTGATAAGGCCATGGGGTGTACCTTCACATCAGGAGTGTTAACTGTAACGTGGCATTTTAACTTTCATTGTACACCACTCCCTTCCCATGTTAAGGGGCATTAAATTGGCACAAAGTTAACATGTTAACATGACTTAAAAGAGAGAAAGTTAAGGGGATGAGGTAGAGTTAGGGGCGTTAAACCATTTCCTTGAAATGAGCTAGTGTGAAAAGAGACAAAATGGAGGATGTGGTATCTAGGTGGAGTTAAAGATGGTTAGAGTATACCCCATGGCCTAAGTGTGAAACTATAAATCCTTTAGCGATATCTAATAAAGTGAACCAAGATAAAGGGCCACTGGATAATAAAGTATGATTATGTGCTTATGTATTGATTTGTATGTAAAGTTAATAATACATTTAAACAAATTAGTAATTTTGTTTAGTTCTTATTTATAGGTTACATTTGGTCAACAGAATGATGTTAAAACAAATGAAATTCATGCTATCCCATCAAAGTCATATATTCCGTGTGAGCCTAGCGAGGATTAGGTGATGCTTTTTTTTGGTGCATATAGTTTTTTATATAATTGATTAACATGTAAACACAAATATATAACATATTAGTTTTTTGTATAATTTGGTTTAAATTTTTCTTTTTATAGATTCGCATTGTAGCAAGACGAAGCGAACGGATGGCAAATTTGGCAAGATGGAAATGGAACGACATTGTAGATGTTGATATGTTCTACTAAAACCATGTTTATGAGGACGTACAACTACAATTGATGATTATGTGTTTTCAGTGTCTGTTATTATAAATTTCCATAATTTGAATATCTATTTCTATAATTAGTAGTTATATTTTTATGTATGTGTTTGTTGTCGTTAGTTGTTTTGTATTTTGTCAGTGACATGTTTGTAAGGAATGGATTTTAGTAATTTGTTGTTATATTTGATTTTGGTTTTACATTTGTTTTAATTATTTAGTTGATACTATATTTTTTTTGCAAATATGATTGATTAAATCAATTTATTCTAAGTTATTTTTTTTTAATGTTATAACAAAACACTATTTGTACTTCTTTAATAAGCCTAACATAGGTATTTTAGTAGTAACTTTATAGCGCAATTGTGTTTATGGTTTGACGTATTTCAACAACTACATTATTTTCACATGATAGTAACTTATTGTAATGTGTTATTGTATTATTAATTTGATATGTGGCTGATAGGTTCGTATTTTTAGTTAAAATCATTATTTTTATGGTATCTATGCATTATACAGTCAATCTTTACAATGTTTAATAATGTTATCAATGTTACATATGAGTATAATGACAACTTATTTAAATGCTTTACCAACTGATTGACAAAGGATAAAATATAAATGTATATGAAAACACTTAAAAAATATAATATGTAAATAAATAAAAAAATACTTATTATATTTATTTGGTTAATGAGAATTTTTTTGGTTTAAAATAACTTAGATGTATAACAAAATTATTTCGTAAAAAATATAATGTAAGTACTTAAAAAAAAGTTGTTATATTATATTTATTATTATTAAATTCACATCTTATTGAATTGATGTACATCTGTCGTATTAACTACCGAATATTCAGTTATTCACTATTTTTATAATGAACAATCAGTATCATAATAAATCTTGAGGTATTTTGTTTTTTAAAACTATTCAGTTATATACACGTTCCCACTAAACTTGGTTAGTACTAGCGGTTTTTTTGGGACGTTATACTGATTTTCTGTACATATCAACTGCTTATTAAGTTATTAATAATTTGATGCTGAACATTCAGTTTACATACTAAATGTTCGGTTGTTTTTTTTTTTCGGTTTATAAATATATTCAATACTACCCACTTCCCCACTAAAGTCGGATAGGACTAGCGGTTTTATTAGTATTGCAGTTAATCAGCTAATCAAATGTAAGTATTTAAATACTTGCAATTACATGTTATTATTACCACAACAATATGTCAATTTTTTTTTACAACTTTCGAGATAGTATAAGGTTTGTTAGCTACGTTGTTATTTATTTGTATTTTTATAATTTATAATATGAATTGTTTTTTTGGTTGGATCACATGCATTTTAATCTCAAACTTGTGCTGTATGCCTTTGTTGATCCGTTATATAATTGCATCTTATGGTTTTTGATATGTATATGATATTAGTCTTTATGAATGCTGTCATCATTGATGTTTTTTTTTAATCTGCTTAAATTGTATAGCATGATTTGTAATATTTGTTAAAATTATGTGTTACATTATGTATATTATAGATGTAGTACAAAAATTTAATTCGTTGGTTTACATACTAGAAACAGAATTACGATTGTATGTTTATTTGCAATATATGTTGTTGTATGTTCATTTTAGTCAATGGTTATATGCCATATCACATGTTGTTTGTAACATCCTAAAATTCGCCAATTTATTTTTTTAGACAAAAAAATAAAAACCAAAACCTGGTTCTTTTCAAGTAATATAGTTAATGTATATTGACGTGTCCGATGCTATTTAGGAACCGATAAACGAGTTTTATAGATATGATGGCTTAAAAATACTGGAGGGACCCGAGTGTCATTGATGAAAGATATTTTAAATTTAAAATATCTTACTTTAGGAACAAGTTAATTATAGAGGATAGTAGAGGGGACCTAAATGAAAAATTGTAATAAAAAAACTTTTAGCAACAAGGAGCTTGATGACAGTGATGGCTCATGGTGTTTCAGTCGTGTGACTTCTTGTTAGCAACAACGTAACATCCTTAACGTTTTATTCGCGTTTCGGCTGTTCGTTTTACTGTTGGTTTAGATATTGGATCTGGATCGGTTGTTATGGTACATCTGGATCGGTTGTTGGTTTAGATATTGGATTTGGATCAGTTACGGGAATGATGTTCACAGAAGGCGGCGATGGTACATTGTGGTCCGTTGAAGGTGGTGGCTTTGATGGTTGTGGTGGTTCCGAGGTTGTGATGGTGCTACGGTGAGTGGTCGACACGACGACTAGAATCCGCTATGGTCTGGTCATGGGAGTGAGGTGGTTTGCAGTGGTGGTGTAGGCTGAGTTAGACAAATATGATGATTGTATTGCTTGGTCTTGTGTGGTTCTGTTTGAATTCATTTTATGAAGGTATTGGTGCCTACGGTTATGGCGACTATGGAGCTTGGAGGTGATGTTGATGAGTATGGCGTGGATGTAACCATGCATGGGAACAAGATGGTGATGCATGGAAACCATGTCTTGAGAAAGAAAGTTCTTTATGCCGAGGCCATGTTTGATCAAGAAGTTGATGTGGTTTTATAAATATCAAAATACTATAATTTTAATAACCTAGTGATGATATCTAGTGGTGCATAACTTGGAGGTGTAAGTATGCATGGAATATTGAAAATATTAAAATGGTGATGGAGTTAATTTTATGAGTAATAATGAAGATTGAATGATTGTGATAATCAAATTGGATGGGTACTACGATGGATTTGTTTGTTCAAATGTAGGACGTTGTGGCCATTCTGCGATTTAAGCCTATTCTCATTACCTTGGCTTTTGTGGAAGGCATGTTTTATTGAGGTTAGTTCTTGTGCCCACTCTTTTAGTTATTATTTTTCTAAATATTTTGGGCTGACGTGCATGCTAAACCAGTTAATTATTTTTTTATGAAGTCACAAAATATTTTTATGAGTTATTAATATTTTGTGTACAAATGAAATTCATGTTAATAAATATATTATTTTGGCATGAAACGTAAGTAGGCGGAATGCGCCTAATGTGAAGTTATAAATATTTTTATGTATGAACGAAATCCATATTAACTCAAATATATTTTTCTAGGCTTAAAATGCAAGTAGGTTATTATGTTTTTATACCTACATGTTTGAAGGCAACTAGAATAAAATATATATTTGGATAGTTGTATATGTTTATACGTATATAAAAATGAATGTACCTATATGTATATGTGTATATATAGGTTTAAGTTATGTGAGTTCCTATAAATATATAAACTATGTTTGGCGACTACCTGACCTTATAAACTGGGCTATGACAGAAGTGGGATATGCCTGCTCTGATCTAAGGTATTGGTTTTGTGTCAAGGTTGTTGCTTAGTTTATGTTATACTTATTATTATATTTAATAGACTATGTTGAGAGCTACCTGATATGTCGAACCGGGCTATGACAGAAGTGGGATATGCCTACGCTAATCTATGGTCTTGGTTTTGAGTCAGGAATGTTACGTAGTACATATTATATGTATTCTTATAAACTGGGCTATGACAGAGATGGGATATGCCTGCTTTAAATCTCTATCTTTGGTTTCGCTTACATAGACTGGATTGTACTTTGTGTTGATAAGCGGGATGCGCTTATTATATATAATTGGTAAGTGAAGTCTTGAGGTAAATAGGCATATTATGCCTATCCTAGACTTTAATTTTTGTTTTGCTTGGGGAAAAACAAATTAGCGGATTGCGCGTATTGTTAACTCTGAGGTTGAGGTATTTTGTTAATTCTTATTTTGACAAAATACTTGTTTATATAAATTTATAAAACCTGAACTCACTCAGCGTAGCTGACTTTTGCATACACGTTAGATTGATTTCAGGTTAATAGAGAGATGGATGGATGAAGGCTTGGCGATGCAAGAAGCTACCTGACAATTGAAGGCATTTCTAGTGGAAGACAACTTTTGTTTACACATGATAAATTTTAAATTTGATTTACGATTGGATAAGTATTTGTCATGTGTTTTGTAGAATTTTATTCTAAATGATTTTCCGCTGCGTATACATACTCTTTTAAAAGAAAATAATTTCCCATGTTTTTGCATATTTAAGAGTTTTAACCCAACTGTTTGACACCGGTTTCGCGGGTCTTACAAGTTGGTATCAGAGCCAGGTTTAAGAGATCTGGGCATCCTTGATGTTTAGACTTAAACTGAGAATGGGACCGAAACTGGAAATGCCACTACCGGTAGCTGCACGCCAAGAGGTAATCCTTTAATTTTGAAGTATCTCTGTATATTTTTCATTTAAATGCTTAATGGCATGAGGTGATATGTGAGAGGTTAATGCCTTTACATTTTGAGGTAGTAATTGAAGTTTATCATTTAGTGCATAAACGCACAATATGTTAGGTGTGACCATTTTCTGTTGAATGCTTAATTTTGCAAAGTGTTAAATGGGAAGTCAATACCTATATGTTTTAAAGTATGCTAAGGTATTCCTTGTCGATTTCATGACTGCAATTATCGATAGGTAGGAATGTTAATGGCATTTTGATATAAGGTAGGATAGAATGCCCTCCTTTGATGATAAAATGCTTGATGTTGGATATTATATTAATATCCTTATTCTTTGAAGTATGTAAGAATATTATTCTTTGAATATATTCATTGCGTGAAAGGTGGAACCCTAGTATGACTGTGTTGGGAAATGTTTAGAACACTGTTGTAGTGTAGACAACCGATCGCGCATGATCAACGTTATTGGTGGTCTATTGTTACTTTTATGTTCTGAGTTGTAATCTAAAATGATCATATGAATGTTCCGTCTTGTTTAGAAGTAAGTGGATTTGGAAGCAGTAGAAAGCTATTCATCTGAAACTATAGTTATTATATTCTTAACAGGTTATCCTTAAAACATCGCACTTGGTGGTTCCTTATAAAAGAGGATTCGAGGACGAATCCTATTATAAGGAGGGTAGACTTGTAACATCCTAAAATTCGCCAATTTATTTTTTTAGTCAAAAAAATAAAAACAAAAACCTAGTTCTTTTCAAGTAATATAGTTAATGGATATTGACGTGTCCGATGCTATTTAGGAACCGATAAACGGGTTTTATAGATATGATGGCTTAAAAATACTGGAGGGACCCGAATGTCATTGATGAAAGATATTTTAAATTTAAAATATCTAACTTTAGGAACAAGTTAATTATAGAGGATAGTAGAGGGGTTCTAAATGAAAACTTGTAAAAAAAAAACTTTTATAAAAGAAAAAAAAACCCTAGGCCATAAGGGACACAAGGGTGTTGCGGCAGCCGAGAGCAAATCAAGCGGGAAGGAGCTTGATGACAGTGATGGCTCATGGTGTTTCAGTCGTGTGACTTCTTGTTAGCAACAAGGTAACATCCTTAACGTTTTATTCGCGTTTCGGCTGTTCGTTTTACTGTTGGTTTAGATATTGGATCTGGATCGGTTGTTATGGTACATCTGGATCGGTTGTTGGTTTAGATATTGGATTTGGATCAGTTACGGGAATGATGTTCACAGAAGGCGGCGATGGTACATTGTGGTCCGTTGAAGGTGGTGGCTTTGATGGTTGTGGTGGTTCCGAGGTTTTGATGGTGCTACGGTGAGTGGTCGACACGACAACTAGAAGCTGCTATGGTCTGGTCATGGGAGTGAGGTGGTTTGCAGTGGTGGTGTAGGCCGAGTTAGACAAATATGATGATTGTATTGCTTGGTCTTGTGTGGTTCTGTTTGAATTCATTTTATGAAGGTATTGGTGCCTACGGTTATGGCGACTATGGAGCTTGGAGGTGATGTTGATGAGTATGGCGTGGATGTAACCATGCATGGGAACAAGATGGTGATGCATGGAAACCATGTCTTGAGAAAGAAAGTTGTTTATGCCGAGGCCATGTTTGATCAAGAAGTTGATGTGGTTTTATAAATATCAAAATACTAGTATTTTAATAACCTAGTGATGATATCTAGTGGTGCATAACTTGGAGGTGTAAGTATGCATGGAATATTGAAAATATTAAAATGGTGATGGAGTTAATTTTATGAGTAATAATGAAGATTGAATGATTGTGATAATCAAATTGGATGGGTACTACGATGGATTTGTTTGTTCAAATGTAGGAGGTTGTGGCCATTCTGCGATTTAAGCCTATTCTCATTACCTTGGCTTTTGTGGAAGGCATGTTTTATTGAGGTGAGTTCTTGTGCCCACTCTTTTAGTTATTATTTTTTAAATATTTTGGGCTGACGTGCATGCTAAACCAGTTGATTATTTTTTTATGAAGTCACAAAATATTTTTATGAGTTATAAATATTTTGTGTACAAATGAAATTCATGTTAATAAATATATTAATTTGGCATGAAACGTAAGTAGGCGGAATGCGCCTAATGTGAAGTTATAAATATTTTTACGTATGAACGAAATCCATATTAACTCAAATATATTTTTCTAGGCTTAAAATGCAAGTAGGTTATTATGTTTTTATACCTACATGTTTGAAGGCAACTAGAATAAAATATATATTTGGATAGTTGTATATGTTTATACGTATATAAAAATGAATGTACCTATATGTATATGTGTATATATAGGTTTAAGTTATGTGAGTTCCTATAAATATATAAACTATGTTTGGCGACTACCTGACCTTATAAACTGGGCTATGACAGAAGTGGGATATGCCTGCTCTGATCTAAGGTATTGGTTTTGTGTCAAGGTTGTTGCTTAGTTTATGTTATACTTGTTATTATATTTAATAGACTATGTTGAGAGCTACCTGATATGTCGAACTGGGCTATGACAGAAGTGGGATATGCCTACTCTGATCTATGGTCTTGGTTTTGAGTCAGGAATGTTACGTAGTACATATTATATGTATTCTTATAAACTGGGCTATGACAGAGATGGGATATGCCTGCTTTAAATCTCTAGCTTTGGTTTCGCTTACATAGACTGGATTGTACTTTGTGTTGATAAGCGGGATGCGCTTATTATATATAATTGGTAAGTGAAGTCTTGAGGTAAATAGGCATATTATGCCTATCCTAGACTTTAATTTTTGTTTTGCTTGGGGAAAAACAAATTAGCGGATTGCGCGTATTGTTAACTCTGAGGTTGAGGTATTTTGTTAATTCTTATTTTGACAAAATACTTGTTTATATAAATTTATAAAACCTGAACTCACTCAGCGTAGCTGACTTTTGCATACACGTTAGATTGATTTCAGGTTAATAGAGAGATGGATGGATGAAGGCTTGGCGATGCAAGAAGCTACCTGGCAATTGAAGGCATTTCTAGTGGAAGACAACTTTTGTTTACACATGATAAATTTTAAATTTGATTTACGATTGGATAAGTATTTGTCATGTGTTTTGTAGAATTTTATTCTAAATGATTTTCCGCTGCGTATACATACTCTTTTAAAAGAAAATAATTTCCCATGTTTTTGCATATTTAAGAGTTTTAACCCAACTGTTTGACACCGGTTTCGCGGGTCTTACAAGTTGGTATCAGAGCCAGGTTTAAGAGATCTGGGCATCCTTGATGCTTAGAATTAAACTGAGAACGGGACCGAAACTGGAAATGCCACTACTGGTAGCTGCACGCCAAGAGGTAATCCTTTAATTTTGAAGTATCTCTGTATATTTTTCATTTAAATGCTTAATGGCATGAGGTGATATGTGAGAGGTTAATGCCTTTACATTTTGAGGTAGTACTTGAAGTTTATCATTTAGTGCATAAACGCACAATATGTTAGGTGTGACCATTTTCTGTTGAATGCTTAATTTTGCAAAGTGTTAAATGGGAAGTCAATACCTATATGTTTTAAAGTATGCTAAGGTATTCCTTGTCGATTTCATGACTGCAATTATCGATAGGTAGGAATGTTAATGGCATTTTGATATAAGGTAGGATAGAATGCCCTCCTTTGATGATAAAATGCTTGATGTTGGATATTATATTAATATCCTTATTCTTTGAAGTATGTAAGAATATTATTCTTTGAATATATTCATTGCGTGAAAGGTGGAACCCTAGTATGACTGTGTTGGGAAATGTTTAGAACACTGTTGTAGCGTAGACAACCGATCGCGCATGATCAATGTTATTGGTGGTCTATTGTTACTTTTATGTTCTGAGTTGTAATCTAAAATGATCATATGAATGTTCTGTCTTGTTTAGAAGTAAGTGGATTTGGAAGCAGTAGAAGGCTATTCATCTGAAACTATAGTTATTATATTCTTAACAGGTTATCCTTAAAACATCGCACTTGGTGGTTCCTTATACAAGAGGATTCGAGGACGAATCCTATTATAAGGAGGGTAGACTTGTAACATCCTAAAATTCGCCAATTTATTTTTTTAGACAAAAAAATAAAAACAAAAACCTAGTTCTTTTCAAGTAATATAGTTAATGGATATTGACGTGTCCGATGCTATTTAGGAACCGATAAACGGGTTTTATAGATATGATGGCTTAAAAATACTGGAGGGACCCGAATGTCATTGATGAAAGATATTTTAAATTTAAAATATCTTACTTTAGGAACAAGTTAATTATAGAGGATAGTAGAGGGGTCCTAAATGAAAACTTGTAATAAAAAAACTTTTATAAAAGAAAAAAAAACCCTAGGCCATAGGGGACACAAGGGTGTTGCGGCAGCCGAGAGCAAATCAAACGGGAAGGAGCTTGATGACAGTGATGGCTCATGGTGTTTCAGTCGTGTGACTTCTTGTTAGCAACAAGGTAACATCCTTAACGTTTTATTCGCGTTTCGGCTGTTCGTTTTACTGTTGGTTTAGATATTGGATCTGGATCGGTTGTTGGTTTAGATATTGGATTTGGATCAGTTACGGGAATGATGTTCACAGAAGGCGGCGATGGTACATTGTGGTCCGTTGAAGGTGGTGGCTTTGATGGTTGTGGTGGTTCCGAGGTTGTGATGGTGCTACTGTGAGTGGTCGACAAGACGACTAGAAGCCACTATGGTCTGGTCATGGGAGTGAGGTGGTTTGCAGTGGTGGTGTAGGCCGAGTTAGACAAATATGATGATTGTATTGCTTGGTCTTGTGTGGTTCTGTTTGAATTCATTTTATGAAGGTATTGGTGCCTACGGTTATGGCGACTATGGAGCTTGGAGGTGATGTTGATGAGTATGGCGTGGATGTAACCATGCATGGGAACAAGATGGTGATGCATGGAAACCATGTCTTGAGAAAGAAAGTTGTTTATGCCGAGGCCATGTTTGATCAAGAAGTTGATGTGGTTTTATAAATATCAAAATACTAGTATTTTAATAACCTAGTGATGATATCTAGTGGTGCATAACTTGGAGGTGTAAGTATGCATGGAATATTGAAAATATTAAAATGGTGATGGAGTTAATTTTATGAGTAATAATGAAGATTGAATGATTGTGATAATCAAATTGGATGGGTACTACGATGGATTTGTTTGTTCAAATGTAGGAGGTTGTGGCCATTCTGCGATTTAAGCCTATTCTCATTACCTTGGCTTTTGTGGAAGGCATGTTTTATTGAGGTGAGTTCTTGTGCCCACTCTTTTAGTTATTATTTTTTAAATATTTTGGGCTGACGTGCATGCTAAACCAGTTGATTATTTTTTTATGAAGTCACAAAATATTTTTATGAGTTATAAATATTTTGTGTACAAATGAAATTCATGTTAATAAATATATTAATTTGGCATGAAACGTAAGTAGGCGGAATGCGCCTAATGTGAAGTTATAAATATTTTTACGTATGAACGAAATCCATATTAACTCAAATATATTTTTCTAGGCTTAAAATGCAAGTAGGTTATTATGTTTTTATACCTACATGTTTGAAGGCAACTAGAATAAAATATATATTTGGATAGTTGTATATGTTTATACGTATATAAAAATGAATGTACCTATATGTATATGTGTATATATAGGTTTAAGTTATGTGAGTTCCTATAAATATATAAACTATGTTTGGCGACTACCTGACCTTATAAACTGGGCTATGACAGAAGTGGGATATGCCTGCTCTGATCTAAGGTATTGGTTTTGTGTCAAGGTTGTTGCTTAGTTTATGTTATACTTGTTATTATATTTAATAGACTATGTTGAGAGCTACCTGATATGTCGAACTGGGCTATGACAGAAGTGGGATATGCCTACTCTGATCTATGGTCTTGGTTTTGAGTCAGGAATGTTACGTAGTACATATTATATGTATTCTTATAAACTGGGCTATGACAGAGATGGGATATGCCTGCTTTAAATCTCTAGCTTTGGTTTCGCTTACATAGACTGGATTGTACTTTGTGTTGATAAGCGGGATGCGCTTATTATATATAATTGGTAAGTGAAGTCTTGAGGTAAATAGGCATATTATGCCTATCCTAGACTTTAATTTTTGTTTTGCTTGGGGAAAAACAAATTAGCGGATTGCGCGTATTGTTAACTCTGAGGTTGAGGTATTTTGTTAATTCTTATTTTGACAAAATACTTGTTTATATAAATTTATAAAACCTGAACTCACTCAGCGTAGCTGACTTTTGCATACACGTTAGATTGATTTCAGGTTAATAGAGAGATGGATGGATGAAGGCTTGGCGATGCAAGAAGCTACCTGGCAATTGAAGGCATTTCTAGTGGAAGACAACTTTTGTTTACACATGATAAATTTTAAATTTGATTTACGATTGGATAAGTATTTGTCATGTGTTTTGTAGAATTTTATTCTAAATGATTTTCCGCTGCGTATACATACTCTTTTAAAAGAAAATAATTTCCCATGTTTTTGCATATTTAAGAGTTTTAACCCAACTGTTTGACACCGGTTTCGCGGGTCTTACATGTTGGTATCAGAGCCAGGTTTAAGAGATCTGGGCATCCTTGATGCTTAGAATTAAACTGAGAACGGGACCGAAACTGGAAATGCCACTACTGGTAGCTGCACGCCAAGAGGTAATCCTTTAATTTTGAAGTATCTCTATATATTTTTCATTTAAATGATTAATGGCATGAGGTGATATGTGAGAGGTTAATGCCTTTACATTTTGAGGTAGTACTTGAAGTTTATCATTTAGTGCATAAACGCACAATATGTTAGGTGTGACCATTTTCTGTTGAATGCTTAATTTTGCAAAGTGTTAAATGGGAAGTCAATACCTATATGTTTTAAAGTATGCTAAGGTATTCCTTGTCGATTTCATGACTGCAATTATCGATAGGTAGGAATGTTAATGGCATTGTGATATAAGGTAGGATAGAATGCCCTCCTTTGATGATAAAATGCTTGATGTTGGATATTATATTAATATCCTTATTCTTTGAAGTATGTAAGAATGTTATTCTTTGAATATATTCATTGCGTGAAAGGTGGAACCCTAGTATGACTGTGTTGGGAAACGTTTAGAACACTGTTGTAGCGTAGACAACCGACCGCGCATGATCAACGTTATTGGTGGTCTATTGTTACTTTTATGTTCTGAGTTGTAATCTAAAGTGATCATATGAATGTTCCGTCTTGTTTAGAAGTAATTGGATTTGGATAGCAGTAGAAGGCTATTCATCTGAAGCTATAGTTATTATATTCTTAACAGGTTATCCTTAAAACATCGCACTTGGTGGTTCCTTATACAAGAGGATTCGAGGACGAATCCTATTATAAGGAGGGTAGACTTGTAACATCCTAAAATTCTCCTATTTATTTTTTTAGACAAAAAAAATAAAAACCAAAACCTAGTTCTTTTCAAGTAATATAGTTAATGGATATTGACGTGTCCGATGCTATTTAGGAATCGATAAACGGGTTTTATAGATATGATGGCTTAAAAATACTGGAGGGACCCGAGTGTCATTGATGAAAGATATTTTAAATTTAAAATATCTTACTTTAGGAACAAGTTAATTATAGAGGATAGTAGAGGGGTCCTAAATGAAAACTTGTAATAAAAAAACTTTTATAAAAGAAAAAAAAACCCTAGGCCATAGGGGACACAAGGGTGTTGCGGCAGCCGAGAGCAAATCAAACGGGAAGGAGCTTGATGACAGTGATGGCTCATGGTGTTTCAGTTGTGTGACTTCTTGTTAGCAACAAGGTAACATCCTTAACGTTTTATTCGCGTTTCGGCTGTTCGTTTTACTGTTAGTTTAGATATTGGATCTGGAACGGTTGTTATGGTACATCTGGATCGGTTGTTGGTTTAGATATTGGATTTGGATCAGTTACAGGAATGATGTTCACAGAAGGCGGCGATGGTACATTGTGGTCCGTTGAAGGTGGTGGCTTTGATGGTTGTGGTGGTTCCGAGGTTGTGATGGTGCTACGGTGAGTGTTCGACACGACGACTAGAAGCCGCTATGGTCTGGTCACGGGAGTGAGGTGGTTTGCAGTGGTGGTGTAGGCCGAGTTAGACAAAGATGATGATTGTATTGCTTGGTCTTGTGTGGTTCTGTTTGAATTCATTTTATGAAGGTATTGGTGCCTACGGTGATGGCGACTATGGAGCTTGGAGGTGATGTTGATGAGTATGGCGTGGATGTAACCATGCATGGGAACAAGATGGTGATGCATGGAAACCATGTCTTGAGAAAGAAAGTTGTTTATGCCGAGGCCATGTTTGATCAAGAAGTTGATGTGGTTTTATAAATATCAAAATACTAGTATTTTAATAACCTAGTGATGATATCTAGTGGTGCATAACTTGGAGGTGTAAGTATGCATGGAATATTGAAAATATTAAAATGGTGATGGAGTTAATTTTATGAGTAATAATGAAGATTGAATGATTGTGATAATCAAATTGGATGGGTACTACGATGGATTTGTTTGTTCAAATGTAGGAGGTTGTGGCCATTCTGCGATTTAAGCCTATTCTCATTACCTTGGCTTTTGTGGAAGGCATGTTTTATTGAGGTGAGTTCTTGTGCCCACTCTTTTAGTTATTATTTTTTAAATATTTTGGGCTGACGTGCATGCTAAACCAGTTGATTATTTTTTTATGAAGTCACAAAATATTTTTATGAGTTATAAATATTTTGTGTACAAATGAAATTCATGTTAATAAATATATTATTTTGGCATGAAACGTAAGTAGGCGGAATGCGCCTAATGTGAAGTTATAAATATTTTTACATATGAAAGAAATCCATATTAACTCAAATATATTTTTCTAGGCTTAAAATGCAAGTAGGTTATTATGTTTTTATACCTACATGTTTGAAGGCAACTAGAATAAAATATATATTTGGATAGTTGTATATGTTTATACGTATATAAAAATGAATGTACCTATATGTATATGTGTATATATAGGTTTAAGTTATGTGAGTTCCTATAAATATATAAACTATGTTTGGCGACTACCAGACCTTATAAACTGGGCTATGACAGAAGTGGGATATGCTTGCTCTGATCTAAGGTATTGGTTTTGTGTCAAGGTTGTTGCTTAGTTTATGTTATACTTGTTATTATATTTAATAGACTATGTTGAGAGCTACCTGATATGTCGAACTGGGCTATGACAGAAGCGGGATATGCCTACTCTGATCTATGGTCTTGGTTTTGAGTCAGGAATGTTACGTAGTACATATTATATGTATTCTTATAAACTGGGCTATGACAGAGATGGGATATGCCTGCTTTAAATCTCTAGCTTTGGTTTCGCTTACATAGACTGGATTGTACTTTGTGTTGATAAGCGGGATGCGCTTATTATATATAATTGGTAAGTGAAGTCTTGAGGTAAATAGGCATATTATGCCTATCCTAGACTTTAATTTTTGTTTTGCTTGGGGAAAAACAAATTAGCGGATTGCGCGTATTGTTAACTCTGAGGTTGAGGTATTTTGTTAATTCTTATTTTGACAAAATACTTGTTTATATAAATTTATAAAACCTGAACTCACTTAGCGTAGCTGACTTTTGCATACACGTTAGATTGATTTCAGGTTAATAGAGAGATGGATGGATGAAGGCTTGGCGATGCAAGAAGCTACCTGGCAATTGAAGGCATTTCGAGTGGAAGACAACTTTTGTTTACACATGATAAATTTTAAATTTGATTTACGATTGGATAAGTATTTGTCATGTGTTTTGTAGAATTTTATTCTAAATGATTTTCCGCTGCGTATACATACTCTTTTAAAAGAAAATAATTTCCCATGTTTTTGCATATTTAAGTGTTTTAACCCAACTGTTTGACACCGGTTTCGCGGGTCTTACATTGTTTATTAAGTATAAGATAACATTTAAGACAGTTTCGGATTTTGTATTTGGAGTTCACATTATATGTTATGGGATGGTTTGAAGAAGATGAGTATACATGATATATCTATACATATAATAAACCAAAGCCATTTTAATGACATGGCACTCAAAGAGACATTCTCTTCCTTGAGTGTGCCATGTGTCATCCTATGTGGCATTGAGATATTTAAAAAAAATAACTTAAAAACAAAATTGGATTTTTCACGCTCATGTTTCCTCCCATAATTTTTAAACGTTAATATCATTAATATACGAGATTTTTTAAAGAAAAAAATTACACCAAATTAACGAGCGTTTTATTATCTTTCCAACGAGTACCATAGTGCTATATAAAAAACGGAGAAATTTTTTTGTGGGGTTTTGTTCATACAGGAAAAAAAACACAAAAATATTAGAGTTACATTAAAGTTCTACATTCTTTTAGGATAGGTGTTAGCATTGGAGTTGTACATTGTTAATTTGTTTTAGGTTAGATATTAACATTAGAGTTATACATCAGTCTAATTCATATGTAAAATTGATGTATCATATTAAATTTCTCAACCTGGGACGCTCCCGGGGTATAATCTAGTTGTTAATATAATGAGGTCTCTATCAAGTGTAATAACATCATCAAGTACAACGTCTTTTTTATCCTAAGATTCGGTGAATAACCAACAACAAGAAGTCAGGAGACCTGCTGGTAGGCCACGGTTACGTGAGCGTCCTGTTAATTTGAACAACGAAAATGACATCCTTCAACGAAGTCGACTTGGTGGGCATTACTTTATAGAGTGTATTTACGTGGGAAAAACAATTAATATATACATATTAAGATTCATGTTATATTATTGGCCAGGCTCTTGCATTAACGTTACTTCATCACATTCTGTTATCACGGATGACAGTAATATGCCTTATTCATCAACACGTAGTGTTAGACAAAATGTTGCATCAAGTTCTACTGATCGTATTAATGCGCGTTCTGATCATGATGAAAACGATGGAGGTGGTAAGCAACTGTTTGCTCATATTCTCTTAATGTTTTAATTTGTATACAAGTTATTAACAAATAATTTATTTACATGTGTTTTTTTAGGTAATTCGGTTGAGTATTGGGATTGTGGTGATGCGACTTACGTATGTTCAAAGTGTCAAGCTATGGTATGGCATGATGAAAAAAAATAGGAAAAGCTTAAAACCTAGCATACCGAAGTTTTCCATTTGTTGTGGTGATGGAAAAGTGAGGTTACCTCTGCTTAAGTTTCAGCCCCAACCGTTGAGAAGATTATTTGATAAAGATGGTGACCCTAGATCCAAAGTATTCAAGGACTCTATAAAGCTTTTTAATTCGTTATTTGCATTCACGTCAACTGGTGGAAAGGTGTGCGTGCAATATAATGATGGAAGGGGTCCACATTCGTATCGTGTGAATGGACATAATTATCATTATATGGGAACTTTGTTGCCAACGCACGCTAATGGGCGCCCTAGATTTGCTCAGCTGTACATATATGATATCGAGAATGAGGTTAATAATCGTTTTTATGCATTGGGACAATGTGTTCCAAGTAATGCAGATAGAGCAGTTTTTCGATCTTTGGTGAAAGACTTGATTAAAATGTTTGATTTTCATAACGTATTAGTAAAGGCTTTCAGAATGGCTAAGGAAAGGTGTGCGGAGTCTGAACAAGCATCTGTTAAACTACGTTTAGTTGGTACTCGAAACAAAGATGGACGACAGTATAACTTACCTACTTCTTCGGAAGTCACGGATTTGATACTAGGGGATGGAAATCCAACCGACTATCGTGATATAGTTCTTGAAGAGCGAGGTACTCTAAATTCAAAGCGCATATCTGAATTACATCCGAGTTTTATGGCTTTACAGTATCCTATCCTTTTTCCGTATGGGGAAGATGGTTTTCATCCACATATCCCATTGAGTTATTCTGAATCAACTTTGACAAACAAAAGGGGATATATATCAAGTAGGAAGTATTACGCCTTTCGGTTGCAAGTTAGACTGCTGGAGAATAGAGTTTTGCATAAATCTGGTCGTTTGTTTCAAACGTTTATTGTTGATGCTTATACTCAGGTTCTTGAACATACTTTAGATTGGTACAAAAGAAATCAAAATACTATTCGGTCAGATTTATATAATGGTCTAGAGGATCATGTTGCATCCGGTGAGACTAATTGTGAATCGATTGGTCGTAGGGTTATTCTTCCGCATCATTCACTGATGGTCCAAGGCACATGATACAACAATATCAGGATGCAATGGCAATTTGCCGTTGGGCTGACAGTCCTGATTTGTTCATTACAATAACATGCAATCCTAAATGGCCGAAAATTGAACGTCATGTCCGTACATACACACCTGATGAGCTAACAGCTGATAGACCCGATATCATGACTCGTTTGTTTAAGATTAAACTTGATTAGCTCTTAAAGGATATTCGAAAAAATAATCGATTTGGTGAAACAAAAGCAGGTAATTGTTTTACTTTGTACAATTTTTTGTTTACAAATGTTAGGTTATTATTAATTTTTTTTGGTGTATGGTCATAGTATATTGATTTGTTAGTTTTCATTATCTTACGTCTTTTTTTTTTTTGTAGTCTTGTATACCATTGAGTTTCAGAAGCGTGGATTGCCTCGCTGTCACATTCTTGTATTTCTAAAGCATGCTGCTAAGCTATATCTACAAAACAATCTTGACAAATTTATATCTGCTGAGTTGCCTTCTGAGATGGATGACCCAACTGGTTATGCTGTTTCAGCGCAAATGATTCATGGACCATGTGGTGATCTCAATCCAGCTTGCATTTGTACGAGTAACGGAAAATGTACAAAGGGTTACCCAAAGCCGTATTGTGATGAAACGATTATAATGCAGGATGGCTGACCACGTTATAGAAGGCGTAATAATTCCAGATATTCTCGTGTTGGCCGACGTGGTATCAAGCTGGATAATCGGTTTGTTGTTCCGCATAAACCGTGACTTGGTTGTTAAATATGGTTGTCACATTAATGTTGAATGGTGCAATCAAGGGTCTTTGGTAAATTACCTGTTTAGTTATATTAACAAGGGACATGATAGAGCAACAACTGTTTTGGAACGTGACAGTAGTAATTCAGCAGGTCAAGTTACTACCGAAATAGGTGAAAGTAGTACAAGAACAACCTATTCATCTTTATTACACAGTAATAATGAAATTGAAGAGTATATTAACTGTCGATATATATCTGCTTCGGAGGCATGTTGGAGACTGTTTTTGTTTGACATGCATTATCGAACGGTTGCTGTTGAGCGGCTACCTTTTCATGAAGAAGGTGGTCATAGGGTCTATTTTCAAGATACGGAAAATCCTGCGGAAGTTGTTGAACGAACGACTACAGCCATGTCAAAATTTACTCAGTGGATGAAAGCAAACGAGAAGAATGTAGAAGGCAGATGTCTAACATATGCAGAGTATCCAACAATGTTTACTTGGCATGAGAAAGAAAAAATATGGGCCCCTAGGAAAAGTGGAACTACTATTGGCCGAATTTATTACGTTAGTCCCGCTGCTGGTGAGAAATATTACCTAAGGATGCTATTAAATGTTGTACGCGGTGCTACCAGTTTTAGGGACCTACGGATGGTTGATAATGAGTTATGCCCAACTTATATGGCGGCTTGTAAAGCCCTAAACTTATTGGGGGATGACACTGAATGGGTGGAAGCTATACGGCAGGCTTATCAATGGCAGTTAGGACCGCAACTACGTGATTTGTTTGTAACAATTTTGACATTTTGTACAATAAGTGACCAGTCAAAATTCTTTTATGATAGCCTTCCTTTTCTTTCAGAAGATATTATGTACCATCAGCGTTCGTTGTTAGACAATCGTCCTGTTGTTTTCACTGATTCAGAAATTGCAAACTATACATTGCTTGAAATAGAAAAGCTTTTGAATAGTAGCAACCGATCATTGGTGGAGTTTCCAAATTTACCTCAGCTTGATATTTCGATTATAAGCACAGGATTGAATAGATTAATTGCAGCTGACCAAGCAAGTAAATACTAGCGTGTGGTATTTCTGTGCTTTGCTTTTGACATAAATGCTGGATGCGATTTTGACAAGAAGCTTGGTAAGTTCGTGAAGATTCAAGATGTTCCTGATGTCAAGAAGAAAAAGCCGAAACAAGTTTATGCACCGGTGATGACTCTAGAACAGAAGAAACTACTGCACATAAAGCTTATAAACAAAAGGATGGACCAAGAGCGTAAACAATCCAAGCAATAGTCGAGGGGGAGTTTGTAGATGCATTTTGTGCGACTAATGCTTTGGATTACAATTAACATATGTTTATGTGATTTGTCGAACGGGCGAAGGAAGTAGTATATGGGCGAATGAGAGTTTTTGTTTGGGCGAAGGAGACATAATGGTGCGAAGGAGAGAAGGAGGTCGAAGGTAGAATTAGATGTTAATTTATAGCTTGATTCGACCATAGTGATTGGGCGAACCTGCACGTTCGACCAAGTAAAGTGGGCGAATGTGCAGGCCTATAAATAGGTCAAGTTCATTTTGAATGTAAGTTTTGGTCATTTTTGTTTCCCTCCTGTTTGAGTCTCTCCCTAGGGTTTTGTGTAAACTTAATTCACGTCTTATTTTGATTGTAAAACTTATTATAACGTGTAATTGAATTTGTTTATGAATGAAATGAAGCTTTTAAAGATGATTTCTGCGTTTTGTTAGTATTGTTATCATTTTGTGATTGATTCAGGGATTCCGCACCTGAATCAAACTTGTTTGATCACTATCTTTGTAGATTTCACGATCCTACGCGCTTACATGTATTACGATTATATTACGAGTGTGAAAACGCAGTGACATCACCGTTGGTGCGTCCGATCACTGTAAACCCTCAAACAGCTTCAAATGATACCAATGCTCCTGTAGCTGAAGAAGAGGTATTTCAGGAAGCTTCCAAAACTCTTAATTCATCGGAATCTGAAGATGACGATGATGTTACAAGTGAAGCCGTTCCAGATATTGTTACGGAGACACCTCCAGTGAACCCAAATTCTAATGGTGCTTCAACATCAAACGTGGGTAATGATCTGGATTCGACAGAGAATTTAACTACTCAGACGGGAGTGCAAGTACCTGATTATCCGGAATCTCGGATACATCGAATTCACCCGATCGAGCAGGTTATTGGTGATCCTGGTAGCAGTGTCATGACGAGAGGTCAACTGAAGAATGCAAACTCACCAGAAAACCTTGGCGCTCTTGCGTTATATGCCAAAATTCAAAAATTAGGTTTTCAAAATGACTGGTCTTTTGCTTGTTATGTTTCGCAAGTTGAGCCGCGGACATACAAGGACGCTCTTTTGGATGACGCTTGGGTAGAGGCTATGCAGGAGGAGATATTACAGTTTCAGAAACTCGGAGTGTGGACACTGACAGATTTACCTCCAGGACGGAAAAAGATAGGAAAAAAATGGGTGTTCAAGTGTAAGAAAGATGACAGAGGAGTGATTGTTAGGAACAAAGCTCGGTTGGTCGTACAAGGCTTTCATCAAGTTGAAGGAATCGATTACAACGAGATTTATGCACCAGTTGCACACTTAGAAGTTATTCACATGTTTCTGGCGTTTGCATCTTATAAGAAATTCAAGGTGTAACAAATGGACGTTAAAAGCGCATTTATTTATGGTGTGGTCAAGGAGGAAGTTTAAATAGGTCAACCACCAGGCTTTGAGGATCCTATTCACCGGGATAAGGTCTATGTTCTAAACAAAGCTCTCTACGGGTTGCACAAGGCTCCAAGGCAATGGTATGAGGAGCTGAGCACGTATCTTTTGTCCAAAGGATTTAAACGAGGTTTGGTAGATTGCACACTGTTCACAAAACGAACAGGGGATGACTTGCTTCTAGTGCAGATTTATGTTGATGACATTATTTTTGGTTCTACTAACGAACTTCTGTGCAGAGAATTTGAACGTGTTATGCATGAAAAGTTTGAAACGAGTGCGATGGGAGAGATGCAGTTTTTCCTAGGCTTGCAGGTGGACCAAAGACCAACGGGGATCTTTAATCACCAGACGAAATATGTTTCTGAAGTCTTGAGCCGATTCCCGATGGATGATTCAAAGCCGATGGATACCCCGATACAACCTAATCACGGGATTGGTGTTGATGCTAAGGGGGAGCTAACTGATCCTTTTACATACAGAGCTATCGTCGAATCTATGATGTACCTTACTGCCTCCAGACCAGATATAATGTTTGCTACATGCCTCTGTGCACGTTATCAATCGAATCCGAAACAGAGTCATCTTGCAGCTGTCAAACGTATCCTTAGATATCTGAAGGGTTGTCCGTCGAGAGGACTATGGTACCATAATGATGATAATTTTGACCTAATCGCTTTTAGTGATGCAGATTGGGGTGGCTGTGACAAAGACAGCAGATCCACAACGGCTGGATGCCAGTTTATGGGGAGCAGGCTCGTTACCTGGCAATGCAAGAAACAAACCGCAGTTGCCTTATCCACATATTAAGCAGAATATGTTTCAGCATCAAGCTGCTGCTCACAAGTTCTCTAGATCCAACAACAGATGGTGGACTACGGTTTGCATTTTCCTAAAACCCCTATTTGCTATGATAATGAAGCCGCAATTGCATTAACAAAAGACTTAGTAAATCACTCTAAAGCTAAACATATCCGGATCAAAATATCATTTTATCCATGATTGTTATGCAAAAGAGTTGATCGATATGGTCAAAATCCACACTGACTATCAACGTACAGATCTTTTTACCAAAGTTTTTGATAAATGAAGATTTGAATATCTTTTAAAAGCTAATGGTATAAAAGAAAAATAAGACTAATCACCACCTCAGTTTATCGCTTTTTAGTTTTTAATTTTTATTGCTTTTCAGAAAAACACAAAAATCCAAAAATATGTTTTACATTTCTAGGTAAATTTTATTTTCAGAAAAATCAAAAACATTGAAAAATTCAAAAACCCATAAAAAAATTTAGAAAAACCCAAAATGATTTCTAGTAGAAAAAGGGGAAATGATAGTACATCAGTGGGGATCTGACACATGCTAAAGAAATGTAATGCAATATAAGGCGTGTGTTTGAGTCAGTGTGATGTGTTGATAGGCTTCGTAGACCTATTATTGTGTGCCTGATACATATATATCAAACAAATTGTTGTGTGGATGAACTACTCATGGGCATATGGTCTTAGTACCG
This sequence comes from Ambrosia trifida, assembly GCA_028751855.1. Taxonomy (NCBI): domain Eukaryota; kingdom Viridiplantae; phylum Streptophyta; class Magnoliopsida; order Asterales; family Asteraceae; genus Ambrosia; species Ambrosia trifida. The sequence continues at coordinate 28,030,506 of CM054122.1, forward strand.
TAATTTCGTTTGATAGGGTATTTGTACAAAATTCAGAGATTTCGGGTCGTTATGTTATTAGTTATCTGGGGATAGCCTCTCTGATCTTCTGTTGTAAGTCATTACGGACCTAGATCAGACAGGATGTCTTTATAAAAGAACTGCAAAGCCAAATCCTAAAGTTACCGAATTGAGGAACTTTCAATGTATAGCGATAATCAAAGATTATCTATTACATCGTATCCAATCATTGATGCAAATCATGATTGATATCAACCCTCAACCTGGTAGAGTGCAGAAGTTACTTTGTTGCATTGATTTGCTGACTTGTATACCTCTGTGCCTCATATCTTGTAAATTACAGATGACGAAAGCATAATCACGTGTTACAATGAGTCTTTGTGCATTTACTTCTTGATACGGGAGTATGTCGTGTGTATGGGAACCACAGACAATTGAGTTTATACTATAAATAATAGTATCAGTGTAAAGCACTGTACAACAGTCTCCATGACAGTTTATGTGGATCACAATATCAACAGTTGCCAGATCACACATTGTCTTTAATGATAATAAATCAAAAGATCAACGGTGTGATCAGATTTCTCAATAACTGATATAATCCCCTTACCGGAAATCACAAAACATTTACTGCTCTATCTTTACACTTATGCATTTTACATTTCTCGTCAAAAATACAAAACTCAAAAAGATTTTAGGTGTGTTTTAACAAAAAGTTTAGAAAATCCAAAAGATTTTACATTTCTATCTTATTTTTTATAGCTGATGGTGGTTGATGGTGATTTTCTAAAACTTGATGGACCACTTGAGTTTTGTCATTTTTAAATGAGAAATAATGAATGTCGGATGCTTAAACGTTGAAAAATATTTTGAACGGGACTCGATTTTGAGATTTGGTAAAAATTTCAAAAATTCCATTTTTCATTCGCCCCTTCGTTGGGTCGAAGGTGGAATTTTCCTGCTCATTTGAACCTTTCAAATGATCGAATGTGAGTGTTCGTATGTTAATTTCACATTCGAACCCTTTTTCTACATTCGAACCTTTAAATAGGGTCGAAGGTGGAAAAAGTTTCACATTCGCCTTAGTCGTTTGGTCGAATGTGGAGCCTATATATACCTGATCTGCACATTCGACCCTCATATTCAAAAATTTTCAAATTTCTGTGATAAAGTGATCTTGTTGCTCGTGCATTAAAAATCATATCATTGTGTTCGTATTGTTGTGCTGATCATTTTGATTCATCATTTGCAGGTTATCATCCATTAAACAGATCATAATCATTGAAATTGTGACTGAACCCTAACTGAGATCAAACATTGATTATTAACTGATAATTGTCACAATTTTTATAAGGTTTCATTGTTTAAATGTTTTAGGGGGGGGGGGGGGAATAAACAAAAAAACAAGGTTTAAAACTAAATAGATTGTTCAATTGATGATTTAAAACCTTCGAACCCTAGTTTTTAATTGAAAACACATAAACAATGGATTATAATCAAAATTGATGTTTGGAAATTGTTAATCGGCCATATTAGAGGGTATTCAAATCAAAATGACATGTTAAAATGATCCAAATCAAAATCTAATATTGAAGAAGATGAACAATCTTCTTTCGCCCAAATTTAAACGGTTGAACGTGGATTTTTTGTCGAATGAAGATGTTCAAATGGTCGAAAGTGCAAATAAACGGTTGAATGTACATTTTTATAAACTGATTTTCACATTCGAACCTTTGATTCCACATTCGAACCTCTATTTTCACATTCGTACCCTCGAACGGTCGAATGTAGAATCTTAAAATCAAAAATTACAAGTTTTGGTTATTTTGTCCGTTTTTAACGTGTTTTCTTGATTTGTTTTGCAGTGTAATCATGTCTGAACAGGAAAGTGCTGATGTTCCTGCTGGATCTTCAGAACAGACAGCTGGAAAGGAACAGATAGAAGAATTACCATTTGAACCAGCACACAATTGCTGTGCATTCATGGGAGATCTAAAGAAACACCAAGAATTCACCGGCATTGTAGATTTATTGAAGAGAAGCCGTGTGATAGTTGCCCTTGCTACCCCCGCCATCATTTATAAAGATCATCAACAAGAGTTTTGGAAGAATGCCAAGATGGATTACTGGAACAATGAATCTGCTGTTGTAAGTACGATTCAGGGGGAGCTTGTGATTGTTTCTGAAGATGATATTAGAGAAGCACTGAAGCTACAAGATAAGAAGACAAATCCAAGAGAACTATCATGGATTGAACAGAGAAAGTGCTTCTTACGAATGAAGTACAATGGACCGATTACTGATGGTTCATTACACAAAGGGAAGCTATGCCCTCAGTTCAAGTATCTCGCTCACGTCATGTTACATGTGTTTGGATCAGTGAGTGGAGGGTATGATATTATGAGAAAGAGTATTAGCTCTTTGATGGTTGCCCTAATCTTGAACAGGTTGTTCAATGTATCTGGTATGATACTTGAACACATGTTGGAACCACTTAGAGGTTTGAAGAACAAGAAATTTCTGCTATATCTAAGATTCCTGCAGATGATATTAGATAAGAAGCACAAGAAATTGCGAAGAGATCCTACTCAGATTGTTGTACAGGATCACATGAACCTGAACACGCTTGTTAGAATGAAGGGTTATAAGGGTGTCCCGTTGAATGAAAGACCACCACACAAGAACCTGTTTGGTCATCTGATTAATCCAGGGTATGTAGATCCAGAAAAGTATGAAGTTAGGCATGCTAACAGTGATTCAGATGAAGATATTCCTTTATGTCCAGTTGATCCTGTTGCAAAGAGAAAGCGACAAGTAGTGAACGTCAGTGCCAAGACTGGAAAAGGGAAAGAGACCCAGGAAGATGAAAGATGGGATTCAGATAATGAGACTGTAAAGAGCACCACGCCCAAGGCCACTGTGGCTGGTGAGTCTGAAAGTCTTAACAAGTCTTAGAAGAGCAAAGAACAAAAAGTCCTATCGCATTGGATGAGACTGATGAAGGTTTGGGAGTGGCATCCGAAGATTTTGTAGGATCACCAAAGACAGGAGAGAAACAGAAGAAACCACTATACAAGAAGAAAGAGAAAGTTGTGAAACCAATGGAGAAAAGAGCTAGAGATATTGAGAATCTGATTGCTGGAAAGAAATTGCCTGCAGCATCTAGTTCTAAATCACCCATCACATCCCCAGTAGCAAAGAAACAAAAGACATCATCTGCAGCTGAACATACAGAATTACCAACTGATGCTTTCAATGATGCTTTGGATAGAGTGTTGAAGAAGTTGAAGAAAGGAAAGATTCCTGTTGCTGAAGCTTCAACACCTAAGGTTGCTGTAGATAGTGATGTGATGACTGCAGTTAACCAGAAGCTTGCTGACATGATAAAGATTATTAATCAGCAACAAGCAGAGATTGAACAGTTGAGAAGGAATGACATAAAGATGTTAGATGTTGTTGAATCGTCACATGAGAATCATGAAGCTCTGGAAGCAAAGATTAAACAACTTCAGAAAGAGAACAAGAAGTTGTTAAAGCATGAACAGAGAAACACCAGAAGGTATATTGGTATAAAAGAGGAGAATAAGAAGCTGGAAGCAGATAACAAGAGTATGAATAATCTGATAAAAGATTTGTACTCTAAAGCTCCTCAATTACAAGCTGGTGAAGAAGATAAGGAACGTGGCGAGGAGGAAGTTGATTTTGAACCATCTGATAAAGAAGAAGAAGAGGACGATGAGTTGAATGAGGATGCCGGTGATGCTCCTAAAAAGAAGAAGAAAGATGATGGTGATGATGATGGTTCAGGAGATGATTCAGGTGAAGGTAATAGCTCTGCTAGTTCTGATAGTGATGATGATGATGATGATGACACTGACAAGTACAAGTGTGAGAAGAGAGGATCGGGAAAGAACACAGGAGAATCCAGTTCGAAAGCTCCTGGTGGTACGGTTAACGATGATAATATCTTTTGGAATGAGAAGATCAGATCTTTATCTGATGATGACAAGAACATGTATCGCCAGATGTTGACTAACAGAGTCTGGACGATCAAGATGACTGGTAGATTTCCAGAGATATTTGAGTCGAACGACATGCGTTTTGAGTTGGAGTACAACGATTCTGATTTAGAAGACGAAGAAGTTTGGAGTTCCAGGTTGGAGACAAGGTACTGCTAAAGGTGTCACCCTGGAAAGGTGTGATACGCTTTGGGAAACGGGGAAAGCTGAACCCACGGTACGTTGGACCATTCGAGATCATCAAAACAATTGGTCCCGTAGCATACATGTTAAACCTGCCTGAGGAACTCAGTGGAGTTCACAACACTGGTGGTGCCACTGGAAGAGATCCAGGTGGACGACCAGCTATGGTTCGTGGAGGAACCGGTGGAGATTCTTGAGCAGGGTGTCAAGAAACTCAGACAAAGTACCATACCTATTGTTAAGGTACGGTGCAATTCCCGTCTAGGACCGGAATACACGTGGGAACGCAGGGATCAAATGCGGCTTAAATACCCACATCTCTTTACTGAACCTGAACATGTGCATAGATCAAACGCTAAACATAAAGCAGCTACCAAAAAGTGAATTTCGAGACGAAATTCCTTTCAACTTGGGGATGATGTGACATCCGGGAACCAAGCATACATTTTTCTAACTAGCTTTATTATTTACTTGCTGAATTTCGAGACGAAATTCTTTTCAACTTGGGGATGATGTGATACCCCGCAATTTCAGGATCCTAAATTTACTAAACTCTAGTTACTTGCACCTAGATTTCTTGCATTCTACTTGACTAGAGTTAACTAGGTAAGTCACACGTGCACACACTAGAAATATATGTATCTATGAGCTATTATAGATTGACAAACATATGATTAAACTTACAAGAGTTTATAAATATTAATCTAAGTGTGTACATGAATCTTTTATACTTCTAAATATGCTTGTATATATATGTGCATATACACTAGGCTTTGTACATACACTAGGCTTGATAAGAAAGACTATGTTTAATTAAATACCTTCTAGAAACTAACATACATACTCACATGCATATAAAAACACACGCATACATCCTCACATACATGAAACTTCCTTTTGTCTTTAGTAGCCACCCTAAGCTATCCTAACTTACACTAAATGAGAAAACAAACAAGTAAGAGATTAGAGTTACTTGACTAAGCAATGCTGTAACATTATGCAATTTTACTATATTTAAAAAAAAAATCCACGTTTATTTCATTTTCACACTTATTTTACGACCTTATACTAACTACTTATCATTTCCACGGATTTTAGACACGTCAAAATTAATAACTTTGATTTAAAACCTTTCTCAATAAGACTATATATTTATTTATTTATTTCTTTTTTTTTCAAACAACAACAACAACAATAATAATAATAATAATAATAATAATAATAATAATAATCAGATTTTATTGAAGTTTAGTTTTGGGTTATAAAAGTTTAACCCCAATTATAACAAAACACAATAACCCAAGCCAAGACCCACTCCCTGAGCCCAAGACATGGTCAGCCCAATCTGAGCCCATACCTGAGCCCAGTAACAGAGGCCTGTAAGCCGGCCCACTAATCACTCTCCCTCCTCCACTCAGCAAAAAAAAAAAATGCTGCTGCCATGACTCGAACCAGCATCCGACCAAGCAATGCACACCCAAACAACCAATTGAGCCACGCTCTTATTTTGTTAAACATATCCCACGCATTGAAATAAATACACATTCCTAAATGATATCAGTTGACAAATGAAGGTCAACACCCATCAATTCTTTCCTAATCTAAATCAAATCAATGAAATTTTTGGTATCTTTAATTGAAATTGGACCCATCAATGCGTGAATCCAGTCAAGTGACCCTCATCTGCGTCTAATCAGCCCGAAATTTTAGATAATTGACTCAAAATCACGTTTTTCCCCAATTTGACTTTGACCTAATCACACACTATTAAATCAGCTAATTGTTATTCAATTGAAGGAAAACGATTACTCACAGAGACCTTTCGCAACCGTCTACCATCTCTACACACATAATACACACGCATATACACTCTACATCGAAGAAATTGAACCTGTTGACTTTTGGTTTAACTCTCGTAATCGAGCCTTAACAATTCTGTAAGTTCTGTGTCTATTGTGCATTTAGTTTAGTTCGTTTATAGGATCGAAGGCCTTATAATCAATTCAGTTAACATAATCGAATTGATTTAATTCAGATTTCTAGGGTTCTTCATTTCAATTTTGGGGAAGATGATACAGTCCACGATAGTTTAAAAGCAATTCTGAAACAACTTAAAACAAGCTTCTGATCTAGACTAGATGGTGGTGGAATTGTGTTTAAAAAACCTGGACCGGCTGGTGCTCAGGTTCGAATCCCACCATTAACAACATTTTTTTTAAAACCTTTTCCCTTTTTGCATTTTGATATTATCTTTTAAAAATGGTTTTAATATATCAAAAATGACTTATAAATTCTAACAAATTTATTTTATGATATATAACTAACAAACTTTATTATACAACTTTTATTTTCAGAAAATTTAATTATTTAATATATATAATGAATATTACAAGTTTATTCAATTATAATTATAAAATTCTATAAAAATATCAAAACGATTATATAAATTTCCACAAAAATTATTCTGAGTTTATATAACATTAAACATTTATGAAATGATTTTTATTTCTGAAAAATCATTTGTTTAATATTTTTAATCAATTTTTGTTAGTTTTAATCATAAATAAATCATAATAAATTCATTTTTCAATATTTTTGCACCAAAATTTTATATAAATTATTTCTATTCATTTAGAACAGAAATACAATTTTTAATTTAAAAATTATTTAATTTTAATATTTTTAAATATTAAGATTATATTTTGACAATTTGAAATAAATAGATTAAATATTCTATTTTTAAGAAAATAATTTTATAAAAATTATTTTCATACTTAAAACTTTATATTGTGACCATCTTTAATTTAAAATTTACAAAAAGACTTTTGTTTATTTATTTATCGAATTTCTCTTATTTATTAAACATTTTATTTGTTAATCAAACAAATACTTATCCCCAATTCGAAACCCTAGAAAATACTTGTAGACTAGATAGACTTAGACTTATTTGTTACCTTATACGTAGGGTAATACTTGGAAACTTTGGGACTACACTTACACTTTTTCCCGAGACTTAATACTTTGCTAAGGTGAGTTTACGTAACCATGTTTATGCGATTCTTTATACTTGCAACATTTTAAGCAATTCAACATGCATGTCTAGTAGTAAACTTTATTGTCTCATGAATTAGTCAACAGTTTCAACGAGTTTCAACGAGTTTCAACATTACATAATCATTAGCTATGGCCAAGCCGGCGATACTCAATAATAGATCTATTGGATTGACAATCCCACCCGGATACGCGTACCTCCTACATAGGTAGCGTGGGTGATTGTTATCGTTCCAACATATTACTAAGGTGAACCGTAGATGACGGGATGGACCTAAACTAGTCGGAGGTTTGATTATGTCAACATATTATACTATTCTTGTAGACTTAAATTTACGATAGACATACGAATTGCTAGACTTTTATACTTAAACTATATGCTTAACATGGATTATGTATTCTCACCAACTTCTAGTTGACCCCCCCCCCCCCCCATTTTTACAACTCAACAGGTGATAATGCTGCTTGAAGATTAGATTATTTATGAAGAAAATAAGGAGTCTATGCATGCTTGATTCTTGTGTGATGTTATAGAATTCCACATTCAAAACTCTTATGTATTTCAATTTTTGGATATTTGCAATTTAATATTTATTTCAATTAAAATTTGGATTACCATGTGCTACTGTATACTCATCAATACGTGACACCTCGATGTTTCCGCCATCGGTTGGGGTGTTACACATGCCTTCCTCTTTTGATAGCCCACAATCGGCCATAGGGGTAGGGCTAGGAAGCATTCATTAGTCAACATCATTTTATACACACCTTACTCTAATTAGGCCTTAACACCTAAGCTATGGCAATGTCTTACAAGAACATCACCTAGAACAAGAAATCACCTATCCTTGTCCCATGTTTCGGCCCCCACACACACCCACACACATGCTCCCTCTTGTGTCACTTTCAAGCAAAACACTAACTCACCTATGGATTTCTTGGAACTTGCTTCAACAACTAGATATGATCCATCACCATCAAAAACTAAGTTACACTCCTACTCATTTGTCTTATATCGGCCGAAGATCAAGAAGGCACATGCCTTGTGCTTAGTTGTGAACTATCACCAAAGAAGGAAACAAGACAAACATAGACCTTTTTTTTTAACGGCCAAACGACTATATATATATCTAGCGCCAGCAAGCGGCTATAAACAAACACCACAACAGCAACAAACAAAAAACAAACAGCCCGGATAAGCCCCAACAGACAAAGCAAAACAAACATAGAGCTTGATACACCGAGCTAACCACCTTCTACATATATCCACATCTTGAAATCGGCTCACATGGGGAAGAAACAAGAGATGAGTTGACTTATCAAGCACTTACACCAAAATAAGTAACTTCCAAAGCCTTAACATACTTCTACTCAAGTCAACCCTTTCCTCTTTGTTTTGTCTAACCTATCGCCTAAAGCCCCTAGCCACTAAGCACATGCTTTTCACCAAATGAGGAATAAAAAACTTAAACAATACACAAACCTATGCAAGAACAACACCCACTTTTGTGTCCATCCTCACCAATCGGCCATGGGCAAAGGACGCCTCACCACTTACACCAAACTAGTAAGGAACTTTATACATGAGCTTCAATCCATAGAAGTTAGCTTGCCATCCAAACTAGTATAAATAGACCTCACCATTCACTTCATTCCTTGCACCAAATCACATCTCTCTCACTCTAAAACTTACGGCCAAAATAGTCAAGAACACAAGGATTAGAAGCTTCAATCTATCGGCTCAAGGCTGGGCATAGGAAGCTCTCTAAGTCTAAGGATCACTAGCATTCACAAACACTCAAGGTAAAATCCATCCCACTATAAGATCTTTTCATTCGATATACCCTCTTGTTGACCCGACCCTCGGCCTTAGAAACATCACAATTTAATCACACGACACTTATAAAAGAACGGATTACAAAACAATACTTTGTGGATATAAACTTCATAAGCATTGTATTAGTTCTAGTACTTGTTTGTATAATCTTGTGTTAACACTAACAACGATCAACCGTATTATAATCTTGAGTGATTGATGTGTGCAATTAAGTATATAAATAAATTGATCAAGTTAAAATCCTAGGCTTTTCTAAAACCACAGACTATCGGCAAGTGTACCGATCGCAAGTAGCAAGTAAGCAAGACTAGGTATCGAACCTAAGGACTTTATTTAACACTTTTGAGATCACTTTTAATGAATTACCTGATAAAATATTATTATTATTCTTATTATTATTATTAAATTGATGGGTTGATTGGGGGGTTTAAATGAAATTAAAATAAATTAATTAAAAGTAATTAAAACTAAATTACTAATGAAACTAAGAAACTGAAAATAAACGAAAGCTGACGAACTGGTCTGAAAGTTTAATGACGAGAAGACTAGTAACCTGGGTAGAATCCCTATTCTCACCTAATAAACCTCCTGTCAAGGATAGTCGACTAGACTCAAGGCGGGACAAGTATTGAGATGCTAAAATGAAAGTGGATCGCCCCAGCGAAACCAAATTCCACAGTAATCATTTAATCAACCACTGTTGGATCGAAAACTCCCAAACTGTGAAGCAGACTCAACTAATACGAATGAAATCCTAGGAAAACTGAAAACACGAATAAGTAACCGGTCTCGCCCCAGCGATAACCAAACTACCTAACAATGCCTAGTTAGTCAACCTAGCAATCCCGAATTATATTCCTAACCTTCGGGAAGGGATTGCACACCTTAGCTAATTGATTTTAAAAACCTATTAAACTTGCGCTATTCCTAGCTGGAAGACCAAGCTCGACAACAAAAGTTAATCAAACTAGAATGATTTCTAGATCTAGGGGATATTCCTATATTCCTAGAACATCAAAACCAATAAACAAGTAATCAAATCAAAAAGCGTCAGCACACAAATATTCAAAATCAAACATAAAAATTAAACCATGTAACCCAACACATCCAAAACGGAAAACATAAGTCTTTAATTAAAAACCATAATCTAGTTCATCATCCCAACTCACCAATAAAAGGTTTAGCTCATAATATTTAGAAACATCATCACAAAATAATTGAAAATAGTGTTCATCATGTTTATAAAAAATATAAACAAAAACTAAACCAAACCCGAGGTTCCTTGAATATTTATCTTTAACGTGCCCGGAACCTTTCCTCCTTCAAAGCTCTTCTGCTCAAATAATAATTAGCTGCGTATGGGCCAATCAGGGACCTGGACCAGGTATGTTGTTGACATTTGTGTTTTGTGTGTTTCTTTTTTTTTTTCTCTTTCTAATTACGAGACTTTGTCTCATGTTTCTTTTTCACCATTCACCATTATTTGTATTATATTATTATTATTTTATGATCTTGTATCAGGTGTTCGCGACTTGACCAAAGTTGCTCGTTTACGCTCCAACGTCCATGAACACCTAACAAAATACAAAAATGAATAAATAAGTTCTAAAAAACTAATAAAAATCTTTAAATGAACCTATAGAGAAATAAACGAATACATGCCTAAAACCACTAAAAACTATATACAAAAGACTCATTTATGACTCAAAATACATAGGAGAATAGATGTGTTTTACGACACATCAAACATCCCCACACTTAACTCTTTTTCGTCCCTGAATAAGAATTATGCTATGGAATCACAATCAAATAATCTGGCCTCAAAACATAGGTTACTTTAATTTTAAAAATCTAATCACGTGCCAACTGCGATTGCAGGTATACTTGTCCTCTTAAACCCAACCGCCGGTTTCTAAGCCCCTTATCATATTAGTTTAATTTTAGGTTCATTTAGTCTACCTAGGGTCTCACACTAAAGAAGCCATAGTTTCACCTAATCCCGCCTCAAGCTTATGAAACAAAAGGAACAGCCAATTGACTATTCCTAAACGTTTTATGTAGAAAACCAAGAGAATTTAAAATCATTTTTATTTCATCTCAGCATACTTAACTCAGAGGATGTGACCAATCCAAGTCGCTATCCCAGTGGCCAGGCACCTTAAGCATCAGCATTTTCGCTTTGATTTCTAATTAATTCATGAGCTTTTTTTTAGATATTTATTTTCAGACTGTAGATGCATTTTGTGCGACTAATGCTTTGGATTACATTTAACACATGTTTTTGTTCATTATCGAACGGTCGAAGGAGTATCCATTTGGTCGAAGGAAGATTTATAAACGGTCGAAGGAAGACTTGAAGGTGCGAAGGAGAACAGGAGGTCGAAGGTAGAAATAGATGTTTATGTATTGCTTGGTTCGACCAATATGTTTGGTCGAACCTGCACATTCGACCATACTATATGGGCGAATGTGCAGGCCTATATAAGGTCAAGTTGAATTTTGAGATGTAAGTTTTGGTCATTTTGTTTTCCCTCCAATCAGTGTTCTCCCTAGGGTTTTGAGTCAACTTTGTTCACGTCTGTTATTGATTATAAACATCTTTTTAACGTGTAATTGAGTTTGTTTATGAATGAAATGAAAGTTTTAATGATGATTTCTGTGTTTTGTTGATATTATTATCATTTTGTAACTAATTCAAGGATTCCGCACTTGAATTAGTAGACTTGTTTGATCAACACAATTGTTTTTGTCAATTCGATCCTTCTACAAAGTGGTATCAGAGCCATATGGATCAAACAACTACAATTTGATAATAGTACAGTTATTTGGACCCTATTTTGATAAAAAAAAAAAAACTTTCTGTTTTCATTGATAAACTGATTTTGGTGATAAATTGATTGATTAGAGCTTGTTTTCATGCATAAAATGCATAATTCTCTTTGTTAAACTTGTTCCAAATCAAATCCGAGACAAAACCTGATTAGAATCATCAAATTTCATCAACTTTTGAAAAATTTGATCAAAATTAACTGATTTTCAAAGAATAGCCGTTTTTGAATATGCAGGGTCGAACCTAGGGAGACTGGTCGAACGTGTGAGTTCATTTGGACGAACCAAGGTGTTTTTGGTAGAACGTGGTGTTTCAGTTGGTCGAATTAATCTAGAGTTTGTCAGTGTTTAGTTGTTCATTCGACCATATTAGTTTCATTCGACCAATCGGACGGTCGAAAGTGAGTTTTAACTGGTCGAACGTGGGTGTAAACGGTCGAAAGTGATTTGAGTCTGTTATTTTCTACATTCGTATCTTCTTAAACGGTCGAACGTGAACAATTTTGCACATTCGATCACTCGTAATATACAAACATAGAATCTGTTATTAAACTTTTCTAATCTTTTCGTGTTTAATCATTTTCAGATCGATATGTGGAACCTTCCTACTACACCACTACCTAATCCGACGCCACAACAGCAGATAACCATGGATCCGTGGTCGGTAGCTGCTCAAAAGTCTAGTCAACCATCACAATCTATCAATTACATGGCAATGACTAGTACTATTCCCCAACATGTTGCACAACCACAATCACAACCGATGGCTGATTATTGGGGAGTGGCAACAGCAGCGGTACACTCTCAGACGACAAATGACATTTCAACTCTTATCCAAGACTTGTCTTCGGGGAGTGGAAGCCGTCCACCTAAGCTTATGGAGATGGTCGATTACAACACGTGGAAGACCAAATTCAAGATCCATTTGGAGGGAATGGGTTTACAGGGAACAGAAGCGTGGCAGATGATTGCAAAGGGCTATGTTGCTTCGATCTTGGAGAACACGGGTGAGCCAATTCCGCTGGAGAATCTTGCAGATGATGAAAAGAAGAAATTTGCTATTGAGAAGAAGGCATTTTCTCAATTATCCCAAGCCATCAATACTGATCTGTTACATCAGTTTGGTTCTTGCACAACATCTAAACATCTGTGGGACATGTTAAAGAATAGGCATGATGGAAATGAGAAGACGAGGAAGTTGAGGATGGAGGACCTTCGAAAAGAGTTTGAAAATTTCAGCTACATGGGGAACGAGACGCTGAAAGAGTTGGTTCCAAGGTATTGTCATTTACTCACTGAGCTTTCAAGCTATGAGATAAGCATACCTATGTCAGAGTTGGTGGACAAGTTTGTCGATGCGTTGCCACCATACTGGAATCAGCATATAGAAGTATTGAAAGAAAAGGATGCGTATCAATATTAGACCATTAACGAGTTTATTCAGAAACTAGAGAATAAGGAGATGGAAGAAAAGAGGAAGGCGAAAAGAGCACAAATTCCTCAGAATCCAGATTTGTATCATGGTGGTACTTCTTCTTCTTCTCTTTCTAGTTCAAGTTCGAGTTCAAATGTTGCTCCACACATCGCGTGCGTCTCTAACCATGTTGAACCAACCAAAACACCAATCAATTATCTTGCTCATACATCATCATTTACCCCAGCATCATATCCTACTACAACTTATATTCCACCATTTTCACCCATGCAACAAGCAGCATGTTATTCTGCTAATCAACCTCAACAACAAACATACATTCCTCAAATGAACCCAATGCAAGTCAACCAAAGTCAAACAAATCAGAGCCCGATTGTGTTGTAGACATCTAACCTAAACAATGTTACTGTTGAGATTGCTCAACAACACGTAGCATTGGTGTCAGCCATGGTAGCATCGTATAATGGGCTTGTTGCGAGTCAAATTTGTAATAACAACTTGACCAATGAGGACTACGCACAGATTGATAAAGAAGAGATGGAGCTCATGGATATTCAATGGGCATTTGCAAGTATTATGAGGAGAGCTACTGATTTTATTCAGAAAACTGGGAGAACAGATCTTTCTACTTCTCCGAACACCACTTATGGCTTCAACAAAGCCAAAGTGACGTGTTTCAATTGTGGTGAGAATGGTCATTTTAAGAGAGAATGCACACAACCAGCTCAACAGGGAAATAGAAATCCTTTCAACTCTAACTACCAAAACCGACAAACCCAAAATCAGGTATCTTACCAAAGTCCTAATATCTCAAGCTTTCAACCACAACAAAACTATCAAAACCGACAAAATACCCAACAAAATAACACTGTTAGACAAAACACAACACAAAACCAAAACCAAAACCAAACACCACAAAATTCAAACCGAACAATCATTCCTATTTCTACACCAAACACACAAACCCAAACAGATAATCAAAACCAAGCTTTGGTGATACAGAAAGACGAAGGGTTTGATTGGACAGGGATGCAGTTAGGTGTTGAAGATATTACAACTGGGAATGTGGCTTGTGTTGCACAACAGATGAATTTGGATGAGCGGGTAGAGGTTGAAGAGGAGGTAGTGACTGAAAAGATATCTGAGGTGAGGATTGAGGAGTTGAATGAAGAGAGTGGTGATTGTACTGAGAAGAAGTCTGGGATGATTCTTGATTCGGTTTCTGATTTTCCAGAGCAGTATGATTCAGTTGATTCTGATGAGGAGAGTGAGTCTGACTCTGAATCTAGTGTTAATTCACTGGATGATGATATTGACCAATTGCTTGATGAAGCTGATTTTTTGATGACCCGGAAATCATGCATGGTGGATGATGCTTGTACCAGGATTGATTATTCAAAGTTCTTCGCTGGGAAGGAAGCACACTTCGCATTGATGGCCATGACAGAACCTCCAAAACAGGTAAGTACTGAATCTGCTTCTAATTCAAATTCAACTTGTGTTAAACATTGTAATGCTTGTGATAAATTGACAGAGGAGAATAAGCAACTCAAGGTTCAACTTGAGAGTGCTAAAATCAACTGTCAATCATATCAAAAAGAAGCAAAAGAGTTTAACAGAGTACTTGATGGTTCTAAGAAAGATGTTTCAGAATTGAAAAAGACTTTATCTTTGAAACAAATGGCCATAAATAATAATATAAATGATATAGAAAACACAAAACTTGAAATGGCCACCATCAAGTGCTTTGCAGAAAAAGTAAACAAGAAACTGGAGAGTTATAAGCATATCGCTTATGTTGTTGATCATATAATAGAAGAGCCTTCACAGTCGAGTAGTGCCAACTATAAAGCTGTCCCAGCTCCGGTGTTGTTTGAAAACCATAATTTGCATTCAATAGCACCGGAGAGCTCAGTTAAATCTGAATCTACATCGGATGACGAGTCAAACACTTCTAGTGTGGGAGACCTTTATTCTGATGTTAGACCTGTATTGGGAAATGATGATGGTGTAGTTGCTGCTGATGATTCTGATTCAGAGGATGAACAGTCTGAGAAGGTTTCTGAAAAGATGTGTGATATTCCTGATGAAGATCACATAATCACTACTGAACCTGGTTCACCATCTCAGATTGTGTATCCCATGGCTAACGCTCATAGAAAGAATCAATCAGTTAAGACTGTTGAGAAGAGAAATGAGAATAAAAATGAAAAGGAAAATGAATCTTGTGATAAACCTCTTAAAATTTTCTATCGGATTGAAGGATCCGATAAGATAATTTCTGATGAAGAATATCCAATAAAATTTTCCAACTATTCAAAAATTGAGAAAATTTGGCAGGAGAGTACCATTTGGTTCCCAAAACATGAGCGAACAAATGATGTACCTCCAGAAGTCTTAAAGAAAATTTATTTGGATGTTCCTAAAGAACCAAAGGTCTATGTCACAGAATTTATTAAACCAAAAGAAAAGTCAAATGGTTTTCTTGAGCCGACTTACTCAAAGGACCCAGCTCCTGAGAGTTTACGAAGAAGGCGTGTGGATGATCAATAACCTATCACTAGTTATGCTAAGTCGAACACCAAGAACAACTTTGAAGAGTACCGTGCGTGTTTTAAGTGCGGGGAGAGAGGGCATTTACTTGCTCACTGCCCGTACATGAGGCACAAGAGGCACAAGGTGGAAATGAAGCAGAAATATGAATGTCCAGTCGACAATCATTATTATCCACAAAGACGATTTGTCCCTCAACCAACACCTTTTTATAATCAAAGCAGTTATTTTAAAAGGAGGGAAAATCGTCCGATGACATATGATCGCCGTAACCAGATAGCTACTGAAAAATCTCTTAAGAAACCAATGGTGAACTCAACTGTTGACAAGAAAAAGGTTCCTGATAAACCTGATGTCAAACCAACAGTTGGACCTGTCTCTGTTAAGTCAAAGAAGGTAACCAAGAAAGTCTCGTTCAAAGAAGAAGTAAAGAAACCGGTTGAGACCCCAAAATCTCAAATTCGGATCTTGAAACGATCTGAATAATCTTGGTCATCAAAGGGTTCTGAAGGTGCTTCAACTTCTTAACAACATATGAAATCAGAAAATGAAAAAGATTTGAGTCATCAGAAAAAGATCGATTCAAATCAAACTGTTTGTGAAAAATCTGAATCTTTGAAACAAACTGTTCAAAGACCCAAGACCAAACAGGCTTGGGTCCCCCGAAAAATCTAATTCTTTACTTGATATGTGCTGGGAGCTTCAGCTGGCCCAGTGAGCAGTCTTTGGATTGTTGACAGTGGAGCTTCTGGTCACATGACAGGGGATCTTTCGCTACTATTCGATATCAGAAATATCAATGGAGGTTATGTAGCGTTTGCAGGAAACAAGGGAGGTTATATTACCATGGAGGGTAGTGTCAATAATGGTATAGTGAGTTTTGAGAGGATATCTTATGTGAAGCAAATCGATTACAATCTGCTCAGTGTCAGTCAAATATGTGACAAGAAATTTTCTATTTTCTTTGATGACAAATCTTGCTACATACTGTAGATGCAAAAGTGCGACTAGAGCTTTGGATTGTAAAACACATTTTGGTTTGTAAATATCGAAGGTGCGAAGGAACAATGTAAAGGGTGGGAAGGAGGATTAAAAGGTGCGAAGGAAGTGGATCTGGACGAATGAAGAATAGATTATTGAAGAACTTGGTTCGACCAGTTGATATGGGCGAACCTGCACATTCGCATGAACAATTTGGGCGAATGTGCAGGCCTATAAATAGGTTAAGTTCATTTTTGAATGTAACTTTGATGATTATTATTCCCTCCTTTTTCTGAAAACTCTCTCTAGATTTTGTTAAACTTGTTTTACGTTTAAACCTTGATTGTAATCATTATTCTACGTGTAAACAAGTGTTTTATTAATGAAATTGATTGAAAATGATGATCTGTGTGTTTGAATCTGTTTGATTATTATTTTGTGATAGTTTTAGGGTTTCCGCACCTGAAACTAACTTGTTTGATCAATCTTTGTTTGTTATCGATCCTAATACGCTCCTACAAAGTGGTATCAGAGCCATTTCGGATCAAACAACCACAAATTAATAATCTCTCAGCTGATTTGGACCCAATTTTGGTCAAAAAGTTTCTGTTTTCAATAAACAAACTGATGTGATAAGATTTTGATCGATTACACCTTGATTTCGAGTTTAAATTGGATAATTCTCTTTATTAAAGTTGTTCCAAATCAAATCCGATTCAAAACCTGATTAAGATCATCAAAATCCATCAACATTTGAAAAACATGATCAAAATTAACTGATTTTCAAAGAATAACTGTTTTTGAAATCACAGGGGTCGAACGAGAGAGTTTGGTCGAAAGAGGAATTCATTTGGGTCGAAAGAGTGTTTTTCTGTACGAAGGAGGTGTTTTAGTGGTCGAAGGAAGACTTTGATTGCTTATTTTTCACATTCGTACCTTTGTTTCACCTTCGCCTGATCGAACGGTCGAAGGAGCTGATAAACGGTCGAAAGAGAGTTTTAAGTGGTCGAAGGAGTTATTGTTGTTTAGTTTACTTTCGTATCAATCATAAACGGGCGAAAGAGAACTTTATTTCTCCTTCGCACGTCCGTATATACGAAGGAACATCCTGTTTTGAAAAATTTTTAATCTTTTTGTGTTTAATTGTTTGTAGGACAAGATGTGGAACTTTCCAACAACGACTAGACCTACTCAAGCACCATAACAGCAGACAACACAAGATCCGTGGTCCATTGCAGCTCAGAAGACTAGTCAACCATCACAGCCGATCAATTATATGGCAATGACTAGTTCGGCACCACAACAAGTTGTTCAATCATTACCACAACCGATTGACAACTATTGGGGAGTCGCAGCAGCAGCAGTCCATTCCCAGACGACCAACGCTATATCCACTCTTATTCATGATCTATCTTCTGGAAGTGGCAATCGTCCACCGAAGCTAATGGACATGAAGGAGTATAATACTTGGAAGACGAAGTTTAAGATTCACGTTGAGGGACAAGGACTTGAAGGAGCCGAGGCATGGCAAATGATCGTGAAGGGTTACGTTGCTCCTATTCTGGAGAATACTGGAGAACCAATCCCTTTGGAGAATTTGGCGGATGACGAGAAGCAAAGGTTTGCTATAGAGAAGAAGGCATTCTCTCAGCTATCTCAAGCGATCAACACTGATCTACTACATCAGTTTGGATCGTGCACTACATCCAAACAACTATGGGATATGCTGAGAAATCGACATGATGGAAATGAGAAGACCAGGAAGCTTAGGATGGAAGAGCTTCGGAAGGAGTTTGAAAACTTCAGTTATATGGGTAATGAGACCCTAAAAGAGTTGGTTCCAAGGTACTGCCATTTGCTCACTGAATTGTCGAGCTATGAGATCAGCATTCCAATGTCGGAATTAGTTGATAAATTTGCTGATGCTTTACCACCCTACTGGAACCAACACATCGAAGTGTTAAAGGAGAAGGATGCTTACCAGTATTGGACTATTAACGAGTTCATCCAGAAGCTGGAAAACAAAGAGATGGAGGAAAAGAGAAAAGCTAAGAGAGCTCAGATTCCACAGAATCCTGATTTATACGTGAGTGGTACATCTAACTCTCTTTCCGCTTCAAGCACCACTTCTACTGTTGCAGCTCACATAGCATGTGTGTCTAACATTGTTGAACCAACAAAAGCACCCATTAACTACCTTGCTCAAACTTCATCCTACACACCATCATACACACAACAACCTTATCAAACACAAAACTTTATTCCACCATTTTCACCATTACAACAAGCCGCATGCTATACATCAAGTCAACAACAACAACAACAATATCCTCCTCAAGTGAACCAGATGCAGATTACTCAAGCACAATCAAGTCAAAACCCTGTTGTGTTAGAGACATCAAACCTTAACAATGTGACTGTTGAAATTGCTCAACAGCATGTTGCTCTAGTATCTGCCATGGTTGCTTCTTACAACAGTTTGGTAGCAAGTCAAATTGGTAACAATAATCTCACCAATGAGGACTATGCTCAAATCGACAAAGAGGAAATGGAGTTGATGGACATTCAGTGGGCTTTTGCAAGCATTATGAGGAGAGCCACTGATTTCATTCAGAAGACTGGCAGGACTAATCTCTCAACCTCTCCCAACACCACATACGGATTCAACAAAGCAAAGGTTACTTGCTTTAACTGTGGTGAAAAGGGACATTTTAAAAGGGAGTGCACACAACCAGCACAACAAGGTAACCGAAATCCTTTCAATTCTACATACCAAAACCGACAAAACCAAAACCAAAATCAAGTGTCTTACAATAATCCCAACATCTCAAGCTTTCAACCACAAAACCAAAACACTTATCAGAACCGTCAACAAAACACCAACACCAGACAATCTACAACTCAAAATCAACCTCAACAAAACCCAAACCGAACTATTGTTCCTATCTCTACACCTAACACACAAAACCAAAACCAAACTGATACTCAAAACCAAGCAGTTGTTATCCAAAAGGATGAAGGTTTTGACTGGACTGGTATGCAATTGGGGGTGGAGGAGATCACTGCTGGGAATGTTGCGTGTGTGGCACAGCAGATGAGGTTGGATGAGAATGAGGAAGTTGAAGAAGAGGTTGTGATTGAAAAGGTGTCGGAGTTGAAGTTTGAAGAAGTGAATGATGATGTGATTGCTGAAGGTGAAGACAAGAAATCAGGGATGATTCTTGATTCTGTCACTGATGTTGGAGATCAATACGACTCAGCTTACTCGGATATGGAGAGCGAATCTGATTCAGAAACTAGTGTGAATTCACTAGATGATGATATTGACCAACTGCTAGCTGAAGCTGACTTCCTGATGACTCGCAAGTCATGTATGGTGGATGATGCATGCACCAAGATTGACTACTCCAAATTCTTCGCAGGAAAGGAAGCTCACTTTGCTCTAATGGCCATGACAGAACCTCCTAAGCCGGTAAGTTCTGAAACTCAATCTTGTGTTAAATGTGATAAATGTGCTGATTTTGAAAAACTGACTGATGAAAACAAGCTTCTCAAGGTTCAACTTGAGAGTGCAAAACTCAATTGTCAGATTTATCAAAAGGACTTAAAAGATTTCAACAAAGTTCTTGATGGTTATAAAAAGGATGTGTCTGAACTGAAAAAGACATTATCTATTAAACAACTTGCCATTAATAATTACATCAATGAAATGGAAAACACTAAATTGGAAATGGCAACCATCAAGTGCTTTGCGGAAAAAGTTAACAAGAAATTAGAAAGTTACAAGCACATAGCATATGTAGTCGATCATATCATTGAAGAACCCTCCCAGACAAATAGTGCAAACTATAAGTCAGTCCCATCTCCGGTATTGTTTGAGAATCACACTTTACACGCAATACCACCAGAGACTTTAATTCATCCTGATTCCACATCAGAAAATGAACCTAACACCTCCAGTGTCGGGGATCCATATTCTGATGTGAGACCAGTACTGGGAAATAGTGAGGGTGTGGTCGCTACTGATGATTCAGATGAAGAAGATGAGTCATCTGAGACGGTTGAAAGTGATAGTGATATCCCTGATGAAAATCATATAATCACTACTGAGCCAGTCTCACCGTCTCAGATCATTCATCCAATGGCAAATGCTCATCGCAAAAATGAGGTTAAGAAAAATGATAAGTTTGTTGGTAAGAGTTTTGAAAAGAAAGAGATAAAGAAGGTTGAGAAAAACGTGAGAAAACCGGTTGAAAAGAAAGCTGAAACTAAAATTGAGAAAAATGTGGTAAAACCGGTTGATAAGAAAAATGAGTTAAAATCTAAGAAAACCAATGATGTGAGCAATGAATTGTGTGATAAACCTGTCAAAATCTTCTATCGGATGCAAGGCTCCGATAAGATTTTATCAGATGATGAGTTTCCGATTAAATTTGTCAATTCTACAAAAATCGAAAAGATCTGGCAGGAAAGTACGATTTGGTTCCCGAAATTTGAAAGGACCAACGACATTCCTCAAGAGATCTTAGACAAAATTTATTCGGAAAAAGAAGCAAAGGTCAATGTCACACAGTTTGTCTTGCCTGTTCATAAGGAAAATAGTTTTATTGAACCGACTTACTCGAAGGACCCAGCTCCTGAGAGTTTAAGGAAACAATGCATGGTCGATCGATATCCCATTGCTAGTTTTTCCAAGTCGCCGATCAAGGAAAACTATGAGGAATATCGTGCGTGTTATAAGTGCGGGGAACGGGGACATTTACTTGCCGCCTGCCCGTACGTACGACACAAAAGGCACGAGGTGGAAATGAGGCAATATCATGAGTATCCGGTTGACAATTATGGCTATCAACAGAGACGGCATTTTCCCCGACAAGAATTTTATCATAATCAAAACAATTTTTATAACAAGGGGGAAAATCGTCCGATGACGTATGATAAGCGCAACCGGATGACCACTGATAAATCTGGTAAGAAACCTATGATGAACTCAACTGCTGATACCAAAAAGGTAGCTCCTAAGCCTAATGGTAAACAAGCAGTTGGACCTGTCTCTGTTAAATCAGAGAAGGTAACCAAGAAGGTTGCTTTTAAAGAAGAAGTAAAGAAACCGACTGAGACTTCAAAATCTCAGATTCGGATCTTGAAAAGATCTGAGCAATCTTGGTCATCTAAGGAATCTGAAGGAGCTTCTACTTCACAGAGTGAGAAGAATGAGAAAAAGAAGGTTGTTAGTGAGAAGGAAGGGGTTGAAGTAACCCAAGATGTTTGTGAGTCAAAAGATTCTTTGAAACAACCTGACAAAGACCCAAGACCAAACAGGCTTGGGTCCCCCGAAAGAACTAATTGATCTACTTTAAATGTGCAGGGAGCTCCAGCTGGCCATGTTAGCAACCTATGGATTGTTGACAGTGGAGCTTCTGGTCACATAACAGGGGACCTCGCGCTACTCTTTGACATCAAAAACATTAACGGAGGTTATGTGGCATTTGCTGGAAATAAGGGAGGCTACATTACTATGGAGGGTAGTGTAAGCAATGGGGTCGTAACATTTGAGCGGATTTCTTATGTGAAACAAATAGACTACAATTTGCTCAGTGTTAGTCAGATTTGTGATAAACAATTTTCTGTGTATTTTGATGACAAATCCTGTTATTTCTTGAAACCTGGGTTTGAGCTACCAAAAGAGTGGGTGATGCTGAAGGCACCGAGAGTTAACAACTTGTATATTCTCGACATGTCCAAAGCAATGACCACCCATGGCCAAGTCACGTGTTTCCTCTCCAAGGCTACAGAAAAAGAATCCATTATGTGGCACAGGAGAATGGGACACATCCATTTGAGAAAGATGAATCAGCTTGTGAAGAATGAACTTGTCACGGGAGTTAATGTCAAACACTTCCATCTGAATGACAAATGTATCAGTTGCAAGAAGGGCAAGCAGCACAAACAATCCCATAGACCAAAGAAAGTTAATTCTGTTGAGCTGCCACTTGAACGTTTGCATATGGATTTATTCAGTCCAGTCAGACGTAAAAGTCATGTCGGGGAGTTATACTGTCTTGTGGTGACTGATGATTATTCAAGATTTTCATGGGTAATGTGCTTGCATCAGAAAAGCGACACTTTTGACAATTTGAAGGTTCTGTTTACACGTCTGGAGAATTTATATGGTCTGAAGATCAAAAGAATCCGGAGTGACAATGGGACGGAGTTTAAAAATGCTCAGATGGAGGATCTTTGTGCAAACAAAGGAATTCATCATGAATATAGCGCTCCGTATACTCCCCAGCAGAACGGTGTCACAGAGAGAAAGAACAGGACTCTAATAGAGACGGCGAGAACTATGCTTGCGGATTCAAATCTTCCAGTCATGTTCTGGAACGAAGCTATTTACGCAGCATGTTATACTCTTAACCGTGTTTTGACAGTGAAGAAGTTTGGCAAGACTTCTTATGAGCTATTGAACCGACGCAAGCTGAATCTGGAGTATCTAGAACCATTTGGTGCCCCATGTACAATGCTGAATCCTTCGGAAAAGTTTGCACCAAAGGCTGAAGAAGGTTATTTTGTTGGATATGCAACCCCATTAAAACGGGTATTCAACAAAAGAACTAGAAAAGTCGAGGAGTGGGCTAATGTCGAAGTTCAAAGATATACACAAAATGTACAGGGTGGAGGACTAGATTGGATGTTTGATTACAAAGATTTCTTTGAATCATTCAATCTAGATAGCATGGTTGAAGATTCTGTACTTCGATTATACTACGACGTCGAAAACGCAGTGACTTCACCGTTAGTGCGTCCGATCACGGTAGACCCCCAAACAGCTTCTAATGATGCTACTGCTCCTGTATTGGAAGAAGAGGTGTTCCAAGAGGCTTCTACATCGCTTAATTCATCCGAATCAGAATATGAAGACGATGATGCAACAAGTGAAGCTATTCTGGACAACGCTACAGTGACACCACCAGTGAACCCATCTATTACTGATGCTTCAACATCGAATGTGGGTAATGATCTGGCTTCTACAGAGAATTTGACAACTCAGACGGGAGTACAAGTACCTGATTATCCGGAATCTCGGATACATCGGATACACCCGCTTGAACAGGTTATTGGTGACCCTGGTAGCAGTGTGATGACAAGAGGGCAGCTGAAGAATGCTCAAGCACCAGAAAACATTGGCAATCTTGCTTTATATGCCAAAATTCAGAAATCTGGTTTTCAGAATGACTGGTCATTTGCTTGTTATGTTTCGCAGGTCGAGCCGCAGACATACAAGGATGCTCTTTTGGATGACGCCTGGGTGGAAGCAATGCAGGAGGAGTTATTACAATTCCAGAAACTTGGTGTATGGACCCTAACAGATTTGCTCCCTGGTAGAAAGAAAATTGGTACCAAATGGGTGTTCAAGTGCAAGAAGGATGACAGAGGAGTCATAGTACGAAACAAAGCTCGTTTGGTCGTTCAAGATTTTCATCAGGTTGAAGGAATCGACTACAATGAAATCTATGCACCGATTGCACGCTTGGAAGCTATCAGAATGTTCCTCACGTTTGCATCATGGAAGAAATTTAAGGTGTATCAGATGGATGTAAAGAGCGCATTTCTTTACGGTGTGGTCAAAGAGGAAGTTTACGTAGGTCAACCACCGGGCTTTGAGGACCCTATTCACCGGGATAAGGTTTATGTGTTAAACAAAGCTCTCTACGGGTTGCATCAGGCTCCGAGACAATGGTATGAGGAGCTGAGCACGTATCTTCTCTCGAAAGGATTCAAACGCGGACTGGTAGACTGCACACTGTTCACGAAACGAGCAGGAGATGATTTGCTTCTAGTACAAATTTATGTTGATGACATTATTTTTGGGTCTACTAACGAACTTCTGTGCAGGGAATTTGAACAAGTTATGCAGGAAAAGTTCGAAATGAGCGCTATGGGAGAAATGCAGTTTTTCCTCGGCTTACAGGTGGAGCAAAGACCAACGGGGATCTTTATTCACCAGACGAAATACGTTTCTGAAGTCTTGAGCCGATTCCAGATGGATGATTCGAAACCGATGGATACCCCGATACAGCCCAATCACGGGATTGGAGTTGACCTTAAGGGGGAGCTGACTGATCCATTTACATACAGAGCAATCGTCGGATCTCTGATGTATCTCACAGCGTCAAGACCTGATATAATGTTTGCGACATGTCTTTGTGCGCGATATCAACCAAAGCCGAAACAGAGTCATCTTGTAGCTGTCAAGCGTATCCTTAGATATCTGAAGGGTTGTCCATCGAAAGGACTGTGGTACCCTCATGATGATAATTTTGACCTAATCGCTTTTAGTGATGCAGATTGGGGCGGCTGTGACAAAGACAGCAAATCCACAACGGCTGGATGTCAGTTTATGGGGAGCAGGCTCGTGACCTGGAAATGCAAGAAACAAACCGCAGTTGCACTATCCACTTGTGAAGCAGAATACGTTTCAGCATCGAGCTGCTGCTCACAGGTTCTTAGGATCCAACAGCAGATGGTGGATTACGGTTTGCAATTTCTTAAAACCCCTATTTACTGTGATAATGAGGCCGCAATCGCATTAACAAAAGACTTAGTAAATCACTCAAAGGCTAAACATATCCGGATTAAATATCATTTTATCCGTGATTGTTATGTTAAAGAGTTGATCGATATGGTCAAAATCCACACTGATTATCAACGCGCAGATCTTTTTACCAAAGCTTTTGATAAATCCAGATTTGATTATCTTTTAAAAGCAAATGGTATTAAAGAAAAACAGGACTGATCACCACCTCAGTCTATCATTTTTTACTTTAACTTTTTACTGTTTTTCAGAAAAATTTCGAAAATCCAAAAACATTGAAAAATTTAAAAATCCATAAAAATTGAAAAATTTCTTTGCTGACTGCTATATCTTCTTCCCTTAGATTAATGCCGTCAGATTTCTGTGAACAAACGATATCTGGGCAGTCACATATTTGAAATGCTCCAGCTTATGCTTGGGAACAGTAAATTCGAAAATCTATAAAAATCAGAAAAGTTTAAAATGATTTCCTGGAGTATAAAGGGAAATGATAGTACATCAGTGGGGATCTGACACATTCTAAATAATGTAATGCTATATAGGGCGTGTGTCTGAGTCTGTGCGATGTGCTGATAGGCTTCGTAGACCTATTACTGTGTGCCTGATACATACATATCAAACGATTTGTTGTGTGGATGAACTCCTCATGGGCATATGGTCTTAGTACCGTAATTTCGTTTGATAGGGTATTTGTACAAAACTCGGAGGTTTAGGGTCGTTATGTTATTAGTTGTCTGGGGATAGCCTCTCTGATCTTCTGCTGTAAGTCATTACGGACCTAGATCAGACAGGGTGTCTTTATAAAAGAGCTATATATGCCAAATCCTAAAGTTACCGAATTGAGGAACTTTCCATGTTATATGATAATCAAAGATTATCTATTACATCGTATTGATCATTGATGCAAATCATGATTAATATCAGTCCTCAACCTGGTATAGTGCATATGTTACTTTGCTGCATTAATTTGCTGACCTGTATACCTCTATGCATTATATCTTGTACAATTACAGACAACGAAAGCATAATCACGCTTTACAATGAGTCTTTGTGCATTTACTTCTTGATACGGGAGTATGTCGTGTGCGTGGGAACCACAGACAATTGCGTTTATACTATAAATATCAGTATCAGTATAAAGCACTGCACAAAAGTCTGCATGTGAGTTTATGTGGATCACAATATCAGCAGTTGCCAGATCACACATTGTCTTTAATGATAATAATTTCAAAAAGATCAACGGTGTGATTAGATTTCTCAAAAACTGATATGATCCCTTTACCGGAAATCACAAAAATATTTACAGTTTTTCATTTACATTTCTGCATTTTATTTTCTCATCAAAAATTACAAAACTCAAAAAGATTTTAGGTGTGTTTTAGCATAAACTTTAGAAAATCCAAAAAGATTTTTCTTTTTCATCTTATTTTTGATAACTGATGGTGGTTGATGTCGATTTTCTAAACCTGGATACACCATTTGAGCTTTGTAACTTTTAAAATGTGAAAACATGAATGTTGGATGCTTAAACGTTGGAAAATAATTGAATCGGGACTCGTTTTTGAGATTTGGAAAATTATCAAAAATCCCAATTCTCATTCGCCCATTCGTTTGGTCGAATGTGGGATTTCACTTGTTCATTCGTATGCTTTGTTTGGGCGAAGGAGAGTGTTCCTGATATATATCTCATTCGAACCCTTTTATCTCATTCGAACCCTTTCAATAGGGTCGAAGGAGAGAAAAGTTTCTCCTTCGTATGAACAAAACGGGCGAAGGAACAGGCCTTTATATATCCAGTCTCACATTCGAACCTCATTCATATTTTTTCCAGATTTTTACTCGTAACCTCACCTTGTTGATTTTTCATTTAAAATTGTTCTATTGTGTTCGTGCTTTATCACTGATCATTTTCATATCACTTTTACAGGTAACCATCAAAGGATCAGTTCTTAATCCCTGTTTTTACATTCCGAGCCCTAAGTGTTCAAAACTGTTTTAATACAACATAATAATACCAATTGATGGTCAGGGTTCATTGTGTGTGTGTTTTAGGGGGAGAAGTAATCAAAATTAGAGTTTAAAACAGTTCAGATTGTGCAATCAGTGTTTAAACCCTAGTTTTTGGGTGAAAACACAAACACAATGTTTAATTGATAAAACTGGTAGTCTAGGAATGATTATCGGCACTATTAGGTCCTATTTCAATCAAATGGACATGTTCAGGATCTTTAAATTTCAAAATTGATTTTTTTAAAAAAATATGAACTGCTTCCTTCGACCAGTTCGAATGGGCGAAGGAAGAACATAAATTGGGCGAAAGAGAATTTGATGGGCGAATGAAACTTTTTATTAAAATCATCACATTCGTACCATCTGTTTCTCATTCGTACCTATACAATTACACCTTCGTACCCCCGTTTGGGCGAAGGAAGGAGTTTTGACCAAAAATTTTCAATTTTGTTATTTTGTCGATTTTTAACTTGTGTTTTTGATTGTTTTTGCAGATCTAACAATGTCTGAACAACAGAAGACTACGGAACAAGCAGGATCCTCATCATAGCCCGCAAAGCAGCTTGATTTTGAGAATGCGCACAACTGTTGCGCATATCTTGGCGACGTGAAGAAGCACACAGAATTTGTCGGCATCATTGAGTTTTTGAAGCGAAGCAGAGTAATAGATGCTATTGCTATGCCGACAGTGATCTACCGAGACATGATTCAGGAATTCTGGTCTAATGCTAAACTAGATTTCTGGAAATGCGAGTCTTGTTTGACGAGCAAAATCCAGGGACAACGAGTCATAGTGTGCGAAGAAGATTTGAGAGAAGCACTGAATCTAAATGATGATCCAAAAGATCCAAAGGAGTTTACATTCATGGATCAAAGGAAGTGTTTTCTCAGGATGAAGTATAACGGACCTATCACTGACGGTTCGTTGCATAAAGGAAAACTGTGCCCACAGTTCAAATATCTGGCACATGTTTTAATCCACGTATTTGGATCTGCTGCGGGAGGTTATGACTTGATGAGGAAGAGCATCAGTTCGATGATGGTTGCTTTGATATTGAACAAACCGTTCAATGTTTCTGGCATGCTGATGTCTCACTTACTGGAGCCCGTGAATGGAACGAGGAACCTGAAGTTTCTATTATATCCTCGTTTTCTTCAGATGATATTTGATCACAAGTACAAAGAACTGAAGAGAGATGCTAAACACATTGTTGTTCAGGAACATATGTCGCTGAACACACTAGCTAGAATGAAAGCTTATAAAGGTTTGTCTGTAGAAGAACGTCCTCCTGTTAGACGTTTGTTTGGACATCTAGCTAGGGCAGATTATAAAGATCCGGGTGAGGGGCTTGTAAGGAATGCAAACAGTGATTCTGATGCTGACAATCCTTTACATCATGTTGATCCTGACGCTAAGCGCAAGAGACAAGTGGTGAATGTAGGCGCTAAGAGTGGTAAGACAAAGAAACCAGAGATAAGGATTGAGGTTACTGAACCAGAGAAGAAGAAGAGTACTCAAGGTAGAAATAAGAGAATGGCGAAAAAGGGATTGAACCTTGTTGATGAAGCTTCCATTGATTCAGAGGAGACAATAGAAGAAGAACAATGGAATTCTGATGCTGAGACAGTAGTGACGACCATGCCCAAGGCCATTGAGGCTGGTGCGTCTGCTAGCCAAAGAGAAGATGATCAAGGGAACAAAAGTCCTATTCCCGTTGATGTAGAAGACTTGAGTTTTAATGCTGAAGAGACATTTGTTGGTTCTCCTGTGCAAGCTGCTAGTAAAGAAAAGAAGAAGCAGGAGAAGCCAAGTATAAAAAGAAAGAAAGAGATAGAATCATTGATTGCTGGTAAGAAACTGCCGCCAGCTACAAGTTCAAAATCACCGGTTACTGCACCTGCTCATAAGAAACAGAAGACTGCAGCAACATCTAGCACACCTCAAACAGAAGAAATTCCAATGGATGATGTGAATGAAGCATTGGATAATGTGCTGAAGAAAATCAGAAAAGGTAAACTGCATGAAGCTGTTGAACCACCAAAGAAGACTAAAGTATCGGTGGACAGTGACATCATGACTGCTGTGAATCAGAGATTTTCTGAGTTGATGAATTTGATTACTAAACAACAGACGGAGATTGAGCAGTTAAAGTCAAATGACAAGAAGATGTTAGAAGTCGTAGTCACATCGGCAGATGATAATGAGACCTTGAAGAAAACAATCAAGAAACTGAAGAGAGAAAACAAGAAGTTGCTGAAACATGAGCAACGTAACACCAGAAGGATTATAGTCTTGAAGAAGGAGAACAAACAGCTGAAAAAGAGTAACAAGCATATGGATGATCTGATAAAGAACTTGTACTCTCAGGCTCCTCAACTTCAAGCTGGTGAAGTGGATAAAGAAAGAGAAGAAGAGCTAGTTGATTATGAATTGTCCGATGAAGAGGAAGATGATGAACTAGATGAAGATGCTGGTAACGATACAAAGACGAAGAAAAAGGATGATAAGGATGATGGAGGATCGGATGATGGATCTAGTGATGGAGACGGCTCTGCATTTGATGATAGTAGTGATGACGACGATGATGATGTTGATAAATTTTCTTACGAGAAACGTGACTCGGATAAGGGTGGTGAATCGAGCTCGAAAGCTCCTGGTGAAAATGTTGATGATGAAGATATTTTCTGGAATGAAAGATTGCAGTCATTGTCTGAAGAAGATAAGAACAAGTATCGTCAGATGTTAACCGATCGAGTCTGGACGATAGACATGACTAGCAGGTTCCCAGAAATATTTGAATCTAACAATAAACTCTTCGAGTTGGAGTATGATGACCCTGATCTTGAGGATGGAGAAGTTTCTGCGGCTATTTCGAAAGAAATTCTGGAAGGTTTAGCAAAGCAAGTGGGCAAGACGTTAGAAGAATTACTTGCTGATAACTTTATTCCTAAGATTCCTGAAAAAGAAGCTGGAAATCACTCGGATGATCGTGATGTTCCTGCATTCGAGGAAGTCGAAATGGAAGATATTACGAGCGAAGAATATCCACAATATTTCAGAACAAATCATGATTGTGGATTTTCTTTCTCAGACGAACTGCTAAACCATGCCGAGAAGCTTGCAAGAGATAAGAGCAAAGTCTTTGAAGATGAAATCTTTAAAGGGCATAACAAGCCACGGTTCGAGCAATCAGAAGGCTTAAAAGAGTTGTTGAAGAAGCTGAAAGAAAAGGAGAATAATCGTCCGAAACCTGACATTCAAGGCAGCTTTTACAAACTTCACAATAAGATTTTCAAAGGTCGTGCATTGCCCTGGAAGTTTGTTAAAGAGTTAAACTGTTTTGCAGTAAAGTGGGAGAAGGGGATTTTGTATTTTGAGAAGTTTCATCACTTGAAGACCCTTCCGTATTGGGCAATCAGAGACATTTGTCGTCACCGTTTAACGGGAGCGTCAAATAGTCAGATT
Organism: Ambrosia trifida; assembly: GCA_028751855.1. Classification (NCBI taxonomy): domain Eukaryota; kingdom Viridiplantae; phylum Streptophyta; class Magnoliopsida; order Asterales; family Asteraceae; genus Ambrosia; species Ambrosia trifida. The sequence goes on from CM054122.1 coordinate 28,061,466, forward strand.
ACTTATTTTGCTGAGAAGATGACTCGTGAAAGCCGAACCAAGTGGGACTTGTTTACACCACAATATCCAAAGCGAATCGTTCATAAGAAGGATATTGATTTGATAACCGGTATGCCCAAAGTGACTTTGAAATACAAACCACCGCAAGTGTTGAAAAAGATACCTTTGATGCCTATTCCGCAACACTTTGCTAAAGACTTTATCTGGTGGTATTATGATTGGAAGATTGCAGAGGCCGTGATCGTGTTGAAGGATGGAGAGTCGAATTATAAGAAAGTGCATATCTTTGATCCCATGTGGTTGATAAACTGTTCACATGAGGATATCATCATGCTATTCTATAATCCGATCTACTCAGATGCAAAAGATGCTGAGCAAGCAGGAAAGTACCAACGTGTGGTATTTCTGTGCTTTGCGTTTGATATTAATGCCGGATGTGATTATGATGAGAAGTTGGGAAAGTATGTAGAGAAGCAAAAGGTGCCAGAGCTGAAAACTAAGAAACAGAAACAATTTCAGGAACCGGTATTGACAAGAGAACAGATGATTCAAAGGCATATCAGAATGTGGAACAAAAGGTTGGACGAAGAACGACGAACACAATCCAAGCAATAGTCGAGGGGGAGTTTGTAGATGCAAAAGTGCGACTAGAGCTTTGGATTGTAAAACACATTTTGGTTTGTAAATATCGAAGGTGCGAAGGAACAATGTAGAGGGTGCGAAGGAGGATTAAAAGGTGCGAAGGAAGTGGATCTGGACGAATGAAGAATAGATTATTGAAGAACTTGGTTCGACCAGTTGATATGGGCGAACCTGCACATTCGCATGAACAATTTGGGCGAATGTGCAGGCCTATAAATAGGTTAAGTTCATTTTTGAATGTAACTTTGATGATTATTATTCCCTCCTTTTTCTGAAAACTCTCTCTAGATTTTGTTAAACTTGTTTTACGTTTAAACCTTGATTGTAATCATTATTCTACGTGTAAACAAGTGTTTTATTAATGAAATTGATTGAAAATGATGATCTGTGTGTTTGAATCTGTTTGATTATTATTTTGTGATAGTTTTAGGGTTTCCGCACCTGAAACTAACTTGTTTGATCAATCTTTGTTTGTTATCGATCCTAATACGCTCCTACACATACTCAAGCCGGGATTCGAGTTACCAAAAGAGTGGGTGATGTTAAAGGCACCGAGAGTGAACAACTTGTACATTCTCGACATGTCTAAAGCGATGACGACACAAGGCCAAGTCACGTGGTTTCTCTCCAAGGATAGAGAAAAGGAATCAATCATGTGGCATAGGAGAATGGGACACATTCACCTACGAAAGATGAATCAATTGGTGAAGAATGAACTTGTTACAGACGTGAACGTTAAACATTTTCACTTAAATGACAAGTGTGTTAGTTGTAAGAAGGGTAAGCAGCACAAACAATCCCATAAGCCAAAGAAAGTCAATTCCGTTGAATTGCCACTTGAACGTTTGCACATGGATCTGTTCGGACCAGTCAAGCGTAAAAGTCATGCTGGAGAATTGTACTGTCTTATGGTGACTGATGATTTTTCAAGATTTTCATGGGTTATGTGCTTACACCATAAGAGCGACACGTTTGATAATTTGAAAGTTCTATTCACTCGATTGGAAAATATCTATGGTCTCAAGATCAAGAGAATTAGGAGTGATAATGGGACGGAGTTTAAGAATGCACAGATGGACGATCTTTGTGAAAACAAAGGAATTCATCATGAATACAGTGCTCCGTATACCCCACAACAGAACGGTGTCGCCGAACGCAAAAACAGGACTGTAATAGAAACGGCGAGAATAATGCTTGCGGACTCAAATCTTCCAGTAATGTTCTGGAACGAAGCAATTTACGCAGCTTGTTATACTCTTAATCGTGTTTTAACGGTGAAGAAGTTTGGCAAAACTTCTTATGAGCTGTTGAATCATCGAAAGCCGAATTTAGAGTATCTAGAACCGTTTGGAGCTCCTTGTACTATGCTTAATCCATCTGAGAAGTTCGCACCAAAGGCTGAAGAAGGATACTTTGTTGGATATGCAACCCCGCTCAAACGGGTATTCAACAAACGAACTCGTCAAGTCGAGGAGTGGGCTAACGTTGAAGTGCAACGGTATACTCAGAATGTACAGGGAAGCGGTCCAGACTGGATGTTTGATTACAAAGATTTCTTTGAATTATTCAACCTAGATAGCTTGGTTGAAGAGGCTGTATTATGTTTATATTACGAGGTCGAAAACGCAGTGACATCACCGTTGGTGCGTCCGATCACCGTGAACCCCCAAGCAGCTTCTAATGATACCAATGCTCCTGTAGTTGAAGAAGAGGTATTCCAAGAAGCTTCCACAACTCTTAATTCATCGGAATCTGAAGATGAAGACGATGATGTTACAAGTGGAGCTATTTTAGATCATGCTACAGTGCCACCACCAGTGAACCCAAATACAAATGGTGCTTCATCAACGAATGTGGGTAATGATCTGGTTTCTTCAGAGAACTTAACTACTCAGACGGGAGTCCAAGTACCAGATTATCCAGAATCTCGGATACATTGAATTCACCCGCTCGATCAGGTTATTGGTGATCCTGGTAGCAGTGTAATGACAAGAGGTCAACTGAGGAATGCTAACTCACCAGAAAACCATGGCAATCTTGCTTTATATGCCAAAATTCAAAAATCAGGTTTTCAGAATGACTGGTCTTTTGCTTGTTATGTTTCGCAGGTAGAGCCGCGGACTTACAAGGACGCTCTTTTGGATGACGCTTGGGTGGAAGCAATGCAAGAGGAGTTGTTACAGTTTCAGAAACTTGGCGTATGGACACTGACAGATTTACCCCCAGGACGAAAGAAGATTGGAACGAAATGGGTATTCAAATGCAAAAAGGATGATAGAGGTGTGATCGTAAGAAACAAAGCTTGTTTGGTTGTACAAGGATTTCATCAAGTTGAGGGAATCGATTACAACGAGATCTATGCACCTGTTGCACACTTAGAGGCTATCCGAATGTTTCTGGCGTTTGCATCATACAAGAAATTTAAGGTGTATCAAATGGATGTTAAGAGCACGTTTCTTTACGGTGTGGTCAAGGAGGAAGTTTACGTAGGTCAACGTTTTGAACAAAGCTTTCTACGGGTTGCACCAGGCTCCAAGGCAATGGTATGAGGAGCTGAGCACGTATCTTCTTTCAAAAGGATTCAAACGAGGTTTGGTAGATTGCACACTGTTCACTAAACGAACAGGCGATGACTTGCTTCTAGTCCAGATTTATGTTGATGATATTATATTTGGTTCTACTAACGAACTTCTTTGCAGAGAATTTGAACATGTTATGCAGGAAAAGTTTGAGATGAGTGCGATGGGAGAGATGCAGTTTTTCCTAGGCTTGCAGGTGGAACAAAGACCAACGGGGATCTGTATTCACCAGACGAAATATGTTTCTGAAGTCTTGAGCCGATTCTAGATGGATGATTCGAAGCCGATGGATACCCCAATACAACCTAATCACGGGATTGGAGTTGACGCTAAGGGGGAGCTAACTGATCTATTTACATACAGAGCAATCGTCGGATCTCTGATGTATCTCACCGCCTCCAGACCAGATATAATGTTTGCTACATGTCTCTGTGCACGTTATCAATCGAAGCCGAAACAGAGTCATCTTGCAGCTGTCAAACGTATCCTTAGATATCTGAAGGGTTGTCCGTCGAGAGGACTATGGTACCCTAATGATGATAATTTTGACCTAATCGCTTTTAGTGATGCAGATTGGGGTGGCTGTGACAAGTACATCAAATCCACAACGGCTGGATGCCAGTTTATGGGGAGCAGGCTCGTGACCTGGCAGTGCAAGAAACAGACCGCAGTTGCATTATCCACATGTGAAGCAGAATACGTTTTTGCATCGAGCTGCTGCTCACAGGTTCTTTGGATACAACAACAGATGGTGGACTACGGTTTGCAATTTCTTAAAACCCCTATTTACTGTGATAATGAAGCCGCTATTGCATTAACAAAAGACTTAGTAAATCACTCAAAGGCTAAAGATATCCGGATTAAATACCATTTTATCCGTGATTGTTATCCTTAAGAGTTTATCGATGTGGTCAAAATCCACACTGATTATCAACGTGCAGACCTTTTTACCAAAGCTTTTGATAAATCAATATTTGAATATCTTTTGAAAGCTAACGGTATTAAGGAAAAACAAGACTGATCACCACCTCAGTTTATCGCTTTTTACTTTAGTTTTTATTGTTTTTCAGAAAAATACAAAAATCCAAAAACATTGAAAAATTTCAAAATCCATAAAAATTAGAAAAAACATTGCTGACTGCTATATCTTCTTCCCTTAGATTAATGCCGTCAGATTTCTGTGAACAAATGATATCTTGGGCAGTCACATATTTGAAATGCTCCAGCTTATCCTTGGGAACAGTAAACTCAAAAATTTATAAAAATTAGAAAAACCCAAAATGATTTCCTGGAGAAAAAGGGGAAATGATAGTACATCAGTGGGGATCTGACACATTCTAAAGAAATGTAATGCAATATAGGGCATGTGTCTGAGTCTGTGTGATGTGCTGATAGGCTTCGTAGACCTATTACTGCGTGCCTGATACATACATATCAAACGAATTAATGTGTGGATGAACTCCTCATGGGCATATGGTCTTAGTACCGTTATTTCGTTTGATAGGGTATTTGTAAAATTCGGAGGTTTTGGGTCGTTATGTTATTAGTTGTCTGGGGATAGCCTCTCTGATCTTCTGCTGTAAGTCATTAAGGACCTAGATCAGATAGGGTGTCTTTATGAAAGAGCTTTAAGCCAAATCCTAAAGTTACCGAATTGAGGAACTTTCCATGTATTATGATAATCAAAGATTATCTATTACATCATATCAATCACTGATGCAAATCATGATTGATATCAGCCCTCAACCTGGTAGAGTGCACATGTTACTTTGCTGCATTAATTTGCTGACCTGTATACCTCTGTGTCTCATACCTTGTAAATTACAGACGAAAGCATAATCACGCTTTACAATGAGTCTTTGTGCATTTACTTCTTGATACGGGAGTATGTCGTGTGCTTGGGAACCACAGACAATTACGTTTATACTATATATAATCGTATCAGTATAAAGCACTGCACAAAAGTCTGCATGTGAGTTTATGTGGATCACAATATCAGCAGTTGCCAGATCACACATTGCCTTTTATGATAATAAATCAAAAAGATCAACGGTGTGATCAGATTTCTCGATAACTGATATGATCCCTTTACCGGAAATCCCAAAACATTTACTACTTTATCTTTACTTTTCAGCATTTTATATTTCTCGTCAAAAATTGCAAAACTCAAAAAGATTTTAGGTGTGTTTTAACATAAACTTTAGAAAATCCAAAAAGATTTTACATTTCCAGCTTATTTTTGATAGCTGATGGTGGTTGATATCGATTTTCTAAAACTTGATGGACCATTTGAGCTTTGTAATCTTTAAATGAGAAATAATGACTGTCGGATGCTTAAAAGTAGAAAAATATTTTGAACGGGACTCGATTTTGAAATTTGGTAAAATTTTCAAAAATTCCATGTTTCATTCGCCCCTTCGTTGGGTCGAAGGTGGAATTTTGTCTGCTCATTCGTATGTTTTAAACGGTCGAATGTGAGTGTCCATGTGAAAATTTCACATTCGAACCCTTTTTCTACATTTGAACCTTTCAGTAGGGTCGAAGGTAGAAAAAGCATCACATTCGACCTAGTAAAACGGTCGAATGTGGAGCCTATATAACCTATTCTCTGCACATTCGACCCCATTCGAAAAATTTTCAAATTTTCTATGATAAAGTCACTTTGTTGCTCTTGATTTTTAGACTGTATTATTGTGTTTGTCTGATTCCACTGATCATTTTACAACAAACTTTGCAGGTTATTGTCAAGAAATGAGTATTTAATCCTTGTTTTTCAGTTCGAGCCCTAACCGACTAATAACATGGATTAAATCATAATAATTAGACTTATTTTTTATTAGGTTTCATTGATAAAGTGTTTTAGGGGGAGAATATGCAAAAACATTTGGTTAATCATACTCAGATTGCATAATCGATTGTTTGAACTTTACGAACCCTAGTTTTTGAATTAAAACACATAATCAATGAATGATTATTGAAATTGATCATTAGAAAAGCTTAATCGGTAGTATTAGGTGCTTTCCAAATCAAAATGGCAGTTTAAAACAAACAAAATTAGAATCTGAAATTTTGAAGAAGATGAACAGTCACCTTCGCCCATCACAAACGGTCGAATGTGACAGTTTGGGCGAAGGAGAATGTTTATTTGGTCGAAAGAAGTTTAATCGGTCGAATGAAGAAATTTTTCAAAATTCTTTACATTCGAACCCTTAGATCTTCACATTCGTACCTAAAATTCCTCATTCGTACTAACGAACTGGTCGAATGTAGAATTTGAAAATCTAAATTTTTCAAGTTTTTGTTTTGTCTGTTTTTAACATGTTTGTTTTGATTTCTTTTGCAGCTTAACTATGTCTGAACAGGAAAGTGCGAGTGTTCCTGCTGGATCATCTTCGAAGGTAGTTGAGAAAGAAAAGAGTGTTGATTTACCGTTTGAATCCGCACACAACTGCTGTGCGTATTTAGGCGATGTGAAGAAACATACTGAGTTTGCTGGAATTATAGAGTTCTTGAAGAGGAGTAGAGTGATTGACGCGATTGCTACACCAGCTATCATTTATCGTGATCACCAACAGGAGTTCTGGACCAATGCGAAGATGGACTTCTGGGATGGCGAATCATCACTCGTTAGTAAGATTCAAGGGGAGCTGGTGATCATCTCTGAGAACGATATCAGAGAAGCGTTGAAGCTAGAGGATGAGAAGACAGATCCCAGAGAGTTGACGTGGACTGAACAACGGAAATGCTTTCTACGAATGAAGTATAACGGACCTATCACTGACGGATCGTTACATAAAGGAAAGCTATGTCCTCAGTTCAAATATCTTGCACATGTGATGATTCATGTTTTCAGATCAGCAGCTGGTGGATACGATTTGATGAGAAAGAGCATCAGCTCATTGATGGTGGCTTTAATATTGAACAAACCGTTCAATGTGTCTGGTATGCTGATGGAACACATGTTAGAACCTGTGAGAGGGTTAAGGAGCAGGAAATTCTTGTTATATCCTCGATTTCTTCAGATGATTTTTGATTCGAAGTATAAGAATCTGAAGAGAGATCCTAAGAAGATTATTGTTCAGGAGCACATGAATCTGAACACTCTTGCTAGGATGAAGGCGTATAAGGGTGTGCCAGTGAATGAACGACTACCGATGAAGAATCTATTTGGTCACTTGATCAAGATAGATTATACAGACCCAGGTCAGGATAAGGTGAGAGATGACAACAGTGGATCAGATGAAGACAATCCTTTACATCCAGTAGACCCTGATGCTAAACGAAAGCGTCAAGTGGTGAATGTTGGAGCAAAGAGTGGAAATGGTAAAGAAAAAGAAACAGTAACTGAAGCTGAAGCTGAACCAGCTAAAAAGAAAGTTTCTAGAAGACATAAGAGTATAGCGAAGAAAGGGTTACATTTGGTAGATGAGGCGTCTGTAGATTCTAAAGAGACGCAAGTGGATGAGGGATGGGACTCTAATGCTGAGACAGTGAAGAGCACCACGCCCAAGGCCACTGTGGCTGGTGAGTCTGTCAGTCTCAACAAGTCATTGGAGGAACAGAGTACTAAAAGCCCTATTCATTTAGATGAAACTGATGAGGGGTTAGGCTTGGGATCAGGGGATTTTCCTAGATCGCCAATGCAAGGGGAGAAACAAAAGAAACCCCAATTTAAGAAGAAGGAGAAAGTTTTAAGACCAATGGAGAAGAGAGCTAGAGACATAGAAACACTGATTGCTGGTAAGAAACTGCCACCAGCATCTAGCTCAAAATCATCGGTTGCAACTCCAGCTGCAAAGAAGCAGAAGACAACATCAGGTACTGAAAAGGAGACTGATTTACCTGTTAATGAGTTTAATGATGCACTGGATAGAGTGCTAAAGAAGATAAAGAAAGGAAAGTTGCCTGCTGCTGCTGAAGCTTCTACACCAAAGGTTACAGTTGATAGTGATGTGATGAATGCTGTGAACTAGAAGTTAGCAGACATGATGAAAATAATCAATCAGCAGCAAGAAGAGATAGAGAAATTGAAAAACAACGATAAGAAGATGCTAGACATTGTGGAAACATCTTATGAGAATCAGGAAGCTCTTGAAGCCAAGATTAAACGACTTCGAAAAGAAAACAAGAAGTTGTTAAGGCATGAACAGAGGAACACCAGGAGATTTATGGTATTAAAAGAGCAGAATAAGAAGCTGAAAGAGAGTAACAAGAACATGGATAATTTGATTAAAGACTTGTACTCTAGAGCTCCTCAATTGCAAGCTGGTGAAGAGGATAAAGAGCGAGATGAAGAAGAAGTTGATTTCGAACCATCTGATAATGAAGAGGAAGAAGATGAGGAGTTAGATGATGATGCTGGTGATACATCTCAGAAGAAAAAGAAAGATGATAGTGATGATGATGGTTCTGATAATGATTCTGGTGAAGGAAACAGCTCTGCGAGTTCAGATAGTGATGATGATGATGATGACGATGCTGATAAATACAAATGTGAGAAAAGAGGATCTGGAAAAGGTGAAGGAGGATCCAGCTCAAAAGCTCCTGGAGGATCTGTTGATGATGATACGGTCTTTTGGAATGAGAAGCTTAGATCACTATCAGACGATAATAAGAAGATGTATCGCCAAATGTTAATAGATAGTGTCTGGACGATAGATATGACTAGCAGATTTTCAGAGATCTTTGAATCCAGTGACAGGATACTTGATTTGGAGGATGGAGAAGTTTCTGCGGCGATGTCAAAAGAGATATTAGAAGGTTTGGCAAAACAAGTTGGGAAGACGTTGGAAGAATTATTGGTTGATAATCAGATTCCCAACTTACCTGAAAAAGAAGCAGGTAATCATTCAGATGATCGAGATGTGCCTGTATTTGAAGAAGTTGAGATTGAAGACATTACAAGTGAAGGATATCCAGAATATTACAAGAAGAATAAAGATTCTGGATTTGCTGAGTTCACTGATGAATTGTTAAAAGAAGCCGAGAAACTTGCTTGTGAAAAGAGTAAGAGATTCATTGAAGAAGTGTTTCCAAGGCATGATAAACCGAGCACAGAACAATCTAATAGTTTGAAGGAGTTATTGAGGAAACTGAAGGAAAAAGAAGCAAATCGTCCTAAGACAGAGATTCAGGAAAGTTTTTATAAACTACACAATGAGATGTTCAAAGGTAAAGCGTTGGGATGGAAGTTTGTGAAACAGTTGAAATGTGTAGCTATTAAATGGGAGAAAGGGATACTTTATTTTGAAAGATTCCATGATCTGAAAACACTTCCATACTGGGCGATTCAAGATGTCTGTAGACACCAGTTGACTGACTCTGTGAATGATCATATTGTGTATTTTGCTGATCGTATGGCAAGAGAAAGCAGGACGAGATGGAATTTATTCACTCCTTAGTATCCCAAACGGATTGTTCATAAGAAAGAGATTGATGAGATAACCAGAATTCCCAAGGTGACGTTGAAGTACAAACCACCGAAAGTGTTGAAACACATTCCTTTGATGCAGATACCTCAACACTTTGCTAAAGATTTTATCTAGTGGTACTATGACTGGAAAACTGCAGAAGCTGTGATTGTGTTGAAAGATGGTGTGAAAGATTTCAAGAAAATACACATATTTGATCCTATGTGGTTGATTAACTGCTCACATGAGGATATTATTATGTTGTATTATAATCCGATTTATAGTGAGGTAAAAGATTGTGATCAAGCAAGCAAATACCAACGTGTGGTATTCCTGTGCTTTGCTTATGATATAAATGCTGGATGTGATTTCGATAAGAAGCTTGGTAAGTTCGTGAAGGTTCAAGATGTTCCTGATGTCAAGAAGAAGAAGCCGAAACAAGTTTATGAACCGGTGATGACCTTAGAACAAAAGAAGCAATTACACATAAAGCTGATGAACAAAAGAATTGACCAAGAGCATAAACAATCCAAGCAATAGTCAAGGGGGAGTTTGTAGATGCATTTTGTGCAACTAATGCTTTGGATTAAATTTAACACATGTTTTTGTTCATTATCGAACGGTCGAAGGAGTATCCATTTAGTCGAAGGAAGATTTATAAACGGTCGAAGGAAGACTTAAAGGTGCGAAGGAGAACGGGAGGTCGAAGGTAGAAATAGATGTTTATGTATTGCTTGGTTCGAATAGTATGTTTGGTCGAACCTGCACATTCGACCATACTACATGGGCGAATGTGCAGGCCTATATAAGGTCAAGTTGAATTTTGAGATGTAGGTTTTGGTCATTTTGTTTTCCCTCCAGTCAGTGTTCTCCCTAGGGTTTTGAGTCAACTTTGTTCACGTCTGTTATTGATTATAAACATCTTTTTAACGTGTAATTGAGTTTGTTTATGAATGAAATGAATGTTTTAATGATGATTTCTGCGTTTTGTTGATATTATTATCATTTTGTAACTGATTCAAGGATTCCGCACTTGAATTAGTAGACTTGTTTGATCAACACAATTGTTTTTGTCAATTCGATCCTTCTACACAAACAATCCTAGAGGGAGTCGAGTCCGGAGTCACTATCCCTAGAAACGACACCATTGACCTTGCCCTTATTTTATACCTAGCTCTTTTTTTTCTTCAACTTTTGATTAGAAATTGTAATGGTTTTAAACTTATAACGGTATTCCTTATACTATTATTAGCGGTTTCAGCTTCCCCATTTTTTTCTACATGAGAACCCACAAGGTATCCTAACATATTTAGGTGTATTAGCTCAAAGGAAACTTTTCTACCGGCTGGGCCTACCCACACATCCCAAGTCACCACACTTTCAACTATTTATTCTTCTAATACATATAATATTTGAAAACCAGACACTTGACTTTATCTATCATTTCCCATATTTTATAATGCAAACTTCAAAATCAGGGACTTTTTTTTTCATTTTCTCAATTTTTTTTAACATAAAGACTCAAACTATTAAAACGCAGTTCCCATCCCCACACTTAAAATTGCACATTGTCCTCAATGTGTAGCGACAAGGAACTAAAAATAAAGCAGAATAACAAAAAACATATAACAAGTAAAGTGGAACAGACTCCCCTGGTAATATTGCAGTAACATCCTCGCAAAGCGTGTCCTGAGCTATCCCATCCAAGTGCAAAGCAACCGTATAGCATTTCATTCGCGGTTGTAAGCAATAAATCTTGCAAACAAAAACTCAAAAGACAAAACGTAAAGTGAAATAAAAATAGACCAACGAATTAGGAATTGTAGATGCATATTTGAGACTAATGCTATTGGATTGCGGATTACCAAAGTTTTGTTTCTAATCGATTGGTCGAATGTGGCGTTTAGAATGGTCGAATGAAGTTTGAATGGTCGAAGGTGGAAATGCAGGGTCGAAGGTACATAGGGAGGTCAAGGTAGATTTTATGTAATGTAATATCTTGGTTCGACCATAACGATTAGTCGAACCTGCACATTCGACCAACACAAATGGGCGAATGTGCAGGCCTATATAAGGTCAAGTTGATTTTTGAATTGTAATTTTTGACATTTTGTTTTCCCTCTTTGTGTGTGTTCTCCCTAGGTTTATTATTGAGTCTGTAAACGTCTTTTTATCATTATAAACAGTGATTTCAAGTGTAATCCTTTATGAAAGTGAATGAATTAAAGGTGTTTATGATGATTTTTGTGTTTTGCTAGTTTTATTATCATTTTGTGATCAATTCAGGGATTCCGCACCTGAATTGAACTTGTTTGATCATTATCTTTGTTGTTTAGACGATCCTACGCGCATACAAAGTGGTATCAGAGCCAGGTGGATCAAACAACCACAAATTGATAATATTACAGCTGATTTGGACCCAATTTTGATCAAAACTTTCTGTTTTCATTGATAAACTGAATTTGGTGTTAAATTGATTGATTTGAACTTGTTTTCATGGATAAAACTCATAATTCTCTTTGTTAAACTTGTTCCAAATCCAATCTGAAGCAAAACCTGCTTAAAATCATCAAATTTCATCAACCTTTGAAAAACTTTGATCAAAATAACTGATTTTCAAAGAATAACCGTTTTTCAAACATGAAGGGTCGAACCTAGGGAGATTGGTCGAAAGTGAGAAGTTTTTGGTCGAACCAGGGATTTTTTGGTCGAAAGTGGAGTGTTAGTTGGTCGAACCTAAAAAGTTTTAGTCTGATATTGTTCATTCGACCTTATTGAGTACATTCGACCAATCGAGTGGTCGAACGTGGGTGTAAACGGTCGAAATTGAACTTAAGTTTGTTATTTTCTACATTCGAGCTTTTCAAAACGGTCGAACGTGGTTTGATTTTCACATTCAACCACGCGATTATTACAAAGGGTCGAACGTAGAATCTGTTATAAAACTTTTCTAATCGTTTCGTGTTTAATCATTTTCAAGTATCGATATGTGGAATTTTCCTACAACACCACGACCGATTACAACACCACAACAGCAGACAACCATGGATCCTTGGTCGGTGGCTGCTCAAAAGTCTAGTCAACCATCTCAACCGATTAACTATATGGCGATGACTAGTTCTATGCCCCAACAAGTTGCACAACCACAACAACAACTGATGGCTGATTATTGGGGAGTAGCAGCAGCGGTGGTTCATTCTCATACTACCAACGCTATCTCGACACTTATTCAAGACTTATCGTCGAGTAGTGGAAGCCGTCCACCAAAGATAATGAAAATGATAGATTACAACACATGGAAGACCAAGTTTAAGATACATCTTGAGGGAATGGGATTAAAGGGAACGGAAGCTTGGCAAATGATTGCCAAAGGCTATGTTGCTCCGATCTTGGAGAACACGGGTGAGCCAATTCCGTTGGAAAACCTAATTGAGGATGAGAAAAAGAAATTTGCTATTGAGAAGAAGGCGTTTTCTCAACTGTCCCAGGCCATTAATACTGATCTCTTACATCAGTTTGGGTCTTGCACTACATCTAAACAGTTGTGGGACATGTTACGAAATCGGCATGATGGAAATGAGAAGATGAGGAAGTTGAGGATGGAGGAACTAAGAAAAGAGTTTGAGAACTTCAGCTGTATGGGAAATGAGACGCTGAAGGAGCTGATTCCGAGGTACTGTCATTTACTGACCGAGCTTTCTAGCTATGAGATAAACATACCAATGTCGGAGCTGGTGGACAAGTTTGCTGATGCATTGCCACCATACTGGAATCAGCATATAGAGGTACTGAAGGAAAAGGATGCGTACCAATACTGGACCATCAACGAGTTTATTCAGAAACTTGGGAACAATGAGATGGAAGAAAAGAGGAAAGCAAAAAGAGCTCAAATTCCTCAGAACCCGGATTTATATCATGGTAATGCATCTTCATCTATTGCTGGTTCAAGTTCTAGTTCAAATGTTGCACCACACATTGCGTGCGTTTCTAGCCAGGTTGAACCATCCAAAACACCTATCAATTACCTTGCACAAACTTCATCTTATACCCCACCATCATATCCTTACAACTTTTATACCACCATTTTCACCTATGCAACAAGCAGCTTGCTATTCTGCTAATCTAAACCAACCTCAACAACAATCCTATATTCCTCAAGTGAACCAAACCCAGATGAATCAAACCCAACCAACTCAGAATTCAATCGTGCTGGAAACCTCGAACTTGAACAATGTTACTGTTGAGATTGCACAGCAACATGTAGCATTGGTGTCAGCTATGGTAGCGTCTTATAACGGGCTGGTTGTGAGTCAAATTGGGAACAACAACTTGACCAGTGAAGACTACGCACAGATTGATAAAGAAGAGATGGAGCTCATTGATATCCAGTGGGCATTTGCGAGCGTTATGAGGAGAGCTACCGAATTCATTGAGAAGACTGGAAGAACTGATCTTTCTACTTCCCCAAACACCACATATGGCTTCAACAAAGCCAAAGCGACATGTTTTAATTGTGGTGGGAAAGGTCATTTTAAACGGGAATGCACACAGCCAGCACAGCAGGGGAACAGAAATCCTTTCAACACCAACTACCAAAACCGTCAAACCCAACAAAGCCCTAATATTTCAAGCTTTCAACCACAAAATACTTACCAGAACCGTCAAAATACTTCACAAAACAACACTGCTAGACAAACCACAACGCAAAACCAGAACCAAAATCAAACACAACAAAATTCAAACCGAACAATCATTCCTATTTCTACACCAAACACACAAACCCAATCAGATAATCAAAACCAAGCCTTGGTGATACAGAAAGAAGAGGGTTTTGATTGGACGGGTATGCAGTTGGGTGTTGAGGAGATTACCACTGGTAATGTGGCATGTGTTGCGCAGAAAATGGATCTGGATGAGCCGGTATGTGTTGAAGAAGAGATAGTGACTGAGAAATTGTCTGAAGTGAAAATCGAAGAGTTAAGTGAAGAAAATTGTTGATGCACTTTCTGTGGACGTCACTGTCGAATAGACTAGGGTTGAGTCTTTGTATTGTATTACATGAGATTGTGGTGATCCATAAGGGCATTATATGGATCTGTTGCATTTGTAAATATAGGACAACAAACAAAGTTCAGGTTCGACCAAACAGAAGGGGCGAATGTGGAAAATCTCCACATTCGACCTCCTCATTTGGGCGAAGGTGAACTTGTTTGTTGGACTATAAATAGCAATCTTATGTTTAGTTTTCATTTGGTAGATTTGAGTTTATGTTTTGAATGCTCTCAAGGGGGAGGTCATGCCCGACCTCCCCCGGCCTCGAGATAGATGTTTATCCTACTGATGACAGTGTCTGTAACCGTTTCTGAATTAATACGAATCTGTGATGACTTTGTTATCGTATGTTTCTCCTTCGCATGAACAAAACGGGCGAAGGAGGCTGTCTATATAAGACTTTCCAGCTCATTCGACCCTCATAATTTTTCTCTCAGATTTTTCATATAAAGTCACCTTCTTGCCTGATTGTTTTGCTATATACCATTGTGTTCGCATTCATCTACTGATCATTTTGCTATCTTTGTTTCAGGTTAACATCCATTTTTAAAGGATTAATTGCTGTTTTTCAGTTCGAGCCCCAAAATTTCCAAAATCTGTTTTAAACATCTTTATTGTTTCAATTGTTGTGATGGATTCATCATATGTATGTTTTAGGGGGAGAATAACTGAAAATCTCGAATTCATTAACATCAGTTTGATGTCTATGATCAAAACTCTCTTCGAACCCTAGTTTTCATATAAAAACATACATATAATGAACATTGATTGAATATTGTTGGTCTAAAAGCTTAATCGGCATGTTTAGGTTGTATTACAATCAAATAAACATGTTCAGATCATGTTAATTGCATTATTGAAATTTTGAATTGAACAGACACATTCGCCCCTTGTCGTTTGGGCGAAGGAAATAAAAATGGTCGAATGTAGATTTAAAAACGGTCGAATGAAGGAAAATTGGTCGAATGAAAACCATGTGTCAAAATTATTACATTCGAACCCAAGAATATCACATTCGTACCAAAATTACACATTCGACCCTTATAAAAATCTCATTCGCACTCCCGACTGGGCGAATGAGAATGTAATATCAAAATTTTCAATTTTTGAAATTTTATGATTTCTAATATGTGTTTTTGATTTGTTTTGCAGATTCTAAACATGTCGGAGCCAGAGAAAACTACCGAACAAGCAGGATCATCTTCCCAACCAGCTAAGAAGAAACAGTTGGATTTTGAGAATGCACACAACTGTTGTGCTTATCTGGGAGAAGTCAAGAAGCACGTTGAATTCACTGAGATCATTGAGTACTTCAAGAGATGCCGAGTACTTGACGCGATTGCTACACCTGCCGTCATTTACAGAGACATTATGCAAGAGTTTTGGGAGAATGCTAAGCTAGACTTCTGGAAGTGCGAATCTTGTTTGATAAGCAAAGTCCAAGGTCAGAGAATTATCATATGTGAAGATGATATTAGGGAGGCGTTGAAGTTGAATGATGAGAAGACGGACCCTAAAGAGTTGGAATTCATGGAACAGCGCAAGTGTTTCTTGAGGATGAAGTATAATGGTCCTATCACCGATGGTTCTCTACATAAAGGAAAACTGTGCCCTCAGTTTAAATATTTGGCACATGTTTTGATTCATGTATTTGGATCGGCTGCGGGTGGATATGACTTGATGAGGAAAAGCATAAGCTCTATGATGGTTGCATTAATATTGAACAAATCGTTCAATGTTTCTGGCATGCTTATGAATCATTTACTTGAGCCGGTTAATGGCACGAGAACACTGAAGTTTTTGTTATATCCTCGTTTTTTACAGATGGTGTTTGACAACAAATATAAAGACTTGAAAAAGGATCCCAAACAAATTGTTGTTCAAGAACACATGACATTGACCACACTTGCCAGAATGAAAGCTTACAAAGGCTTATCAGCTAATGAACGTCCTCCTGTTAGGCGTTTATTTGGACACTTAGCAAGATTTGATTATGAAGATCCAGGAGAAGGGTTAGTGAGACATGATGATAGCAATTCTGATACTGATGATCCTTTACATCATATTGATCCTGATGCAAAGCGAAAGAGACAGATAGTAAATGTGGGTGCAAAAGGTGGCAAAATGAAGAAGAAAGAGGTGGTATTGAATGTTGTTGAACCTGAAAAAGAGAAATCAAAGTCTGTACCGAGAAGGCAGAAGAGTAAAGCTCAGAAAGGTTTACATTTGGTTGATGAGGTGTCTATTGATTCTGAAGAGACACAAGAAGATGAGAGATGGAATTCTGAAGCTGAAACTGTTGAGACCACCTTGCCCAAGGCCACTGAGGCTGGTGCGTCTGCTGATGCTGAAGTACAAGGAGATAAGAGTCCAATTCAGGACGAGGTAATTGAAGTTATTCTGAATATGGATGATATTGAAGCTGGTTCTCCTGTTCAAGCAAAGAAAAAGAAGAAACAGGAGAAACCAAGTTTGAAGAGAAAGAAAGAGCTAGAAATGTTGATGGCTGGAAAGAATTTACCACCAGCTACTAGTTCAAAGTCACCGGTTGCTGAGCAGGCACAGAAGAAACAGAAAACCACAACAACTTCAAGCACACCACAAACAAAAGGAATTCCAATGGATGATGTGAATGAAGCATTGGATAATGTGCTGAAGAAAATGAGAAAAGGCAAAATGCAAGAAGTTGTTGAACAACCTGTTAAGAAAAAGGTTTCTGTTGATAGTGATGTTATGGATGCTGTTAATCAACGACTGACTAAAATGATGAATATCATTAACAAACAACAGAGTGAGATTGAACAGTTAAAATCGACTGACAAAAAGATGTTAGAGGTTGTAGTCACATCAGCGGATGATAATGCATTGATGAAGAAAACCATTAAGAGGTTGAAGAGGGAAAACAGAAAGTTGCTAAAACATGAGCAACGGAATACAAGAAGAATAATGGCTTTGAAGGAGGAGAACAAAGAACTGAAGAAGAATAACAAGAAGATGGATAATCTGATTCAAGACTTGTACAATCGAGCTCCTCAACTTCAAGCTGGTGAGGAAGACAAAGAGTTAGATGAACAACAGGTTGATTATGAACCATCAGATGAAGAGGAAGATGATGAATTAGATGAAGATGCTGGAAATGATACTAAGAAGAAGAAGAAAGACGATAATGATGGTGATGATGATTCGAGTGATGGTTCAGGTGAAAGCGGCTCTGCTTCTGATGATAGTGATGATGATAATGATGACGCTGAACAGTTTTCATATGAAAAGCGTGAAACAGGTAAGGGTGGAGAATCAAGTTCGAAAGTTCCGGGAGAGAATGTAGATGATGATGATATTTTCTGGAACGAAAAATTAAAGTCATTGTCTGAAGAAGATAAAACTAAGTATCGTCAGATGTTAACCGATCGAGTCTGGACGATAGACATGACTAGCAGGTTTCCTGAAATATTTGAATCTGATAATAAACTCTTCGAATTGGAATATGATGACCCTGATCTTGAAGATGGGGAAGTGTCTGCAGCTATTTCAAAAGAAATTTTGGAAGGTTTAGCAAAGCAAGTGGGTAAGACGTTAGAAGAATTACTTGCTGATAATTTTATTCCTCAGATTCCTGAGAAAGAAGCTGGAAATCACTCAGATGATCGTGATGTTCCTGCATTCGAGGAAGTCGAGATGGAAGATATTACGAGCGATGAATATCCACAATATTTCAGAACAAATCAAGAATGTGGATTTTCTTTCTCAGACGAATTGCTAAACCATGCTGAGAAAATAGCCAAAGAGAAGAGTAAGATATTTGAAGATCAAATCTTTGAAGGGCATGAGAAGCCTCGGTTCGAACAAACAGACAGTTTGAAGGAGTTGTTGAGGAAGCTAAAGGAGAAGGAGAATAACCGCCCTAAAGCTGATATTCAGGGAAGCTTCTACAAACTTCATAGCAGTATGTTCAAAGGCCGTGCCTTGGCCTGGAAGTTTGTCAAAGAGCTTAGGTGTTTTGCAGTGAAATGGGAGAAAGGTATTCTATACTTTGAGAAGTTTCATCACTTAAAGACTCTTCCTTACTGGGCAATCAGGGATATTTGTCGTCACCGTCTAACGGGAGCGCCAAATAGCCAGATTGATTATTTTGCTGAGAAGATGACCCGCGAAAGTCGAACCGAGTGGAATCTGTTTAGACCTCAGTATCCAAAGAGGATTGAACACAAGAAGGAGATTAACGAGATAACTGGGTTGCCCAAGGTTACTTTGAAGTATAAACCACCGCGAGTGCTGAAGAAAATTCCGTTGTTGCATATTCCTCAGCATTTCGCTAAAGACTTTATCTGGTGGTGCTATGATTGGAAGAGAGCAGAGGCCGTGATTGTGTTAAAGGATGGTGAGAAGGATTATAAGAAAGTGCTTATTTTTGATCCTATGTGGCTAATCAATTGCTCACATGAGGATATCATTATGTTATTCTATAATCCTATCTACTCAGACGCAAAAGATGCTGAACAAGCAGGAAAATACCAACGTGTGGTATTTCTATGCTTTGCGTATGACATCAACGCTGGATGTGATTATGAGCAGAAGTTGGGAAAGACTGTTGAGAAGGTTGTGCCTGTGAAGAAATCAAAGAAGAAGACAGTTCAGGAACCGGTACTGACTAGAGAACAAAAGATTATTCGACACATCAGAATAATGAACAAGCACATGGATGAACAGAGAAGATTACAATCCAAGCAATAGTCGAGGGGGAGTTTGTAGGTGCATATGTGCGACTAATGCTTTGGATTGGATAAATCATATGTTTTTGTTTTCTGTCGTTGGTGCGAAGGAAGGTGTTGGATGGTTCGAAGGAGAGTTTTCAAAGGTGCGAAGGAAGAATTTTGGGCGAATGAAGACTGTTTATTATGTAGTTTGGTTCGACCGTTCACAATGGGCGAACCTGCACATTCGCACGAACAAAGTGGGCGAATGTGCAGTCTATAAATAGGCAAACTCAGTTTTTGTAGTTAACTTTTGAGTCATTTATTTCCCGCCACTTTCTGAATTCTCTCTGTAACTTTTTATAAACTTGTTTTGCGTCTAATCCTTGATTGTAATCACTTTTCTACGTGTATTCAAGTTTGATTATTAATGAAAACGTTTGAAAATGATGATTTGTGTGTGTTTATCTGATTAGTTATCATTTTGTGCTGGTTTTGGGGATTCCGCACCCAAAACTAAATTGTTTGATTGTCTTTGTAGCTTATCGATCCTTTCACGCACATACAAAAATGATGATTGTGGAGAGAAGAAATCTGGTTTGATTCTTGATTCGGTTACTGAGGTGCCAGAACAGTATGATTTAGCTTATTCTGACGTGGAGAGTGAATCTGATTCTGAATCTAGTGTTAACTCACTGGATGATGATATTGACCAGTTGCTTGCTGAAGCTGACTTTTTGATGACTCGCAAATCATGCATGGTGGATGATGCTTGTACCAGGATTGATTATTCAATGTTTTTCGCTGGGAAGGAAGCACATTATGCACTGATGGCGATGACAGTACCTCCTAAACAGGTAAGTATTGAATCTACTTCAAATTCAATTTGTGATAAACATTGTGATGCTTGTGATAAATTGACAGAGGATAATAAGCAACTCAAGGTTCAGCTTGAGAGTTCTAAAATCAACTGTCAATCCTATCAAAAAGAAGCACGAGAGTTTAACAGAGTGCTTGATGGTTATAAGAAAGATGTTTCAGAACTGAAAAAGACTTTATCTTTAAAACAACTAGCCATAAATAACTACATCAATGATTTAGAAAACACAAAACTTGAAATGGCGACCATTAAGTGCTTTGTAGAAAAAGTAAATAAGAAACTTGAGAGTTATAAGCATATTGCCTATGTTGTTGATCATATAATAGAGGAGCCTTCACAGTCTAGTAGTGCAAACTACAAGGCCGTCCCATCTCCAGTGTTATTTGAAAATCATACTCTACATTCAATAACACTGGAGAGCTCAGTCAAGTCTGAATCGACATCGGATAATGAGTCGAACACGTCTAGTGCGGGAGACCCAAATTATGATGTTCGACCAGTTTTGGGACTAAACAATGAAGGTGTAGTTGCTGTAACTGATGATTCCGATTCTGAGGATGATCAATTTGAGAAGGTGTGTGATATTCCTGAGGAAAATCACATAATCGCTAACGAACCTGTTTCACCATCTCAGAGTGTGCATCCCATGGCTAACGCTCATAAAAAGAATCAATCGGTTAAGCCTGTTGAAAAGTAAAATGAATCCTGTGACAAACCCGTCAAGATTTTCTATCGGATGATTGGATCCGATAAGATTATGTCTGACGAGGAATACCCAATCAAGTTCGCCAATTATTCAAAGATTGAAAAGATTTGGCAGGAGAGTACCATTTGGTTCCCAAAGCATGAGCGAACAAATGATGTACCTCCAGAAGTTTTAGAAAGAATTTACTTGGATGTTCCTAAAGAACCGAAAGTTGATGTCACAGAATTCATCAAGCCAAAGAATAAGGCAAATAGTTTTCTTGGGCCAACTTACTCTTTGGATCCAGCTCCTGAGAGTCTTAGAAGGAAATGTGTGGAGGACCAGTATCCTATCACCACATACTCTAAGTCGAACGCCAAGAATAACTTTGAGGAATACCGTGCGTGCTATAAATGCAGGGAGAGAGGGCATTTACTTGCTCATTGCCCGTATGTTAGGCATAAAAGGCATGAGGTGGAAGTGAAGCAAAATCATCAATGTCCAGTCGATAATCAATGTTATCCACAACAACGAGTTGTCCCTCAACAACCACATTTTTATAATCAAAATCATTTTTATCAAAGAAGGGATACTCGTTCGATGACATATGATTGTCGTAACCGGATAGCTACTGAAAAATCCCTTAAGAAACCGATGGTGAACACAACTGTTGACAAGAAAAAGGTTCCAGTTAAACCTGTTGTCAACCCAACAGTTGGTCCTGTCTATGTTAAATCAGAGAAGGTAACCAAGAAAGTTTCGTTCAAAAATGAAGTAAAGAAACCAGTTGAGACCCCAAAATCTCAAATCCGGATCTTGAAACGTTCGGAACAACATTGGTCACCAAAGGGTTCACAAGGTGCTTCATCTTCTATAACATCCCGAATTCGCCAGATAATTATTTAGACGAAACTACTACCCAATTTTTTTTACTTTTATTTTGAGTCCATTAACGGGACTTGACCATATGACTTTATCTAATTGGGTACAAAGTGCGAGATATTATTTAGCGGGTCAACAAACAAACAAACTTGGCTCTTATGCATTGGTTTAAAAGAAATAAAGGGACCCAAACCACACTAATTAAAGATGGTTTTAAATTGTGGAAGTGAGTTATTCATTAAAGGAAGTATAAGGGGGTATTATGTAAAATGTGGATATTAGAATTCATTTATAAATAAACCCTACGTCTTGTGACCTAGACGGGGCGCCGAAACAGAAAAACGATCGGGAATGAGGCTTGCAACGGTGGTGATTCATGTCGGCTTCCGATCATGACAACCAGGTGACGAGGTAAGCCATATCTCAAACTAAGTATCATGCTTCGTGTTTGCTACCATCTTTTATCGCGGGGTTTTTTGATGATGGGTAAGGAGCCGATTTCATTATTTGGTGGTGGTGTTCATCGACGGTGGTGGTGTAGGTTGATGAGGAGGACAAGAGTAGCTGGGTTAACGGTTATGGTGATGGGGTTTGGTGGTCGCTTATTCTGGTTAAGGTCTCTCTATTTCAGATTTGGACTGATTGTAAGAAGGTTTGGTGACGCCCGGATGAGGAGTGATGCGAAAGCATTCATTTTGGCAAAGAATCAGAAACTAACAGCCGGCTGTTGTGGCCACTGACGGATGCGTCGGTGACAGACGGCGGCAGGAATTGAACTGGATGAAAGATCATGTTCTCGCGGTCGCGTGGATATGTTATTTGAAGAAAACGATGTTAGGATGACAAGGTTTCGAGCTGCGCAAAGACAGCACGCAGAACTGAACGAGCTGCGCACAGAAGTGCGTGCTGGCAGCAGGGGCAGCATTGGCGGTCGACGCAACTGTATTCAGATGTCGGGCTTGTCGAGACGATTTTGTGAATATGTGGATCGTGCGAAACGAAGATCGTATGATCAAGTTACGAGCAAAACAAGTTTTCTTCTCATTTTAATGTTTTGTGTGTTTCTCACAGTGAAGCAGATGTATGTGCATGGCTGCATAGAAAAATAAAATAAAATAAAGGGTATGTGTGTTCCTCTTGAGATTATGGTCATGTTGAATTGAGATGGTGATCAATAGCGCATACATGTGTACATGATCATGGGGATGACAATCGAGATGGTTCTTGCATTATGATGGCCAATTAGAATATTGCATGTTGTATAAGTTCATGTATAGATTTCAAGATGATGGTTTTGAACGTATTATCATGTTCGGGTATGGAGCGTTCTACATGTGTTAGCATATATGTTCGTGGGAGCGTTCGATATGTGGTCGAGGATAAGCTCATAGGGCGGTTAGCTTGTGCATTTGGAAGCTTTGCAACTAGTGAGTTCTTGAGCCCACTCTTTTAATTATTATTTTCCCTAATATTTTGGGCTAACGTGCATGCTAAACCAGTATGATTATTTTTATGAAGTCACAAAATATTTTTATGAAGTTATAAATATTTGTGTACGAATGAAATCCATATTAACTCATACATATTATTTTGGTATGAAACGTGAGTAGGTGGAATGCGCCTAATGTTTTATTATATGGTATGGGTTATATGTGTTAATAGAAGTGGGATAGGCCTGCTCTGATTTATGGTATGGTTTTTATCATGGTTCACATAGTTTGTGGCTTATGTGTTATTAGAAGTGGGATACGCCTGCTCTGATTTATGGTATTAGTTTTTTTGTGTCATGGTTGTTACATGATTTATGTTGTATGGATTATTATAAACTGAGCTATGACAGAAGTGGGAGATGCCTGCTTTGATCTCTAGACTTGGTTGAGTTAAATAGACTTGATTGTACTTTGTGTTGATAAGCGTAATGCGCTTATTATAGTTGGAAATTAAAGTCTTGGGTTGAATAGGCGGACTGCGCTTATCCTAGACTTTAAATATTGCTTAGGGAACAATTAGGCGGATTGCGCGTATTGTTGACTCTAAGGTTATAGTATTTTGTTATTGTTTATTTTAACAACTTACTATTATTGAAAACTTATAAAACTTGAACTCACTCAGTGTAGCTGACTTTTGCATACACGTTAGATTGATTTCAGGTTGTGGATGAATAAAGGGCGCCTTGGCATGCAGTGGAGCTACTCAGTTGCGGTTGACATTCCAATTAAGAAGACGTCTACGAGATTTGCTCGAACGTTATTTACATATTTTTTAAGCTTTTAGTTGATTATTAAATATTCTTTTGACCCGTCTTGGGCAAACC
Organism: Ambrosia trifida; assembly: GCA_028751855.1. NCBI lineage: Eukaryota > Viridiplantae > Streptophyta > Magnoliopsida > Asterales > Asteraceae > Ambrosia > Ambrosia trifida. The sequence goes on from CM054122.1 coordinate 28,085,601, forward strand.
ATGTTTGGAAATTTAATAATTTCTTTTAACATTCCGCTGCGTATTTTCTGAAATAAAATAAGATTTCTTTTGAATTGTTAACATGGTTTTAGTATTTGAATGCCAACTATTTGACCCGTCGGTTTTGAGGGTCTTACAAGTTGGTATCAGAGCAATGGTTCGAGGGATTTGGGCATTTTGTGCTCGAACTCGAATTTGGTATGGGACCAAACTGTTACTAAGAAATGTTAACTGCTGGGCTGCTGCACGCCAAGAGGTAATCCTTAGTTTTGATGTATACCCATATATATACACATATATATATATATATATATATTTCATTGGGTGCTTAATAACATGAAGTCATAATGGGCGGTTAGTGCCTTTACATTTTGATGTAGTATGGGAAGTTTATTATGTAGTGCATAATGTATGATACGTAGGTTGGAACTCTTCTCGTTGAACACTTAGATACATAAAGTGTTAAAAGGAAACCCAATACCTATTTTTTTTTAAGTATTTTATTATGGCTCTTATTGAATGCTTAATTGCAAAAATTCATAGGGGGTGTTATGCTCTTGTGTTTTGAGGTAGGGCAAAATTCCCTTCGTCGTTTGTTAATTGCAAACCTTTAAGGTTTAATAGCTAAATACCATGTGTATTTGTGTTAATGTGTAGACAGAATTGTTAATGTGGTCGTAACATGTTGTGTTTAGGGTGACTAAAGTAAAGTAAACAGCTAATCACACTTGATCAACGTTATTAGAAGTTTACCCTTACTTTACACATCCTGAATATGTCTTGTGATGGATCATGTGACGGTTTTGTCGTGGATGTTTTGTATGGGTTGTGTCTATCACCTTTTGTATTGGGTTAGATAAGATCCCAAGGATACTAGACATTTAATCGAGGAGAAGGTTGCAGTAGGAAATTCACTCCTAGTGACCAAGGCTGTAGATAATTGTCGGATCGAGTTATCGAGCCATAGTCTTCCTATTCTCTTGTACTTAATGTCATTGGGTTGCTTTGATGTTATTCTTGGGATGGACTGGCTGGCTACCGTGGATGCCTACTTTCTGTGTGAGCAGAGACTTGTGAGACTTACAGCTCCTAATGGGAATCGTATTATTGTTCATGGGCACGATGGTTGCTCATTACCTCGGGTTATTTCTATGCTAAATGCGGGGAAGATGTTTCAGCATTGGTGTAAGGCGTACCTGGCACAGGTCTTGGATGTGGGGGCTGATATCCCTAAGCTAGGGGATGTCCCTGTAGTGCGGGATTACTCGGATGTATTTCCTGAGGATTTAACGGAATCGCCATCGAACCGCGAGGTTGAGTTCCAAATAGACCTCGTGCTGGAAGCTAAACCTGTAGCTAGAGACCTTACCTCCTAGCCCCTGTGTAAATGAAATAACTCTCATCTCCATTGGAGGATTTGCTCTTTACCAAGGACCGACAATTTATTTCAATCAGCTCCAAGGAGCTAGTTGGCTCTCGAAAATTGATTTTAGATAGGGCTATCATCAGCTAAAAATACGATATCAGGACATTTTTCGTACTCGTTATAGACATTGTGAGTTTTGGTGATGCCTTTTGGCCTGACTAATGCGCCCGCGGAACTCATGGATTTGATGAACTGGGGGTGTAGGCCGATGCTCGATCGTTAGGTTATGGTTTCCATTTATGACATGCTCATATACTCCAAAAGTGAAGAAGACCATATTCAACATCTCAACTAGGTTCTTTAAACTCTAAGGAATGAGAAACTTCGCACTAAATTCTTGAAGGTGTCGTCTGATTTCGTGAGGCTCAGTATTCTGGGCCATGTCATTAATTCTATCGGTACCATGGTAGATCCCACGAATGTGGAGGCGGTGATGAACTGGGCGACACCAAAAATCACTGGATGAGATTTGTAGCTTCTTGGGTTGGCAGGTTATTATCGGAGGTGCGTACAGGATTTCACTAGGATAGCTCACTGACTAAACTGACCAAGAGTGAGGTGATGTTAGCTTGGGACTTGGACCAAGAGAACGCGTTTCTTGAAAATAAAGAAAAGTTTGACACCGGATTTGCGGGTCTTACAAGTTTGACACAAGCACCGATCCTAGCCTTACCAGGTTGGACGGAGGTTGTAGTGGTTTTTTCGGACGCGTCACTTGGGGGTATCGGGTGTGTACTTATGCAGTGCGGTAAGGTGATAGCTTATGCCAATCGAAACCCCACGAGTTTAATTACCCGACTCATGATTGGGAGTTGGCTGTTGTTGTTTTTGCGCTTCAACTGTGGGAATATCACTTTTATGGGGATCCTTGCACCATCTATACTGACCATAAGAGTTGGAATATTTCTTTGAGCAGAAGGACTTTAGTAGGAGGCAGCGCAGGTGGTTGGAATTAATCAAGGACTATGATGTGGAGATTGCGTATCACCCAGGAAAGGTTAACGTGGTGGCAGACACGTTTAGCCGAAAAAAGAGGCCTAAGCCCATTCGGGTGAAATCTTGTCAGCTTATTTTGAAACCGGGTATATTGAAGAAATCTCTAGTGCCCAGATTGAAGCCTTACAGGTGGAGCGAATTATGATAGAGCGTATGTGGGGGAAGCAATGACTTATGAAAAGTGATGGAGACAGGGGTTATGTTCATAAATTACCGGATGTGGGTACCTTGATATGGAGGGTTTAGTGATAAAATCATGGATGAGGCGCACGAAACTACCATTCTAATCATCCGGGGGCAACAATATGTATCAAGATCTTAAGAAGAACTATTGGTGGCCAACACAAGGAAGTATGAGGTGGCAACTTATGTGAGCAGGTGTTTGACTTGTTTACAGGTTAAGGCAGAACATCAGAAACCGTTCAAAAAAATCAACCTTTAGAGGTACCGGAATGGAAGTGGGAATATCTTACTATGTATTTCATCACTAACCTACCCCATACGCCCAAGGTGTTTGACACCACTTGGGTGGTGGTAGATTGGTAGACAAAAATTACTCACTTCTTGCCGATACGGGGGACCTTTAACTCCGAAAGGTTGGCGGTATTGTTCCTTCGTGAGATTGTATCTAAGCACGGTGTTCCAGTGTTATTGTATACGATAGAGACACTCGTTCTACGTGAATGGGTACTGGATTACACATTAGCACCGCGTATCACCCGCAGACAGATGGTCAGTCGGAAAGAACCATCCAAACCCTTGAAGATATGCTTCGGGTATGCATTATTGATTTTGGCGGTAGTTGGGAGCATCAACTACCCTTGGCGGAGTTTTCATATAACAATAGCCATCACGCCACTATTTGGATGCTACCGTATGAGAAGTTGCTGTGTTTTGCGACTACCTGACCTTATAAACTAGGCTATGATAGAAGTGGGATGTGCCTGCTCTAATCTATAGCATTGGTTTTGTGTCATGATTGTTACTATTCTGTTCTAAGTTGTAACATAAAATGATCATACGAATGTACTATGGGAAGATTCCTATTATGCGTAGGACTTGGGTTGACATAATAAGGCCTTACTTTAGGGATATCTAAACCCACTGTCTAGTAACTTTAAGGAATCTCTATTAGCCAATAAATACTTTACGCGATAGGATTCGAGGACGAATCCTTTTCTATGGGGGTAGACTTGTAACATCCCGAATTTGCCAGATAATTATTTAGACGAAACTACTAACCAATTTTTTTTACTTTTATTTTGAGTCCATTAACGGGACTTGACCATATGACTTTATCTAATTGGGTACAAAGTGCGAGATATTATTTAGCGGGTCAACAAACAAACAAACTTGGCTCTTATGCATTGGTTTAAAAGAAATAAAGGACCCAAACCACACTAATTGAAGACGGTTTTGAATTGTGGAAGTGAGTTATTCATAAAAGGAAGTATAAGGGGGTATTATGTAAAATGTGGATATTAGAATTCATTTATAAATAAACCCTACGTCTTGTGACCTAGACGGGGCGCCGAAACAGAAAAACGATCGGGAATGAGGCTTGCAAGGGTGGTGATTCATGTCGGCTTCCGATCATGACAACCAGGTGACGAGGTAAGCCATATCTCAAACCAAGTATCATGCTTCGTGTTTGCTACCATCTTTTATCGCGGGGTTTTTTGATGATGGGTAAGGAGCCGATTTCATTATTTGGTGGTGGTGTTCATCGACGGTGGTGGTGTAGGTTGATGAGGAGGACAAGAGTAGCTGGGTTAACGGTTATGGTGATGGGGTTTGGTGGTCGCTTATGCTGGTTAAGGTCTCTCTATTTCAGATTTGGACTGATTGTAAGAAGGTTTGGTGACGCCCGGATGAGGAGTGATGCGAAAGCATTCATTTTGGCAAAGAATCAGAAACTAACAGCCGGCTGTTGTGGCCACTGACGGATGCGTCGGTGCCAGACGGCGGCAGGAATTGAACTAGATGAAAGATCATGTTCTCGCGGTCGCGTGGATATGTTATTTGAAGAAAACGGAGTTAGGATGACAAGGTTTCGAGCTGCGCAAAGACAGCGCGCAGAACTGAACGAGCTGACGCACAGAATTGCGTGCTGGCAGCAGGGGCAGCATTGGCGGTCGACGCAACTATATTCAGATGTCGGGCTTGTCGAGACGATTTCGTGAATATGTGGATCGTGCGAAACAAAGATCGTATGATCAAGTTACGAGCAAAACAAGTTTTCTTCTCATTTTAATGTTTTGTGTGTTTCTCACAGTGAAGCAGATGTGTGTGCATGGCTGCATAGAAAAAAAAATAAATAAATAAAGGGTATGTGTGTTCCTCTTGAGATTATGGTCATGTTGAATTGAGATGGTGATCAATAGCTCATGCATGTGTACGTGATCATGGGGATGACAATCGAGATGGTTCTTGCATTATGATGGCCAATTAGAATATTGCATTTTGTATAAGTTCAGGTATAGGTTTCAAGATGATGGTTTTGAACGTATTATCATGTTCGGGTATGGAGCGTTCTACATGTGTTAGCATATATGTTCGTGGGATCGATCGATATGTGGTTGAGGATAAGCTCATAGAGCGGTTAGCTTGTGCATTTGGAAGCTTTGCAACTAGTGAGTTCTTGAGCCCACTCTTTTAATTATTATTTTCCCTAATATTTTGGGCTAACGTGCATGCTAAACCAGTATGATTATTTTTATGAAGTCACAAAATATTTTTATGAAGTTATAAATATTTGTGTACGAATGAAATCCATATTAACTCATACATATTATTTTGGTATGAAACGTGAGTAGGTGGAATGCGCCTAATGTTTTATTATATGGTATGGGTTATATGTGTTAATAGAAGTGGGATAGGCCTGCTCTGATTTATGGTATGGTTTTTATCATGGTTCACATAGTTTGTGGCTTATGTGTTATTAGAAGTGGGATACGCCTGCTCTGATTTATGGTATTAGTTTTTTTGTTTCATGGTTGTTACATGATTTATGTTGTATGGATTATTATAAACTGAGCTATGACAGAAGTGGGAGATGCCTGCTTTGATCTCTAGACTTGGTTGAGTTAAATAGACTTGATTGTACTTTGTGTTGATAAGCGTAATGCGCTTATTATATTTGGAAATTAAAGTCTTGGGTTGAATAGGCGGACTGCGCTTATCCTAGACTTTAAATATTGCTTAGGGAACAATTAGGCGGATTGCGCGTATTGTTGACTCTAAGGTTATAGTATTTTGTTATTGTTTATTTTAACAACTTACTATTATTGAAAACTTATAAAACTTGAACTCACTCAGCGTAGCTGACTTTTGCATACACGTTAGATTGATTTCAGGTTGTGGATGAATAAAGGGTGCCTTGGCATGCAGTGGAGCTACTCAGTTGCGGTTGACATTCCAATTAAGAAGACGTCTACGAGATTTGCTCGAACATTATTTACATATTTTTTAAGCTTTTAGTTGATTATTAAATATTCTTTTGACCCGTCTTGGGCAAACCATGTTTGGAAATTTAATAATTTCTTTTAACATTCCGCTGCGTATTTTCTGAAATAAAATATGATTTCTTTTGAATTGTTAACATGGTTTTAGTATTTGAATGCCAACTGTTTGACCCGTCGGTTTTGAGGGTCTTACATCTTCACAGGTGAATGAGAATGTCAAAGCTGAAACTGAAAAAGATTTAATTGATCAGAAAAAGATCAATTCAAATCTATCTGATTGTAAGAAAGAGTCTTTGAAACACAAAGTTCAAAGACCCAAGACCAAGCAGGCTTGGGTCCCCCGAAAAATCTAATCTTTTTACTTGATATGTGCAGGGAGCTTCAGCTGGCCCTGTGAGCAGTCTTTGGATTGTTGACAGTGGAGCTTCTGGTCACATGACAGGGGATCTATCGCTACTGTTCGATATCAGAAATATTAATGGAGGTTATGTAGCGTTTTCTGGAAACAAGGGTGGATACATTACCATGGAGGGTAGTGTCAGTAATGGTATAGTGAGTTTTGAGAAGATCTCTTACGTGAAGCAAATCGATTATAATCTCCTCAGTGTCAGTCAGATTTGTGATAAGCAGTTTTCGGTTTATTTTAATGACAAATCTTGCTATATACTCAAGCCGTGATTCATTTTACCAAAAGAGTGGGTGATGTTAAAGGCGCCGAGAGTGAACAATTTGTACATTCTCGATATGTCAAAAGCAATGACTACACAAGGCCAAGTCACGTGTTTTCTCTCCAAGGCTACTGAAAAAGAATCAATCATGTGGCATAGGAGGATGGGAAACATTCACCTTCGAAAGATGAATCAATTGGTGAAGAATGAACTTGTCACAGGCGTGAATGTTAAACATTTTCATTTAAATGACAAGTGTGTGAGTTGCAAGAAGGGTAAGCAGCACAAACAATCCCATAAGCCAAAGAAAGTCAATTCCGTTGAACTGCCACTTGAGGGTTTGCACATGGATCTGTTTGGCCGGTCAAACGTAAAAGTCATGCTGGTGAATTGTACTGTCTTGTGGTTACCGATGACTTTTCCAGATTTTCATGGGTTATGTGCTTGCACCATAAGAGCGACACGTTTGATAATCTGAAAGTTCTGTTCACTCGATTGGAAAATATCTATAAGATCAAGAGAATTAGGAGTGATAATGGGACGGATTTTAAGAATGCACAGATGGACGATCTTTGTGAAAACAAAGGTATTCATCATGAATACAGTGCTCTGTATACCCCACAACAGAATGGTGTCGTAGAACGTAAAAACAGGACTCTAATTGAAACGACAAGAACAATGCTCGCGGACTCAAATCTTCCAGTAATGTTCTGGAACGAAGCAATTTACGCAGCTTGTTATACTCTTAATAGTGTTTTAACGGTCAAGAAGGTTGGCAAAACTTCTTATGATCTGTTGAATAGTCGAAAGCTGAACTTAGAGTATCTAGAACCGTTTGGAGCTCCATGTACAATGCTTAATCCATCTAAGAAGTTCGCACCGAAGGCTGAAGAAGGATTCTTTGTTGGATATGCAACCCCGCTTAAACGGGTTTTCAACAAACGAACTCATCAGGTCGAGGAGTGGGCTAATGTCGAAGTACAAAGATATACTCAGAATGTACAGGGTAGCGGTCCAGACTGGATGTTTGATTACAAGGATTTCTTTGAATCATTAAATCTAGATAGCTTGGTTGAAGAAGCTGTATTACGATTATATTACGAGGTCGAAAAAGCAGTAACATCTCCGTTGGTGCGTCCGATCACTGTAAACCCCCAAACAACTTCTAATGATACCAATGCTCATGTAGCTGAAGAAGAGGTATTTCAGGAAACTTCCACAACTCTTAATTCATCGGAATCTGAAGATGACGATGATGTTACAAGTGAAGCTGTTCCAGATATTGCTACAGAGACACCACCAGTGAACCCAAATCCACATAGTTCTTCATCATCGAATGGGGGTAATGATCTGGATTCCACAGAGAACTTAACTACTCAGACGGGAGTTCAAGTACCTGATTATCCGGAATCTCGAATACATCAGATTCACCCGATCGAGCAGGTTATTGGTGATCCTGGTAGCAGCGTAATGACGAGAGGTTAACTGAGGAATGCAAACTCAACAGAAAACCTTGGCGCTCTTGCTTTATATGCCAAAATTCAAAAATCAGGTTTTCAAAATGACTGGTCTTTTGCTTGTTATGTTTCGCAGGTTGAGCCGCGGACATACAAGGACGCTCTTTTGGATGACGCTTGGGTAGAGGCTATGCAGGAGGAGTTATTACAGTTTCAGAAACTCGGAGTATGGACACTGACAGATTTACCCCCAGGATGGAAAAAGATAGGAACGAAATGGGTGTTCAAGTGTAAGAAAGATGACAGAGGAGTGATTGTCAGGAACAAAACTCGATTGGTCGTACAAGGCTTTCATCAAGTTGAAGGATTTGATTACAACGAGATTTATGCACTGGTTGCACGCTTAGAGGCTATCCGAATGTTTCTAGCGTTCGCATCATATAAGAAATTCAAGGTGTATCAAATGGACGTCAAAAGTGCGTTTCTCTACGGTGTGGTCAAGGACGAAGTTTACGTAGGTCAACCACCAGGCTTTGAGGATCCTATTCACCGGGATAAGATCTACGTTCTAAACAAAGCTCTTTACGGGTTGCACCAGGCTCCGAGGCAATGGTATGAGGAGCTGAGCACGTATCTTCTGTCCAAAGGATTTAAACGAGGTTTGGTAGATTGCACACTGTTCACAAAACGAACAGGGGATGACTTGCTTCTAGTGCAGATTTATGTTGATGACATTATTTTTGGTTCTAATAACGAACTTCTGTGCAGAGAATTTGAACGTGTTATGCAGGAAAAGTTCGAAATGAGTGCAATGGGAGAGATGCAGTTTTTCCTAGGCTTGTAGGTGGACCAAAGACCAACGGGGATCTTTATTCACCAGACGAAATATGTTTCTGAAGTCTTGAGCCGATTCCAGATGGATGATTCAAAGCCGATGGATACCCCGATACAACCTAATCACGGGATTGGTGTTGACGCTAAGGGGGAGCTAACTGATCCTTTTACATACAGAGCAATCGTCGGATCTCTGATGTTCCTCACTGCTTCCAGACCAGATATAATATTTGTTACATGTCTTTGTGCACGTTATCAGTCGAAGCCGAAACAGAGTCATCTTGCAGCTGTCAAACGTATCCTTAGATATCTGAAGGGTTGTCCGTCGAGAGGACTATGGTACCCTAATGATGATAATTTTGACCTAATCGCTTTTAGTGATGCAGATTGGGGTGGTTGTGACAAAGACAACAAATCCACAACGGCTGGATGCCAGTTTATGGGGAGCAGGCTCGTGACCTGGCAATGCAAGAAACAGACCGCAGTTGCATTATCCACATGTGAAGCAGAATACGTTTCAGCATCAAGCTGCTGCTCACAGGTTCTTTGGATACAACAACAGATGGTGGACTACGGTTTGCAATTTCTTAAATCCCCTATTTTCTGTGATAATGAAGCCGCAATTGCATTAACAAAAGACTTAGTAAATCACTCAAAAGCTAAACATATCCGGATTAAATATCATTTTATCCGTGATTGTTATGCAAAAGAGTTGATCGATATGGTCAAAATCCATGCTGACTATCAACGTGCAGATCTTTTTACCAAAGCTTTTGATAAATTGAGATTTGAATATCTTTTAAAAACTAATGGTATTAAAGAAAAACAGGACTGATCACCACCTCAGTTTATCACTTTTTAGTACAGTTTTTATTGATTTTCAGAAAAATACAAAATTCCAAAAACATGTTTTACATTTCTTAGATAGAATTTTTTTTTCTAGAAAAACCAAAAACATTGAAAAATTCAAAAACCCATAAAAATTAGAAAAACCCAAAATGATTTCCTGGAGAAAAAGGGGAAATGATAGTACATCAGTGGGGATTTGACACATTCTAAAGAAATTTAATGCAATATAAGGCGTGTGTCTGAGTCTGTGTGATGTGTTGATAGGCTTCGTAGACTTATTACTGCGTGCCTGATACATACTTATCAAACAAATTGTTGTGTGGATGAACTCCTCATGGGCATATGGTCTTAGTACCGTAATTTCGTTTGATAGGGTATTTGTACAAAACTCGGAGGTTTCGGGTTGTTATGTTATTAGTTGTCTGGGGATAGCTTCTCTGATCTTTTGCTGTAAGTAATTACGGACCTAGATCAGACAGGGTGTCTTTATAAAAGAGCTTTAAAGCCAAATCCTAAAGTTACCAAATTGAGGAACTTTCCATGTATGATGATAATCAAAGATTATCTATTACATCGTATCCAATCAATGATGCAAATCATGATTGATATTAACCCTCAACCTGGTATAGTGCACATGTTACTTTGTTGCATTGATTTGCTGACCTATATACCTATGTGCCTCATACCTTGTGAATTACAAATGACGAAAGCATAATCACGCGCTACAATGAGTCTTTGTGCATTTATTTCTTGATACGAGAGTATGTCGTGTGCGTGGGAACCACAGACAATTGAGTTTATACTATATATAATAGTATCAGCTTAAAGCACTGCACAACAGTCTGCATGTGAGTTTATGTGGGTCACAATATCAGCAGTTGCCAGATCACACATTGTCTTTAATGATAATAAATCAAAAGATCAACGGTGTGATCAGATTTCTCAATAACTGATATGATCCCTTTACCGGAAATCACAAAACATTTACTGTTTTATCTTTACATTTTTGCACATTTACATTTCTCGTCAAAAATACAAAACTCAAAAAGATTTTAGGTGTGTTTTAACTAAAAGTTTAGAAAATCCAAAAAGATTTTACATTTCTATCTTATTTTTTAAAAGCTGATGGTGGTTGATGATGATTTTCTAAAACTTGATGGACCATTTGAGTTTTGTCATCTTTAAATGAGAAATAATGAATGACGGATGCTTAAAAGTTGAAAAATATTTTGAATGGGACTCGATCTTGAGATTTGGTAAAATTTTCAAAAATTCCAATTTTCATTCGCCCCTTCGTTGAGTCGAAGGTGGAATTTTGTCTGCTCATTCGTACCTTTTAAACGGTCGAATGTGAGTGTTCATGTGACATTTTCACATTCGAACCTTTTTTCTACATTTGAACCTTTCAATAGGGTCGAAGGTGGAAAAAGTTTCACATTCGCCCTAGTCAAACGGTCGAATGTGGAGTCTATATATACCATATATGCACATTCGACCCTCACTTTCAAAAAATTTCAAAAATTTGAGATTAAGTGATCTTGTTGCCCGTGTTTTAAATTTCATATCATTGTGTTCGTCTTGAATCACTGATCAATTTGCCATATCGTTTGCAGGTTATAATCCATTACACAATTCATAATCGTCGAATTTCTGACCGTGCCCTAACTGACATCAAACTCTAATTAAAATCTCTTAATTGTTCAATTTTTTGTTAAGGATCTATTGTTTATGTGTTTTAGGGGGAGATAAGTCAAAAACTAAGGTTCAATTCAAAACAGCTTGGTAAATTGATGATTTAAACCACTCGAACCCTAGTTTTTAGTAGAAAACACATAATCAATGGTTAATAATTGAAATTGTTAGTTGGAAATGCTTAATCGGTCATGATAGATTGTGTTTGAATCAAAATGGCATGTTAAAATGGATCAAATCAGAATTTGATGTTCAGGGAGATGAACAGTCTCATTCGCCCAATTCAAACGGTCGAATGTGACTGTTTGGGCAAATGTAGATTGTCAAACGGTCGAACCTGGAAACAAATGGTCGAATGTACAAATTTACAAAAAGTTTTTCACATTCGAACCTTTATTCCCACTTTCGAACCTTTATAATTTCACATTCGAACCTACGAACGGTCGAATGTAGAAACTGATAATCAGTTTTTTCAAGTTTTGTTATTTTTGTCCGTTTTTAACATGTTTGCTTGATTTGTTTTGCAGTTTTATAATGTCTGAACAGGGTAGTGCTGATATTCCCGCTGGATCTTCTGAGAAGGCTACTGGAAAGGAACAAATGGAAGATTTACCATTTGAACCGGCGCACAACTGCTGTGCATTCATGGGTGATCTGAAGAAACATCAAGAATTCACCGGCATCGTAGATTTCCTAAAAAGAAGCCGTGTGATTGTTGCACTTGCTACCCCAGCTATCATTTATAAGGATCTTCTACAGGAGTTCTGGAAGAATGCAAAAATGGACATCTGGAACAACGAATCTGCTGTGGTTAGTACGATTCAGGGGGAGCTTGTGATTATCTCTGAAGATGATATCCGTGAGGCATTGAAGTTGCATGATGAGAAGAAGACAGATCCTAGAGAACTTTCGTGGATAGAACAGAGGAAGTGCTTCTTACGAATGAAGTACAACGGACCGATAACTGATGGTTCGTTACATAAAGGGAAGTTATGTCCTTAGTTTAAGTATCTCGCTCACGTGATGTTGCACGTATTTGGATCAGTGAGTGGAGGGTATGATGTGATGAGGAAAAGCATTAGTTCATTGATGGTGGCTCTTATATTGAACAAACCGTTCAATGTATCTGGTATGATATTGGAACACATGTTAGAACCACTTAGAGGCCTGAAGAACAAGAAGTTTTTGCTTTATCCGAGGTTCATACAGATGATACTTGATAAGAAGCATAAGAAGCTGAGAAGAGATCCTACCCAGATTGTTGTTCAGGATCACATGAACCTGAATACTCTTGTCAGAATGAAGGGTTATAAAGGTGTGCCGTTGAATGAAAGACCACCTAACAAGAATCTGTTTGGTCATTTGATTAACCTAGGGTATGAAGATCCAGGTCAGGATAAGGTTAGACACGATAACAGTGATTCAGATCCAGATAATCCTCTTTGTCTAGTTGATCCTGATGCTAAGAGAAAGCGTTAAGTCGTAAATGTTGGGGCAAAGACGGGAAAGGGAAAAGAGAAAGAAGATGATACTGAACCCGCTAAGAAGAAGGTTTCTAGAAGACATAAGAGCGTACCCAAGAAGGGTTTACATATAGTTGATGAAGTGTCTGTTGATTCAGAAGAGATACAAGAAGACGAGAGATGGGATTCTGATAGTGAGACTGTTAAGAGCACCACGCCCAAGGCCACTGTGGCTGGTGAGTCTGAGAGTCTTAATAAATCTGTTGAGGAGCAAAGGACAAAAAGTCCTGTTGCGTTGGATGAAACAGATGAAGGATTAGGTTTGGGATCCGAAGATTTTGTGGGATCGCCAAAGTCAGGAGAAAAACAGAAGAAGCAACGATACAAGAAGAAAGAGAAAGTATTGAAGCTGATGGAGAAAAGGGCTAGAGATATTGAATTTTTGGTTGCTGGAAAGAAACTGCCTCCAGCATCTACCTCTAAATCACCTATCACATCTCCAACAGCGAAGAAGCAAAAGACATCATCTGTTGCTAAACAGACTGAGTTACCAACTGATGAGTTCAACGATGCATTAGATAGAGTATTAAAGAAAATGAAGAAACGAAAGTTTTCTGCTGCTGAAGCTTCAACACCACCGAAGGTTACTGTAGACAGTGATGTTATGACTGTAGTGAACCTGAAGCTTGCTGACATGATGAAGATTATTAATCACCAACAAGCAGAAATAGAACAGTTGAGAAACAATGACAAGAAGATGTTAGACGTTGTTGAAACATCACATGAGAATTAGGAGGCTCTAGAAGCTAAGATTAAACAGCTTCAAAAAGAAAACAAGAAGTTGTTGAAGCATGAATAGAGAAACACCAGGAGATATATTGCTATAAAATAGGAGAACAAGAAGCTGAAAGCAAGTAACAAGAGTATGGATAATTTGATAAAAGACTTATACTCTAAAGCTCCTCAGTTACAAGCTGGTGAAGAAGATAAGGAACGTGATGAAGAAGAAGTTGATTATGAACCATCTGATCAAGAAGAAGAAGATGATGATGAGTTAGATGAGGATGCTGGTAAAGATCCTAAGAAAAAAGAAAGATGGTGATGATGATGGTTAGGGAGATGATTCAGGAGAAGATAATAGCTCTGCAAATTCTGACAGTGATGATGATGATGATGATGATAACACTGATAAATACAAGTATGAGAAGAGAGGATCAGGAAAAGATACAGGAGGTTCTAGTTCGAAAGCTCCTGGTGGTACAGTTGATGATGATAGTATCTTTTGGAATGAAAAGATCAGATCAATGCAGTGCCACTCCATGCGTCCTATTCCTTGACTTCTACCTTAGTGACCTGGGAAAACATGCTAAAATACGTCAACATAAAATGATGGTGAGTTCACAGGTTTTGAAGTTGCACAACTTTTAGAAAACTCAGAGTCACATAACACACTATTATGATTTAAAATCAGTTGGACAATTTACTTATTTCTCAAGTGTTCCGACTACTGTGGATAACCCATGGTCCGCCCTATGATTTGCCCCCAGTTTCCCTCGATCTGACATCGGTTTGCCCTTGGTATGCCCTAGGTTTGCCTTTGGTTTTCCCTTATCCTCCCCAAACACACCCCTTTAATAGTTTGAATTGTTGTAAGGATTTCCAGTGCACAAGTGATGTGATAGTGTTCATGTAATCCAAAAGTTTAGAGGGTTGTAGCATGATTCTCCCCCACAAAGTAAAAGCAGTTAAAGTGGGGCCATGAAACTCACCTTAGGTTGCGTCTTCAAGTGGGTAATATACCAGCCGAGTTATGGTAGTCCCGACTACTGGAAACCTACCATAGATAGCCTATAACTGTTTACACGATGATACGTTTGTCTAATAACCCTTATATGTCCAAGAACTTGACTTTGTGTATTTGTGAAAGTATTTGACGTTTGACACGACCTCACAAGACTCAACATCCCGTTGGTGACCGGTTATTTCAGTTTAATCAAGTATGTATAGTTCACATACAAGTAATGCACATAAAACACTAGTTAAGTTTCACAAAATTTTACGTTTGTGCGGATGAAGAATATTTCCTCTCATTCGCACCAATCGTTTATGCGAATGAGAGCTTTTTCCTCTCATTCGCAACTTCGATCATGCGAATGGGTCTAATTCGCACCATTCAGTTGAAAACCATTTTAACAAACAAAAACTATTCAAATCCGATTTAAAACCCAGAGATAATAGCCAATCACTGTAGTCACATCTTTTTAACCTAATAGCATGTTATCACACCTGATTTAGTTACCAATTTGTTCATTTTACATATCCAATCACATGTTTCCCAAAATGGCAAATTATAGAGATGTCACATCAATTGCATGAAAACTTTACCCAAAATAGAAAGTACTTAAATTAACCTATAAACATCATTTTCCGGATTTTCCAACTTAGATTCATTCACCCTAATATGTTTCTAACATGTTACTATCCTCGTGTTCCCATTAAAAGCCCTGGATCTACAACATAAACCCCTAAAATGGGTTAAAGTACACAAAACATCAATAAATCATTCATACAACACCTAATCATGCATCTAAACAATTTCAAATCATTTAAACATCATCCTAATATCATTTTATCAATACAAAACACTAAAGCCCCATTTATATGGTCGCCAGCATTATCTAAACTCGTGTTCTTGTAAGAAAACTCATTATTTAGGTCTAGATCTTGTTTAGAAAGGTTTTTATTTAAGAAAACACTTTGGAATAAGATCTGGCCACTTGAGGTTTATCACAAATGAAAAAAATGTATTGAAAAGGGTTTAGATGGTTAACACACCTTAAATCTTCAAGTGTTATTGATTATAAACAAAAATGTAATAAAAAGGGTTTAGATGAAAACTCATTATTTAGGTTTAGATCTCATTTCTACAGGCTGTGGTTTTAAAGAGAGCACTTGGGATCGAGTTAGGGTTGTGAAATGGTAAAAATGAGGCAATGAGATACTTATATAGTCATTTCTCATTTGCATCGTCATTGGTGCGAATGGGAAGTTTTGTGACTCATTCGCACCTTCATTAGTGGGAATGAGAAATTTTGTGACTTATTTTGTGACACCCGGCAAACTTCGGTAACTAACTTTTTGAAAACTTAGTAAGTCTACCTTAGCAAGTCGCGCATACATTACACATGACAGGGTCAGTCGAGTCGAGTCATACATCATTGAGGTTTTAACACACGCGAGTCTCAAGTCCCGGGAATTGGTGAACGAGTGTGAACGTGTTTATTTTCATGTATTATGTGTTTATAATCATTATGTGACTTGTCGGTATGTGAAAACGTGTTAACATATGTTAAAACGGGGTTTAACGCGCAAAATACCCAAGACCAGCTCCTGCAGGCGATTAGGGAAGCCTAATCGCCTACAGGAGGGCGATTAGGATTGCTTAGGGGGCGATTGGGGGCTAATCGCCTGATAGGGTAGGCGATTAGCAGCCCTAATCGCCTGATAAGGCTGCACAATCGCCTGACGTGTTTTAAACGACTAGAAACGCCTATAAATACCACCCTTGACCTCTAAAACACCATTTGTGCAACCCTAGCCGTCCCATAACCCATACCAACACACAAACACCCTCTGGAACTCGTTTTTACATCAAAACAACCATTTCCAAGCTTATTCCATCATTTCCTCTTAAATCCAAGGTGTGTTCTTCAAACCCAAACCTTTAAATGATTATATTTTGCTCCCTAAAAGTCCAGACCTGACTTATAAATGTTTTTGTCTTTGAAAATCCATTAAAAACCGTTTTTAAACAAACCCAAACCTTTATGTGTGTTATATGTGTTATATGTGATTAAAGGTAGGATTTTTATGATTGAAACATGATTGTTCTTGTGTTATTTAGGTATTCATGGCTGTTATGAGTTAGTATGATGATGTCCTAGGAGTTGGATGGTTTTGGTTGTATGTTGTTGATGTTTGATGTTTTGACCCATTTGAATGATTTTGAATGATTAAGGATGCTATGAGGTGTGTTGTTGATTGTATGATGTTAGGGTTTGCTTTAGGATGATGCTAGAGTAGTAGGATACTATCGGACAACGTGGTTATGTGATGAAATCTGGATATTTGCTATTTAGGGCAAGTTCTTGCATGTTGATGTGATGTTTACATGTTAAGTTTACTATTTTGGGAAAACGCTCGCATTCGGGACTGTTAGAATGATGAAAACTTAGGGGTTTTGCTTGAAATATGTTTGTTAATGTGTTAGGATTGATATTGGGTGTTTACACATGTTTCGGATCTGATTTGGAGGGTTAAACGCGCGAAATTGCGTCGCGCAGCAGCTGCAGGCGATTAGCCTTCCTAATCGCCTGATGTGGTAGGCAATTAGGCCTCTTAGCAGGCGATTAGCCTCTCAATCGCATGCTAAGGTAGGCGATTAGCATCACAATCGCCTGTTGACCATCCCCAATCACATGTTGACTTTTCCTAATTGCATGCTAAGTTCCTAATCGCGTGTACTGCTGTTATAAGTGTATTTTGACATTCCGAAACCCGATTCGACACCTAGGAACATGCTAGGAACCCCGTGACATGCCTAGTAACATAGTAACACGTGTATGGACTTGTTTGTGCGTTATTTGACCTATGTGTTAGACTCGTTGAACTTTAACACATGTTAAGTACTAAGTTGCATGATTTGTGTATGTTTGAGTATGAGATGAACACGTGGAATGTCGGGTCACCAATGGGATGCGAGTCTTGTCTTACGTACTCTGGTTGTCGGTCAAACACGTTTTTCGGACACATAATGGTCATGGACTAGACTTAGGGACTAATGAACCCGACGGGTTATTAGTCTAACTTGACGCACATCTTATGATAGGTCGCCACTAGTTGGGGCTATCATATCATACAAACGGTTTACTCATATCACATAAGCGGTTTACTCATTAAACGGAAGACGCAACCTAAGGTGAGTTCACGGCCCCACATTTTACGGTTTTTGCTTTCAGGGGAGAAACATGCTTAAAACTCTTTTATGACTTATGGCTCGGTTTCATTTTAAACACTTTTATGACTTATGACTCTTTTTCACTTTATACTATGGATTACTTATTATTACTATACGGTTCATCAAAAAGTCCCTTAGAAACCACTAACATGGGCGTATGGCGGGAAAATATGGATAGCGCTATTGGGAACTGATAAGCCCCACTCGACGGTTGGACCGGGCGGGTGCATATTGTCTCTAATAAAACAAGGTCTACCGGTGATGACGGTAGCCCATAGGAAACTAAGGGTCAGTAAACGGCATAGTCAGCAATGGTTTCACCCGTATGAGTATCTTATTCTGCGCCTAGCTAGCGTTCTCACAAGCATAGTAGTAACTGTGATGGTAACAGTTTTCGAAGGATCACTTTAAACGTTTAAATAAAACCTGTGAACTCACCAGCATTATATGTTGACTCTTTTAGCATGTTTTCTCAGGTCGCTAAGGTAGCAGCTGTCAGATAGGCGCACGGAGTCGCACTGGAGTCGTCTCGCGTCTAGGGTCTCATTTGCATGTCTTGGAATTGTTAACTTTTGAACTTATGTTTTATTTCTGCATGACTTTTGTAAACTCTGAATGCTTCCGCACTGTTGAATGTTGGTTTTAAATCTTATGCATGGTTTTTGTTTACGTATGTTTTTACATTTAGACGTCGTTTATTGTGACCGTTGACTTGGATCCTGGTGTGTCACACGCCTCGCGGTAGAACTCCGCACGTGGGAATTTGAGGGTGTGACAGATTGGTATCAGAGCCAATGGTTATAGTGAACTAGGACTGCATGTAGAGTCTAGACTATAGCCGTCTCACACACTAGACGGTCACATACATTTGGGTCGTGTCTTTTGGTAAACATACTAACCTTGTCGGGGTGTCGGTATCCTTACCACACAGTGTCATATCACCTATCTCATTCTTGGTTATTCCTAGCTTCATTTATCTTCTTCTTCGGGTTTGCAGTCGAGGGAACATGTTTGTTGATCTTTTGAGTTGGTTATATCTTTCTAAGATGCGGGTACCGGGTGACTTGAGGTTCGAGCTCGGGGCACGCCTTGAGGACCATGTAGAGCAATTTATCATTTCGGGTGCACACGAAATCATAAGTTGAAATGCATGGAAGACTTGGTGGATATCGTGTTGGGATTAATGGTCACGTTCGAACCCGATCCTAGGCTTTTCATATTCTCTTGGTTTAGCGTTGGTGATGGGTCTGAGTATTTGTTTCTTGTTCTTTCTCAGAAGATGTCTGGACGCACTGGAGGACGTACTGGGGGACGACGTGGAGGCCGCACTGGTGGGGGTAGAGGTGGTGGTAACATCACCTTAACGTATGATGAGCTCAATGAGATGATGCAGCAACAGTTGGGCGTTGCACTAGCTGCCTTTCAGGCTGCCCAGCAGACTTTTATGGGTGCTACTGCTCCTCCGGTTCAGGCAGGTGTTGCCTACAAGCGGTTTAAGGATTGTCAGCCCCTCAGCTTCCAGGGTACGGAGGGAGCTGTGGAGTTGCTTCGGTGGTTGGAGAAAACTGAGTCGGTGTTTGCGTTATGTGAGACTCCAGCAGTGGATTGGGTGAAGTTTGCTTCGGGGACTTTTGTAGGACCCGCCCTGACGTGATGGAACTGCGTCACTCAGACACTTGGTCTCGGGGAGGCCAACGCCATGCCTTGGGCGGATTTTGTGCGTAGGTTGAAGGATGAGTACTGCCCGCGAGAGGAGATCAAGAGGTTGGAACAGGAATACGGGAATCTTAAGATGGTGGGTTCTGAGGTTGAGGAGTACACGATCAGGCACAACGAGCTAGCAGTGATTTGTCCAGGTTTGTCGACACCGGAGTACAGGAGGATAGAGCAGTATCTTGTGGGTTTGGTGCCAGAGATTGCTGGGTTGGTGTCTGCTAGGGATCCTACTACCATGTCAGAGGCTGTGCGATCGGCTACCAAGATGACCAACTTGAAGATTTCTGAGGGTGTCTTGCCTCCTAGAGGCTCTTCTGTGAAGGCGCCGGCGGATAACAAGAGGAAGTGGGAAAGTGTGGAAAAGAGTTCAGCGGTAGTTCAACGACAACCGGCGGCGAAGAAGGCTGAAGCTTCAGGGTCAGCGTCGGATCAGAAACAAGGGGGCTATGCTGGGAAGAGCCCTAAGTGTGGGCGTTGTGGTTTTCATCACTATGGTACTTGTGAGAGTTTTCGTTGTGAGCGTTGTCAGCGGACGGGGCATCTTGCGAAGGATTGTAGTGTCAATCTTTCGTCCAGGGCGACTCAGACTGCTGCTACTACTACCCCTGCTCCACAGGGGAACCAGGGTTGCTTTCATTGTGGAGAAGCGGGGCACTTCAAGCGAAGCTGTCCCAAGTTGAATCAAGGGGCACAGGGACTGCAGGGAAGGATGGAGACAATGAAGGCGGTGGCCGGATTACTCGTGCTCATGCTTATGTGATCGGTGCTAGGGAGAACCAGGTGGACCCAGACACTGTTACCCGTACGTATTCTTTCTTATCTCTTGTTACGCTTTGGTTTTACTTTTATCCGCATTATTGTGCGTTCGTGTTTTCGGGTGTTTTCTTTGTGGTTTGGTCTCTGTTTCTCATTCTTTGGGTCGATGAGGGTCCTTTGGGGATGCTACTTGGACGGTACCAGTGGGTTAGTTATACCGATCATAGTAGTCTCCAGTAGGCCTTCGATCGGGGGTCTCATGTCTCATACTCACATTTGGGAAGTGGTTTCCCAGTTGTTACTGTCACGATTGGTTCATGACCTTCACTTGTTGTATTTTGGGGGAAACGTTACTTGGGCACACAAAGAGGTTGACACTCATCACTGTTGAAGCCGAAAGAATCTCGGGACGAGATTCCTTTCAACAGGGGGGATGATGTGACGACCCGGAAAATTTTTCTTCTTATTTGTTCTCTCTCTTCGACTTCGAGAAATTTTCGGGACGAAAATTCTTTCAACAGGGGGATGATGTGACACCCAGCAAACTTCGGTAACTAACTTTTTGAAAACTTAGTAAGTCTACCTTAGCAAGTCGTGCATACATTACACATGACAGGGTCAGTCGAGTCGAGTCGTACATCATTGAGGTTTTAACACACGCGAGTCTCAAGTCCCGGGAATTGGTGAACGAGTGTGAACGTGTTTATTTTCATGTATTATGTGTTTATAATCATTATGTGACTTGTCGGTATGTGAAAACGTGTTAACATATGTTAAAACGGGGTTTAACGCGCAAAATACCCAAGACCAGCTCCTGCAGGCGATTAGGGAAGCCTAATCGCCTACAGGAGGGCGATTAGGATTGCTTAAGGGGTGATTGGGGGCTAATCGCCTGATAGGGTAGGCGATTAGCAGCCCTAATCGCCTGATAAGGCTGCACAATCGCCCGACGTGTTTTAAACGACTAGAAACGCCTATAAATACCACCCTTGACCTCTAAAACACCATTTGTGCAACCCTAGCCGTCCCATAACCCATACCAACACACAAACACCCTCTGGAACTCGTTTTTACATCAAAACAACCATTTCCAAGCTTATTCCATCATTTCCTCTTAAATCCAAGGTGTGTTCTTCAAACCCAAACCTTTAAATGATTATATTTTGCTCCCTAAAAGTCCAGACCTGACTTATAAATGTTTTTGTCTTTGAAAATCCATTAAAAACCGTTTTTAAACAAACCCAAACCTTTATGTGTGTTATATGTGTTATATGTGATTAAAGGTAGGATTTTTATGATTGAAACATGATTGTTCTTGTGTTATTTAGGTATTCATGGCTGTTATGAGTTAGTATGATGATGTCCTAGGAGTTGGATGGTTTTGGTTGTATGTTGTTGATGTTTGATGTTTTGACCCATTTGAATGATTTTGAATGATTAAGGATGCTATGAGGTGTGTTGTTGATTGTATGATGTTAGGGTTTGCTTTAGGATGATGCTAGAGTAGTAGGATACTATCGGACAACGTGGTTATGTGATGAAATCTGGATATTTGCTATTTAGGGCAAGTTCTTGCATGTTGATGTGATGTTTACATGTTAAGTTTACTATTTTGGGAAAACGCTCGCATTCGGGACTGTTAGAATGATGAAAACTTAGGGGTTTTGCTTGAAATATGTTTGTTAATGTGTTAGGATTGATATTGGGTGTTTACACATGTTTCGGATCTGATTTGGAGGGTTAAACGCGCGAAATTGCGTCGCGCAGCAGCTGCAGGCGATTAGCCTTCCTAATCGCATGATGTGGTAGGCGATTAGGCCTCTTAGCAGGCGATTAGCCTCTCAATCGCATGCTAAGGTAGGCGATTAGCCTCACAATCGCCTGTTGACCATCCCCAATCACATGTTGACTTTTCCTAATTGCATGCTAAGTTCCTAATCGCGTGTACTGCTGTTATAAGTGTATTTTGACATTCCGAAACCCGATTCGACACCTAGGAACATGCTAGGAACCCCGTGACATGCCTAGTAACATAGTAACACGTGTATGGACTTGTTTGTGCGTTATTTGACCTATGTGTTAGACTCGTTGAACTTTAACACATGTTAAGTACTAAGTTGCATGATTTGTGTATGTTTGAGTATGAGATGAACACGTGGAATGTCGGGTCACCAATGGGATGCGAGTCTTGTCTTACGTACTCTGGTTGTCGGTCAAACACGTTTTTCGGACACATAATGGTCATGGACTAGACTTAGGGACTAATGAACCCGACGGGTTATTAGTCTAACTTGACGCACATCTTATGATAGGTCGCCACTAGTTGGGGCTATCATATCATACAAACGGTTTACTCATATCACATAAGCGGTTTACTCATTAAACGGAAGACGCAACCTAAGGTGAGTTCACGGCCCCACATTTTACGGTTTTTGCTTTCAGGGGAGAAACATGCTTAAAACTCTTTTATGACTTATGGCTCGGTTTCATCTTAAACTCTTTTATGACTTATGACTCTTTTTCACTTTATACTATGGCTTACTTATTATTACTATACGGTTCATCAAAAAGTCCCTTAGAAACCACTAACATGGGCGTATGGCGGGAAAATATGGATAGCGCTATTGGGAACTGATAAGCCCCACTCGACGGTTGGACCGGGCGGGTGCATATTGTCTCTAATAAAACAAGGTCTACCGGTGATGACGGTAGCCCATAGGAAACTAAGGGTCAGTAAACGGCATAGTCAGCAATGGTTTCACCCGTATGAGTATCTTATTCTGCGCCTAGCTAGCGTTCTCACAAGCATAGTAGTAACTGTGATGGTAACAGTTTTCGAAGGATCACTTTAAACGTTTAAATAAAACCTGTGAACTCACCAGCATTATATGTTGACTCTTTTAGCATGTTTTCTCAGGTCGCTAAGGTAGCAGCTGTCAGATAGGCGCACGGAGTCGCACTGGAGTCGTCTCGCGTCTAGGGTCTCATTTGCATGTCTTGGAATTGTTAACTTTTGAACTTATGTTTTATTTCTGCATGACTTTTGTAAACTCTGAATGCTTCCGCACTGTTGAATGTTGGTTTTAAATCTTATGCATGGTTTTTGTTTACGTATGTTTTTACATTTAGACGTCGTTTATTGTGACCGTTGACTTGGATCCTGGTGTGTCACACGCCTCGCGGTAGAACTCCGCACGTGGGAATTTGAGGGTGTGACAGATTGGTATCAGAGCCAATGGTTATAGTGAACTAGGACTGCATGTAGAGTCTAGACTATAGCCGTCTCACACACTAGACGGTCACATACATTTGGGTCGTGTCTTTTGGTAAACATACTAACCTTGTCGGGGTGTCGGTATCCTTACCCCACAGTGTCATATCACCTATCTCATTCTTGGTTATTCCTAGCTTCATTTATCTTCTTCTTCGGGTTTGCAGTCGAGGGAACATGTTTGTTGATCTTTTGAGTTGGTTATATCTTTCTAAGATGCGGGTACCGGGTGACTTGAGGTTCGAGCTCGGGGCACGCCTTGAGGACCATGTAGAGCAATTTATCATTTCGGGTGCACACGAAATCATAAGTTGAAATGCATGGAAGACTTGGTGGATATCGTGTTGGGATTAATGGTCACGTTCGAACCCGATCCTAGGCTTTTCATATTCTCTTGGTTTAGCGTTGGTGATGGGTCTGAGTATTTGTTTCTTGTTCTTTCTCAGAAGATGTCTGGACGCACTGGAGGACGTACTGGGGGACGACGTGGAGGCCGCACTGGTGGGGGTAGAGGTGGTGGTAACATCACCTTAACGTATGATGAGCTCAATGAGATGATGCAGCAACAGTTGGGCGTTGCACTAGCTGCCTTTCAGGCTGCCCAGCAGACTTTTATGGGTGCTACTGCTCCTCCGGTTCAGGCAGGTGTTGCCTACAAGCGGTTTAAGGATTGTCAGCCCCTCAGCTTCCAGGGTACGGAGGGAGCTGTGGAGTTGCTTCGGTGGTTGGAGAAAACTGAGTCGGTGTTTGCGTTATGTGAGACTCCAGCAGTGGATTGGGTGAAGTTTGCTTCGGGGACTTTTGTAGGACCCGCCCTGACGTGATGGAACTGCGTCACTCAGACACTTGGTCTCGGGGAGGCCAACGCCATGCCTTGGGCGGATTTTGTGCGTAGGTTGAAGGATGAGTACTGCCCGCGAGAGGAGATCAAGAGGTTGGAACAGGAATACGGGAATCTTAAGATGGTGGGTTCTGAGGTTGAGGAGTACACGATCAGGCACAACGAGCTAGCAGTGATTTGTCCAGGTTTGTCGACACCGGAGTACAGGAGGATAGAGCAGTATCTTGTGGGTTTGGTGCCAGAGATTGCTGGGTTGGTGTCTGCTAGGGATCCTACTACCATGTCAGAGGCTGTGCGATCGGCTACCAAGATGACCAACTTGAAGATTTCTGAGGGTGTCTTGCCTCCTAGAGGCTCTTCTGTGAAGGCGCCGGCGGATAACAAGAGGAAGTGGGAAAGTGTGGAAAAGAGTTCAGCGGTAGTTCAACGACAACCGGCGGCGAAGAAGGCTGAAGCTTCAGGGTCAGCGTCGGATCAGAAACAAGGGGGCTATGCTGGGAAGAGCCCTAAGTGTGGGCGTTGTGGTTTTCATCACTATGGTACTTGTGAGAGTTTTCGTTGTGAGCGTTGTCAGCGGACGGGGCATCTTGCGAAGGATTGTAGTGTCAATCTTTCGTCCAGGGCGACTCAGACTGCTGCTACTACTACCCCTGCTCCACAGGGGAACCAGGGTTGCTTTCATTGTGGAGAAGCGGGGCACTTCAAGCGAAGCTGTCCCAAGTTGAATCAAGGGGCACAGGGACTGCAGGGAAGGATGGAGACAATGAAGGCGGTGGCCGGATTACTCGTGCTCATGCTTATGTGATCGGTGCTAGGGAGAACCAGGTGGACCCAGACACTGTTACCCGTACGTATTCTTTCTTATCTCTTGTTACGCTTTGGTTTTACTTTTATCCGCATTATTGTGCGTTCGTGTTTTCGGGTGTTTTCTTTGTGGTTTGGTCTCTGTTTCTCATTCTTTGGGTCGATGAGGGTCCTTTGGGGATGCTACTTGGACGGTACCAGTGGGTTAGTTATACCGATCATAGTAGTCTCCAGTAGGCCTTCGATCGGGGGTCTCATGTCTCATACTCACATTTGGGAAGTGGTTTCCCAGTTGTTACTGTCACGATTGGTTCATGACCTTCACTTGTTGTATTTTGGGGGAAACGTTACTTGGGCACACAAAGAGGTCGACACTCATCACTGTTGAAGCCGAAAGAATCTCGGGACGAGATTCCTTTCAACAGGGGGGATGATGTGACGACCCGGAAAATTTTTCTTCTTATTTGTTCTCTCTCTTCGACTTCGAGAAATTTTCGGGACGAAAATTCTTTCAACAGGGGGATGATGTGACACCCAGCAAACTTCGGTAACTAACTTTTTGAAAACTTAGTAAGTCTACCTTAGCAAGTCGTGCATACATTACACATGACAGGGTCAGTCGAGTCGAGTCGTACATCATTGAGGTTTTAACACACGCGAGTCTCAAGTCCCGGGAATTGGTGAACGAGTGTGAACGTGTTTATTTTCATGTATTATGTGTTTATAATCATTATGTGACTTGTCGGTATGTGAAAACGTGTTAACATATATTAAAACGGGGTTTAACGCGCAAAATACCCAAGACCAGCTCCTGCAGGCGATTAGGGAAGCCTAATCGCCTACAGGAGGGCGATTAGGATTGCTTAAGGGGCGATTGGGGGCTAATCGCCTGATAGGGTAGGCGATTAGCAGCCCTAATCGCCTGATAAGGCTGCACAATCGCCCGACGTGTTTTAAACGACTAGAAACGCCTATAAATACCACCCTTGACCTCTAAAACACCATTTGTGCAACCCTAGCCGTCCCATAACCCATACCAACACACAAACACCCTCTGGAACTCGTTTTTACATCAAAACAACCATTTCCAAGCTTATTCCATCATTTCCTCTTAAATCCAAGGTGTGTTCTTCAAACCCAAACCTTTAAATGATTATATTTTGCTCCCTAAAAGTCCAGACCTGACTTATAAATGTTTTTGTCTTTGAAAATCCATTAAAAACCGTTTTTAAACAAACCCAAACCTTTATGTGTGTTATATGTGTTATATGTGATTAAAGGTAGGATTTTTATGATTGAAACATGATTGTTCTTGTGTTATTTAGGTATTCATGGCTGTTATGAGTTAGTATGATGATGTCCTAGGAGTTGGATGGTTTTGGTTGTATGTTGTTGATGTTTGATGTTTTGACCCATTTGAATGATTTTGAATGATTAAGGATGCTATGAGGTGTGTTGTTGATTGTATGATGTTAGGGTTTGCTTTAGGATGATGCTAGAGTAGTAGGATACTATCGGACAACGTGGTTATGTGATGAAATCTGGATATTTGCTATTTAGGGCAAGTTCTTGCATGTTGATGTGATGTTTACATGTTAAGTTTACTATTTTGGGAAAACGCTCGCATTCGGGACTGTTAGAATGATGAAAACTTAGGGGTTTTGCTTGAAATATGTTTGTTAATGTGTTAGGATTGATATTGGGTGTTTACACATGTTTCGGATCTGATTTGGAGGGTTAAACGCGCGAAATTGCGTCGCGCAGCAGCTGCAGGCGATTAGCCTTCCTAATCGCATGATGTGGTAGGCGATTAGGCCTCTTAGCAGGCGATTAGCCTCTCAATCGCATGCTAAGGTAGGCGATTAGCCTCACAATCGCCTGTTGACCATCCCCAATCACATGTTGACTTTTCCTAATTGCATGCTAAGTTCCTAATCGCGTGTACTGCTGTTATAAGTGTATTTTGACATTCCGAAACCCGATTCGACACCTAGGAACATGCTAGGAACCCCGTGACATGCCTAGTAACATAGTAACACGTGTATGGACTTGTTTGTGCGTTATTTGACCTATGTGTTAGACTCGTTGAACTTTAACACATGTTAAGTACTAAGTTGCATGATTTGTGTATGTTTGAGTATGAGATGAACACGTGGAATGTCGGGTCACCAATGGGATGCGAGTCTTGTCTTACGTACTCTGGTTGTCGGTCAAACACGTTTTTCGGACACATAATGGTCATGGACTAGACTTAGGGACTAATGAACCCGACGGGTTATTAGTCTAACTTGACGCACATCTTATGATAGGTCGCCACTAGTTGGGGCTATCATATCATACAAACGGTTTACTCATATCACATAAGCGGTTTACTCATTAAACGGAAGACGCAACCTAAGGTGAGTTCACGGCCCCACATTTTACGGTTTTTGCTTTCAGGGGAGAAACATGCTTAAAACTCTTTTATGACTTATGGCTCGGTTTCATCTTAAACTCTTTTATGACTTATGACTCTTTTTCACTTTATACTATGGCTTACTTATTATTACTATACGGTTCATCAAAAAGTCCCTTAGAAACCACTAACATGGGCGTATGGCGGGAAAATATGGATAGCGCTATTGGGAACTGATAAGCCCCACTCGACGGTTGGACCGGGCGGGTGCATATTGTCTCTAATAAAACAAGGTCTACCGGTGATGACGGTAGCCCATAGGAAACTAAGGGTCAGTAAACGGCATAGTCAGCAATGGTTTCACCCGTATGAGTATCTTATTCTGCGCCTAGCTAGCGTTCTCACAAGCATAGTAGTAACTGTGATGGTAACAGTTTTCGAAGGATCACTTTAAACGTTTAAATAAAACCTGTGAACTCACCAGCATTATATGTTGACTCTTTTAGCATGTTTTCTCAGGTCGCTAAGGTAGCAGCTGTCAGATAGGCGCAC
This sequence comes from Ambrosia trifida, assembly GCA_028751855.1. NCBI lineage: Eukaryota > Viridiplantae > Streptophyta > Magnoliopsida > Asterales > Asteraceae > Ambrosia > Ambrosia trifida. The sequence continues at coordinate 28,113,802 of CM054122.1, forward strand.
GGAGTCGCACTGGAGTCGTCTCGCGTCTAGGGTCTCATTTGCATGTCTTGGAATTGTTAACTTTTGAACTTATGTTTTATTTCTGCATGACTTTTGTAAACTCTGAATGCTTCCGCACTGTTGAATGTTGGTTTTAAATCTTATGCATGGTTTTTGTTTACGTATGTTTTTACATTTAGACGTCGTTTATTGTGACCGTTGACTTGGATCCTGGTGTGTCACACGCCTCGCGGTAGAACTCCGCACGTGGGAATTTGAGGGTGTGACAGATTGGTATCAGAGCCAATGGTTATAGTGAACTAGGACTGCATGTAGAGTCTAGACTATAGCCGTCTCACACACTAGACGGTCACATACATTTGGGTCGTGTCTTTTGGTAAACATACTAACCTTGTCGGGGTGTCGGTATCCTTACCACACAGTGTCATATCACCTATCTCATTCTTGGTTATTCCTAGCTTCATTTATCTTCTTCTTCGGGTTTGCAGTCGAGGGAACATGTTTGTTGATCTTTTGAGTTGGTTATATCTTTCTAAGATGCGGGTACCGGGTGACTTGAGGTTCGAGCTCGGGGCACGCCTTGAGGACCATGTAGAGCAATTTATCATTTCGGGTGCACACGAAATCATAAGTTGAAATGCATGGAAGACTTGGTGGATATCGTGTTGGGATTAATGGTCACGTTCGAACCCGATCCTAGGCTTTTCATATTCTCTTGGTTTAGCGTTGGTGATGGGTCTGAGTATTTGTTTCTTGTTCTTTCTCAGAAGATGTCTGGACGCACTGGAGGACGTACTGGGGGACGACGTGGAGGCCGCACTGGTGGGGGTAGAGGTGGTGGTAACATCACCTTAACGTATGATGAGCTCAATGAGATGATGCAGCAACAGTTGGGCGTTGCACTAGCTGCCTTTCAGGCTGCCCAGCAGACTTTTATGGGTGCTACTGCTCCTCCGGTTCAGGCAGGTGTTGCCTACAAGCGGTTTAAGGATTGTCAGCCCCTCAGCTTCCAGGGTACGGAGGGAGCTGTGGAGTTGCTTCGGTGGTTGGAGAAAACTGAGTCGGTGTTTGCGTTATGTGAGACTCCAGCAGTGGATTGGGTGAAGTTTGCTTCGGGGACTTTTGTAGGACCCGCCCTGACGTGATGGAACTGCGTCACTCAGACACTTGGTCTCGGGGAGGCCAACGCCATGCCTTGGGCGGATTTTGTGCGTAGGTTGAAGGATGAGTACTGCCCGCGAGAGGAGATCAAGAGGTTGGAACAGGAATACGGGAATCTTAAGATGGTGGGTTCTGAGGTTGAGGAGTACACGATCAGGCACAACGAGCTAGCAGTGATTTGTCCAGGTTTGTCGACACCGGAGTACAGGAGGATAGAGCAGTATCTTGTGGGTTTGGTGCCAGAGATTGCTGGGTTGGTGTCTGCTAGGGATCCTACTACCATGTCAGAGGCTGTGCGATCGGCTACCAAGATGACCAACTTGAAGATTTCTGAGGGTGTCTTGCCTCCTAGAGGCTCTTCTGTGAAGGCGCCGGCGGATAACAAGAGGAAGTGGGAAAGTGTGGAAAAGAGTTCAGCGGTAGTTCAACGACAACCGGCGGCGAAGAAGGCTGAAGCTTCAGGGTCAGCGTCGGATCAGAAACAAGGGGGCTATGCTGGGAAGAGCCCTAAGTGTGGGCGTTGTGGTTTTCATCACTATGGTACTTGTGAGAGTTTTCGTTGTGAGCGTTGTCAGCGGACGGGGCATCTTGCGAAGGATTGTAGTGTCAATCTTTCGTCCAGGGCGACTCAGACTGCTGCTACTACTACCCCTGCTCCACAGGGGAACCAGGGTTGCTTTCATTGTGGAGAAGCGGGGCACTTCAAGCGAAGCTGTCCCAAGTTGAATCAAGGGGCACAGGGACTGCAGGGAAGGATGGAGACAATGAAGGCGGTGGCCGGATTACTCGTGCTCATGCTTATGTGATCGGTGCTAGGGAGAACCAGGTGGACCCAGACACTGTTACCCGTACGTATTCTTTCTTATCTCTTGTTACGCTTTGGTTTTACTTTTATCCGCATTATTGTGCGTTCGTGTTTTCGGGTGTTTTCTTTGTGGTTTGGTCTCTGTTTCTCATTCTTTGGGTCGATGAGGGTCCTTTGGGGATGCTACTTGGACGGTACCAGTGGGTTAGTTATACCGATCATAGTAGTCTCCAGTAGGCCTTCGATCGGGGGTCTCATGTCTCATACTCACATTTGGGAAGTGGTTTCCCAGTTGTTACTGTCACGATTGGTTCATGACCTTCACTTGTTGTATTTTGGGGGAAACGTTACTTGGGCACACAAAGAGGTCGACACTCATCACTGTTGAAGCCGAAAGAATCTCGGGACGAGATTCCTTTCAACAGGGGGGATGATGTGACGACCCGGAAAATTTTTCTTCTTATTTGTTCTCTCTCTTCGACTTCGAGAAATTTTCGGGACGAAAATTCTTTCAATAGGGGGATGATGTGACACCCAGCAAACTTCGGTAACTAACTTTTTGAAAACTTAGTAAGTCTACCTTAGCAAGTCGTGCATACATTACACATGACAGGGTCAGTCGAGTCGAGTCGTACATCATTGAGGTTTTAACACACGCGAGTCTCAAGTCCCGGGAATTGGTGAACGAGTGTGAACGTGTTTATTTTCATGTATTATGTGTTTATAATCATTATGTGACTTGTCGGTATGTGAAAACGTGTTAACATATGTTAAAACGGGGTTTAACGCGCAAAATACCCAAGACCAGCTCCTGCAGGCGATTAGGGAAGCCTAATCGCCTACAGGAGGGCGATTAGGATTGCTTAAGGGGCGATTGGGGGCTAATCGCCTGATAGGGTAGGCGATTAGCAGCCCTAATCGCCTGATAAGGCTGCACAATCGCCTGACGTGTTTTAAACGACTAGAAACGCCTATAAATACCACCCTTGACCTCTAAAACACCATTTGTGCAACCCTAGCCGTCCCATAACCCATACCAACACACAAACACCCTCTGGAACTCGTTTTTACATCAAAACAACCATTTCTAAGCTTATTCCATCATTTCCTCTTAAATCCAAGGTGTGTTCTTCAAACCCAAACCTTTAAATGATTATATTTTGCTCCCTAAAAGTCCAGACCTGACTTATAAATGTTTTTGTCTTTGAAAATCCATTAAAAACCGTTTTTAAACAAACCCAAACCTTTATGTGTGTTATATGTGTTATATGTGATTAAAGGTAGGATTTTTATGATTGAAACATGATTGTTCTTGTGTTATTTAGGTATTCATGGCTGTTATGAGTTAGTATGATGATGTCCTAGGAGTTGGATGGTTTTGGTTGTATGTTGTTGATGTTTGATGTTTTGACCCATTTGAATGATTTTGAATGATTAAGGATGCTATGAGGTGTGTTGTTGATTGTATGATGTTAGGGTTTGCTTTAGGATGATGCTAGAGTAGTAGGATACTATCGGACAACGTGGTTATGTGATGAAATCTGGATATTTGCTATTTAGGGCAAGTTCTTGCATGTTGATGTGATGTTTACATGTTAAGTTTACTATTTTGGGAAAACGCTCGCATTCGGGACTGTTAGAATGATGAAAACTTAAGGGTTTTGCTTGAAATATGTTTGTTAATGTGTTAGGATTGATATTGGGTGTTTACACATGTTTCGGATCTGATTTGGAGGGTTAAACGCGCGAAATTGCGTCACGCAGCAGCTGCAGGCGATTAGCCTTCCTAATCGCCTGATGTGGTAGGCGATTAGGCCTCTTAGCAGGCGATTAGCCTCTCAATCGCATGCTAAGGTAGGCGATTAGCATCACAATCGCCTGTTGACCATCCCCAATCACATGTTGACTTTTCCTAATTGCATGCTAAGTTCCTAATCGCGTGTACTGCTGTTATAAGTGTATTTTGACATTCCAAAACCCGATTCGACACCTAGGAACATGCTAGGAACCCCGTGACATGCCTAGTAACATAGTAACACGTGTATGGACTTGTTTGTGCGTTATTTGACCTATGTGTTAGACTCGTTGAACTTTAACACATGTTAAGTACTAAGTTGCATGATTTGTGTATGTTTGAGTATGAGATGAACACGTGGAATGTCGGGTCACCAATGGGATGGCGAGTCTTGTCTTACGTACTCTGGTTGTCGGTCAAACACGTTTTTCGGACACATAATGGTCATGGACTAGACTTAGGGACTAATGAACCCGACGGGTTATTAGTCTAACTTGACGCACATCTTATGATAGGTCGCCACTAGTTGGGGCTATCATATCATACAAACGGTTTACTCATATCACATAAGCGGTTTACTCATTAAACGGAAGACGCAACCTAAGGTGAGTTCACGGCCCCACATTTTACGGTTTTTGCTTTCGGGGGAGAAACATGCTTAAAACTCTTTTATGACTTATGGCTCGGTTTCATCTTAAACTCTTTTATGACTTATGACTCTTTTTCACTTTATATTATGGCTTACTTATTATTACTATACGGTTCATCAAAAAGTCCCTTAGAAACCACTAACATGGGCGTATGGCGGGAAAATGTGGATAGCGCTATTGGGAACTGATAAGCCCCACTCGACGGTTGGACCGGGCGGGTGCATATTGTCTCTAATAAAACAAGGTCTACCGGTGATGACGGTAGCCCATAGGAAACTAAGGGTCAGTAAACGGCATAGTCAGCAATGGTTTCACCCGTATGAGTATCTTATTTTGCGCCTAGCTAGCGTTCTCACAAGCATAGTAGTAACTGTGATGGTAACAGTTTTCGAAGGATCACTTTAAACGTTTAAATAAAACCTGTGAACTCACCAGCATTATATGTTGACTCTTTTAGCATGTTTTCTCAGGTCGCTAAGGTAGCAGCTGTCAGATAGGCGCACGGAGTCGCACTGGAGTCGTCTCGCGTCTAGGGTCTCATTTGCATGTCTTGGAATTGTTAACTTTTGAACTTATGTTTTATTTCTGCATGACTTTTGTAAACTCTGAATGCTTCCGCACTGTTGAATGTTGGTTTTAAATCTTATGCATGGTTTTTGTTTACGTATGTTTTTAAATTTAGACGTCGTTTATTGTGACCGTTGACTTGGATCCTGGTGTGTCACACGCCTCGCGGTAGAACTCCGCACGTGGGAATTTGAGGGTGTGACATATTTGCACCTTCATATGTGAGAATTAGAAACTTTTTGACTCATTCGCACCATTCATAGGTGAGAATGAGAAACTTTGTTCATTTGCACCTTCGTTGGTGAGAATGAGAAATTTTGTGACTCGTTCACACCTTCATAGGTGAGAATGAGAAACTTTGTGATCATTCGCACCTTCATTGGTGAGAATGAGAAATTAAGGCTCTCATTTGTCCCAACGACCCAAAATGACACTTGGAACATATAATATCGTACCAATTCACATATACATGTATTTGGAAGTTGTTAATCGATCATAGAACATATTATACTTGATAAGTTACTCCCAATTATGTAAATTCACCAACCACGAGACTCAAGACTTGTGTGTGTGTGTGTGTAAGTTTCCCCGATGATTCCTCGAATCATCAATCCATGGACATTGTGTGTAAATCGACTCCCGATGATTCCCCGATTCATCGAACCGACTCAACTAATATCGTTAAGTAAGTTTTATGAATGTTTCGCTAATGTTGACTTATATGTTTGATAAAAATATTAACCGAGGTTTGCCGAGTGTCACACATTGTTCTTGTAACCTTTCGATGTTACATCCCAGGTTTCCGCCTAGGTGAGGTGTGACATTTTGATAATGAGATTAGGTACCGGGAACAAACCACCAAGTCCACAATCAATCCTTGAGTACAAGAGTTGGAAGTTAAGGATGAAAGCTTTCTTCTACTATGCTAATTTGAATTTGTTAAGATCTGACTAAGAAGGACCTTATAAATTTGTTATTTAAGTAGATGATGAAGATATTCCAAAAAGAGGCTATAACGTACATTGAGAAAAATAAGAAGATTGAATAATATCACAAAGCCTTTGCTACTCTCACGATGGCCTTACCTACTAAAACCTATAACAGTTCACTAAATATGACACTATCAAATTATTGTGCGATGTGTTGTCTAGCATATTCAAGGGAAATGAAGAGCTTCAAGAAATTAAAGTCATAAAGATATGATAAGGAAGTAGTTTGAGTTATTTACCTTTGTTAGGGGTGAATCATTTGTTGAACAGATTATAAGATTTACCATTCTAGTAGAAAAACTCAAGAGGGTATGAACAATATCCATAACGATTAGACTCACCATTTTCATAATAACATATAATATGAGATCCATTCAAAATTGAAAATATTCTGATACTTGTTTTTTTTAACAGAAAGAAACTCATACGTCGAAATACAATATATCAAACTGCCACCACCAAATACGTAAACATTACATATAACTAAAGCAACTTTGAACATCTAACATGCATAGATACTCTACTAACTACTTTGTGTTGCGTCATCACATGCTAGCTACTCCATACAATTTCATCTAAGAAGCGCTTGAGTAAATGTGAGTAGAAAACCACCGTTTTGCCAAAACCAAAGATTCTCTAGGACTATATAATGGAACTGAATGCCCTCCGCCCTATAATATGACAAATATACAGTTTTAAAGTATTATTAGATAATATGATTTCATTCTCTCCTACAAAACTCTTTTAGGGTCTATTTACCATATAATTCATAAAACAAGATAACATAACTAAATTTAATTGAAAAATACGAAGATAAGTATTTTCCACCTTAACCGTAGCAAATGTCAAAGAATAATTGTTTTTTGCATATTTCATTTCATATCTGCACAAGGAAAATAACAAAATAAACAAAAATATCAACTACAGAATTGTTCGAAGAATACTAGCTTAGAATGTTAACATAAAAGAAATGCTAATTTAAGAGTTTTACTAAACGAAACCATGTCTCACCCCCCAACTTGATCATCAACGTAGAAAGGCTTCCATGGTACTTCAATATGGAGATTGAGAGAAGTTATCCATTGCTCAATGCCAACATATGGAAATGTTAAATCATGATCGCCACTATAATTAAATAAAAACACTTAATTTTAATGCATATTATAGTAGAGTTTGTGAGGGAGGAAATTGTAACCTTACCTGAAGATCAAAGCTCTACAATTTTTACTTGAAAGTTTCTTATGATAGGAAAAACTACTAAAAATATCATAAGAATAAACCAATGTGTCATTCTTTCCTTGACTATAATGCAATGTTTTATTGATCATTATCCATCTTCCAATCATTCCCTAGAAAGATAATGGATTGAGATACATTAATAGTTCTTCATCATGTATATCAACAAAAGAATTTAACTTGGCTACTTACTTGACGAACTTTTAGAGCTTGTTGTACAACTTTGGTGTTTGCCCATTTGTTCATGGCCTTCTCAATATCACTCTAAAAGGATAAAATTTAGTACTTTAGTTTTAGAATATTTACATAGTTATTCAAAACTTTTTTAAGCTCATCAATAGTTAAATAAGAAGTTTGGATAAGCACTATCATTCAATTCAAAACATATAAATATATACTACAAAGTAAGTAATCATATAAGTGTGGGTGTCGTGTACCTAGATCCAAACACAAAACCTAGAAATGAACTTTATGAGAAACATCATTTTTCATCCACAAATATCCACATTTGAAAATTCACAATACATAAATACTACACTCACATTTGATGTAATATGCACACTAAACTAACTAAGCCAACTAGCTTTTATCAATTTTAATTGTTGGATAACTATGAAATCGTGTAAAAATATTCCATAATTATGTTCACTATATGAAAACTTGATTTTACGAATGACATTCTTCATTTGTCACCTACGTGTTGTGGAAAGTAGACAATCTTGACGGGGGGTGTTGCACACTTTCCTTCCTACTAGTTATCTTGCATGTATTTATAAACTTGTGAAGGAGCAGTTGATTATAGCATTGTCAAGGTTTGTCTCACAAACCAAATGAACAAATGAAAATGAAGAAACTAAGAGAGAGAGAGAGAGAGAGAGACGGGGAGAGATTACATCACAATCTAAAGTTGGGTCATTTTCATCACAAAATGGCTCCAAAATGTTACTGGTATCAATATGGCTTGTGCACTGCAAGTTGAAATTTCGAGCATTAATTATATCATGTTCACCAAATTCATACGTAGTGATACTCGTAGTCATCACTTTTTACCTCTTTATAACGTTCAAGACTCTTTGCGCATACTGAGTTGGCCAACTTGATGTCTACAAAGTTACCATGACAATTGTCTATAGCGGACTACAAATTAATTTGCCATAGAGAGGAGTCAGTAATCTAAATTTAGCGTTTTAAATATTACCAATTAAGTAGTAAGATCACCTTGTAAATATCATCCGATATAAGTGCCATACGATGAGCATATTCGAGTCTAGAATTGAAATCCATGAACTTATTGGTTAGAGGACTGCAAAGAATGTAGCCCTATATGTTGGACAACAAAAACAATAATTACAGTGTTTAATCTTCTAATGTAATACTCAAATAAATGTTGTTATGGTTTATAAATAATTTAAGAGTTACAGTATCTAAATTTATTATAAATGTTTGTTCACTATGTATACAATATTGAAGTTTGGGAAATAATGTTCTTAAGCTAAGAAGGTTTAATGAGTTACTTGAATGTTCAATGGTTGATCCCCATGTTCATCACCTAAAAATGTAATCGTGTTAGAACTTCATCCACAATGCATCAAATAAAATAAAATAAGTATCAATTACCAAAATTACCTTCATATAATTCTAGAGTGACTTTGGGAACAATGATGCCAACATAAGAAGTTCCTGAAATGAATAATGGATTGCGGAAAAACTTGGGATGTTCACTCAAAAACTGTTCATTAAATGTTAAAAGCTAATAAGTTCGCTAAAAACCATACTTGATATAAGTTTTTTTCTCAATTCAGCATATACATATATATATATACACACACACACAATGGATGAGTTAATTTGAAAACTCATCCAAGATATGAAAACATAAGAAACCCAATCTTACACCACACATTATATAAATCAATGGCTATGATCATCTCATACAAAAAAAGTAAAGTGATGTACATTTACCTTTAACCAAAATGGCAGAAGTGGAATTTCACTTTCAAGAAAGAGAAATCTAATTTTTTTCTCTCATGAGATCTTGTCACTCTTTAAAACAATTTCTCTTTCTTACCTTTATAATTTTCTTTTTCTCTCCCTAACTATTTTTATCTTTCTTTCGATTGAAAACTAGTGCTATGAAATACGATATGTTGATTTTGTTGAATCATACTCGTGAATTACATAGGTATTATGCGACAAATTGTTGCGTATGTGTGAACTAATACGCAAGTGTGAACTGAAACATATCATGTAAAACAAAGATTACACTTATCCATCTTATACTAAATGATTACGCACATATGTAACCAGGTTATATGTATTCCTATTCTTTGCAAACATATGTAATGTAACTAGCTAAAATAAATTACATTTTGTAACTAAAAAAAACTCTCCTAACTAGAATACATTACATGTGACTAGCTATGACGATGTTGTTGTTGTTATTATTACTATTAACTAGTGATATATGGTGGTATTTGATTAGCATCAAATTAAATTGGTAAGCATTACGCTCCATTCATATTACAATAATAATAAAATAAAAATAAAAATAGTCAATTATTTTGCTAGCATTGTGATTGTAAAAAAACGTAAAAAAAGTATCCAGACACAATTAATTCTAAACTGCTAACAAAAAGTCCAAAACTCGTTAAGAAAATATCTAAAAACATGTAAAAAATTGAAACATTTTTTAACATGTTACAAAAAAAATAGAAAAAATATAACATGTATGTTAAATAATTAAAATATATGTAACCCATGCTAGTTAAATATGTGTGACACGTGTAACATACAACTAACATATGTTGTTGTTGTTGTCTTCTTCTTCTTACCACTACTACTATTGCTACTAACACAGGCTAGTTAAATATGTGTGACACAAGTAACATACAACTAACACATACTATGTATTATTATTATCATTATTGTTGTTTTCTACTTCATACTACTATTGCTACTGTTGTTGCTGCTACTATTATTATTATTATTTAGTTCATACTGGTAAATTAATAATGTATGCTTTCATACAATTTTGAATGACTGTAAAAGGATGATAATATGATAAGCAACTGTAAATCATTGTCATTAATAATTGCACAAATAAGAGTATTTTTTTTAAAACATAGTTTGTAACGTTCGTAGTTATATGCATAACATCGCTTGTGGATTTATTGGTCATTAGATGTATATTTATTAGTATCTACACTGCAGTGAAATGAAGATGAAAATGGTGCAACTTATTATTCTATTATCATGTTGGTTTATTGGTGAACATGTAACAAATAATCCATAAATCCTTAAATTAATTATTAGAACTATAACTTCAAATATGTACGGGTACGTATTTTTGTATACGTATCCAACTTGTTTTGTGGTTTTATGGGTGACACAAGTACAAGTAACCTATACTACTGCTGCTGCTACTACTGCTACCACTACTACTACTTCTACTGCTACTGCTACTACTACTTCTACTGCTACTACTGCTACCGCTACTACTACTACTACCACTCCTGCTACTGCTACTACTGCTGCTACTGCTGCTACTACTGCTGCTACTGCTGCTACTACTGCCGCTACTATTGTCGTTACTACTACTATGTGTATCATACAAGTAGCTCATTATTGTTTCATAAAAAGTTTCCTAACTGTTCCATAACATTTTTTTAAAGGCTTAATCAGAGGAAATATTTGTACAATCCTAACCTATCGGTCTCAAGTTTGAATCCCTAATACTACTACTGCTGCTACCACTACTACCACTACTACCACTACTACATCATGTGTATCATACAACTCATTATTGTTTCATAAAAAGTTTCCTAACTGTTCCATAACATTTTTTTAAAGGCTTAATCAGTAGAAATCCTTATACTATTCTAACCTAGCGCTCTCAAGTTTGAATCCCTACCCACACACCAGTGTCCTCCTTGCCTAAGCTCAAACCGTCACTGGGAATTTTTTTGTGATGTGCATGGATCGAACTTTTGACCTACTCCCAGGATGGGAACCCCTAAGGGAAAACTCACCCTACCTCAAACCAGCTGGGCTGAAGATCATTGGCAGTTCCATAACATGTTTCATAACTTGTTTATAGAGTTCTTTTATATCTTTTGTATATAAATAAACTTGTTTAATAACTGTTCCATAATTTGGTTCATAACTATTGTAATTGTTACAATATAAAATATTGCAAATCGGTTCAACAACAAATAAGCCTTATTCGTATTCAATAAAATCTAGAAAACTTGGCAACACCATTACATGCTAATTAATAGATGTTAATGAGTATGACTGGCATACATGTGGTAGAAGAGATACATGTTACATAAGTAATCGCATTTAATTAGTTTAATTCCTCTGCACGCTACGAAAAAATAAATCCTACTACTAATTAAAAAAATACATATAACTAAACGAGAGTATTTAATCAACTCAATATCTCTATTTATTCTGTCTAATGTCTCAATTTACTGGATATAGCTGTAACTGTTTGAAAATATGTAAAGTAATTTTTTTAATGTGTGTGGTATATAATCAACTCAATATCTCTATCTCTATTTATCTATATTACATTATAAAGTTCCAAAGAAGGGTAACAATGTAATTTTCACATAGGTATAACTCTCCAAGCATCACCTACAACAAAATAAAGCTTCTTTAAGAAGGGTATATCCTTCCGATAAAAAAAAGGTTAAGATGTCTATAGGGATATTTATGTAATTTGACTTCTCCCTTTCTTCAAAAACTAAACATTTCATCCCTATTTTAACCCTCACCACCCTTCAGCTTGTAACTCAGGTTGTCATTATTGTCGGTACCTTCCAAAGTTCTCTAAATAATAATTCCAACTATAACTCATTCATAATCTTCCTACCCCTTCCCTTCCCCTTCCCCTTCCCCTTCCCCTTCCCTTTCCCTTTCCCTTACACCTAGACAAAAGCATCAATCCAGGGTTCAAACTGGATCCATGCCGATGAAATCAACGGACCCGATTAGAAGCACGTCTTCAGAATAGCCTATACATTGATAGTCGGCCACCACAATTTCAAGCAGGTCTTCTATTTTTCTTCTTTCATTTTTTGGTTTCAAATTGGATTTTGAGCAAGCATTTAATTTCAAGTTTTTGACTTTCAATTTGTATGTTAAAAGTTAATAATCCATATGTTATTTATTTGTTTGGTTTTGTGAAGTTGGAAGGAGGGTTATGATTGTTAGTTTCATTGGTTCGTACACTTGCTCATGAATGTGATGCACACTTTGATAGTTCTGTAAGGTATTGCCTTTTGACTTAATTCGCTACTTGTTGTTAATTAGAGCTATAAACAAATAAAATAAAAAGGGTTAGTGGTTAACAACTTTTTTTCCAGTTTCTCGCATCATTATATATGATCATATTATTTCTCCTCATTTGGTACTACTTCTAATTCATAAGTTACATGTTGCATGTGTATATATCCAATAGATCGAGAGTGATTAATCGAAGCTCTTTGGTTGATCTCTTTATTTCATTTAGTTTGTTTTTTATTAATCACACTACTAGGACTTTTCAAATGCAAAATGTTATATTCTATTGGGAATACTTTCAATACACCTAAACTAACTTTAAGTAAATACTTAGGATGTTTTTAGATAATGAAAAGAAATATGAGTTGTTATTTTTTTCAGTTGCGTGATTCTATTTTTTGTTTAGGTCGATCATATCATGGACGTTTGGAATTTGTTCAATGCCTTGTGACTACTCCACCTCCGAGCTTGGTTTTCAGGTGACTATGGCAGCGATTGTGGTATTGGATGCAACATAGGCGACAGAGACATTTGGGTCTTCATATGGGACAACAATGGTGGCGTAGTCTTTGTGTGTGGTGGTAGTCTTACCTGTTGAATAGTATGTGTGTTAGGATTGGGTGTTTGATATCATGATCGGATGAAGTGTCATTGGATTTTGTCTTATGGAGGGTGTGGTTGCCATGGGCAGGGGGTGGTGGAGGCAACAGTTGTAGAAGTGGTTGCTAGGTTGTAACTGGGATTTGACTATTACCTTAGACAACATAAGTATGAGTCCTTTGGATCACAAGATTTGTACGGAGCGCAGCTCTTATGATGATGCTCAATACAGGAGGGATTTCCATCAGGGTTACAGGTTTAAGTAATATTTACCTTTTGATAACTTTTTTTCTTTGACTAAACTGTAAGTTGGGCTGCTATGAGACCAATATATGGATTGTTTTGCTCTTTTTTGCTAGAGATGCACATGAGACCTATTTATGCTTTTGGTTTAAGGTTAGAACAAATCAATTGTAATTGGAGCTAATAGGAGAATTGTAAATGAACCTTTTACATATAAATGGCAACCATGTTTGATATGAAATAGGCATATTGCATTTAAGAGTAAAACCAAGCCTCTATGTTGTAATTGTAGAGAGCCTATGCATATGGCCGGGAACTATCCAATTGAGGGCATCTGTCACACATGTGGGAAGACATGACATCGTTCTAAAGAATGAATCGCTCCTCTCCTGCCACCTGGCGATACAAGGCTATGAAACAATTGCTACAAGTAAAGCCACATAGCAGCTAATTGTACCAATGACAAGGCATGCAAGAACTATAGGGAGACAAGCCACCTTGTCCGCATTTACACATATGATCCAGTTTGCAACTCGTGCAATGTAACTTAGTAAGTTAACATTGGGTATGAGGATATGAGCAACGAGCAGCGAATAATGTTTTTTTGATCACCAAGTTATCATTTTGATTTTCATATTTATATTATTTGTTGTCTTTCCATAGTTATTTTACTCAGAAATGCTAACCTTATTATGTAAACTAATTCGATAGGTTCTAAATTTCAATGGAACGCGGTAAGAACATTCACCATCCTGCTCATTTTGTTGATTGTGAGTACATACTTTGTTTAGTGCTTTAACTATTTCAAAAAGTGTTTGCTGATTAGTAAATATACATCTTGTTATTACATGGGAAAAAATGCTATCTACTTGAGTAGTTTACAATCGAATGTTAATCATTTGTTTATGAAATATGTTATAATTTAGAGTTATGATATATTCATTTACTAATATATGTTTATGAATTATGATGGCCCAAATGGAGGTACTACTTAACTTTGTTTTCACTGGATTTGAATGTACTGGTATAAAGGCAAATGACACATTAACAGCTTTGTCAAAATAATGAGGTTATCTAGATGTCCCATTGTTTAGTGTTAGTTGCTGGGTTTTCTCTTTATTTTAATTACCCTTTTATATTTACTAAGTAACAACATAATTTGCCGAATATGTAAGTTATAGAATTGTACATGCAAAGATAGTGAAGATAATCCCCATGTGACATTTTATGCAATCTATCTAAGGTTATATAATCATCTATATGTGTAACACATGCTCTGCTCTTATTATAACACCTTGTTTGTCCAATTTTGTTTCTGTATATCTTCATTCTATGGCTTGCACTTCCTGGATCGCTATTCAGGATTATGATATTCGCTACATCAGTACTGCTGATTACTTACCCTTACTTATTGGTGCCATTACAAATACTCTGGTTATTAAGGTATGTTCTTAATTATCTATTTGTGCTACTGCTTTTTAATTGGATTATTGTATGTGACAAAATAACGATGATGATTAATTTTTAACAATATGGGCGATCTAGCAGTGGTTGTATTGAATAATTTTACTACAGATGGGCTATATTTTTCTTAAAGGATCCGGATGTCTTAAATTTTATGGTGTGGCTAAAAATGGAAGGGGTCAAACATGTGACACATCATTATCTTTATTCATTTTTTTACGACCTATATCGCTCTTTTTTTAGGAAACTTATATTTTTTTGAGAGGATATTTTCATCATCATATATAATATGTTTTACTATAAATTTTAGAAACGATACAAAAAACTGTTAGCAGGTAAAATCAACATGACTGGTAATAATACCCTATTTGACTCATTAATCAAGCACCTTATCATCTATTTTGCCACCTAGAAAATTATCCTTTTATCAGCCTTTTGGGGTATTAGTGCTTACAAACTAAAGCAAATTTCTCGGCATTGTTTGAGGTGAACGTGGACATTTTTTTTATTTTTCCATACTTAATAAATATAGGAATCCAGAAAAATGGGCTACAAATGCATATCACTTGTCTTATTTTTATTATTCAGTGATACATAATTAGTTTCAAAATTAACTCAACCACGTTGCTTAACGACCTTTCATTCAAAAGGGATACATGTTACTTTTATTTGGTCTTTGCATAATTTTATTATGATTTACAAGCATTGAGTTTCTTCTTTTTCTTCAACTTTTGATCTAATGTCCATTCGCTTTGTTTATATGTTGAACCCTTTGTTTTTTTGAGATTGTGAGATCGAGGTGGAAGAACTTAAGACTGTACTTGGTCCGGGTTAGGAAAGAAGTTCTCAACTTGTGAAGAAGCTTTAATTTCATGTCACAGTGGTAACTGAAAGGTTTGTTCAAGCTATGTTGATTTGCACCAACATGGTTTTTGAATATTAGTTAACATGTACTTATTATTCATAAAGCCCGTCACCTAGCCAAATAGGCTTTTGATAAAGCAA
This sequence comes from Ambrosia trifida, assembly GCA_028751855.1. Taxonomy (NCBI): domain Eukaryota; kingdom Viridiplantae; phylum Streptophyta; class Magnoliopsida; order Asterales; family Asteraceae; genus Ambrosia; species Ambrosia trifida. The sequence continues at coordinate 28,129,603 of CM054122.1, forward strand.
TTTTAGAGCTTTATACTTTAATTGAGGAGTCATACAAACACAACACATTAATCATGCAACTTCTATGAGACAATGTCTCCTTATAAACCTCTGAAGTGGAAAGAAGTAAGTAATCTAAGTTATATGATCTTGCTAACCATTAATTATATAATTTTGACTCCATATGTTTGATCTTGCAGATGATTTGCACAAGCAAGATGGAGCTACAAAAACTGGAGATGAGATAGAGATAGTATATGTCTGTTAAGAGTATTTTGATTAATTCTTGAATTTCAAACTGAATGTGAATCACCTTTCATATTAGCATATATTGATACAAGTGTTTGACTGTAAGTCAAAGATGTGAATCACTTTATGAGCCTTTCAATCTATAAAATGAGTCGTTCTAACCATTTCTTTATTAATGGGACCAACTGGGTCACATCTATTTTTATTTTATATTTTTTCTCTAATGAGTAATCAGGAAAATAAGAGACATAAAAATGGTTTCCGAAACTTGAAGGGTATCTCATTCACAGTTTGCTCCCTAAGGTAATTGTCGACTTTCATCATCCAAAGACCATAATTGGTGAAGTGCCCTTTTATGATTGTGAATGGTTGCAAGTGCTTCGAACTGTATAATATCGGATTAAGTTCAAGAAATGATGTTTAATGTTCTTTCTTTTATGTTTACTGGTCTTTAAAATAATGTAGTTGTTTTAATTACTTGAATGTAACTACCAGGGCCGGTGATGAGGGGGTGCGGGGAGGACTCCCGGCCCGGGCCCAATTTCTAGAGGGGCACTTTGAGCGACAGCGAGTGTTTTCTTTCTACAAGTATTTTCTTTCTGTTTTCGACCAAAAAAAAAATAGATTTAATCTTGAACATCACTGGATATAAACGTAAGAAGGTAAAGAATAGATAAGGAAGAAGAAGTCATACATCAAAAAATTGATTGGAAGGATACAATAGAGTTATTATGGAATTTAATAAATTGTGGTTTTTTTATGAGCCAATTAGCCAAACATATTAATTTTTATAATTATTGCGACACTTTCAGTTTTATATCCGGTTCGACCAGTCCAACTAGGGAACGGTAACGACACCGGTTTAACATCCGCTTCGGTTATGAAAATATTGCTTAAAAGGTCTAAGACTAAGAGGCACACCTTTCGTGACTCGGCCCGGGCACCTAAATTTTCAGGGACGGCCCTGGTAACTACAAGAAAAAAAACATTCTATACGACTTTATTATGACTACATTCAAAATCTTGAAACAGGTAAATAGTAATGTAGTTAGTAACTATCGGGGAATATGAAGCTTTGGGTCTTTGGACATATATTTTGATCATTTGTTGTCCCATTAAAATGACATTTTTACCGGTTTAACCAAATGGTGAGCTAGTCAAACGTGTTGAGTGTTGTCTGTGTATTTTCTCTAAATTGTTTTCATTCAAAGATTTAGAACATCATCATGCAGTTATCATGTTAGCTACATACCAACATAAGCAAAGCAAGACATAGTTTACTTCATCCATGGGGTCACGACTTCCTTTTATTTATACTTTGGAGTATACCATTTACTTTGTTAATTTATCTTTAAACTACTGTTTTGTCAAGTACAAGACCTGTTATTATTTGTTTGTTTCAGGTTTGTTGGTTACGGCATTTCTTATAATTTAAGTTGTTGCGTCTTAGTTAGTTCACGTCACTGTAACAAATCACCCATGAATGCCATACACAAATCACAAACACCAACAATAACTACGTGGCAACAAAACAGATGTATCCGTCGCAACGTGCGGGCATCCCTACTAGTTCTGTCTAATGTCTCTGCTTTCAATTCTACTATTTTATGTTTTAATTATTTCACTCTGCAAGCATGTAGATTCTCAATCGTTAAGTACTACAGTTTCTTTGAATTGTAATTAAATTTATTTGTAATTTCTTTTACATCTAAAGCCGGCCTCCAATGTATTGAATTTACATACCCATGTGGTAAGCTCAAATTTAGTGTCTTTTGCGATGAAGGTGAATCATAAACCAATACCCAACAGATGAATACCTAAACATGAAGTAACGAAAAATTAATCTATTTTTTTTTTTTGTAATCTTCAATTCAGTTTGTATTGTATTGAGACAGATCTGAATATGATTTCCTTTGACACGTCCCATCGCATCACACGTACGACCACTCCCTGGCAGTCGTGACCCTCGCTGCATGCTATTTATCCTTTGAATGAAGAACAGCCACCCCAACGCACCGAATTTCATAACTGGAGTTGCTTCTTTATCCGGAAGAGATCCCTGGACATGGTTGTCACATGCACCACCATCATACTTCGAATCCTTGAACGTCATCGTCGCTTCTTCACCCACATCTACCATATCAATGTCACCCTTATACCCAATTTCTCTCACTCTCTTGTCTTTGTTTCTCTTTCTAACACATGATGTGAAAGAATGGAGAATGTCAAATTTGCTTTGGTTTAGTTTAATAAACAGATGGGGAGTATGATTGTCGGGACTCAAAATAGATGAGAGGGAAATATCCAAAATACCTCAAAGACATAACTGAAATTGAGACTAGTAGTTTAGTGTGTTTTATATGAATTAGCCAAGTTTTACTGTGTTTGTGTTTTATAGAACAAAACACACTCATCAAGTTTAAATGTAATTTTTTTATGTATATGGTACTTATATTAAAGATAAAAACGTTCGTTATTATAGTGTATTTTAAAAAATAATAATTACGTTTAAAAAAATGAAGGAAGTTACATGTGCCTTGCATGTGAGTTTTCATATTTAGAACACGCTAGATTACTATTATACCTCTATCGAGTAAAATTAATTAGTCAAAATTATAACAAATATTACAATTTTGCCACTGATCAATATTCACCCTCCATTTATAGATCTAATGGTCAAAAACACTTATTACCCTTCACAAAAATTTAAAACAAAAACCATACCCTATATTTCTATAATTTATAACTACTACTATAATAAAACCCCTTAGTGACACGTGTGAATCCCGTTATGAATTTGCAATCCCCCCCCCCCCCCTCCCCTTTTTTTTTAACATCCAAACACTCTCCTCAAGATTTCTTTGAGTTATACCCACTCTCTACCCATATCCCGTCCCATATTTTTTTTACTTGTGTCAAAGATTTCAATTAAAACTGAAGATACATAAATTCTAATCAACCTAAACCTGACCATTTTAACTTATTTTTTAATGAATCAAATAGGTTGATAAGTTCTAAGTGGTTGATAATGTGCTTAATGGGTGAATATGAGTGTGACTAGTAAATATGGTGGGATAAACTAAAATTATTAGTACTAACAATATAAAAACTTCTATTAAAAAATAAAATGGCAATAGTTTGAAGTCAACAGAGTAAGAGAGTAATATAAAGAGGCATTTTTAATCTAGAAAATGAATAAGAAATTGCAAGTGTATGTAAAAATGCATAAGATAAAAAATGAAATTAAAACTCTTTTGTAAATCAATTAAACTGGTCAATAGGTCAACACATTTTTTATATTGGTAAACCCAAACCCAACCTATTTTTAAAATGTTTCAACCTGAACACGACTCATATTTTTCTTCGTGTCGTGTTTTGGGCCATGTCTAAGACTTGTCACATCTATGCGTGTCAACCTCTACAATAAAGGGTTCTATATTCCATTCATAATGTGATATTTTCGCTCTTTGAACATTGAAAGTGCTGGTCATGTTCTTGGTTCTTGTCATGTCACAGCTTATGCATGGAGGAACCTATTGGCTTGGTTGGATCTCATAGGGTTGGGTCGTTAACTATCCAACCTAAAGACGTTTAGTTTAATCAATTATACTCTTCTTTTGAAGGTCAAGGACCAAGTAGTGGAAAGAATCATTTTTAAGTATTAGTGGGCGGTTTGGAAAGCTAGAAATGACGCAATACTTAAAGCTAGAGATTTGAAGATGGAGCTTTTGTTTAACACAAATGTTCAATTTTCGTATTTGTGGGTCATTAATAGTAATAATAAAGTGAAAGTTTCATGGACCGAGCTGATGAAAAACCACTCTTCAAACTTCGGTGAGCTTCTTTATCTCCGACCGCTGTGTAGACCTGTTTTTTCTAGAGATATAAAGTGTTTCTAGAGAGAGGTTAGAGCTTTTCTAGAGACCCAAAGCTAAAGGACACAGTTGGGAGGACCCGTTTAAAGTTTATGCTATGTATTGAGAAATTAGTCCATATATATAGGCAGTAAGAGCGTGCTTTGATTGGCCAGGAGGAGAGAAAGTGGAGTAAGGCCCCGCAGGTTTGGCTAGTCAACGCGTTTTCATAATGCTTAGGGCTACAATGGATTTACGGTTTTGCCCCTAGACTTTGAGGAATTTATAATTCTATCCATGGAAGTTTGAGGAATTTACACTTTGGCCCTGGAGTTTGACGAATTTATAGTTTGGCCCCTAGAGTTTGAGGAATTTACGGTTTGGCCCTTAGAGTTTTGGAATTTACACTTTTGCTGCCTGGACTTTTAAGAATTTACATTTATGCCCCTCGTTATCTAACATGTGGCTCCTAATCAAAAGGATAATATATGTTTAGCCGAAGCCTAAAATTTATTTTTATTAATAAGCCAACTACTATAAAACAAGGTTAAAACAAAAATAATACTACATTTAGCAAGTAGTTTACAAATACTATTATGTTTTCCAAATAACTATGATATGTTTATGGTGGAGTGGATGTACCATGATGGTGCGCATGATGTCCCCATCATGATGTGAAACACCACCGCAACAACTAGTTAGAGTGACATGGTGAGATTTCCGTGGTAACCATCATGCCAGGATGGATTGATTTTGTGGCAACAATCATTGAATTTTTTCTTTGTGTACGGTCCATAGTCACATGGTTGGCGCTACGTTTCGATACGGGAGTGTGAAATGGGTTATCATGCTCGAAAATGTTGAATAATTGTGATTGTCCATTCTACTTCAACGCAAACGGAAAATCCGTGTCAAGTGGGGTTGGCCCGTTAACCTTTAGGTTGTTGTTTATTTTATATCTTTTAAGTTTATTTTATTTTATTTTAATTTGTAACCGTTAGGTTTTTTTTATTTTTAATGTAGTCTTTAAAATTTAATGAAAATGCGTTTTTACTTTATTTAATTTTTATATTTAATTTTATGTATTTAAAAATATTGTTTCGAGATAATTTGGGTTTGATAACTTATTATTAGTTCATTTTAGTAATAAAAAATTATGTGGAGTTGTTAATGATGTGTGGTGCAAGTGATTTAGTAATGGTATGATAGAATTGAATGAAATGTTTTGATAACTTATTATTAGTTAATTTTACTTATTGTGTGATGGGGTGATTGGTGCCCCTCCACCCCTACCTAGGATTTGGAACACCTTCGTGAACACCATTGTCTAATCTGTTACTATAAGGGAACCATTTACTAACCTTTTCAAAATTAAATATCTAAAACGAATAAGTGTATTTTTACTTTAACCTTTTTAATAAATTCGATCGCTTGGGTAGCTAAAATAGTATCACTGCTAATCCATCCTTCTTTGGTTACTGCATAGGAAAAGCCAGTACCAACGGGTATATCCACGTATATCATATTAGCCATCTAAAAGTTGCAACAAATCATTCACGGAAAGAGTTAAACACATATATACGGGTAGCTTAAGAATTGATTTGACGTAAAACCAAGTTGATTGTTTGAACCTGTGTCCATGAGCTTGGATTCAATGTTAAGGTGAGATTTTCCACATCTATGTTAAGTGGGCCTACACAAAAGCAATGTATTAGCCATATAAACTACTAAGGAAAAATGCATTTATAGGAAAAGAATAATACAATTTCTAATACATATATACATATACATACATATATACATATACAGGGAAAGGATAATATGGAAACCCTTGTTATATGGTAAACTCTGGAAACTCTGACTTCCCAATTTTTTTTATTTTTGAAAAAAATAGGGCATGTAATATACATGATTTTAAGCATTCTGAGCCCAAAAAATCAAAAAAGCGCCGAGTAGTTTTTTTTTTTAAATAAAGTTTTGACTAACACATATTAAGCGAAACTAACACATGTTAACCATTTGTTACCCGAAGACGGTTTTTTATTTTTAAAAAAAATGGCTCGGCGCTTTTTCCATTTTTTTTTGCTCAAGATGCTTAAAATCATGTATATTACATACCCTAAAATTTTCATATAAAAAAAAAGTCGGGAAGTTAGAGTTTCCAGAGTTTACCATATAACAAGGGTTTCCAATATAACCTTATACTACATATACATATATATATATATGTATGTAAAAACAAGAAGCCAAAAATTAGAAAGAAAACCCTATGTAACGAACTTATTTTTTTTATGAAACATTTAATATACATGATTTTAGTGCTTTGAGTCAAAAAAAATATCCAAAAAGCGACGAATGTTTTTTTAAATAAATAAGTTTTTTTGTGTAATATATGTCACACACTAAATATAACTTTTGTAACATATGTTAAAAAAACAGAATTTATCTAAAAAACGCTTGGTGGTTTTTTGATTTTTTGGTTTAAAACACTTAAAATCATGAATATTACATATCCTAAAGTTTTTACTAAAATATAACTTCATTATATTTCTCCTAAATTAGTTAAATAAATGAAAGTAAAAATTTATTTTCAAAATGTATTTTTTTAAAGCAAACCTAATTTGAAGTGAATGATAAAGTTCAATTATGTGTGGGATAAAGGTATGATTATTTTGATGTGTGTAAGATCAATTTTGATATGTGTAAGACAAAAATGTTTACGACTACTTAATTATAGAGAGTAATTAATGTGAAAACGGTTAAATCATTTAGTGTTTTACCATTTTGTCACTTTTTCTTTCTGTTCTCACATGTATTTTCTTTCTCGAATGATCCTCACTTTGTCTCTCTCTCTCTCTATATTATATATATATATATATATATATAGGGGATGATGATTTAAGAAGAATTTCAATTTGAGAAGAAAAAGAAGAAATAACATTAAATACTTTAACTCATTTCACTTTAATTATTCAATTAATTATTTTAAAATATTTTATCTTACACGCATCAAAACTTGTCCTACACATATCAAAATTCATCTTACACACATCGAAATTGTCATACTTTTATCCTACACATATCGAAATTATCATTAGGTTTATCCTACACATGTAGAAATTCATCCTACACATACCGAAATTTATTCACTATAAATTATCTTTGCTCTAAAGATATATATTTAAAAATGAATTATGATTTCATTTATTTAACTAGTTTATGGGAGTTACAAAAACTTAAAAATTTATTTAACATTAAATACAACTATTAAAATGGAAGATTTCTATTGGTCTAAATTTCTTCTTTTTTTCTTACAATAAAAAGTTCTTCTCATTTGAACTCTCCACTATAACTATATATAAAAGAATAGTAGTACTATGGTGACATGAAATTTAATGGGGCAACCCTCGCCCCTTGAATGTGCCATGTGGTGCATTCTTTTTATTTTTTTATTTTTTATTTTTTAATCAAAATAATATATATATATATATATATATATATATACAAGGCTATGGGGTATGCAGACGGGGCACCACCCCCGTTCTGCACTTTTTGCTTGTCCCAGACATGCTACACCACCCCTCACCCCCCATCCCACTTCCCTTCGTCCCAGGCAAGACGAAATGGACGGCCAATAGGTAATTTCCTTTCCCTTTTTTTTTTTTTTTGATTTTATCCCATCAATCAAAATTTAATATTATTACTTTTATTACATTTAATACTATTAATAATAAATGTGTCTTCCATGTCTCCAGACCCCACCCATGACCCATTTTGTTTTGTGTTTACTCTATCCTGTGTGGCATCTTATGTGGCAAGGAGACATCCCATTTTGGGTGTCTCCACACCCACTAGTAGCCTAATAAACCAAAGTAATAAATTCTACATTCCCCTCAAAGAGGTCAACATTTTCATTGAGTGTGCCATGTTGCATGCCTATGTGGCATTAAGTAATTATAGAAAAAAATATTTAAAAACAAAATTAGATTTTTCTCTCTCATGTTTCCTCCCGTAATTTTTAAACGTTAATATCTTTTATATACGAGATTTTTAAAGAAAAAAATACGTCAAATTAACAAGCGTTTTATTATCTTTCCAACGAGTACCATAGTGCTATATAAAAAACGGAGAAAAAACGACTATTTTTTTTGTTTGAAGTATTAGGTGTTAGCATTGGATTTACAGATTGTTTTAGGTTAGGTATTTTATATTGATATTAGAGTTATGCATTTTTTATCATTTATGATAGGTGTTAATATTAAAGTTATACATTCTTTTAGGTTAGGCATTGAATATTGATATTAGAGTTATGCATTTTTTAAGCCTTTATGATAGGTGTTAATACTAGAGTTATACATTGTTTTAGGTTGGGTACCAATATTAGTATGTTAGAGTTGTACATTTTTTTAGCCCTTAGGATATGTGTTAATATTAGAGTTACATTGGAGTTATATATTGTTTTAGGTTAGGTGTTAGCATTGGAGTTGTACATTTTTTAGGTTAGGTATTAATATTAGAGTTATACATTGTTTTAGATTAGATGTTAACATTAGAATTATACATTGTTTAAGGTTAGTCGTTAACATTAGAGATACATTGTTAAATGTTTTAGGTTAAGTGCTACCTGAAGCTTTCCTGCATGTAACTGTAATACGCATCAGTCTATTTCATATGTAAAATTGATGTGTCATATTAGATTTCTCAACCACGGGACGCTCCCAGGATATAATGTAGTAACTCATATATAAACCCCACCTTCTTTCCCTTTATTCCAAAACCCTAAAAAAACATCTCCTCCTTTTCTCCGCACCCTCCCCCTCAATCTCTCTTTTAAAGGTCGTAAATATATTATCAGGTACAGATTCTTTTAACAATTATCCTATTCAATTCCATTACATAAAGCACACACATCGGCCTAAGACCATGTGTAGTGGAGCGTGATTATGGGCGTGAAAACGAACTTAGCGCCCCCAATACCACTACACGGGGGCGCTAAGTGCTAAAAAGGGGCGGGGGCCTTATAAATTTAACGCCATACATCACCAACAACAACCAATCATATTTCTACACCTAAGACTCTCTCTCCTGCTCTCCCATCTTCTTATTTTTTTATTATTTTTTTAATTTAGAAAATAAAAACAGATTAGCGCCCCCCACTACACCCCATTTTGAATTAAAGCTTCGTGCTGACTCAGCTGCCACGTAGACCAATCACAGATGAAGACCTTAAATTTTTCCCGCTTCACTACACATGGTCTAAAGGCATCGTCCATTCGGCCTACCATTGCACCAAAGTTCTATTGTTATGGCCGACTGTGATTTCGGCTTCTCCAATTCAAAATACATTCAAGTTTCCATTTTAGATTTATTTTATTTTGTAATCTCTCCATTAGCGTCTCATCAAAACAAGTTAAAGCCGGCACCCGTACGTCTACCGTCCTGCCGTCACTAGCTTTGTCGTAGTCGACATCAACTCCATCAAAGAACCATGGCTGGTGGCTAATGGAATTGTTGAATCTTGATGAATTTATGTTTAAGAAATCTTATTTTTTTATATTTTATTTTTTGTTTTTTTAATGTCTCATTGAAAGTTTAAAAATAGAATTTTTATTTTTAAATGAGATGATATGGTGAAGGGATTGAAAGAAAAAGAAGAAATTGTTGAATTTTGATAAATTCATGTTTAAGATATTATACTGTCATATTGGGCTGTGGATAAAGTGTTGCTAGACCTGTAGGTATGATATATTATTTAGGTTGTTTTTCATTTTTAACGGATGTAGAAACATTTAAAGGTTCTTGTTAGATCTGGTTGTAAACTCAAAGATCTATTTCCTATTGTTGTTCTCTCATATAATCATTCACCAAAAAAGGTTTTAGCCTCTAGGTATTCTTGATGGTTTATGAGGCTGAAATAAGTGATCAACATTAATATGTTGATGTAATTAGAGATTTAGGTGGTCAGATTTGATTAATGAATGGTTATTAGCGCTAGTGATATGTTTAGTGCAACTACGAGAAATTTGGGCGAGAAGAACAAACTCCGAGTTTGTTTTAGCTACTATTACTAACGTATACAATTAAACCAAGAGGATAATTTTAACAAATATAGTTGGTCTTATGGTGTTAAAATTAGTATCATTCTGTATACAACTTGTCAATATGGGTCAATATTAAGTCAAAGGTTTGTTATTGTTATTTTTTTATTTTTATTTTTTATTTTTATTTGAATATTTTGTATGAGTGTATTTGCAGGAATGGGCTCAGAATAATTGCTGTGTTGATGGAAGCCCAGTAGCAGTGTTGATAGGAGCGGCCCAGTAGCAGTGTAGATAGTAGCAGTGTAGATAGGAGCCCAGTTCGGTGACTGTATAATTGGTGGTGGCCCAAGTAAAGCCCAGCTCGTGTTACTGCCTGCTGACTTGGCAATCCGTGTTTAAGAAACACAACTGATCCTGATCGTCCATTGCTATTATTTCTGTCCGTTGGATCTTGAGAGAAAGCACAAATTGGGCAGCTATAAATAGCTGCCTTGTACGTACAACTTTTACTTTTTGATCTTCTTTTGTATCGTTCTCTCTGTATTCTCTAGATCTTCGATTAGGGTTTCTTGTGTATTGATTCACCTTGAATCTTTCTGTTCCTTGATCTGGTTAGATCTTTGAGTGTGAGTGTTATTGTAGAGAGGTGTGTTTGTAAGAGGTCTAAAGTCTTGTCCAGAGTTTTTTAGGGTTTCATTGTCTTTTTAGTTCTTTCAGTAATAAAGTTCGTAATCTTTTGATTCATCTTTGATTCATGTTTTATAACATGGTATCAGAGCTCTGATACGATTTCCTTCTGGATCTGGTTTTCTGGGTTAGGGTTTCGTAGTCTCCGCTGTGCATCCTGATTCTTGGGGTTTTTAGATCTGGTTTTTGTTATCATCAAGGATCAAGAACTTCTTGGTTGTTTTGTGTCCTGGTTTTGGGACTAAAGAAGAATTAACCCTGGTTAGGGTTTGTGGAGATCTGTGTCCAACCAAAGTTGGACTGTTGATTGGAGAAGACTAACAACCCTAAGTGAAGGTTGTTATTCTTTCATCAAGATAAGGAGTGCTTTTATTCTGATCTTGATCTGTAACCCTAAGTGAAGGTTACAGGTCTTGATCCTATTTTGGAAGCTGCGCTCTTGGTGAGATCGTTCCATCCCTCTTTTATTTCTGTTTTTTGTTTTGTCTGTGTCTAGGAGCACTGACCGGGTTAGGTGGACCGGTATTGGCTCATTAACTGTTTTGTTTGAGGTCTTGGTTGCTTATCTGTTTGCTCTTGATTGATTATTTAGCTTTCATTGTTTTTTGTGTGAGTGAGTTTAGATAAAACAGACTCCCGTGTTAAGACTTGTCCTGGCACCATTGAGTGACGAACCAGGAATCTGGATCACTGACACGGCTTCGTCTGTCTAGGATTGATTGTGTTTGATTTTACTCTGTTCTTGTTTGTTGTTTGCTTTTGTAACTTGCTTAATTCGTCATGGGTGATAAAAAAGATGAAGGAACTGAGACTAGTTCTGGGGGTGATGGGCAGGGTAACATTACTTTAATAAGTAAACTAGATGCAAGTGATCCTTTATACTTGCATCCTAGTGACTCTGCAAACCTAAGCATTGTTACTATAAAACTAAAAGGAACTGAAAACTACACAGTCTGGTCTAATGCTCTTCAACTTGCATTAAAAGTCAAGAATAAATGGGGGTTTATAGATAAGTCATGTGTTAAGTCTCAAACTGATGAGGTTTTGGCAAATCAATGGGAAAGATGTAACTCTATAGTACTTACTTGGATTTTAAATTCTATTAGTGAAGACCTTTACATGGGTCATGTGTTCTCAAAACTGGCCAGTGAAGTCTGGTTAGAATTGAAGGAAACATATGACAAGATAGATGGGTCTGTTGTTTTTGATTTGTATCAAAAAATAAATTCATTTAGTCAAAATGGGTTGTCTGTGTCAGAGTATTATCATAAGTTGAACATAATGTGGAGACAACTTGACCAAATTTTGCAATTGCCTTCTTGTAGTTGTAATGCAGCAAAAGATTTCAATGATTTTAATAACTTGATTAAACTAATGCAGTTTCTAATGGGTCTTGATAGTGTTTATCAGTCTGTTAAGACTAGTTTGTTAATCAAAGAGGTTTTACCTTCTGTAAAAGAGGCCTTCTCTATAGTATCTAGAGAAGAGTCCCACAGGAACTCTGTTACAGGAGGTAAAAGATCTCAGTCTATGGCTCTACTAGCTAAAGGAAATCTTGAATTTAAAAGAAACAATAAAGTGTCTAACCAAAATTTGAAATGTACTCATTGTCAAAAGATTGGACATACTTCTGAAAAATGTTTTGAAATAATTGGTTATCCCTCTTGGATGAGACCAAGAGGAAATCAAACCAAGAAGGCTATTGCAAATCAGACTTCCACAGCTGATAATTCTGACACAACTCTTAAGTCTTTGACTAGTGAACAGATTAATAAACTTTTAAGTCTGATAGGTGACAATGCTAATGAAGGAAGCAAAAGTTGTCATGTGACAGGTGGTCTGTCTATTCCTTTTTGTGCTAATAGTTTTCTTAAACCTATCTTTTGTTTTGGAAGTGGTTTGGGTAATAGGAAAAAGGGTTGGATAACAGATTCAGGTGCTAATCAACACATGGTTAATAATGATTCTGAATTAACTGATTGTATAAATGTTTCTGAGTTTAACATTAGGGTTAAGCATCCAAATGGGACAGATGCTTTAGTAACAAAGATTGGTAATGTAAAACTTGTAGAAGGTGTTATACTTCAGGATGTGTTTGTAGTACCTGAATATTCTGTTAACCTTATTTCTGTTCATAAGCTTGCAAAAGATAATAAACTATTTGTTGGTTTTGATGAGCACAAATGTTACATACAGGATTTAATCAACAAGAAAATCCTGGTGACTGGTAGTCAGGTGGATGGTCTGTACTACTGTAGTCTGACAAATGTAACTAGTAAGGTGTGTTTCAGTTCTAGTATAGATACTGATTTGTGGCATGGCAGATTAGGACACCCTTCTGATCAGGCTATAAAAAGATTTAGGACTAAGCTAAATCTGAATATACCTGATAGACATGATGTTCCATGTGAAGTGTGTCTTAAAGCCAAGCAACATAGAGAGCCTTTCCCTTTAAGTGATCATAGATCCACTGAATTAGGGGAGGTTGTCCATTTAGATGTTTGGGGACCATATAGGATAAGTAGTAGAGAAGGGTTTAAGTTGTTTCTTACTATTGTGGATGACTATTCAAGAGCTGTGTGGGTTTGTTTATTAAAGTCTAAAACTGAAGTTTTCCAAAATTTACAGGATTTTTGTGAAATTATTGAAACACAATTTAAGAAAAAGGTTAAGTGTTTTAGGTCTGATAATGGAACTGAATTCACAAATAATCAGTTTGAAACATTTTGTAAAACTAAAGGTATTATACATCAGACTTCTTGTACATACACCCCACAGCAGAATGGCATAGTAGAGAGGAAACACAGGCATCTATTGAATGTTGCTAGGTCACTTTTGTTTCAAAGCAATGTTCCAGTAAGGTTTTGGTCTGATTGTGTATTAACTGCTGCTTATTTGATAAATAGGGTACCTTCTTCAGTCCTAGATGGCAAGACTCCTTATGAGGTAGTTTATGGTTTTGAACCATTCCTAGACCACTTAAAACTGTTTGGGTGTTTATGTTTTTGTACCATTTTAAACAATGCTGATAAACTAAGTAGTAGATCAGATAAATGTGTTTTTTTGGGATATTCTACTGAAAAAAAGGGTTATAAAGTTTTTAGTTTATATAATAAAGAAACTTATTTTTCTAGAGATGTTAAGTTCTTTGAAGCTGTTTTTCCCTTTAAAGAGAAAAACATTCTAAAGGAATTTGACAAAGAAACTGAGTTAAATGTTTTTGAAATAACAAATCTTAACTTTTTTGATAACTATGAAAACATATACCCAGACAAGTCAGGAGTTCCCAATGATGAGAGTGGTCAAACAAATGAAACAGTGTCACATGGGTCTCAGCAATCTGAGTCTGTTGATAACGATCCTGATGGATTGGCTCAACATGATTCTTCACAATCTGAGCAACCCAGTGATTGTATCAGCAGACCAGATAGGGCTGGGTGTGTGATTCCTGTAACTGAAGTAAACCCAAATTCTGAGGGAAACTTACAGCAACAATCACACACTCAAACTGCTCTAAGGAGATCTGCTAGAGAGACTGTTCTACCTAGAAGTTTAAGTGAGTATGTCTTAGGAAGTAAAGTTAAATATGGAATAGATAAGGTTGTCAATTATGCTAACCTGTCTGTTGAGTCCAAATGTTTTGTGACTTCTCTAAATAAGGGATATGAACCTCAATGTTTTAATGAAGCTGTTAAGGATAATAATTGGATAACAACAATGAATGAGGAAATAGAGGCCTTAAATAGGAATGACACCTGGGAACTAGTTGATTTACCTGTTGGTAGGAGTGTTGTAGGGTGTAAGTGGGTGTACAAAATAAAGTACAAATCCACAGGAGAGATAGAAAGGTATAAGGCTAGGTTAGTTGCTAAAGGGTATAGTCAAAAACAAGGTATTGATTTTGAAGATACTTTTTCACCAGTTGTAAAACTTGTAACAGTTAGAGCTGTTTTAGCTCTTGCTGTTGAGTCTGACTGGAATATGTACCAACTAGATGTGAATAATGCTTTTCTATATGGAGATTTACATGAGGAAGTCTATATGGCTCTTCCTGATGGATATTTCTCTAAAGATGAAACACGAGTTTGTAGACTTAAAAAGTCTTTATATGGTCTAAAGCAAGCCCCACGAATGTGGAATGAAAAATTAGTAGGAGTGTTAACTGATTTGGGATTTTCCCAAAGTAAGTGTGACTATTCTCTATTTTTTAGGTTTAGTAATTCTAAAGTTGTGTTTATGCTTGTATATGTTGATGATATTGTGGTAACTGGTAATGATGTAAATGAAATTGTTGATATTAAAGAGTGTTTAAAATCTAAATTTCTGATCAAAGATCTTGGTGAGCTTAAGTATTTTTTAGGAATTGAAGTAATAAAAACTAAAAATGGTGTGTGTTTGTCACAAAGAAAGTACTGTTTAGAATTTTTAAGTGAATATGGTATGACAGGATGTAAACCTGTCAACTGTCCCATAGAACAGCACCATATCATCACTCAGTTTTGTAAATCTCATGAAAAGGTTTTGTCTAACATAACTGGGTATCAAAAATTAGTTGGAAAGTTAATATACTTAGCTCATACCAGGCCTGATATTGCATATGCAGTTCATTTTCTTAGTCAATATATGCATAAGCCTACAGAAGGACATTCCAGGCTTGCTTTAAGGTTGTTGAGATATTTAAAAAAGTCACCTGGTAGGGGGTTATTATTTGAGAGGTCTGGTAGTATGGTGTTAAAAGCCTACTCAGACTCTGATTGGGCTAAATGCCTTGAAACCAGAAGGTCCATTACTGGTTATTGTGTTTTCTTAGGAAAAAATTTAATTGCCTGGAAAAGCAAGAAACAGGCAACTGTTTCAAGATCTTCAGCTGAGGCTGAGTTTAGATCTATGTGTGCTACTACTTGTGAACTTATTTGGTTAGTTCATGTTTGTGAAGAGTTAAATCAAAAGGTTGTGTTACCAATTGAGTTATTTTGTGATAGTTCTTCAGCTTTGGCAATTGCTGAAAATCCAGTTTTCTTTGAGAGAACTAAACACTTTGATTTAGATCTGTTCTTTCTAAGAGATCAGGTATCAAAGGGTATTATTAAAACAATCAAAGTGGATTCTGAAAGTCAAATTGCTGATATAATGACTAAAGGCTTGTTGTCTGGAAAGCATGAAGAGTTTTGTCAAAAATTGAATATGTTTGACCCATCTGGGTTGTCAAGTTGAGGGGGGGTGTTAAAATTAGTATCATTCTGTATACAACTTGTCAATATGGGTCAATATTAAGTCAAAGGTTTGTTATTGTTATTTTTTTATTTTTATTTTTTATTTTTATTTGAATATTTTGTATGAGTGTATTTGCAGGAATGGGCTCAGAATAATTGCTGTGTTGATGGAAGCCCAGTAGCAGTGTTGATAGGAGCGGCCCAGTAGCAGTGTAGATAGTAGCAGTGTAGATAGGAGCCCAGTTCGGTGACTGTATAATTGGTGGTGGCCCAAGTAAAGCCCAGCTCGTGTTACTGCCTGCTGACTTGGCAATCCGTGTTTAAGAAACACAACTGATCCTGATCGTCCATTGCTATTATTTCTGTCCGTTGGATCTTGAGAGAAAGCACAAATTGGGCAGCTATAAATAGCTGCCTTGTACGTACAACTTTTACTTTTTGATCTTCTTTTGTATCGTTCTCTCTGTATTCTCTAGATCTTCGATTAGGGTTTCTTGTGTATTGATTCACCTTGAATCTTTCTGTTCCTTGATCTGGTTAGATCTTTGAGTGTGAGTGTTATTGTAGAGAGGTGTGTTTGTAAGAGGTCTAAAGTCTTGTCCAGAGTTTTTTAGGGTTTCATTGTCTTTTTAGTTCTTTCAGTAATAAAGTTCGTAATCTTTTGATTCATCTTTGATTCATGTTTTATAACATATGGCATCAATTATTACTAACATGTGATATTGAAATTGTTTGTTAGTTGGTAATATATAAACAATTAGAGAAGTTCTTTTTCTTGATTCTTTTAGTTTAATGATCCTCTTCTTTTACTTAGTGTTTCCAAACATACTATATTTCTAAATATGTGAAATAGATGTTGATCTTTTGCTGTATGATTGCATACGGATTATGAAAAGATCAGGAAGTTTATAGAAATACATGTGATTTGCATGCTTGTTTATGGTCTTTTTAAACCGTGTGATGCAAGATATGTTGTGAAACTGGTATGACTAATTATTTATTTTGGTTGCAGCCATTTTAGATAGAGTCAAAGGTGGTATCAAAGATGCCACCTTTTAAGTGATTAGAGCAATACATGGAAGAGGCAAGGGGAGCATATCTGTTTCCATAAATAAATCAGGGCCAGTCGCCGGTCAAGGATTCAAAGTATTATTACATAGGAATAATGGTGTGCTTTCAATTTTTTGAGAACGTGATTTTTAGAGCTTACCAGATGCTTTGTTTTTTGACTGTCTTTTTGGTTGTTAGCTTTTTACCAACAACACCATGTGTAGTGGGGCGGAAAAACTTAAGGCTCCCTCTGTGATTGGTTCATGTGGTAGCTGAGTCAGTATGGATGGTTTAATTAAAAATAGGGGTGTAGTGGGGGGCCGTTATTTTGTTTCTATTTTTTAAATAAAAATAATAATAATAAATTAATAAAAAAATAAAAATATGAGAAAGTAGAAGAGAGAGAGTGAGGTGTAGAAAGATGATTGGGTGGGTTTTGTGATGTCTGGCGCTATGATTAAAACGCCTTGGCCCATTTTTGCTCCATAGCGCCCCCCTGTAATGGTGTTGGGGGCGTTATGGGGCGCTAAGTTAGAAAAAAACGCTCCGAATCGCGCTCCACTACATTTGGTCTAATAAATTATAAATTGCTTCATTTCGCTTGTAAAAATTGGCATATTACTTTTTAGTAACTGTTGTGTATTCATATGTTATTTTAACTTTTTTTTTTTTTTGCAAAAACGGATGAAAGTGTTGACGAGTCCGACAATTTGACCCATTATCAAACTTGCTGAGCCACCTACTTTTGACCAAAGCAACTAAATGTAGGTGGTGTAATTTATGTTTTAATAAAATTACACTTTGTGTCGTTAATGTATCACTGAAATTATGAAACATGCCCTCTTTTTTTTTGCATTTTATGTCCAAAATTTGCCTTTTTTTATTGCATTTTATGTCATTTTTGATTAACTGGGTTAGATTTCTCAGTTAACCTCAAAACCATTAGGGGTATTATTGTCCATTCACCACATTAAGAACACAAAGCGTAATTTTATTTTATTTTTTATTATACTTTTATTTGTGAGACTCACCTACCACCACTTATCTTCAACATAAACATTCATGCACCTACAGCCCTTTTAAACTCCACGCACACTATCACCTCATTGCATTCATTCTTATACATGAACCACCTGTGTCCCATTCGAATCATATAATCAACCACCTGTTCAAGCTTTATCATCATCATGCATTCATGCACCATAGACATATTATATACATCCACATTTATTTCACAACCTTACCACACAAATTGAATGTGAAAGATAAGAGAGAGTTTACGAATGAGAGGGAGGAAGGATGACCGGAACTGGTCACCTTCTCCGGCAGCTTTCTGTCACGAGCAACGACCACCCAAACATCACCTTAGTCCTCTGTACCAACCGTAAACCCTTCTGCGATCACCAAAGAACTCCGGTAACCATTATAAATCAACCCCAACCCGGTCATCTCCGACAACCAAGTAACTACCATTCGTTCCCTTCCTAGTCACCCTTATCGCATCCCCGACAACCTGCAACCATCTTTTGTACACTTCTCCGGTCACCCTT
Source organism: Ambrosia trifida (assembly GCA_028751855.1). Classification (NCBI taxonomy): domain Eukaryota; kingdom Viridiplantae; phylum Streptophyta; class Magnoliopsida; order Asterales; family Asteraceae; genus Ambrosia; species Ambrosia trifida. The sequence continues at coordinate 28,148,226 of CM054122.1, forward strand.
CCCCTCCGGTGACCGGTTCCTAGTAGTTCTGACTAACCCGGAAACAACCCGATCCATAACGCTTCATCTTTGGTAACCGGTTATTATTATTAATTATTAATTATTATTATTTGGTTAGGTGGAGGCTGCCTAATAATAATTCTGAACATGAAGCTGATGTTCAAATTGAAAGCTGATGTCCACCGACCACCCATCATAGTGGTGATAGAGTTATACAGACAATGATAACCTTCACCAGTGGATTGGGTGATAAAGTGTAATTTTGTCTTATGTTTTTGTTTTTAATGCTTTTGTTATATTTAGAGTTGTAGGATAAAAAAATGCATCAACTATAGGTTTACCATAGTACAAGCTTAATAAAAAAAATGTACGGCAATAAAAAGTTGGTACACATCCAGGAAAGTAGTGTAGTCACTTTCTTTCATGATAGGCCATTGTCATACCACGTATATACAAACGCATTTTTGGATAAAAATGGTTTTTACCATTCTTTCATAAAAGCAATTAAGCAAAATTATTTTTTAATAGTTTGTCAAATCCTTTGACTTGGATGACCACACTTTTGGATAATACGATAAATTTTGTGCAATGTCTTGTTACATTTTGAAAAAGAAGAATGCGCACTTTACTCGATAAAGAGCCTGCTCTATTTTTTCATCATCGAACAACAATTTAGGGAGATAACCTTAAATAGATTTACTTTGACTTTGGATTTTCATTGGGTCACTTTAAGCTTCATTTTTTTCATTGTTGCTTGCGGATTAAACATTATTTGATAGAGATATAAAGGAAATGGTCCATTATAGAAGTGTTTGGAGACGTAAAATTAATGTGAAAGAGTCATAGCTAGGGGAGGGAAATAGGTAAGGATTGTATGTGGCTTATGGGTAGTGGTGGACCCAGGAATTTTTTTTATGGGGTGCGGAATTATAAACCTTATATAGGTCGTTTATACATCCGGTGACCCGGGTCGGTTCGGTCGGGTACGGTCGACTTGTATACCAAAAATAATAATACTAAAAATATATAATCAACTAAAGGAAACCAAAAGCCCAAAAGTAATTTAAATGTCATTATATAAGCAAAACACACGGTTTGATTTTATACTATACTTTAACCGTCCCTTATACGTATCCTACCAAGTTTCTTTAAATCGTCTTAACTCAACACCAATTGTTTGTGAATTGTGACGGGTCAACGTCACATGTTCCTCTTCTTTGTTTAGCGAGCGCCGATCAGAAGCAGGGAGGGAGGGAAACGAACAACTTTTTTTTTTTGTGTTTATTTGTTTAGTGCTCTTCTGGCTTTAAGGTTTATTTTTGTTTTTTTTTTCCCATTTTAATCAATATTAAAACACATGTCGGCTTATTATAAACTTTGGGCTTGGGCCCATTCTTGATATTGGGCTACTAACTAATAAAATGAGCTAACTCTTAATATATAATTATATATTTTTTTCTTGAGGTCGGTTTCAAAAGTTCAAGGGGTGCGACTAAAAATTTTCATAGGGTGCGGACGGGATTAACGCGCGTATATAATACTTATTTTTTTTCATGGTGGGCGCCCGCACCCCCTTGGGCTTGGTGTAAGTCCGCCCATGCTTAGGGGCCTAGGCATGCTTTGTGTGGACCGTGCATATTTCGTTACTTTGTTTTATGATATCTGTCCGTGTACATTTCTTTATTTACTTTATTCTTATTTTTTTTATATTTAATTTAATTTTGGTTCATTATTGTTTTATTTTATTTATTTATTATTGTTTATATATATTAGTATTTTTGAGCTAAATGTCTCACTACAAGCAACCTCTCTATCCTCGCAAATAAGGGAAATGTATGCTACATCATACAATCCTCAGACCATACTAATAACTTTTTGTTATAGTGGGATTTACTGGGCATTGTTGTTGTTATAAATCCAATTTTCATTATTTTTGCACCAATGTTTCACATAAATTATTTCCAATAATTTAGGTTAGAAAAATAAGTTTATTTTCTGAATTTTTTGAAATTTAATATCTTTGAATATTATTAACATTTGTAAGTTATTATGTTATAATTTATTTTATAAACATTAATTATGAAAATAATTTATTAAAAATTATTTTCAAACTATATTATTTTAGTACAATAACCCTTTATCAAGATTTTATAAAAATTCCTTTAAATAATTTATTTTGTTAATTTATTTTTAATTATTTAATTAACAAATATTACAATTAAATATTAAACAATTGTCGATTCGCAAATAGAAACCTTAGAGTGCCTTAGATTTAGACAACATCAACTCAAATAGGTCCCAATCTAAATCGTCCTTTATTTGAAGAGGATAATATCTCGGGATCTAGCCTAGTTACTTTGCAACATTTTAGCATATTCAAGATAGCAATCAAGGTGAGTTTTACATAGCCGCATTTTTATACTTTTTCATGCTTTTTGAGGTGAAAATGTTTACATTCACTTATACAATGTAACATACGTGTTTTGTGTAATTTCTATGTGATATTATGTGGTGAACAATACTTAGGTAGATATAATTAGACATGCTAATCATCAACGATTGAAAATGCATATACACTTGAAATTTCTATAAATTTGATTTATAATATGTGACCCTAACAATAGTTTTTGAATTTATATTTACTCCTAAGATACGTTTTATGATTTTTTTTTTTTTTTTTTTTTTTAGCATAAAAGGTAGCCTTTCTATTTTAATAGCTGTTTATATGCTTGAAAGTTACATGAAATACAATTAAGTATTGGTTGGTGAGTTTAATGAATGATAGATTAGTGACTCAAAGCACCTCTATATATACCTGTTTCACCCAACAAGGGAAGTAAGCCTGAACATCCGGGACCACCACTAATATGAAATATTAGAGGGTCTTCTTCTGGATTTCCGGTTGATTCGACAAAATAGTAAAACAACTGTATATCTCCTTTGTCTCCTATTCCCACGTAACTTCCTCATAATACAAACCAACTGTTAGTTAGAAGAGCATCAATGGCCGAACATGCAAATTTTAACTTGGATGTCGAAAATATTACACCTAAAAAAATTCTTTTACCAAATAAAGACCACACAATTCAACCCGACGACCACTAAGGACTTTAAATTTAAATTACTCATTTCGAATAAAAGTTTTTGACAATTTCTCTTTTTATGTAAACTAATACCAACTGTATTTAGGCCTTTAAACGAACCGAATGAACACGAACAAAGGCATGTTCGTGTTTGTTCATTTAACATTAACCGAACACGAATACGAACACAAACACATAATCGAACAAATTTTTGTGTTCGTGTTCGTTCATTAAGAAATTTGTCATGTTCGTGTTCGATTATGTTCGTTCGTTTAAAACCTAAATGAACAGTCCATGAACGAACATAGACGGACGTTCATGAACATAATAAATGTAAACAATTTTGTATTACTAAAAAACCCAATTACTAATTGGTTATAGTAGGTAAAGCCCAATTTATGTTTATATGTATATAAATATAACTGCTTATGTAATTAATAAAATTTAAACGAACATAAATGAACGAATATTAACAGAGGTTTATGAACATAAATGAACGAGCACAAAGTTTGTTCATATCCGTTCATTTAACTAAACGAACATAAACGAACACCCCTCTGAACAAGTTCACGAACAATTCATGAACGTTCGATTCGTTTACAGGTCTAACTGTGGTGGAACTAGATAGTTCCACATAGTATAAAGAGTAATTAATAATTAATTTATATAAGACGTGAAACAAAATTTAACATTAAAATTTAATCTTCTAATAACTCCACTTTCTTTTCTCGAGAATTTCACTTTAACTCTTCTATAAGATGTTATTTGAACACTTCTAATATTATATAAACTTAATGGGCCAATATTAACACATTTAAGTAAAAAAATGGGGGTGACTGCAGGGCCCCTTATATGTTCCGCCTCGGAAGAGCATTATCACTTGTTTTCCTTAATTAAGAGTGGAAGTTGATTAAACTAAAATAACCATCCATCTGCATACACATATGCATATTTAATCCATAGTGTAGAAAATCGAAGTTTGAAATAGGTTGCTTAGTTTTAACGAACCCGAAAGAGAAGTAAAAAATTGAAACCATCAATATTAAGGTTGATGTTCTTAGTTTTTGTTATGCTTAGAAACAAAAATAAAACGGATAAAAACAAAAGAATGGACGATCCAAATACAACTCAATTTCTAGTTAGTTCGGTTAACAAAATACCTGGTTTCTAGTTTGAAAGGAAGATGACCGGAAAATCAAGGAAGTGTTGTGATAGTTGATTTGGAATGTGATTGAGTTATGAAGCATGGTTGAATGATGAGAATAAAAACAAAATACAGAATCATGCTTGCTTTTTGGTCTGGTATATGGCTATTATTAACTATTCCAAGAATAATCGTATTTATAAAGGGACTTGAAATACTTTAATTTAGACGTACAACAATTTTTGGCCACACAACATGATAGATTGTAGGACCATCATGAGAATCATGAGTAAATCCAAACATTAAAATATTGAGACGAGAAATAAGACACGCATGAAATTAGTTGATATAAAAAATGAAAAATGGAAATAAATAATCTCAACTATTGACTATTGGCCAATAACAGTCACAAGTACGAAAATCACCAATATTAGTCCCAACTTTTAAAAAATTGGAATATAATGGACCGTCACTAACGGAAGCTTAACACCGTTAACCCCTGCTTATGTGGCATGCTGAGGTGTTAAAAAACTTGATTATGTGGCAAAAAAAACTTATTTTAATATAATATATATATGCTTACGTGTAAAAAAAACAAACCAACCTGCATTTAACACCCTTCACCACCACAACCAACCCACCACCATCACCACCATCATTCACCACCTGCATTTAACAAGAAGTTGCCTGCCATCAAGATGAGTAAGAACAAACTGAAACCCACAAAGAGCTTCGGTTAAGCTGACATTATGTTCCACATATAGATAGATCATCTTGTTTTCTTTTGAATTTGGGGTGTTCCTTCAATTGCTTAAGTTCGATTTGGGGATTTAGGGATTTAGGGTTTTCAACATCCTCAAGTTCGATTTGGGGATTTCTAGTGGTGGGTTTGAAATGATGGTGGTGATGGTTGGCAACCAGATCCGAATCTGAGCAGAATTAATGGATGAGGATTGGTGATGGTGGCAGGTTGGTTGTGGTGGTGAAAGATGGGAAGATGGTGGTGGGTTGGTTATGGTGATGGAACGATGGTGGTTATGGTGAACGAGGAAGAAGATAGTGGGTTGCAGATCTGAGAGAGAGAAAGAGGAGAGAGAGAGAGAGATGGTGCCTATGGTGAATGAGGAAGAAGGTTAAGTGCAGGGTTTTTTTTTAAATTTTTTTTAACACCTCGGCATGCCACGTAAGCAGGGGTTAACGGTGTTAAGCTTCCGTTAGTGACGGTCCATTATATTCCATTTTTTTGAAAGTTGGGACCAATATTGGTGATTTTCGTAGTTGGGACTGTTATTGGCCAATAGTTAGGATTATTTATTTCCATTTTTCCTATAAAAACGATTACATAAAAACATATATACTTTTACTCCAACCGTATACCTAATGGATATACACGGATTTTTAACTTTTAATGTTATTTCTTGTTTTTTTTTTTGAAAAGAAAACTTCTATAAAACCAAAAGCCACCAACAGGGGCACAAGAACAAACAGACCAGTTACATTAAATCAAAAGTACACCACTTAGACCAAGACAAAGACTTGAGCTTAGTCTTATGCTTGGCCCAAAAGGAACCCCATCGACCTAACCTCCCCTATAATATCTTCCATTCGCGCCGTTTTGTTATTGAACTTCAGATTATTCCTCGCTCTCCATAGACTCCAGCACCCAATGATAATTAGACCATGAAAAACCTCTAGATCAGCGCCTTGCAACCCCGAGAATCGATGAAGGTCCAGAAGGTCCCTAACCGAAAAGGCGTAAATAAGCGGAGTCCGGCACCACGATCCAATATGTTGCCAAAGAATAGTCGCGAAGATACAGGAAGTAAAAAGATGATCGGCCGATTCTTCCCCGGCATCACAAAGCGGACAGATAATATCGGCTACATGAACGTTCCTATTCAGAAGGGCTGTAGCCGTAGGTATCTTTCCCAATATGTTGCCAAAGAATGTTATTTCTTGTTAACCTTATTCTAGTAGCGGTTACGATTTCTTTTTATTTGAATGACACACAAGCATGATGAAGATCCAAAAAGTGGACGAACCTGCAATTACAGTTAAAACAGGTGCGAATGTGATGGATCTGGAATGCTCCGAACCTAAGCTTAAACCTGCACAAGGTAAAATACTGTTAGGCTCGTTACAGAGGAGGAGGGAGGGCCTCTCTGTAACCACCCTCCGGCGTGAGGATAAGTATTTGTTTAGTGAGAGAAAGTAGAGAGAGAAAGTGAGATTCGGAGTGTATGCATTCGTGTCTTGATTGTACTTTGGAGGGGATATTTATAGTGGTCAGCAAAGTTGTACTTTGCTTCGGACCCCCTTTGTACTGTCATTCGGAACATTTTGACTTCTGGGAGTGGGTTGTACTTCCTTTGGTGGAAACATTATGCCACGTCCTAGTGTCCTTGGTCCGTGCCTATGAGATAAGCCGCGGTATAATTATTTATACCTCTTCATGTCTTCCCAAGTCCTCAAGTTACTTGTAACTTGCTGGACTTAGGCGTGACCGATTCACAGGCGCATCAACCGCGGTATAATTATTTATACCTCTTCATGTCTTCCCAAGTCCTCAAGTTACTTGTAACTTGCTGGACTTAGGCGTGACCGATTTCCAGGCGCATAAGCCGCGGTATAATTATTTATACCTCTTCATGTCTTCCCAAGTCCTCAAGTTACTTGTAACTTGCTGGACTTAGGATGTCTTGCGGCCATTTGGTTGTGTTACGGCTTTTGAGGGGTTTGTGAGGGATGCTGACACGTGTCGAAGCCAGCTGTCAAGAGGCTTGTTTTGTACGCTAGGGACACGTGGGTGTCTTTATAGCCACATGATGCAGTTGTTGATGTGATGGCGGTTCATCTCCTGGGGTGATCTGGGCCGCTCATTTCGTACAGCTGTCCCACATCTTGGCCATCTCAACGGTTGCTTCATTCCCCTATATAAACCCTCTTTTACTTTTTGTTTCTTCACATTTTACTGTTTTACTCTCAATCTTCCTTCCTTTTCCTTTTATCCTTCCGGCGTCCTGTTCATCCGTGCTTTTGCTCGACACCTGTGAGCTTCTTAAAGGTGCGTTTATCCTTCTCCTTCTTTCCTGCTTTGTGTTTGGTTTTTGGGTTTTAAGAAAAATGGTGAAAGATGACATGGGTGTCACCTGCTCAACCCTTTCTGCTGACAAGCTCGCATGGTTCATAGATGATTACGCGATTCCGCGAGATCTGAACCCTGTGTTACCAGGACCGAAAGATACCATTCATCCTTTCCCTCCTGGGAAGTTTGGTTTCTATACCCGCGTCTGTGACTTTGCCAACTACCGGGTCCCTTTTACCAAATTCTTGATGAGGGTTTTAAGGTTCCACGGCGTACACATTTCTCAAGTGAACCCATTTGGTCTTAGCCGGGTGAATCACTTCGAGCTTTCATGTCGCGCCTTGGAGACAGGGGCGGATCTAAATGTGTTCCGGTGCTTTTACAAGCTTAATAAAGTTGGCAGTTGGTACACCTTTGAGAAACGGTGGTCGATGGAGAGTTGTCACGACTATCAGACGTCCAGCTTAAAAAACTGGAAGAATAAGTTCTTCTTTTTGGATGACCGGTGTTTACCCGCGGATATGGTTTGGTGTGAGAGGTTCGAGGCGTCCGAATGGGACCTACCCAGGAGGTTTAAATATAACCGTGCTTTGTACTTGGATTTGGTGGAGAACAAAACCAATATTCAGAAATATCCGGAGCATGTTCTTTGTCTCGGCGGTGTGAGCATGAACTGGAGTTTGGATGACAGGTGGCCGTTGGTTCGTTATGGTGGAGAGGGTGAGTGGAGAGTCGCGGCTTACTTATTTATTTTTTCGCGTTCTGCCGCTAGTTTTTTCTAACTCACCTTTGCTTTTTGTTTATACAAAGATGTCGCTGCTAGATTGCTTGAAGTTGACCACTTTTGATGATGCGGCCTTGGAGTTTACCAGCGAGGATTTGGGTAATACAAAGCCCTTAGTAGAGCAAATGATGAAGACGCACCAGGCAATTCGGCCGGTGGAGGGCACGGGTGTTGGTGCTAGTGGTACCGGTGGGGATGGTCAGACCACGGGGGTCGTGACCGAAACTGTTGGGGTGGTTCTGCCCTCTGAGGGCCTGCCTCTGTCTTCTTCTGCAATTCCTGCCAATCTTCCAACTGCAAGCATTCAGCAGCCGGACCTTTCTGCTAGCACGGGCCATCACTCTTCCGAGCCCTCTCGTGCCTCCAAGGAGGTTTCTGGTGATAAGGAGGGGCGCGCTCTCACTGATACCTCGGTCTCCCGAGGTTCGGGTAAGAGGAAAGCCGTGAAGAGTACAGCTGCTAGCTCAAAACCCAAAAAGAAGTTGCGGTTTGTAGAGGATACTACAGAGGTATATTCTAACCTTCTCCATAACCTTGAATATCATTTATTTGGGGGTAAGTCCTCCAGAGACTCGGCTCCGATACTAATGGTAGATAATCCTCAGGGAGGGGGTCTTAGTGATGAAGAAGGTGTTGACGGGTCTACCGGGATACTTAGCCCGGCGAAGGAGAAGGTGGTGCGGCCTGATGATGCTGCGGCTGGTGAGTTTAGGCAATCTCCCCTTCTTTCTCAAACCAATGTGGGGGATAAGGATGATACTTTCCCCCCACCATGGTTCGAGACTGAAGCTTTTTCCCTTTATGGTTTTGCAGCGGTGGCAGGGGAGGGTTCTGGTGGTGGTGGTGGCAACAGCTTTATTGCTGATGAGAAGTTTGTCCCGGAGTGGGACTTGAAGAATGGGGACCGGGTGGTAGACGGGCTATCTGCCCGTATGATGTTGTTTAATTTGGACACCCCTGCCGACCGGGAGTTCTACCATAACCTGGATTCTCCCGCCCTTTGTGAGGCGTTGCTGGTTAGCCAGGCCCAATCCAACTTTTTCGTGACCGAGGCATACCGTCGTTGGACGGATGCCGAGGTAGATAGGGAGCGGTTGCGGAGGAAAGGGGCTTCTTGCAACCATGGGCCGGCCATGGCTGAGTTGAAAAAGAATCTGAGGGATGCTCAGAACCAGGTCTCCTCTACACAATTCGCTGTAGCTTCTGCCGCGGAATCTAGGGATAAAGCCCTTCAAGAAGTTGAACTTTTGAAGAAACAACTTCATGAATCCGAAGCTGCTGCTGCTGACTCCAAGAAGACCAGCGATCTTCTTAAACAGATGGAGGTTACGATGGCAAATCTGAGGAAAGGTACCGATGCTTTAATTGCTGGTACGTTTGTTTGATGTTTAAACCCTTTTTGGTATTAACTTAACTTTGATTGTCCGTTATTTTGTAGAACGGGATGAGGCCGTGGAGGGAGAAAAGCTGGTGCAACAGGTCTTGGCCGCGGCAGAGAAGAAGATGGCAGGTGATGAGGAGGCATGGAAGTCCGAGAAGAAGGAATTGCTTGAAAATATTGACGAGCTTTTTAGGCTGAAAACCTTCTTTTTGACGACCGGAGCCCAACTGATCGCGGACCATGTTCACAAGGGTCCGGCCATGAAAAAGGCCGTTAGTGACGTGAACAACGCGATGAATGCTATGGGCTTCAATGTTGGTGTGAAGGCTGGCTACGCGGCTGTGGCAAAGGGTATTCCCCTAGATAAGATGCCGCTGATAAAGCACCGTGCCCAGGAAGAGCTTACCTCTGCCGCCCATGCCTACGACTCCCTTGTTTTTCCCAAGATTGCCAAGCTGGCTGATCAAGTCACGGGCCCGCCTGAATCTCTGACCGAAGCTTTCGACGAGCTGAAGCTCGAATCCTCCACTTAGGTTTATTTAGACAATTATCATTTGACCCGGGCCCTTATGAGGCTCGGGGTGTTTGTAATATTTTTGAACACGTTCCACTGGGTTCGAACCACTTGCTAGGTTCGAACCGTTTTTAATGCAAGTTTAACGCTGGACCTCATTGTGGGTTCAGTTCATGTTTTTGACTTATGACGTGTTTTGTTTGAGATAATATCCTTGGTCTCGAAGCGACCAATTAGTAGGAAGAAGGTTCGTAGCTTAACTTAGTCGTGCGTCCACGTATCTAGCCACGTCCTTGTTTTATCCGCGGATTTTGTGTATGCTTTTTAGATAACCATGGTTTATGGGGTTCCTTTACCAGGACGCGGCTGTTATCCATGCCGCGTGCTGGTGTTCTAAGTTCTCCCCTTATATATATATACAAATCTTTGTTTTATGTTTGTATTTAAGATTTAGCTAGGTGCTTGTTTAGGTTAGTTGAGATCCGGACCAAAACTTATCCACTTTGGCCCGTTTCTTTTTGCTACTCCTGTTTGATGTCTTTCACACCACGTGGCTTTTGTTACGTCAAGCTCGTTATTTAGCTTCGGCTCACATTAGCACCTTAGAAGTTTTTCAAAGTAAGGACCAGATTTTTATTAATGCTTTGTCGGGGAATGTCGCATCCCGAATAATAACAAGGAAATAGAAATAGTGAGGAATGGCACATCTCACATTACAATCAAGAAGAAAACTTAGGAAAAACTAGCTGGTCGTGCTTACATATAGCATTTTTTAAGGTGAACACTGTTCCAGGTGCGGGTTATGTCTTTCCCTTCTAGGGTTTGGAGGGTGTAGGCGCCTTTCACCCCTGCGGTCTTAATTATGTATGGCCCTTCCCAGGAGGCGGCCATCTTTCCTTTTTCAACCCCGCTGGCCTCGTTGCAACGAAACACATACTCTCCTGGCTTGAACCGGACCTCTTTCACCCTTGAGTTGTAAAATTTTTCCAACTCTTGTTTGTACCGCGCTTCCTTGATGGCCGCGGCTTCTCTTCTTTCATCAAGCAAATCCAAATTCATCCGTAGTTCTTGGTCATTATTGCTGATGTGTTGGACGCGTAGGATGGGGAGCCAATTTCTACGGGGATCACGGCCTCGGTCCCGTAGGTTAGACTGAAGGGTGTTTCCCCCGTACTTGTTTTTGTATGTGTTCGATGAGCCCACAAGACGTTGGGGAGCTCATCTACCCAGCCGCTCCTCTTCCGCCCCAATCGTTTTTTTATCCCTTCCACCAAACTTCTGTTTATCCTCTCCACCTGTCCATTTGCCTGCGGATGTGCCACCGAGGCAAATGACTGCTGGATATGGAGGTCATGGCACCACTTCTTGAATGGGTTATTTGCGAACTGTGTCCCATTGTCACTGATGATTGTTTGTGGGAGACCAAAGCGACATACTATCTGTTCCCATACGAACTTCTTTACCTCTTTCCCAGATATTTTTGACAGGGGTCGGGCTTCGACCCATTTCGTGAAGTAATCCACGGCAACCAATAGGAACTTCATGCCCCCTGTGGACTTGGGGAATGGTCCAACAATATCAATTCCCCACTGTTGGAACGGCCATGCCGCGGTTACGGGGATGAGGTTATTTTTAGCTCGGAGGCTGACGGGTGCGTGTCGTTGGCATTCCTCACACTTTTGCAACTCTGTGACGGCGCTGTTGTGCATGCCCGGCCAGAAATATCCCGCATTCATTATCTTTGCTACCACCATTCTTGGACCTGCATGTATGCCACATATTCCATGGTGAATTTCTTGGACGATATAAGAAGCTTCGTCCAAATCGACACATTTCAAGAGTGGTCCCAAGAATGTTCTTCGATATAACTGACCGTCAATGATTTGGTATTGGAGGGCTTTTACTTTTAGCTTCCGGGCTTTTGCCTTGTCTTCCGGCACAACATCATTCAAGAGATACTGGACTATTGGAGTCATCCAAGTATCTGGTGCCGCGTCTACTGATAGTACCGCAATTGCTTGGATGGATGGGCCTTGTAGGGCTTCCATGTGCACTTCTTGTTGGGCGATGTCATCAGTGGATGCGGCCAGCTTGGTTATAGCATCGGCCTTCTTGTTCTTGCTTCCTGGTATATGAACTACTTGACAGGCTTCGAATTGCTTCATCAATTTTTTAGCCTGCATTTGAAGCAAGGATTAGTCGTTTTCTTTGGTACTAATATCTTTAACTGATGGTTTTGTGTAGTACCCGTACCTCAGCTAGGTTTAGAATCATGTTGGCTTCTTTAGCCTCATATTCCCCAGATATTTGATTGGCTACTAGCAAAGAATCGACATGGGAGATGACCTGCAATGTTTACAGCATGTTAAGGATTTGGCCGAACTTTGCATATAGCAGGGAGTTTTTATAGTGTTGGACGTATGTGAGTACCTTCCTAGCTCTGACCTTTATAGCCAGTCGAAGTCCTGCTATGAGTGCTTCATACTTGGCCTCATTGTTGGAGCTTTTGAAATCTAGCCGGATAGCATAGAGCAGTTCTTTTCCCTCAGCTTCTTGCAAAACCATTCCGGCGCCCGACCCTTCCAAACCCGAGGCCCCATCGGTGTAAAGGGACCAAGTACTTGCCGGAGCATGTTGGGGCTCGGTTTCTGCGGATTGGGGAATTTCTACCAGGAAATCAGCCACAGCTTGCCCCTTTACTGGTCCTCTAGTTTTGTACGTGATATCAAAAGCACCGAGCTCAATGGCCCATTTAGCCATTCGTCCAGAAGCCTCTGGCTTTCGAAGTACTCGGAGGATTGGCTGTTCAGATTGTACCTCAATGTTGAATGCTTGAAAATATCTACGGAGTCTTCTGGAGGTATGAACCAGAGCGAGAGCTAACTTTTCAAGGATCGGATATCGAACCTCATATTCTCGGAGGGCCCGGCTAATATAGTATACCGGGTGCTGTACAGCGGCCCTGGTGACAATGAGGACGGAGCTGATAGCTCCCTCCGAGGCTGAAAGATAGACCGTGAGTGTTTCACCGGGTTCTGGAGCTGTTAAGGTGGGCAAATCAATCAAGCATTTCTTAAGCTCATCAAAGGCGACGCCGGCTTCGGCCGTCCATTGGAACTGTTCCTTCCCTAGACTTTTCTTCAAGACATTCATGAACGGCAAAGTTTTTTCTGCGGCTTTTGAGAGGAATCGGTGTAGGGCCACTAGCCGCCCGTTTAAAGACTGAATTTCTTTTAAACTTTGAGGGGGCTGCATTTTTAGAACGGCCTCTACCTTTTCTGGGTTGGCTTTTATCCCATCCCGGGCCACCAGTACCCCCAGAAACTTTCCCTCTTCCAGGCCGAAGGAACATTTCTTGGGATTTAACTTCATGTTGATCTCTCGAAGCTTGGCAAAAGTCTCGGCAATGTCTTCTATCATGGTTTCTTCCGTACCACTTTTAATGACTACGTCATCAACATAAACCTCCAGGTTTCTTCCTATTTGATTTTTGAACGCTGCATCCATGAATCTTTGGTACGTAGCACCAACATTTTTTAGTCCGAACGACATTTTTTTATAACAATACAAGCCGCTGTTTGTGACAAACGCCGTCTTGTCTTCATCAGCCTCGGCCATTTGAATTTGATGGTACCCTTTATAGGCATCAAGGAAGCACTTCAATCTGAATCCGGCTACGGCGTCAACTTTTACGTCAATCTCTGGCAAAGGATAACAATCCTTCGGACATGCATTATTGAGATCTTTAAAATCTACGCACATTCTCCAAGCTCCGTCCTGTTTCTTGACCAGCACAGGATTGGCTACCCAGGTTTGGTACCGCACTTCCCGGATTATTCCAGCGCTTAACAAATTTTTTAAATCTTCCGCGATGGCTTTAACGCGGTCCGGGGCCATACTTCTCTTCTTCTGCGCTACCGGTTTTATGCCGAGATAAGTGTTTAACTTATGCTCTGCTAACGATCTCGGAACCCCGGTCATATCTGAATTTTCCCAGGCGAAGACATCTAAAGAGTTTGAGAGCAACTTCCAAAGTGCCTCTCGGGCTGCGGTTGGGAGCTGTGCACCAATGGAGATTTTTTGTTCCGGGAAGCGTGGGTGTATCGACCATTTCTCGGTCATAGCGGTGCCAGCGCTCCCTGGGTGATCTTCGTCGTGGCCTGTATCTAACGATTGGCGAATCTCCGAGATGGAAAGTCCGGCCTCAGATTCTAGTGTGGCAATGCCTTCTTCGGTTGGGAATTTAAGTGCACCATGGATGGTAGATGTTACCAGGATGATATTATGTACTGACCTGGAGCTCACCACCAGAAAAGTTAGGATCACTGTTCGTTGACACTTTCCGGAACTGAACGTCACCGGTAAAGATAGCTGCCCAATGGGCTGTACGATTTCTCCTGAAAAACTGATTAACGGCATGGAAACTGGAATTAGTTTTTGCTGGGATGCTTCGGCTAATAACTGGAAACATTGGAGGTACATGATTTCAGTGGCACTTCCTCCATCCACGTAAATCCGGTAAGTTTTATGCCCGGCCACGATCCCTGATACAATTATCGGGCCTTCTTTATAATCATCAGGTGAAATGGAGGGGAAAGTGATGGGCTGAGCCATCCATGCCGCGACATGATCGTTATTCCGCTTCATCCCTTGCTGCTTGATGGTTCGGATCATATGTATCCCTGCTTGATCATTTGGATTTGGAATATTTGTGATGTTGGCTTTGCCTTCTTTGATCTCCTTTACCAAGTGCGACAGCTTACCTGCCTTAAGAGCTTTCTCAATCTCTTGCTTCAGCGACCAGCAATCATCAGTATCATGTCCTCTAGCTCGGTGGTAATTACAATATTTTTTGGTGTTCTTGTCGGATGTGGGCTTCTGTCTCGGGGGTTTGGGGAAATCCAAATTCTCCGTGCTAAGTATCTCGCTGGGAGATTTTAGTAGATCGGAGTAAGTTGACCCCCGGTGTGAGGAGGAGTTTCGGCCAGTAGAACTTTTGTCATTTCTGGAGTAAGGTTGGGACCTGTTTTTACCCCAGGAGTTACTTCGATCCGAGCTTGGAGCTCCTGACCCCTTCTTCCATGAACTACTTCTTGACGAGGAGCGGTACTCATTGTCGTATGTTTGGCTACAAGCACTCTTTCCTCGAGCAAAGGCTCGTGCTCGCTCCATCAATACTTCCATGGTCTTCGGAAGATCTTCATGTAACTTTTCTACAAGCTGGTTGTTTCGGACTCCGTGGCAAAAGCCGGAGATCCGTAATTGATC